>OY796686.1:51006623-52250405 GCA_963680715.1 Tetragnatha montana | reverse complement strand
CTGTGATATTAACCATGTTCCAAAAATACGTTGACATTCTTTTGGAGCTTCGGTCGGCTGTCAAACTGATACGAGCAGATTTGAGAGTGTTTTATTATTATTATTATTATTATTATTATTATTATTATTATTATTATTATTATTATTATTATTATTATTATTATTATTATTATTATTATTTGTAATGTTACGCTTTTAAATTGAATGTTTTATTTGTAACATTTTTGTAATGATAAGTTTTTATTTATGGCTATATATATATATATATATTATATTATTTTATGGTTACATAATAGTCTAATAGTCTAAGGACGAAAATAGTCTAAATAGTCTAAATTAAATAGTCTAAAGACGAAAAGTTGAAACCGTGCTGCCATCTATCAAATAAAATGCGAACATGATTGTCAACCTATTTTTTGGAAAAACTAATTGGCATCTCTTTAATAATTATCGTAACGACTCCATTTTTGGATATAAAATGCATCATTGAACCCTCTTTAAGGGGGGGGGAATAGTCGAAAACTCGAAAAAGAGTCTTAAATAAGATTAGGGTAAGTCACATGGTAATGAGTAACGACGTTTGTGTAGAATACAAGCATGTGTGTAATCTGTATTAAAATGATAGTGCCGTCTAAATGTGCCGCATGTGTGTATGGTGCCCTCGTGTTTAGTGGGATATGGGCGTCGCTCGGAGCGCGCTCTCTCTCCAGCTCTCTCTATTTCAAAACTTTGATACTCACCGTTATTTTGTCAAATGTTATACAGCACTTCTGCCACCCCCTGTCGAAGCACTGGCATCGCTTCTCGGCTCAATGAGCTAAGATCAAAGTGTAGTATCTGTTCTTATCAGTTTGACAGCTGATAGGGCTTCTATAGAAGTCCCAAAAGTATGTCAAAGTACTTTTTGGAAAAGCGTTACCGGTAAGATTTATCTTACTGGTGACAAGGGTTCGCTTGTCCCTGCACTCTCGACAAGGAGGGCCCATTTTGATTGAAAAAGTAGAGTCACAACATGTTAACCACAGAGTACTAGAACAGAGAGTCCTCGGCCATAGGCCATAAATAATGGAAATCGAAAATCATGACATCTTGTTACAGGTTGGGAGAATTGTGGCGCTGGGATCGCTCTAAACTCACTAGCGTCTGGATCCAGTCCGAATCGTTCGCCGGCTGCCTATAGGAGATCGAAAACACCTTTTTGCGCATGCGCTGAGTTCTAATTTGGCGAGAGATTTAGGCGGCTGGCATACGTTCCACACTCTAGTGTGGCGCCCTCACACCAGTAACGCATTTGAAAATAGCCTCGTGGACCCTCTGTTAGGATATTTCTCTGTGATATTAACCATGTTCCAAAAATACGTTGACATTCTTTTGGAGCTTCGGTCGGCTGTCAAACTGATACGAGCAGATTTGAGAGTGTTTTATTATTATTATTATTATTATTATTATTATTATTATTATTATTATTATTATTATTATTATTATTATTATTATTATTATTATTATTATTTGTAATGTTACGCTTTTAAATTGAATGTTTTATTTGTAACATTTTTGTAATGATAAGTTTTTATTTATGGCTATATATATATATATATATTATATTATTTTATGGTTACATAATAGTCTAATAGTCTAAGGACGAAAATAGTCTAAATAGTCTAAATTAAATAGTCTAAAGACGAAAAGTTGAAACCGTGCTGCCATCTATCAAATAAAATGCGAACATGATTGTCAACCTATTTTTTGGAAAAACTAATTGGCATCTCTTTAATAATTATCGTAACGACTCCATTTTTGGATATAAAATGCATCATTGAACCCTCTTTAAGGGGGGGGGAATAGTCGAAAACTCGAAAAAGAGTCTTAAATAAGATTAGGGTAAGTCACATGGTAATGAGTAACGACGTTTGTGTAGAATACAAGCATGTGTGTAATCTGTATTAAAATGATAGTGCCGTCTAAATGTGCCGCATGTGTGTATGGTGCCCTCGTGTTTAGTGGGATATGGGCGTCGCTCGGAGCGCGCTCTCTCTCCAGCTCTCTCTATTTCAAAACTTTGATACTCACCGTTATTTTGTCAAATGTTATACAGCACTTCTGCCACCCCCTGTCGAAGCACTGGCATCGCTTCTCGGCTCAATGAGCTAAGATCAAAGTGTAGTATCTGTTCTTATCAGTTTGACAGCTGATAGGGCTTCTATAGAAGTCCCAAAAGTATGTCAAAGTACTTTTTGGAAAAGCGTTACCGGTAAGATTTATCTTACTGGTGACAAGGGTTCGCTTGTCCCTGCACTCTCGACAAGGAGGGCCCATTTTGATTGAAAAAGTAGAGTCACAACATGTTAACCACAGAGTACTAGAACAGAGAGTCCTCGGCCATAGGCCATAAATAATGGAAATCGAAAATCATGACATCTTGTTACAGGTTGGGAGAATTGTGGCGCTGGGATCGCTCTAAACTCACTAGCGTCTGGATCCAGTCCGAATCGTTCGCCGGCTGCCTATAGGAGATCGAAAACACCTTTTTGCGCATGCGCTGAGTTCTAATTTGGCGAGAGATTTAGGCGGCTGGCATACGTTCCACACTCTAGTGTGGCGCCCTCACACCAGTAACGCATTTGAAAATAGCCTCGTGGACCCTCTGTTAGGATATTTCTCTGTGATATTAACCATGTTCCAAAAATACGTTGACATTCTTTTGGAGCTTCGGTCGGCTGTCAAACTGATACGAGCAGATTTGAGAGTGTTTTATTATTATTATTATTATTATTATTATTATTATTATTATTATTATTATTATTATTATTATTATTATTATTATTATTATTATTATTATTTGTAATGTTACGCTTTTAAATTGAATGTTTTATTTGTAACATTTTTGTAATGATAAGTTTTTATTTATGGCTATATATATATATATATATTATATTATTTTATGGTTACATAATAGTCTAATAGTCTAAGGACGAAAATAGTCTAAATAGTCTAAATTAAATAGTCTAAAGACGAAAAGTTGAAACCGTGCTGCCATCTATCAAATAAAATGCGAACATGATTGTCAACCTATTTTTTGGAAAAAACTAATTGGCATCTCTTTAATAATTATCGTAACGACTCCATTTTTGGATATAAAATGCATCATTGAACCCTCTTTAAGGGGGGGGGAATAGTCGAAAACTCGAAAAAGAGTCTTAAATAAGATTAGGGTAAGTCACATGGTAATGAGTAACGACGTTTGTGTAGAATACAAGCATGTGTGTAATCTGTATTAAAATGATAGTGCCGTCTAAATGTGCCGCATGTGTGTATGGTGCCCTCGTGTTTAGTGGGATATGGGCGTCGCTCGGAGCGCGCTCTCTCTCCAGCTCTCTCTATTTCAAAACTTTGATACTCACCGTTATTTTGTCAAATGTTATACAGCACTTCTGCCACCCCCTGTCGAAGCACTGGCATCGCTTCTCGGCTCAATGAGCTAAGATCAAAGTGTAGTATCTGTTCTTATCAGTTTGACAGCTGATAGGGCTTCTATAGAAGTCCCAAAAGTATGTCAAAGTACTTTTTGGAAAAGCGTTACCGGTAAGATTTATCTTACTGGTGACAAGGGTTCGCTTGTCCCTGCACTCTCGACAAGGAGGGCCCATTTTGATTGAAAAAGTAGAGTCACAACATGTTAACCACAGAGTACTAGAACAGAGAGTCCTCGGCCATAGGCCATAAATAATGGAAATCGAAAATCATGACATCTTGTTACAGGTTGGGAGAATTGTGGCGCTGGGATCGCTCTAAACTCACTAGCGTCTGGATCCAGTCCGAATCGTTCGCCGGCTGCCTATAGGAGATCGAAAACACCTTTTTGCGCATGCGCTGAGTTCTAATTTGGCGAGAGATTTAGGCGGCTGGCATACGTTCCACACTCTAGTGTGGCGCCCTCACACCAGTAACGCATTTGAAAATAGCCTCGTGGACCCTCTGTTAGGATATTTCTCTGTGATATTAACCATGTTCCAAAAATACGTTGACATTCTTTTGGAGCTTCGGTCGGCTGTCAAACTGATACGAGCAGATTTGAGAGTGTTTTATTATTATTATTATTATTATTATTATTATTATTATTATTATTATTATTATTATTATTATTATTATTATTATTATTATTATTATTATTTGTAATGTTACGCTTTTAAATTGAATGTTTTATTTGTAACATTTTTGTAATGATAAGTTTTTATTTATGGCTATATATATATATATATATTATATTATTTTATGGTTACATAATAGTCTAATAGTCTAAGGACGAAAATAGTCTAAATAGTCTAAATTAAATAGTCTAAAGACGAAAAGTTGAAACCGTGCTGCCATCTATCAAATAAAATGCGAACATGATTGTCAACCTATTTTTTGGAAAAACTAATTGGCATCTCTTTAATAATTATCGTAACGACTCCATTTTTGGATATAAAATGCATCATTGAACCCTCTTTAAGGGGGGGGGAATAGTCGAAAACTCGAAAAAGAGTCTTAAATAAGATTAGGGTAAGTCACATGGTAATGAGTAACGACGTTTGTGTAGAATACAAGCATGTGTGTAATCTGTATTAAAATGATAGTGCCGTCTAAATGTGCCGCATGTGTGTATGGTGCCCTCGTGTTTAGTGGGATATGGGCGTCGCTCGGAGCGCGCTCTCTCTCCAGCTCTCTCTATTTCAAAACTTTGATACTCACCGTTATTTTGTCAAATGTTATACAGCACTTCTGCCACCCCCTGTCGAAGCACTGGCATCGCTTCTCGGCTCAATGAGCTAAGATCAAAGTGTAGTATCTGTTCTTATCAGTTTGACAGCTGATAGGGCTTCTATAGAAGTCCCAAAAGTATGTCAAAGTACTTTTTGGAAAAGCGTTACCGGTAAGATTTATCTTACTGGTGACAAGGGTTCGCTTGTCCCTGCACTCTCGACAAGGAGGGCCCATTTTGATTGAAAAAGTAGAGTCACAACATGTTAACCACAGAGTACTAGAACAGAGAGTCCTCGGCCATAGGCCATAAATAATGGAAATCGAAAATCATGACATCTTGTTACAGGTTGGGAGAATTGTGGCGCTGGGATCGCTCTAAACTCACTAGCGTCTGGATCCAGTCCGAATCGTTCGCCGGCTGCCTATAGGAGATCGAAAACACCTTTTTGCGCATGCGCTGAGTTCTAATTTGGCGAGAGATTTAGGCGGCTGGCATACGTTCCACACTCTAGTGTGGCGCCCTCACACCAGTAACGCATTTGAAAATAGCCTCGTGGACCCTCTGTTAGGATATTTCTCTGTGATATTAACCATGTTCCAAAAATACGTTGACATTCTTTTGGAGCTTCGGTCGGCTGTCAAACTGATACGAGCAGATTTGAGAGTGTTTTATTATTATTATTATTATTATTATTATTATTATTATTATTATTATTATTATTATTATTATTATTATTATTATTATTATTATTATTATTTGTAATGTTACGCTTTTAAATTGAATGTTTTATTTGTAACATTTTTGTAATGATAAGTTTTTATTTATGGCTATATATATATATATATATTATATTATTTTATGGTTACATAATAGTCTAATAGTCTAAGGACGAAAATAGTCTAAATAGTCTAAATTAAATAGTCTAAAGACGAAAAGTTGAAACCGTGCTGCCATCTATCAAATAAAATGCGAACATGATTGTCAACCTATTTTTTGGAAAAACTAATTGGCATCTCTTTAATAATTATCGTAACGACTCCATTTTTGGATATAAAATGCATCATTGAACCCTCTTTAAGGGGGGGGGAATAGTCGAAAACTCGAAAAAGAGTCTTAAATAAGATTAGGGTAAGTCACATGGTAATGAGTAACGACGTTTGTGTAGAATACAAGCATGTGTGTAATCTGTATTAAAATGATAGTGCCGTCTAAATGTGCCGCATGTGTGTATGGTGCCCTCGTGTTTAGTGGGATATGGGCGTCGCTCGGAGCGCGCTCTCTCTCCAGCTCTCTCTATTTCAAAACTTTGATACTCACCGTTATTTTGTCAAATGTTATACAGCACTTCTGCCACCCCCTGTCGAAGCACTGGCATCGCTTCTCGGCTCAATGAGCTAAGATCAAAGTGTAGTATCTGTTCTTATCAGTTTGACAGCTGATAGGGCTTCTATAGAAGTCCCAAAAGTATGTCAAAGTACTTTTTGGAAAAGCGTTACCGGTAAGATTTATCTTACTGGTGACAAGGGTTCGCTTGTCCCTGCACTCTCGACAAGGAGGGCCCATTTTGATTGAAAAAGTAGAGTCACAACATGTTAACCACAGAGTACTAGAACAGAGAGTCCTCGGCCATAGGCCATAAATAATGGAAATCGAAAATCATGACATCTTGTTACAGGTTGGGAGAATTGTGGCGCTGGGATCGCTCTAAACTCACTAGCGTCTGGATCCAGTCCGAATCGTTCGCCGGCTGCCTATAGGAGATCGAAAACACCTTTTTGCGCATGCGCTGAGTTCTAATTTGGCGAGAGATTTAGGCGGCTGGCATACGTTCCACACTCTAGTGTGGCGCCCTCACACCAGTAACGCATTTGAAAATAGCCTCGTGGACCCTCTGTTAGGATATTTCTCTGTGATATTAACCATGTTCCAAAAATACGTTGACATTCTTTTGGAGCTTCGGTCGGCTGTCAAACTGATACGAGCAGATTTGAGAGTGTTTTATTATTATTATTATTATTATTATTATTATTATTATTATTATTATTATTATTATTATTATTATTATTATTATTATTATTATTATTATTTGTAATGTTACGCTTTTAAATTGAATGTTTTATTTGTAACATTTTTGTAATGATAAGTTTTTATTTATGGCTATATATATATATATATATTATATTATTTTATGGTTACATAATAGTCTAATAGTCTAAGGACGAAAATAGTCTAAATAGTCTAAATTAAATAGTCTAAAGACGAAAAGTTGAAACCGTGCTGCCATCTATCAAATAAAATGCGAACATGATTGTCAACCTATTTTTTGGAAAAACTAATTGGCATCTCTTTAATAATTATCGTAACGACTCCATTTTTGGATATAAAATGCATCATTGAACCCTCTTTAAGGGGGGGGGAATAGTCGAAAACTCGAAAAAGAGTCTTAAATAAGATTAGGGTAAGTCACATGGTAATGAGTAACGACGTTTGTGTAGAATACAAGCATGTGTGTAATCTGTATTAAAATGATAGTGCCGTCTAAATGTGCCGCATGTGTGTATGGTGCCCTCGTGTTTAGTGGGATATGGGCGTCGCTCGGAGCGCGCTCTCTCTCCAGCTCTCTCTATTTCAAAACTTTGATACTCACCGTTATTTTGTCAAATGTTATACAGCACTTCTGCCACCCCCTGTCGAAGCACTGGCATCGCTTCTCGGCTCAATGAGCTAAGATCAAAGTGTAGTATCTGTTCTTATCAGTTTGACAGCTGATAGGGCTTCTATAGAAGTCCCAAAAGTATGTCAAAGTACTTTTTGGAAAAGCGTTACCGGTAAGATTTATCTTACTGGTGACAAGGGTTCGCTTGTCCCTGCACTCTCGACAAGGAGGGCCCATTTTGATTGAAAAAGTAGAGTCACAACATGTTAACCACAGAGTACTAGAACAGAGAGTCCTCGGCCATAGGCCATAAATAATGGAAATCGAAAATCATGACATCTTGTTACAGGTTGGGAGAATTGTGGCGCTGGGATCGCTCTAAACTCACTAGCGTCTGGATCCAGTCCGAATCGTTCGCCGGCTGCCTATAGGAGATCGAAAACACCTTTTTGCGCATGCGCTGAGTTCTAATTTGGCGAGAGATTTAGGCGGCTGGCATACGTTCCACACTCTAGTGTGGCGCCCTCACACCAGTAACGCATTTGAAAATAGCCTCGTGGACCCTCTGTTAGGATATTTCTCTGTGATATTAACCATGTTCCAAAAATACGTTGACATTCTTTTGGAGCTTCGGTCGGCTGTCAAACTGATACGAGCAGATTTGAGAGTGTTTTATTATTATTATTATTATTATTATTATTATTATTATTATTATTATTATTATTATTATTATTATTATTATTATTATTATTATTATTATTTGTAATGTTACGCTTTTAAATTGAATGTTTTATTTGTAACATTTTTGTAATGATAAGTTTTTATTTATGGCTATATATATATATATATATTATATTATTTTATGGTTACATAATAGTCTAATAGTCTAAGGACGAAAATAGTCTAAATAGTCTAAATTAAATAGTCTAAAGACGAAAAGTTGAAACCGTGCTGCCATCTATCAAATAAAATGCGAACATGATTGTCAACCTATTTTTTGGAAAAACTAATTGGCATCTCTTTAATAATTATCGTAACGACTCCATTTTTGGATATAAAATGCATCATTGAACCCTCTTTAAGGGGGGGGGAATAGTCGAAAACTCGAAAAAGAGTCTTAAATAAGATTAGGGTAAGTCACATGGTAATGAGTAACGACGTTTGTGTAGAATACAAGCATGTGTGTAATCTGTATTAAAATGATAGTGCCGTCTAAATGTGCCGCATGTGTGTATGGTGCCCTCGTGTTTAGTGGGATATGGGCGTCGCTCGGAGCGCGCTCTCTCTCCAGCTCTCTCTATTTCAAAACTTTGATACTCACCGTTATTTTGTCAAATGTTATACAGCACTTCTGCCACCCCCTGTCGAAGCACTGGCATCGCTTCTCGGCTCAATGAGCTAAGATCAAAGTGTAGTATCTGTTCTTATCAGTTTGACAGCTGATAGGGCTTCTATAGAAGTCCCAAAAGTATGTCAAAGTACTTTTTGGAAAAGCGTTACCGGTAAGATTTATCTTACTGGTGACAAGGGTTCGCTTGTCCCTGCACTCTCGACAAGGAGGGCCCATTTTGATTGAAAAAGTAGAGTCACAACATGTTAACCACAGAGTACTAGAACAGAGAGTCCTCGGCCATAGGCCATAAATAATGGAAATCGAAAATCATGACATCTTGTTACAGGTTGGGAGAATTGTGGCGCTGGGATCGCTCTAAACTCACTAGCGTCTGGATCCAGTCCGAATCGTTCGCCGGCTGCCTATAGGAGATCGAAAACACCTTTTTGCGCATGCGCTGAGTTCTAATTTGGCGAGAGATTTAGGCGGCTGGCATACGTTCCACACTCTAGTGTGGCGCCCTCACACCAGTAACGCATTTGAAAATAGCCTCGTGGACCCTCTGTTAGGATATTTCTCTGTGATATTAACCATGTTCCAAAAATACGTTGACATTCTTTTGGAGCTTCGGTCGGCTGTCAAACTGATACGAGCAGATTTGAGAGTGTTTTATTATTATTATTATTATTATTATTATTATTATTATTATTATTATTATTATTATTATTATTATTATTATTATTATTATTATTATTATTTGTAATGTTACGCTTTTAAATTGAATGTTTTATTTGTAACATTTTTGTAATGATAAGTTTTTATTTATGGCTATATATATATATATATATTATATTATTTTATGGTTACATAATAGTCTAATAGTCTAAGGACGAAAATAGTCTAAATAGTCTAAATTAAATAGTCTAAAGACGAAAAGTTGAAACCGTGCTGCCATCTATCAAATAAAATGCGAACATGATTGTCAACCTATTTTTTGGAAAAACTAATTGGCATCTCTTTAATAATTATCGTAACGACTCCATTTTTGGATATAAAATGCATCATTGAACCCTCTTTAAGGGGGGGGGAATAGTCGAAAACTCGAAAAAGAGTCTTAAATAAGATTAGGGTAAGTCACATGGTAATGAGTAACGACGTTTGTGTAGAATACAAGCATGTGTGTAATCTGTATTAAAATGATAGTGCCGTCTAAATGTGCCGCATGTGTGTATGGTGCCCTCGTGTTTAGTGGGATATGGGCGTCGCTCGGAGCGCGCTCTCTCTCCAGCTCTCTCTATTTCAAAACTTTGATACTCACCGTTATTTTGTCAAATGTTATACAGCACTTCTGCCACCCCCTGTCGAAGCACTGGCATCGCTTCTCGGCTCAATGAGCTAAGATCAAAGTGTAGTATCTGTTCTTATCAGTTTGACAGCTGATAGGGCTTCTATAGAAGTCCCAAAAGTATGTCAAAGTACTTTTTGGAAAAGCGTTACCGGTAAGATTTATCTTACTGGTGACAAGGGTTCGCTTGTCCCTGCACTCTCGACAAGGAGGGCCCATTTTGATTGAAAAAGTAGAGTCACAACATGTTAACCACAGAGTACTAGAACAGAGAGTCCTCGGCCATAGGCCATAAATAATGGAAATCGAAAATCATGACATCTTGTTACAGGTTGGGAGAATTGTGGCGCTGGGATCGCTCTAAACTCACTAGCGTCTGGATCCAGTCCGAATCGTTCGCCGGCTGCCTATAGGAGATCGAAAACACCTTTTTGCGCATGCGCTGAGTTCTAATTTGGCGAGAGATTTAGGCGGCTGGCATACGTTCCACACTCTAGTGTGGCGCCCTCACACCAGTAACGCATTTGAAAATAGCCTCGTGGACCCTCTGTTAGGATATTTCTCTGTGATATTAACCATGTTCCAAAAATACGTTGACATTCTTTTGGAGCTTCGGTCGGCTGTCAAACTGATACGAGCAGATTTGAGAGTGTTTTATTATTATTATTATTATTATTATTATTATTATTATTATTATTATTATTATTATTATTATTATTATTATTATTATTATTATTATTATTTGTAATGTTACGCTTTTAAATTGAATGTTTTATTTGTAACATTTTTGTAATGATAAGTTTTTATTTATGGCTATATATATATATATATATTATATTATTTTATGGTTACATAATAGTCTAATAGTCTAAGGACGAAAATAGTCTAAATAGTCTAAATTAAATAGTCTAAAGACGAAAAGTTGAAACCGTGCTGCCATCTATCAAATAAAATGCGAACATGATTGTCAACCTATTTTTTGGAAAAACTAATTGGCATCTCTTTAATAATTATCGTAACGACTCCATTTTTGGATATAAAATGCATCATTGAACCCTCTTTAAGGGGGGGGGAATAGTCGAAAACTCGAAAAAGAGTCTTAAATAAGATTAGGGTAAGTCACATGGTAATGAGTAACGACGTTTGTGTAGAATACAAGCATGTGTGTAATCTGTATTAAAATGATAGTGCCGTCTAAATGTGCCGCATGTGTGTATGGTGCCCTCGTGTTTAGTGGGATATGGGCGTCGCTCGGAGCGCGCTCTCTCTCCAGCTCTCTCTATTTCAAAACTTTGATACTCACCGTTATTTTGTCAAATGTTATACAGCACTTCTGCCACCCCCTGTCGAAGCACTGGCATCGCTTCTCGGCTCAATGAGCTAAGATCAAAGTGTAGTATCTGTTCTTATCAGTTTGACAGCTGATAGGGCTTCTATAGAAGTCCCAAAAGTATGTCAAAGTACTTTTTGGAAAAGCGTTACCGGTAAGATTTATCTTACTGGTGACAAGGGTTCGCTTGTCCCTGCACTCTCGACAAGGAGGGCCCATTTTGATTGAAAAAGTAGAGTCACAACATGTTAACCACAGAGTACTAGAACAGAGAGTCCTCGGCCATAGGCCATAAATAATGGAAATCGAAAATCATGACATCTTGTTACAGGTTGGGAGAATTGTGGCGCTGGGATCGCTCTAAACTCACTAGCGTCTGGATCCAGTCCGAATCGTTCGCCGGCTGCCTATAGGAGATCGAAAACACCTTTTTGCGCATGCGCTGAGTTCTAATTTGGCGAGAGATTTAGGCGGCTGGCATACGTTCCACACTCTAGTGTGGCGCCCTCACACCAGTAACGCATTTGAAAATAGCCTCGTGGACCCTCTGTTAGGATATTTCTCTGTGATATTAACCATGTTCCAAAAATACGTTGACATTCTTTTGGAGCTTCGGTCGGCTGTCAAACTGATACGAGCAGATTTGAGAGTGTTTTATTATTATTATTATTATTATTATTATTATTATTATTATTATTATTATTATTATTATTATTATTATTATTATTATTATTATTATTATTTGTAATGTTACGCTTTTAAATTGAATGTTTTATTTGTAACATTTTTGTAATGATAAGTTTTTATTTATGGCTATATATATATATATATATTATATTATTTTATGGTTACATAATAGTCTAATAGTCTAAGGACGAAAATAGTCTAAATAGTCTAAATTAAATAGTCTAAAGACGAAAAGTTGAAACCGTGCTGCCATCTATCAAATAAAATGCGAACATGATTGTCAACCTATTTTTTGGAAAAACTAATTGGCATCTCTTTAATAATTATCGTAACGACTCCATTTTTGGATATAAAATGCATCATTGAACCCTCTTTAAGGGGGGGGGAATAGTCGAAAACTCGAAAAAGAGTCTTAAATAAGATTAGGGTAAGTCACATGGTAATGAGTAACGACGTTTGTGTAGAATACAAGCATGTGTGTAATCTGTATTAAAATGATAGTGCCGTCTAAATGTGCCGCATGTGTGTATGGTGCCCTCGTGTTTAGTGGGATATGGGCGTCGCTCGGAGCGCGCTCTCTCTCCAGCTCTCTCTATTTCAAAACTTTGATACTCACCGTTATTTTGTCAAATGTTATACAGCACTTCTGCCACCCCCTGTCGAAGCACTGGCATCGCTTCTCGGCTCAATGAGCTAAGATCAAAGTGTAGTATCTGTTCTTATCAGTTTGACAGCTGATAGGGCTTCTATAGAAGTCCCAAAAGTATGTCAAAGTACTTTTTGGAAAAGCGTTACCGGTAAGATTTATCTTACTGGTGACAAGGGTTCGCTTGTCCCTGCACTCTCGACAAGGAGGGCCCATTTTGATTGAAAAAGTAGAGTCACAACATGTTAACCACAGAGTACTAGAACAGAGAGTCCTCGGCCATAGGCCATAAATAATGGAAATCGAAAATCATGACATCTTGTTACAGGTTGGGAGAATTGTGGCGCTGGGATCGCTCTAAACTCACTAGCGTCTGGATCCAGTCCGAATCGTTCGCCGGCTGCCTATAGGAGATCGAAAACACCTTTTTGCGCATGCGCTGAGTTCTAATTTGGCGAGAGATTTAGGCGGCTGGCATACGTTCCACACTCTAGTGTGGCGCCCTCACACCAGTAACGCATTTGAAAATAGCCTCGTGGACCCTCTGTTAGGATATTTCTCTGTGATATTAACCATGTTCCAAAAATACGTTGACATTCTTTTGGAGCTTCGGTCGGCTGTCAAACTGATACGAGCAGATTTGAGAGTGTTTTATTATTATTATTATTATTATTATTATTATTATTATTATTATTATTATTATTATTATTATTATTATTATTATTATTATTATTATTATTTGTAATGTTACGCTTTTAAATTGAATGTTTTATTTGTAACATTTTTGTAATGATAAGTTTTTATTTATGGCTATATATATATATATATATATTATATTATTTTATGGTTACATAATAGTCTAATAGTCTAAGGACGAAAATAGTCTAAATAGTCTAAATTAAATAGTCTAAAGACGAAAAGTTGAAACCGTGCTGCCATCTATCAAATAAAATGCGAACATGATTGTCAACCTATTTTTTGGAAAAACTAATTGGCATCTCTTTAATAATTATCGTAACGACTCCATTTTTGGATATAAAATGCATCATTGAACCCTCTTTAAGGGGGGGGGAATAGTCGAAAACTCGAAAAAGAGTCTTAAATAAGATTAGGGTAAGTCACATGGTAATGAGTAACGACGTTTGTGTAGAATACAAGCATGTGTGTAATCTGTATTAAAATGATAGTGCCGTCTAAATGTGCCGCATGTGTGTATGGTGCCCTCGTGTTTAGTGGGATATGGGCGTCGCTCGGAGCGCGCTCTCTCTCCAGCTCTCTCTATTTCAAAACTTTGATACTCACCGTTATTTTGTCAAATGTTATACAGCACTTCTGCCACCCCCTGTCGAAGCACTGGCATCGCTTCTCGGCTCAATGAGCTAAGATCAAAGTGTAGTATCTGTTCTTATCAGTTTGACAGCTGATAGGGCTTCTATAGAAGTCCCAAAAGTATGTCAAAGTACTTTTTGGAAAAGCGTTACCGGTAAGATTTATCTTACTGGTGACAAGGGTTCGCTTGTCCCTGCACTCTCGACAAGGAGGGCCCATTTTGATTGAAAAAGTAGAGTCACAACATGTTAACCACAGAGTACTAGAACAGAGAGTCCTCGGCCATAGGCCATAAATAATGGAAATCGAAAATCATGACATCTTGTTACAGGTTGGGAGAATTGTGGCGCTGGGATCGCTCTAAACTCACTAGCGTCTGGATCCAGTCCGAATCGTTCGCCGGCTGCCTATAGGAGATCGAAAACACCTTTTTGCGCATGCGCTGAGTTCTAATTTGGCGAGAGATTTAGGCGGCTGGCATACGTTCCACACTCTAGTGTGGCGCCCTCACACCAGTAACGCATTTGAAAATAGCCTCGTGGACCCTCTGTTAGGATATTTCTCTGTGATATTAACCATGTTCCAAAAATACGTTGACATTCTTTTGGAGCTTCGGTCGGCTGTCAAACTGATACGAGCAGATTTGAGAGTGTTTTATTATTATTATTATTATTATTATTATTATTATTATTATTATTATTATTATTATTATTATTATTATTATTATTATTATTATTATTATTTGTAATGTTACGCTTTTAAATTGAATGTTTTATTTGTAACATTTTTGTAATGATAAGTTTTTATTTATGGCTATATATATATATATATATTATATTATTTTATGGTTACATAATAGTCTAATAGTCTAAGGACGAAAATAGTCTAAATAGTCTAAATTAAATAGTCTAAAGACGAAAAGTTGAAACCGTGCTGCCATCTATCAAATAAAATGCGAACATGATTGTCAACCTATTTTTTGGAAAAACTAATTGGCATCTCTTTAATAATTATCGTAACGACTCCATTTTTGGATATAAAATGCATCATTGAACCCTCTTTAAGGGGGGGGGAATAGTCGAAAACTCGAAAAAGAGTCTTAAATAAGATTAGGGTAAGTCACATGGTAATGAGTAACGACGTTTGTGTAGAATACAAGCATGTGTGTAATCTGTATTAAAATGATAGTGCCGTCTAAATGTGCCGCATGTGTGTATGGTGCCCTCGTGTTTAGTGGGATATGGGCGTCGCTCGGAGCGCGCTCTCTCTCCAGCTCTCTCTATTTCAAAACTTTGATACTCACCGTTATTTTGTCAAATGTTATACAGCACTTCTGCCACCCCCTGTCGAAGCACTGGCATCGCTTCTCGGCTCAATGAGCTAAGATCAAAGTGTAGTATCTGTTCTTATCAGTTTGACAGCTGATAGGGCTTCTATAGAAGTCCCAAAAGTATGTCAAAGTACTTTTTGGAAAAGCGTTACCGGTAAGATTTATCTTACTGGTGACAAGGGTTCGCTTGTCCCTGCACTCTCGACAAGGAGGGCCCATTTTGATTGAAAAAGTAGAGTCACAACATGTTAACCACAGAGTACTAGAACAGAGAGTCCTCGGCCATAGGCCATAAATAATGGAAATCGAAAATCATGACATCTTGTTACAGGTTGGGAGAATTGTGGCGCTGGGATCGCTCTAAACTCACTAGCGTCTGGATCCAGTCCGAATCGTTCGCCGGCTGCCTATAGGAGATCGAAAACACCTTTTTGCGCATGCGCTGAGTTCTAATTTGGCGAGAGATTTAGGCGGCTGGCATACGTTCCACACTCTAGTGTGGCGCCCTCACACCAGTAACGCATTTGAAAATAGCCTCGTGGACCCTCTGTTAGGATATTTCTCTGTGATATTAACCATGTTCCAAAAATACGTTGACATTCTTTTGGAGCTTCGGTCGGCTGTCAAACTGATACGAGCAGATTTGAGAGTGTTTTATTATTATTATTATTATTATTATTATTATTATTATTATTATTATTATTATTATTATTATTATTATTATTATTATTATTATTATTATTTGTAATGTTACGCTTTTAAATTGAATGTTTTATTTGTAACATTTTTGTAATGATAAGTTTTTATTTATGGCTATATATATATATATATATTATATTATTTTATGGTTACATAATAGTCTAATAGTCTAAGGACGAAAATAGTCTAAATAGTCTAAATTAAATAGTCTAAAGACGAAAAGTTGAAACCGTGCTGCCATCTATCAAATAAAATGCGAACATGATTGTCAACCTATTTTTTGGAAAAACTAATTGGCATCTCTTTAATAATTATCGTAACGACTCCATTTTTGGATATAAAATGCATCATTGAACCCTCTTTAAGGGGGGGGGAATAGTCGAAAACTCGAAAAAGAGTCTTAAATAAGATTAGGGTAAGTCACATGGTAATGAGTAACGACGTTTGTGTAGAATACAAGCATGTGTGTAATCTGTATTAAAATGATAGTGCCGTCTAAATGTGCCGCATGTGTGTATGGTGCCCTCGTGTTTAGTGGGATATGGGCGTCGCTCGGAGCGCGCTCTCTCTCCAGCTCTCTCTATTTCAAAACTTTGATACTCACCGTTATTTTGTCAAATGTTATACAGCACTTCTGCCACCCCCTGTCGAAGCACTGGCATCGCTTCTCGGCTCAATGAGCTAAGATCAAAGTGTAGTATCTGTTCTTATCAGTTTGACAGCTGATAGGGCTTCTATAGAAGTCCCAAAAGTATGTCAAAGTACTTTTTGGAAAAGCGTTACCGGTAAGATTTATCTTACTGGTGACAAGGGTTCGCTTGTCCCTGCACTCTCGACAAGGAGGGCCCATTTTGATTGAAAAAGTAGAGTCACAACATGTTAACCACAGAGTACTAGAACAGAGAGTCCTCGGCCATAGGCCATAAATAATGGAAATCGAAAATCATGACATCTTGTTACAGGTTGGGAGAATTGTGGCGCTGGGATCGCTCTAAACTCACTAGCGTCTGGATCCAGTCCGAATCGTTCGCCGGCTGCCTATAGGAGATCGAAAACACCTTTTTGCGCATGCGCTGAGTTCTAATTTGGCGAGAGATTTAGGCGGCTGGCATACGTTCCACACTCTAGTGTGGCGCCCTCACACCAGTAACGCATTTGAAAATAGCCTCGTGGACCCTCTGTTAGGATATTTCTCTGTGATATTAACCATGTTCCAAAAATACGTTGACATTCTTTTGGAGCTTCGGTCGGCTGTCAAACTGATACGAGCAGATTTGAGAGTGTTTTATTATTATTATTATTATTATTATTATTATTATTATTATTATTATTATTATTATTATTATTATTATTATTATTATTATTATTATTATTTGTAATGTTACGCTTTTAAATTGAATGTTTTATTTGTAACATTTTTGTAATGATAAGTTTTTATTTATGGCTATATATATATATATATATTATATTATTTTATGGTTACATAATAGTCTAATAGTCTAAGGACGAAAATAGTCTAAATAGTCTAAATTAAATAGTCTAAAGACGAAAAGTTGAAACCGTGCTGCCATCTATCAAATAAAATGCGAACATGATTGTCAACCTATTTTTTGGAAAAACTAATTGGCATCTCTTTAATAATTATCGTAACGACTCCATTTTTGGATATAAAATGCATCATTGAACCCTCTTTAAGGGGGGGGGAATAGTCGAAAACTCGAAAAAGAGTCTTAAATAAGATTAGGGTAAGTCACATGGTAATGAGTAACGACGTTTGTGTAGAATACAAGCATGTGTGTAATCTGTATTAAAATGATAGTGCCGTCTAAATGTGCCGCATGTGTGTATGGTGCCCTCGTGTTTAGTGGGATATGGGCGTCGCTCGGAGCGCGCTCTCTCTCCAGCTCTCTCTATTTCAAAACTTTGATACTCACCGTTATTTTGTCAAATGTTATACAGCACTTCTGCCACCCCCTGTCGAAGCACTGGCATCGCTTCTCGGCTCAATGAGCTAAGATCAAAGTGTAGTATCTGTTCTTATCAGTTTGACAGCTGATAGGGCTTCTATAGAAGTCCCAAAAGTATGTCAAAGTACTTTTTGGAAAAGCGTTACCGGTAAGATTTATCTTACTGGTGACAAGGGTTCGCTTGTCCCTGCACTCTCGACAAGGAGGGCCCATTTTGATTGAAAAAGTAGAGTCACAACATGTTAACCACAGAGTACTAGAACAGAGAGTCCTCGGCCATAGGCCATAAATAATGGAAATCGAAAATCATGACATCTTGTTACAGGTTGGGAGAATTGTGGCGCTGGGATCGCTCTAAACTCACTAGCGTCTGGATCCAGTCCGAATCGTTCGCCGGCTGCCTATAGGAGATCGAAAACACCTTTTTGCGCATGCGCTGAGTTCTAATTTGGCGAGAGATTTAGGCGGCTGGCATACGTTCCACACTCTAGTGTGGCGCCCTCACACCAGTAACGCATTTGAAAATAGCCTCGTGGACCCTCTGTTAGGATATTTCTCTGTGATATTAACCATGTTCCAAAAATACGTTGACATTCTTTTGGAGCTTCGGTCGGCTGTCAAACTGATACGAGCAGATTTGAGAGTGTTTTATTATTATTATTATTATTATTATTATTATTATTATTATTATTATTATTATTATTATTATTATTATTATTATTATTATTATTATTATTTGTAATGTTACGCTTTTAAATTGAATGTTTTATTTGTAACATTTTTGTAATGATAAGTTTTTATTTATGGCTATATATATATATATATATTATATTATTTTATGGTTACATAATAGTCTAATAGTCTAAGGACGAAAATAGTCTAAATAGTCTAAATTAAATAGTCTAAAGACGAAAAGTTGAAACCGTGCTGCCATCTATCAAATAAAATGCGAACATGATTGTCAACCTATTTTTTGGAAAAACTAATTGGCATCTCTTTAATAATTATCGTAACGACTCCATTTTTGGATATAAAATGCATCATTGAACCCTCTTTAAGGGGGGGGGAATAGTCGAAAACTCGAAAAAGAGTCTTAAATAAGATTAGGGTAAGTCACATGGTAATGAGTAACGACGTTTGTGTAGAATACAAGCATGTGTGTAATCTGTATTAAAATGATAGTGCCGTCTAAATGTGCCGCATGTGTGTATGGTGCCCTCGTGTTTAGTGGGATATGGGCGTCGCTCGGAGCGCGCTCTCTCTCCAGCTCTCTCTATTTCAAAACTTTGATACTCACCGTTATTTTGTCAAATGTTATACAGCACTTCTGCCACCCCCTGTCGAAGCACTGGCATCGCTTCTCGGCTCAATGAGCTAAGATCAAAGTGTAGTATCTGTTCTTATCAGTTTGACAGCTGATAGGGCTTCTATAGAAGTCCCAAAAGTATGTCAAAGTACTTTTTGGAAAAGCGTTACCGGTAAGATTTATCTTACTGGTGACAAGGGTTCGCTTGTCCCTGCACTCTCGACAAGGAGGGCCCATTTTGATTGAAAAAGTAGAGTCACAACATGTTAACCACAGAGTACTAGAACAGAGAGTCCTCGGCCATAGGCCATAAATAATGGAAATCGAAAATCATGACATCTTGTTACAGGTTGGGAGAATTGTGGCGCTGGGATCGCTCTAAACTCACTAGCGTCTGGATCCAGTCCGAATCGTTCGCCGGCTGCCTATAGGAGATCGAAAACACCTTTTTGCGCATGCGCTGAGTTCTAATTTGGCGAGAGATTTAGGCGGCTGGCATACGTTCCACACTCTAGTGTGGCGCCCTCACACCAGTAACGCATTTGAAAATAGCCTCGTGGACCCTCTGTTAGGATATTTCTCTGTGATATTAACCATGTTCCAAAAATACGTTGACATTCTTTTGGAGCTTCGGTCGGCTGTCAAACTGATACGAGCAGATTTGAGAGTGTTTTATTATTATTATTATTATTATTATTATTATTATTATTATTATTATTATTATTATTATTATTATTATTATTATTATTATTATTATTATTTGTAATGTTACGCTTTTAAATTGAATGTTTTATTTGTAACATTTTTGTAATGATAAGTTTTTATTTATGGCTATATATATATATATATATTATATTATTTTATGGTTACATAATAGTCTAATAGTCTAAGGACGAAAATAGTCTAAATAGTCTAAATTAAATAGTCTAAAGACGAAAAGTTGAAACCGTGCTGCCATCTATCAAATAAAATGCGAACATGATTGTCAACCTATTTTTTGGAAAAACTAATTGGCATCTCTTTAATAATTATCGTAACGACTCCATTTTTGGATATAAAATGCATCATTGAACCCTCTTTAAGGGGGGGGGAATAGTCGAAAACTCGAAAAAGAGTCTTAAATAAGATTAGGGTAAGTCACATGGTAATGAGTAACGACGTTTGTGTAGAATACAAGCATGTGTGTAATCTGTATTAAAATGATAGTGCCGTCTAAATGTGCCGCATGTGTGTATGGTGCCCTCGTGTTTAGTGGGATATGGGCGTCGCTCGGAGCGCGCTCTCTCTCCAGCTCTCTCTATTTCAAAACTTTGATACTCACCGTTATTTTGTCAAATGTTATACAGCACTTCTGCCACCCCCTGTCGAAGCACTGGCATCGCTTCTCGGCTCAATGAGCTAAGATCAAAGTGTAGTATCTGTTCTTATCAGTTTGACAGCTGATAGGGCTTCTATAGAAGTCCCAAAAGTATGTCAAAGTACTTTTTGGAAAAGCGTTACCGGTAAGATTTATCTTACTGGTGACAAGGGTTCGCTTGTCCCTGCACTCTCGACAAGGAGGGCCCATTTTGATTGAAAAAGTAGAGTCACAACATGTTAACCACAGAGTACTAGAACAGAGAGTCCTCGGCCATAGGCCATAAATAATGGAAATCGAAAATCATGACATCTTGTTACAGGTTGGGAGAATTGTGGCGCTGGGATCGCTCTAAACTCACTAGCGTCTGGATCCAGTCCGAATCGTTCGCCGGCTGCCTATAGGAGATCGAAAACACCTTTTTGCGCATGCGCTGAGTTCTAATTTGGCGAGAGATTTAGGCGGCTGGCATACGTTCCACACTCTAGTGTGGCGCCCTCACACCAGTAACGCATTTGAAAATAGCCTCGTGGACCCTCTGTTAGGATATTTCTCTGTGATATTAACCATGTTCCAAAAATACGTTGACATTCTTTTGGAGCTTCGGTCGGCTGTCAAACTGATACGAGCAGATTTGAGAGTGTTTTATTATTATTATTATTATTATTATTATTATTATTATTATTATTATTATTATTATTATTATTATTATTATTATTATTATTATTATTATTTGTAATGTTACGCTTTTAAATTGAATGTTTTATTTGTAACATTTTTGTAATGATAAGTTTTTATTTATGGCTATATATATATATATATTATATTATTTTATGGTTACATAATAGTCTAATAGTCTAAGGACGAAAATAGTCTAAATAGTCTAAATTAAATAGTCTAAAGACGAAAAGTTGAAACCGTGCTGCCATCTATCAAATAAAATGCGAACATGATTGTCAACCTATTTTTTGGAAAAACTAATTGGCATCTCTTTAATAATTATCGTAACGACTCCATTTTTGGATATAAAATGCATCATTGAACCCTCTTTAAGGGGGGGGGAATAGTCGAAAACTCGAAAAAGAGTCTTAAATAAGATTAGGGTAAGTCACATGGTAATGAGTAACGACGTTTGTGTAGAATACAAGCATGTGTGTAATCTGTATTAAAATGATAGTGCCGTCTAAATGTGCCGCATGTGTGTATGGTGCCCTCGTGTTTAGTGGGATATGGGCGTCGCTCGGAGCGCGCTCTCTCTCCAGCTCTCTCTATTTCAAAACTTTGATACTCACCGTTATTTTGTCAAATGTTATACAGCACTTCTGCCACCCCCTGTCGAAGCACTGGCATCGCTTCTCGGCTCAATGAGCTAAGATCAAAGTGTAGTATCTGTTCTTATCAGTTTGACAGCTGATAGGGCTTCTATAGAAGTCCCAAAAGTATGTCAAAGTACTTTTTGGAAAAGCGTTACCGGTAAGATTTATCTTACTGGTGACAAGGGTTCGCTTGTCCCTGCACTCTCGACAAGGAGGGCCCATTTTGATTGAAAAAGTAGAGTCACAACATGTTAACCACAGAGTACTAGAACAGAGAGTCCTCGGCCATAGGCCATAAATAATGGAAATCGAAAATCATGACATCTTGTTACAGGTTGGGAGAATTGTGGCGCTGGGATCGCTCTAAACTCACTAGCGTCTGGATCCAGTCCGAATCGTTCGCCGGCTGCCTATAGGAGATCGAAAACACCTTTTTGCGCATGCGCTGAGTTCTAATTTGGCGAGAGATTTAGGCGGCTGGCATACGTTCCACACTCTAGTGTGGCGCCCTCACACCAGTAACGCATTTGAAAATAGCCTCGTGGACCCTCTGTTAGGATATTTCTCTGTGATATTAACCATGTTCCAAAAATACGTTGACATTCTTTTGGAGCTTCGGTCGGCTGTCAAACTGATACGAGCAGATTTGAGAGTGTTTTATTATTATTATTATTATTATTATTATTATTATTATTATTATTATTATTATTATTATTATTATTATTATTATTATTATTATTATTATTTGTAATGTTACGCTTTTAAATTGAATGTTTTATTTGTAACATTTTTGTAATGATAAGTTTTTATTTATGGCTATATATATATATATATATTATATTATTTTATGGTTACATAATAGTCTAATAGTCTAAGGACGAAAATAGTCTAAATAGTCTAAATTAAATAGTCTAAAGACGAAAAGTTGAAACCGTGCTGCCATCTATCAAATAAAATGCGAACATGATTGTCAACCTATTTTTTGGAAAAACTAATTGGCATCTCTTTAATAATTATCGTAACGACTCCATTTTTGGATATAAAATGCATCATTGAACCCTCTTTAAGGGGGGGGGAATAGTCGAAAACTCGAAAAAGAGTCTTAAATAAGATTAGGGTAAGTCACATGGTAATGAGTAACGACGTTTGTGTAGAATACAAGCATGTGTGTAATCTGTATTAAAATGATAGTGCCGTCTAAATGTGCCGCATGTGTGTATGGTGCCCTCGTGTTTAGTGGGATATGGGCGTCGCTCGGAGCGCGCTCTCTCTCCAGCTCTCTCTATTTCAAAACTTTGATACTCACCGTTATTTTGTCAAATGTTATACAGCACTTCTGCCACCCCCTGTCGAAGCACTGGCATCGCTTCTCGGCTCAATGAGCTAAGATCAAAGTGTAGTATCTGTTCTTATCAGTTTGACAGCTGATAGGGCTTCTATAGAAGTCCCAAAAGTATGTCAAAGTACTTTTTGGAAAAGCGTTACCGGTAAGATTTATCTTACTGGTGACAAGGGTTCGCTTGTCCCTGCACTCTCGACAAGGAGGGCCCATTTTGATTGAAAAAGTAGAGTCACAACATGTTAACCACAGAGTACTAGAACAGAGAGTCCTCGGCCATAGGCCATAAATAATGGAAATCGAAAATCATGACATCTTGTTACAGGTTGGGAGAATTGTGGCGCTGGGATCGCTCTAAACTCACTAGCGTCTGGATCCAGTCCGAATCGTTCGCCGGCTGCCTATAGGAGATCGAAAACACCTTTTTGCGCATGCGCTGAGTTCTAATTTGGCGAGAGATTTAGGCGGCTGGCATACGTTCCACACTCTAGTGTGGCGCCCTCACACCAGTAACGCATTTGAAAATAGCCTCGTGGACCCTCTGTTAGGATATTTCTCTGTGATATTAACCATGTTCCAAAAATACGTTGACATTCTTTTGGAGCTTCGGTCGGCTGTCAAACTGATACGAGCAGATTTGAGAGTGTTTTATTATTATTATTATTATTATTATTATTATTATTATTATTATTATTATTATTATTATTATTATTATTATTATTATTATTATTATTATTTGTAATGTTACGCTTTTAAATTGAATGTTTTATTTGTAACATTTTTGTAATGATAAGTTTTTATTTATGGCTATATATATATATATATATTATATTATTTTATGGTTACATAATAGTCTAATAGTCTAAGGACGAAAATAGTCTAAATAGTCTAAATTAAATAGTCTAAAGACGAAAAGTTGAAACCGTGCTGCCATCTATCAAATAAAATGCGAACATGATTGTCAACCTATTTTTTGGAAAAACTAATTGGCATCTCTTTAATAATTATCGTAACGACTCCATTTTTGGATATAAAATGCATCATTGAACCCTCTTTAAGGGGGGGGGAATAGTCGAAAACTCGAAAAAGAGTCTTAAATAAGATTAGGGTAAGTCACATGGTAATGAGTAACGACGTTTGTGTAGAATACAAGCATGTGTGTAATCTGTATTAAAATGATAGTGCCGTCTAAATGTGCCGCATGTGTGTATGGTGCCCTCGTGTTTAGTGGGATATGGGCGTCGCTCGGAGCGCGCTCTCTCTCCAGCTCTCTCTATTTCAAAACTTTGATACTCACCGTTATTTTGTCAAATGTTATACAGCACTTCTGCCACCCCCTGTCGAAGCACTGGCATCGCTTCTCGGCTCAATGAGCTAAGATCAAAGTGTAGTATCTGTTCTTATCAGTTTGACAGCTGATAGGGCTTCTATAGAAGTCCCAAAAGTATGTCAAAGTACTTTTTGGAAAAGCGTTACCGGTAAGATTTATCTTACTGGTGACAAGGGTTCGCTTGTCCCTGCACTCTCGACAAGGAGGGCCCATTTTGATTGAAAAAGTAGAGTCACAACATGTTAACCACAGAGTACTAGAACAGAGAGTCCTCGGCCATAGGCCATAAATAATGGAAATCGAAAATCATGACATCTTGTTACAGGTTGGGAGAATTGTGGCGCTGGGATCGCTCTAAACTCACTAGCGTCTGGATCCAGTCCGAATCGTTCGCCGGCTGCCTATAGGAGATCGAAAACACCTTTTTGCGCATGCGCTGAGTTCTAATTTGGCGAGAGATTTAGGCGGCTGGCATACGTTCCACACTCTAGTGTGGCGCCCTCACACCAGTAACGCATTTGAAAATAGCCTCGTGGACCCTCTGTTAGGATATTTCTCTGTGATATTAACCATGTTCCAAAAATACGTTGACATTCTTTTGGAGCTTCGGTCGGCTGTCAAACTGATACGAGCAGATTTGAGAGTGTTTTATTATTATTATTATTATTATTATTATTATTATTATTATTATTATTATTATTATTATTATTATTATTATTATTATTATTATTATTATTTGTAATGTTACGCTTTTAAATTGAATGTTTTATTTGTAACATTTTTGTAATGATAAGTTTTTATTTATGGCTATATATATATATATATATTATATTATTTTATGGTTACATAATAGTCTAATAGTCTAAGGACGAAAATAGTCTAAATAGTCTAAATTAAATAGTCTAAAGACGAAAAGTTGAAACCGTGCTGCCATCTATCAAATAAAATGCGAACATGATTGTCAACCTATTTTTTGGAAAAACTAATTGGCATCTCTTTAATAATTATCGTAACGACTCCATTTTTGGATATAAAATGCATCATTGAACCCTCTTTAAGGGGGGGGGAATAGTCGAAAACTCGAAAAAGAGTCTTAAATAAGATTAGGGTAAGTCACATGGTAATGAGTAACGACGTTTGTGTAGAATACAAGCATGTGTGTAATCTGTATTAAAATGATAGTGCCGTCTAAATGTGCCGCATGTGTGTATGGTGCCCTCGTGTTTAGTGGGATATGGGCGTCGCTCGGAGCGCGCTCTCTCTCCAGCTCTCTCTATTTCAAAACTTTGATACTCACCGTTATTTTGTCAAATGTTATACAGCACTTCTGCCACCCCCTGTCGAAGCACTGGCATCGCTTCTCGGCTCAATGAGCTAAGATCAAAGTGTAGTATCTGTTCTTATCAGTTTGACAGCTGATAGGGCTTCTATAGAAGTCCCAAAAGTATGTCAAAGTACTTTTTGGAAAAGCGTTACCGGTAAGATTTATCTTACTGGTGACAAGGGTTCGCTTGTCCCTGCACTCTCGACAAGGAGGGCCCATTTTGATTGAAAAAGTAGAGTCACAACATGTTAACCACAGAGTACTAGAACAGAGAGTCCTCGGCCATAGGCCATAAATAATGGAAATCGAAAATCATGACATCTTGTTACAGGTTGGGAGAATTGTGGCGCTGGGATCGCTCTAAACTCACTAGCGTCTGGATCCAGTCCGAATCGTTCGCCGGCTGCCTATAGGAGATCGAAAACACCTTTTTGCGCATGCGCTGAGTTCTAATTTGGCGAGAGATTTAGGCGGCTGGCATACGTTCCACACTCTAGTGTGGCGCCCTCACACCAGTAACGCATTTGAAAATAGCCTCGTGGACCCTCTGTTAGGATATTTCTCTGTGATATTAACCATGTTCCAAAAATACGTTGACATTCTTTTGGAGCTTCGGTCGGCTGTCAAACTGATACGAGCAGATTTGAGAGTGTTTTATTATTATTATTATTATTATTATTATTATTATTATTATTATTATTATTATTATTATTATTATTATTATTATTATTATTATTATTATTTGTAATGTTACGCTTTTAAATTGAATGTTTTATTTGTAACATTTTTGTAATGATAAGTTTTTATTTATGGCTATATATATATATATATATTATATTATTTTATGGTTACATAATAGTCTAATAGTCTAAGGACGAAAATAGTCTAAATAGTCTAAATTAAATAGTCTAAAGACGAAAAGTTGAAACCGTGCTGCCATCTATCAAATAAAATGCGAACATGATTGTCAACCTATTTTTTGGAAAAACTAATTGGCATCTCTTTAATAATTATCGTAACGACTCCATTTTTGGATATAAAATGCATCATTGAACCCTCTTTAAGGGGGGGGGAATAGTCGAAAACTCGAAAAAGAGTCTTAAATAAGATTAGGGTAAGTCACATGGTAATGAGTAACGACGTTTGTGTAGAATACAAGCATGTGTGTAATCTGTATTAAAATGATAGTGCCGTCTAAATGTGCCGCATGTGTGTATGGTGCCCTCGTGTTTAGTGGGATATGGGCGTCGCTCGGAGCGCGGAACGCGCTCTCGACGCCCATATCCCACTAAACACGAGGGCACCATACACACATGCGGCACATTTAGACGGTACCACAACGCAGGAAACATAAGATTTGAAGGTGGCGAAAAAAAAATTTCCGGCGCCGAAGGCGCCGGGTAAAAGAACACTGACTTTTCGAGTCAAAGGCGCGCGAAAAAAACGTCACTTTTTTAACGTGACCTTGAACTTTTATGTCATGACCTTGACTAATTTTACCCCGGATTACTGTTCTTAACCGCACTTTAAATGTCCGAAAAAAAAAATTTCCGGCGCCGAAGGCGCCGGGTAAAAGAGCAGTGACCTTTCGAGTCAAAGGCGCGCGAAAAAAACGTCACTTTTTTAATGTGACCTTGAACTTTTATGTCATGACCTTGACATATTTTACCCCCGGATTACCGTTTTTAACCGCATTTTAATTGTTCCCAAAATAAAATTTTCCGGCGCCGACGGCGCCGGGGAAATGAACACCAACTGTTTCGAGTCAAAGGCGCGCGAAAAACACGTCACTTTTTTAACGTGACCTTGAACTTTTATGTCATGACCTTGAACGTTTATTTTGGCGCCGTGTAGAGCGTGTGACTGTTTGAGTCAAAGGCGCGCAAAAAAAAAAACGTCACTTTTTTAGCGTGATCTTTGAATTTATCACATTGCCCGGGCATTATTAATAATGTCCGGATTTATCACATAGCCCGTAACATATATACTTGTAGCGAAGTTCTTTAAAATAAAACTAAAAGTGACTGTTGACTCCTCTGTTTTTTATATTTACGGACTTCGCGAGCGCCCTGTACTCCGCCGCTATACGGCATAAATTTAAAAAAAAAATACATCTCTCTTTCACTCTTTTTAAGCTTAAACTGTCCAAAAAATAGCCCCTAAATCTCATCAAAAATTTGGTGCAGTCCAGGGCCGAAAGAGTTAAACGTGTTAGAATTTTGAGTAATTTACGTATTACTTTTTATCGACTATAAGAAGGTTATTAATTTGCAGCTTTGTTCCTTTTCTAATAAATTTTCTACTAAACCATTAATTTGAGGGTATCTTTCCTCCCACAGTTGTCTCTCTCTCTCTCTCTCTCTCTCCACGGCTCTACAGCCCCTGGTGGGCTTTGGCCTTCTCTACTACAGAACGCCACGTTGCCCTCTCTCCTGATTTCCTTTTCCAATTTTTTATTTTAATTTTTTTAGGTCTTCTTCAACTTGGTCCAGCCATCTTAGTTTAGGTCTTCCTCGTTTCGTATTACTATATAGTTTTCCACTCATAATTTTTTTGCACATGTCCGTTTCCTTCATTCTTTCCACATGTCCAATCCACTGTATTCTCATAGCTTTAATATTTAATATATCTTATAATATTTTCCCCTTTAATCAGCCTTTCTATTTCATAGTTGTACCTTTTCCTCCATGAGTTATTTTCGTATATGGCTCCAAAGATTCTTCTCATTATTCTATTTTCAAATGTTCTAACATACTTTCATCTTTGTTAGATAACACCCAGGTTTCAGAACCATATGTTATGATTGGCCTTATTAGGGTTTTATATATCTGCACCTTACAATTTCTAGATAATAATTTACTTTTTAGTAGTCTACTATTTGCAAAAACTGCTTTATTTCCATTTTGTATCCATTTGTTTATACTCTCATGGATTTCACATTTATTGTTAATTTCATTACTAAGATAAGTATACGAGTTGGTACCCTTGAACACTTGCACAATTCATAAGTTCCTTCACAGTTTGTATTAGTCTATTTTTTGTTCTTGCAATAATTAGGATATCATCTGCATAAGCACAGATTTGTGTAGTCTTGGTAAATATATATTTCCTCGCTGATCAATTGACATGATTGCAGAATGCAAGGCAATATTGAACAGCACAGCTGATAACGAATCACCTTGCTTAACACCTTTGTTAAACTTAAATGTATCTCCAGTTTTTCCACCTATATTTATACTGGCCATAGTGCTTTTCATTGTCATTACTGTAAGTTTTATTATTTTTGCTGGTGTACCAAATCTGTGCATTGCTTTATACAATTGTTTTCTATTTATGCTGTCAAAGTTAAATGCTTGCTTGAAATCTATAAAAATAATATCTAAATCAATATCATATTCATAAAACTTTTCCATAATCTGTCTGACTACAAAAAGCTGATCTACAGTTCCTCTGTTTTGTCTAAATCCACATTGATATTCTCCCAGAAATTTTTCAGAATATTTCTTTACTTTGTCCCCACAGTTATCTAATTTTATTATTTATTTTAAGAATCCTTATAAACACTTACAATACTGGTATATAAGGTCGTTAACTTTATTATTAAAAACATCATTGCTTGAATTCAGTTCGTTTTACTTTCTCCCTGGGAAATTTCTTGAACCTGCTTAGTTCGTTACCAATCACTGAATTTTCGAAAACGAAACCCACCCACCTCAGCACAGTTTTGATTGGAACAGATGATTAAATTCTTCAAACGGGCTTCTCACATAATCCCACTTCTCAATTACCGCCCTTCGATTGCCAAAGAGAGTTGTCGCAGATTAAAGGGAGTGCAATTCTTCTCCCCCAGCTAAGAAAATTCTCTTTTCCCTTTCAGATTACGGATACAAGAGCCCCTACATTTCGGAACGACTCAAGCAGGCTGAAATATTCAACAACTCTAAGCCTCTTACGTCCTTTTCCTATGAGGAAATTATTGTCTTATTGTTGATCAATTCCCTCCTGTGAATTCATTTAGAGTACTTTCGATGCTGGCGGAATTATTTGGTGTGGTGGGCTTAATTCCAGGTCGATTGGAAGAAGGGGATAATTTGGGGACAGTTATGTATATTTCTCTCGAGGATGTTAATCCTTCGAATAAAAGGAGAAATATGGGAGTACTTTAGACTGGCCTTGAAAGCAACCAGTGTATTTTATCGAGAAATGGGCGCTTCTAAAAGCGGGTGGGGGGAAATTTTCGTAATGGTAATTCGATCATTTAGCTTAGCAGGATTTACTTAAGGGAAGGATAATTGAATGCTTTTAGCTGGAGAATTTAAAGGAGATATTTAGTACCTACTGGAAGTAACCAATATTTTATTAATTTTAGCCTTATAATTTTGAAAGGGCATGAAGCTTGAATCAGTTTGAGGATTTCAACTATTATAAACCTCTTGCAGATATTTCATTAATATTTTCTTCGAAACTAAAATTTTCTAAATATTAGATGGTCACCTAGTCATTGCAAAGGTTAAAAATTATCAAAATGCTTTCGCGGAAACCTCAAATGTTTTAATTCGATAGTTTTTTTTCTGAAATTCATCAAGTTAAAAGCATTTCTCCAATTCAACACCTGTTTAATAAAGGAATTCGAATGTATTTTTAATTTTTACTAATATTGCCTTGCTAGAGCTTAATAATAAATCGACGTTATGCGTATTTTTACTAAGAAGGATGAGATACTGATCCATACAAGTGTATAGCAATTGTGGTTGATCCCCAAGAACATTTCAGACATTAGTAAAATGTATCTCACTTCAATTAAAATTAACATCTGCTTGAATTCCTAAGAGTAATTGGATTTAACAGACGTCTGCAAATTATTTCTCAACCTTTGAAATTAATTAAATCAAATTTTAATTAAATATTAGAATTCAATCCCTTTTCTATATAGTTTATCATCAAAACATATGATGATACACTTTGGTAAGAGTTTGGAAAAGTCGAATTAAAAATTATGTCCTTTCTTATTAGTAATCTTTAATGAACAAATATTTAAGAAATTATGATGTCTTACTTTTACTTTCTAAGTATTCAAAGGCTTTGGTTATTTTAATTTCAGTATCGAAGAATTGTTTACTTTTAGAATTCATTTAGTGTTGTAACTTATTAAAATTTAATTCAAATTTTAAAACTTAGAGTGTATTATCAAGCTTCTTTCAATTTCCTATTGAATTCATAAAAAACAAGAGGGGGTACTTGAGGGAGTACACTCAAAAAAATGGTAGTCTTCAACCAACCGAACCCAGTTCGGTTGATAGTGGTTTAGTTGCCATAACCAGACCGATCGTTTCCCAAAAACACACCGGTCCGTTTCGTTCAACCGAACTCATTCTGTTACTTAGTTCGGTCCAGGGAACCGAACTGGTTCGATTGCCACAAACGCATTCAATCCACTTGCTAACCACGCAAAATCACACCATTTAACAGAAAGGGCTAATATTTAATAATTTTGAGTGCAATTCATTAAACATTTGTACAACAACTTTATTATCATAATAAGTGTAGGTTTTTTACGATGGGAAAAAAAAAGAAATTAGTACGTCCATCGAAACGAACGAACTATATACCGTCGTGAAATCAAAATTATTTTATCGCGCATGAATACAAAGTTTTGGTTCCCGTTCCTCGGCTGGCGCGCTGGCTGTTCGAATCGGCCATGAACATGATATAACATGATGAAAAGAAGACGAAACACAAATTTTGGAAGTGAGTAATGTTCATTTTCAATTCTTATTTTTTAGTTTAATAATGTGTTCTTTAAAAGTACAGGTTTGCAGTCGCCAAGTTGGTGGATGTGATTAGTAAGTGTATTGTATAGCATACATAAGGGCTAAGGCGGGCCTGGCCCCCCATTGCACTGGAAAAATTTACGTAAAATCTTCCTTTGACCATATTTAATCGGTTTTTATTGATATTATGTGGGCTTTGAATTGTTTTTACAGTTCAAAAACTTCTAAAACTATATTTTCATGTATAAATCTTAACCCTTCAGGCGATCGCGTGAGTCGGAGACTCCGAACATATTTTTGTGTTATGAAAGCATATAATTCCTAATAAGTATTTTAAAATTTATTGTTATTAAAAAAGAAACCTTATAATAGTTTTTCAGCCTTTACAAGTGATAGTGTAGCGTCAAATATAATTTTATTCTGAACCCAAACCTCTAGTGCTAGCATGATGTGTTTATGATTGACAAATGTTTATGTGCACAGGTTATTAAGACAGGCAATTGTTATATTTGTAAGATTTATGTGACATTTTCTGTTTTGAATTCAGACAAACTGTAGATTATTGTCAGCTAATACATGAACTGTTTACATTTTACATTCACTACCTTCTGTCTAATTTAACACAATTTTGGTGATTCGTATGAATGTGTAATTGTGATTAGTACAACAGTAATCTCCTTTCCTGTGAACTTATTTCTTTATTTGCTTAAACTGTATGTGTAAAAACACTACGTCTAACGGTGAGATGCAGCTATACAACTGCGCTGGCTTAATCTGGTTCACAGAAATAACTTAATGCACCCATATTTTATTCTAAGGATTCTAAGTTGTGTTTTAGGTTAATAATCCACAAATTACAGTATAATTTATTTGTAAATATTACAATTGAGGTAATGGGAACATATTATATGATGTAGGTTTTCCACAGCGATAATTCCAAAGAACTGGTGACCGGTGAATGGCTGTTGCTATAGTTCTAGTTGCTAAAGTCTTATCTTGCTAGGTAGTTTGTGTAACCCCAAATAAGCCAGGACATTCACTGCCTAGGGTTAGGTAAATACTATAGAGAGCCAAACTGGTTATACTTCCCGCCAAGAACTATCCCACTTCCCTCCCCTCTCCTTGAAGAAGTTTTAGGAGTCGAGGTTTACCTCGGTTAGAGCTTATCATAAGATGTCAGATCACCAATGGGACGCTTAAGTAGCCAAGCTAGCTACCCTGATTTCCTGCTTCCCTACTTGAACTTGGATTTCTCCGTTACCAACGGCCTAGCAAAGAAAGACCATAGCACAGGCGCTAAATTGCCGACTGTTACAGTTGCCGTGGAGGACCTATATCAAATTTGTTCCAGATAATGATTAATTGAACTATTATTTCACTTTTTTTTACGGTTCAATTCCGTTAGAGTCCACGCTAAATATCGCCCGGTTCTTTTAGACAACAAAAATTAGAAATATTCATAAATAATTTCGGTCCAATTCCGTTACAGTCCCCGCTAAATATCGCCAATATCCAAATTGCTAAATATATCCAAATATCAAGAAATTTTTCTGACTTTTATTAATAAACTGAATAGTTATTGATCTAATTAAACATTTTAATTCAGGAGTTTGAAATTATTTATGAATATTTCTACTTTTTGTAGTTTAAAAGAACTGGGTGATATTTAGCGGGGACTCTAACGGAATAGAACCATAATTTCAAACTCCTGAATTAAAACGTTTAATTAGATCAATAAGTCAGAAAGATTTCAGAAAAGGTCAGAAAAATTTGTTGATATTTGGATATATTTAGCGATTTCGATTTGGATATTGGCGATATTTAGTAGGGACTCTAATGGAATTGTACCTTTTTTACTATCGACAAGTTCCAAATTAGTTTCTGTTGACCTTTTACATTTTTGTAGGTGTTCTGTCCTTTGCTGTTACCTATTGTATGAGGAAAGAGGCTAACACCAATGACACAGCTTTTCTGGGTGGATGTTGTGAGCAGATGGTAAACAGAGAGTTTTACCTTCCTGAGAACTTTTGGAAGTAAGTAATGTTCATTTTCAATTCTTATTTTTTAGTTTAATAATGGGCAATACCACTATTTTTTAAATTTCAATAATAAATATTGTAACCCTATGAAGAAAACTGTTCTGAATTCAATTTTCTGCATGAAAACAACCAAAAAAATTAATTTTCTTAATTATTTAAGATTTAAAAGCGCGGAATTTGAGCCATACTCAAATCGTTCTCCCATTGGCTGATGCGATTGTGACGTACTTCCATCCTATACAAACAACCTCGTTTTGACTGCTTGGGCTTGTCTTTGTTTACTTTTGGGTTGTCGATATTCTTTGTTTCTATCAAAAATTCATTTAAAAAGTTTCCCAGCTGAAATATCCCTTAAAGACCAACGGAAATGCAAAAAGGACCAAAAAATACATCTTATAACATCAAAATTACATACCTTTCGTGCAGTTTTCTTGGTTTTTCATCCCGATTTGTGTTTTATTTATTTATGGAACAAGTCATTGTTATGCTGATTTTGCCTCTTGTTAATAAGAATGGCTCCAAAAGTGTTTTTTAAAACACTAGTAAAATGAAAATAAATAAGAATGAAAGTAACACTTTATGTAAGTTTCGTCTCTTATTATACATCTAAGGAATTTAATTTAATTAAATGTTAAGTTTCTCTGTAAAATATTCTTATTCTTAAAATACTGTTATGTTTTTATTTCTACTAGTGTTTTAAAATATCAAAATCTGCATAACAATGATTTCTGATTTCTTAGTTTCGCCAGTCGGTGGCAATGCGACTGGTTTGTATAGGATGGAAGTACGTCACAACTTTTCCCCGCAAAAATTTTGATTTCGCGCCCAAAAAGAAACGCAAACTTTGAATTTATTTTTTAAAAAAAGTATGCATCGCAGTGCAAAAATTTTTGAAGGTATATTTATGTTTATGCAATCTGAACCAAATAAAAAAAAAATAGTGGTATTGCCCATAGTGTTCTTTAAAAGTACAGTAAATTTTATCTTTAAAGCATCTATACAAATATATCTCATTATTCATCTCATGACAACCCTTTTTATGCATTAGAAGTTTGTATGTTTATTTAGTATTCAAATAGATGTATTTCAATTTAGTTTTTCGGTAATCAAGCCAAGCCGTTTCTGCTTTATGGAGTCGTGGTAATAACAATAACCACTGTTTTTGTTAATTGTGGAAAATCTATTATCACGTGTTCGCCATTTATCTCCCACTAATCTAAGGCTTAGCAGTAAATGGAAAATAAATCTTTGTCACAGTAAATGAAATTTCTTCTATTGTGTTATTACCGTAGGTTAAACTTCTTTCTAAAATTGGTTAACCATAAAATTTTTGACATTTGGTTAACTCAATAGTGAAATATTTGCTAGTAAATGGTAAAATCTTAGTATTTAATACATAAATGAAAGGGGAAGTGCAGTTTCATTTGCATTGCTAAACCTTAAATTTAGCTCAGTGGGTTGTTTATTATTTTCAACACAACAACAACAAGAGCAAAGATGAATTATGAATAATTTATCCCTTTTTATTAATTCAATTGTGTAATAATAACAAGTTTTGGGACGGTATCAAACTTAAAGTTTTGGTGTCGGACGTGAATCGTGCAATTTACAAATTATTTGACATTTGTGGAAAAGTGGGGACATTTCCACTCTTTTTTATTTGTTTATTTTTTTTACTTAGCAATAACAATTTTCTGTTATATTTTTCAACATTATTTCTAGCGATCAAAATTTTTAAAAAGGAGTTTCGCACAGCTGGGATAAGTGTCCTCCTTGGCAGTTTATCACGATTAGTTGTAGTGTTTAGCACGGGCGCCCATACATACCTTTTACCCCTACATACCTACATCACCTTTTGCATTAAGTAACACGTTAAAGGCTAATGAGAAATAATTATGAACCAACCTCCCATTAGAAAACTTAAGCGGGCTTGACTGGCTAACTTGCAAAAATTTTTCTTGGCCCCCTCCTGAATTCAAACATATGGGCGCCCATGGTGTATAGTTGGCGATCACGACACAATTGCCAAATGGAGGACTCTTATCCCAGCTGATCCAGGTGTTTTTTAGCATATAATTAGAATTAATCATAACATTATCTACATTGTTTAATTAGTTATTAATGAGATATTTTGAATTTTTAAAGGTCCGTTCGAGGATCCCCTCACTGCAAGGAACTGCCACCTGATCTCCCATCCACCTCGGCTCTCACGTGCGTGAGAGGAGGATGCCCCCCAGAGTGAGTGAGAGCTTCTTTGTGGCTGTGTCTGCTTCGAGGTGAAGTCCTCGCTGGCTTTAGCAAATTCAGTGGAAAAGCCTCAACTACAGCTGCTCATCTTTTGTGATGCATCAACATATGCTCATAGAGCATTAGTGTACGTGTGATTTCCTCCAGCACTTAATTTGTGATTTGCAAGGGCCGTGTAGCCCCTTTAAAGAAACTGACCCTGCCGAGACTGGAACTTTTATTGGCTGGGGCTGATGCGCGAATGCTAAAATTCCTAAAAACTCACTTCCCGACGGCAGTGGTGTACTTATGGAGTGATAGAACTTTATTGAAAACTTTAGTTGTCTGTGAAAATTACTTTGTGTTACTGCCTATGTGTTAAGGTTTATTAATAACATAAAATCAAATGTTAAAATTGTAGGTCATATATCTACTAGGGAAATTTCTGTTGCTTTGAATTATTGGATTAAATCATCTCAAGGTATGTGCATTAAATCAGAAATTAATGATCTGAAGTTAAATAAGTGTGTTGATAAAAATTCTAAATTGTATGGTCTTAATCCTAAAATTGATGATAAGGGTTTATATTAAGAGTTAATTAGTAGATTGGTCAAATCTTCTTTAGATGTGGGTTCTGTAAAATCTATCATATTGCCTAGTAATTATTTTTCTCATCTTATTGTGTTAAAAAACCATGAAAGAGTTCTTCAATTTGGTATTAATGATACTTCAGTTCAAATAAGAGCCAAATTTTGGATTTTAAGAGCCAGATGGTTTGTAAAATCAATATTGCATGATTGTAGATTTTGTAATTGGGTTAATGCTTGTCCTGGTCAGGAAATTTCTGCCCCCCCCCCCTTCCTCCTGATCGAATTGAAAAATATCAGCCCTTTGAGGTAAGTGGAATTGATTTTGCAGGACCATTAAATTTAAGAGATGGCTCTAAAGTGTATATTGCTTTGTTTACTTGTGCAGTTACGAGAGGAATTCATTTAGAAGTATATCTAATTTGAGTGCTGAGTGTTTTATCCAGGCTTTTTGTAGATTTATTTCACGTTGTGGTGTATGTAAAATCATATATTCTGACAATGCCAAAACATAAAAGAGCTGATAAAGAACTAAGTTTGTATAAATTGTGTAATGATGAAAGTGGCTGTTCCTGTATTGCAAATAGTGGTATTATATGGAAGTTTATAGTTGAAGTTGCTCCCTGCATGGTACACAGGTAAAGCATGGCCTATTTATATTTAGGCGCAAAGGTTCCCTTGTCAGTTGTCACGAGTCAATTTTTGGTGGATGGGGAAAAGATATTTAGTTCATTTATTTCTAAACCTATATTTTATTAGCTCTCTTGCATAGCACTGAATTTGTCTGTGTTACTTTACTACTGATGGCAAGGATTTATTTGTTTATGCTGTCACTGTTTAAATCTTGGTTTATAGTGCTTGAATATTTTTAATGATTTTGTATTATTGATGCATTCATAACATTATTGATTGTATTTTCTAATTAGTACTTTCTTTTACTTAAATGCATCTTAGTTCCTATATTGTGTTAATATATTGTAGTAAACCTACAGTACAGTAGAACTCCAACTATCCAAATTGCTGATTATCCGAATCACTTTCAGAAAAAAAATGAAGACCGAATCGTAAGTACTGTCATCGGAAGTCAAACACCTCAAGTGCATTTAAAAATGGGGAAAGCTTCCTTTCTTATTAAAACCAATCCAAGGTTTGGATGACCACAGCATTGTTTACAAAGTGGTACTTCAGTTAATTGGAGTTCTACTGTATCACCATCCATGATTGAAATTTTTAAAAGATACATATCCATTCTCTGAAATTTCAAATGGAAATTTTAAAAATAAAATCACTTTGTATTTGAAAAACTGTTTGGTTGATTTGTTCAGTAAATTAAACTTGAAGGTTAATTCTGAGGTAATACATCCAAATTCAATTCTATTATCTGAACAGATTTTAACTGATTTTCCCAAAGTTGAAAGTTGTTAATATTACTATTAAAACATTCTTAAATTCTATTAGCTACACAGGATATGTGAAAAGTCACCAAAAGTAATCAAAATAAAAAGCAAGCAAAATGTATCAACTTGTAGAATTGCTGGTAAATCCAGGATTTTTTATTATTTTATTTTTGTGTAAATAAAAAACATGCCCTATTTGTAATAAATTATATTATCTTGCAAGTTTTTTTGCTTTGAATCTGATATAGATTGAGAATGATAGACATGACTGATTCATGTATGACAATTGCAACTTCTTTAAAATTGATACTCATAGTTATTTCAAAATCAGAATTGAAGATGTAAGTAAAGCAAGGTAAGTACATACAAGCGATTTTTCTTGTTGAAAGTTGTTTTTATACGTTGAAAGTTTTGCATTTATGATACGACAAAATATTCTTAAGAACGATTGATTAAGCGGATAGTTTCGTTAGTAGATTTTCTTTAAGATAATTAGAATCTTCGGAGATACGAAGTTACTATAAGTGTTTTTTTAGTGTTAAGATATAGTCAGCAAAACATGTAAACATGAAAGAAACTTAGACATTTTAAAATAAGTTTAGTTGTAGCATGGTTAAAAAAAGTTTTAAATATGTTTTCTAGGAAAATAAAGCATGGGTAATTCAATATTAAAAATACTATCCTGTATAAACAAAATCCGTATATACCCGAAGTCCGTTTACGGCAACTGTACATTTTCCGTTTATGACAAGCGTACTAACACCGTTTGTGGCAACCCGACAGTCGGGTTACCTCAAACAAACTTGAGGAACGTAGGTTCGATTGGCACAAGCAAACAGTTCGGTTGTCCCAACCACACCGCTCTCATTCGAACCGGTTTGGTCACCCCAAACGGAGAGTTCGTTCAGTCCTATATCAACAGGACGGTGCGGTTGGGGGAACCGAATTTCTGGTTGTGGGAGCAGAACTGTTTTTTGAGTGTACCTGGGTCTTTAGACCTTCTAACTCCAGTATAACCAGTCTCACTGGGTGAGGCTATATTAGCTGAGCTGTTACAGAACGTGTGACTGTAAGTCATAATCAGATGAGGGGCTTACAAGGAAACGTTCCCAGGCTAAACTCACAGAAACTATTACAGTAGAAAGCTGTAAAAAAAATCTTAAAAAACATCCTTTTTAACGCCAAATGCAACTCTGCTAGGCGAAATATGCAGAGAAAGTCCGAATTGCTTAAATGAAATGATCTTGTTTTTTTCTGAAGCAGTTTATATCATCCAATCAAAAAAGATTTATCAAATGCACTCCAAGTCACCAAGCGGTGCTAACTGAAGGGGTTTGGCAACTATAAGAACTCAATTTTCAAGTTTAATTTACTCTTTTCCTAAGGAAATCCCGCAGCTATTTTTTTCACAGTAAGTGTTTTAAGTTATCTTCTTATGCCTGTAAAATGTTCGTCTATTTCTGTGAGTTTACCCTGGGAACGTTTCCTTGTTAGACTGATGCTTAGCCTCCTGTTTCCCCAAGAGAACTTGGTCCTTATTTTATTGACCTCAGTTGAATTTATCATCGACTAAAATACTGGTGCAGAAAAATTATCACTAAAGATTTTTCTTTCTTTCATTGATTTGAAATTATTGCGTTTGATGAACACAATTTGGAACATTTTTTCTCCAGTTTGATCATTATATTGCATCAAAAACTAGTAGCTAACTTCACATTCACAAATTCAAATTATGCTTTGCATTTCCCAGCTCTACATTCCCACTTTTGAGAACCTAACGCGATTAAAAACAGAGCCATCAAAAATTAACCAGCACTGAGAGGAGTCTCAGCATCATTAGTGCCGAAAGAATCGATGAATACGGCTTAGTTATAGTAAGTCAAGTTCGGAATGAAAGTGGTGCAAAAGTACAAAATTTGAGAAAATCAGGGATTTGGATTTCTTCTCTATTTCTTTACCAAGTGTGGTAATCGCCTAAGTCAAAAGCTCAATGATTGGCCCTGTAAGAGCTGCCTAAAACGCGACGGCTCCGTAGGAACAACACAGGCGCCGTCAGAGAAAACTTTCGATTACTGAAAACTACGTTCAGCGGACTCGCACCACTTTCATTCTAACCAGCTCAGTAATTAGCACTAGGAGTCGCCTGTCTAATGGCGGAGAGAGAAGGTCCTGGCGGCGGAACTCAATCGAAGCCAATTCCAAAGCACTCAACTCGTCGCAATTTGTCTTTTCGGTGCGAGCTGGGGATTTTATCTTGAATACACTTACAAGGTGTTTCAAAAGTCCGTTTATTGCCATTAAATTGGAAGCACAACGATTCACGGAAGTAAACTTTAACCTATGCTGAATCTATTACAGCGCTTCTAAGAGTGAAAAAAGAAAGTTAAATTGAAATGTTCTCGACAAAAACTTCAAATTAAAAATTGTGTGCAGCAAACAATAACGAAACGGCTTGAAAAAGGTTCCGTCCACAATTTTGCAAGTTTCTTTGAGTTTTATTTTTTTTCTTCATTCAACTGAAAGCCTTTCAATTTAGTTGGCAATTCTTTTTCAAGGCCCTAAAAAAGACAAATTTCAATTAAAAATCAATTCTTAAATTTTAAAGTTAGGTTCATGAAACTTTTCGCGTGTTTTCGTTATAATTCTCATATGTGTGAAAATATTAAGACTTTCACGGCCGATGTCAACGAAAGGCAATTTAGAAGTTTCCGGGATGCTGGGCCGTGGTCCATCTTGGTAAAAATTGGTTTGTAGTTTTTAAGATAGTTGTTCAACAAACCAAAAACTTTTAACAATGTTATTGGATTTTTTTAAAAATTGCATGAGTTAATATGATCTGTAAGTAAAGTATGGTATATTTTCACCAAAAGTGTTTATTAATATATCCTAAAGAAATAATTAATCAAATGTTCCTTGCCTTTTTAAGTATTTTTTTGGGAGAATACTACATTTTTCTAATACCATTTTAAGATTAAAACTTATTTCAAAGAAGACTGCTTTAACTCCAGCAGTGCAAGGGCGGGTATATCAGCTAGTAATGTATTAAATAAGTTTATTTGATTTTTGATGTAGAACTAGCTTTAGGCTTTCAATACTGTTAATTTAAATGTTGTAAATAACTCTTGTCGAATAAGTTGATTACTTTTCTCATTACTAAGCAGAGAAAATGAATGAAAAAGGTAATTAACTCTTAATTTATCATTCAAGCTTAATTTCAGAGAATCCTAATTAGAATGCATAAAGTAAGCTAAAAATTACAGATAAAATAGAGTTTTTGAGGTTAAAAATTTAATTACATAACCTTTAGACCAATTTTGCTTAGCACTCAAATATGAGAGGAGTAAAAAACTATTTTGCAAAATATTAAGGTTAGCATTAAAATTATAATTTGTAAGTAATAATTTTTTATAATTAAATTGAAATTATAAATATATAAAAGTTTATACTTAATATAATTATTTAATATAAGAATTTAATTTAATTTAATTTCATATAAAGTGTCATGGTGATTGAGAAACTTTAGGGATTTTGAAGTGAATTTTTTAAAATAAAAAGCACACAAAAGCAAATTACAAAAAGTTTTGGGATAAAACATTTTGTTTGAAAAGTATCGTTTGAGTGTGTACAGTTGGTTACCGTTTGAATTTGTACAGAATCCAATTAAATAAATTTAGGAAATATATATTTATTTATTTATTTACATATTGTTGTACATATATAAACTATCCATTTACATGACAAGAGAGAATAAAAACACCAAAAGGCAAAGATAAATACAAATAATACACACACAAAGTAAAAAGAAAAAAAAACAAATACAGATCATAAAAAAAAGTATCATAGCACTTCTGAACTTTTTTAAAAGAGTCAAAAAATAATATCATAATTATTGGAAAGTTTTTAACTATTTTTATGAATTGTATGAATGTTTGGTTCTGAAGGTATGGATTGGAGTAAATTGCAATGTAAATTGTAAATTGGAGCAATGTATTAATAGAAAACATAAATTGGTATCGCATTAAGATAATGAAATATGAATGAGAGTATGAATGAAATTCTACATTTGGTAACGTTATTTTTTTTATTAAGGACCAATTTTGAGTAATATATATCCCTCTAGCAGTTTTGAATTCACTCTATATAAACCCTTCATTTTTTATCATCTATGCTATTTTATCTAAAAAAAAAAAAAGAAAATATACATGCACCTAATGTACCAATGAAAACTCTACATTTAACTGTTGTGTTAGCTTGCTTGTACGAGTAAGTCAAAATGATTAGAAGAAACAGGAATCTTAAAAAAGTAGTATGAAAACTAAAAAACCTTTCAACTTATGAAAACCATTTTCTTCATTTCTATTGCATCATTATTGATCTCCGAAAAAACTAGTGACAATGGAAATCTTCTAGTGGAACCATAGGCGTAACGAGGAGGGGTTATTGGGGATGTAACCCCCCCCCATTACATCGACGGTTTCTAAAACATGAAAATATGAAAAATTTTCTCAAGGAAGGCGGTTCACAAGGAACTGTTCTTTTAGGAACTAACCCAAAGGGCCTCAAAATGAATTTAAACACTACATTGAGAGACGAATTCTTAAAAAAAATTTCTGGAGGAGAACCCCCAAACCCCCCTCTAAAACTTTTACGTCTGTTTTACTGTGTTTTTCCCTTGAAAGTTAAGCCTCTTAGATGAAGTTTTCCCTATAGAAGTTTTGCAAAACAAAAATTTTTTAAATTATATTACCTCTATGAAATTTTTTAAAAGGGGGTAATATGTTGGAGTGGTTGACTGGTCGGAGTAACACCCCCCATGAGACAACTCTAGTTATGCCACTGAGTGGAACGCAAAATCGAAAAGTAAAATGTTCCAACTTTAGAATCAAAAATGTGTTGAAAATTTGAGGATCTCCAGCAGGAAATGGCGCACGCCCATTGTAATCCAAGAAACGTGTCCCTTACAAATCGCCATCCAAGCGGTCGGTTCGAGAGAATACTAAATAGTTTTCACAAAAATTCCGCCGAGTTATAAACAGCCTTAAAAAGAAAGAATTTCTGCGTGGAAAAAATCGATGACTGCATGAGGGTTTGAGCAGAATCCGAAATGGGGCTATGAAATTGGCTAAAACGAAGTCTGAAACTTTTTTCTTTAATATCCCAAAATTTATATAAATGAGGGTAACAAGTAAAAAGTGAAAGGATAGATTTTGAGTTAATTTTTTTTTGGTTTTTAGAGAAAATATTTTCGGCAGACTTTGTTAAGATAACTTTAAAAAACTACTCGCAAATATTAAGTCAGTTCAGTGGTTTATGTAACGTCACTGGGCAACAATTTTTAACAAACCTCGGGTAAAACTAATAAAGTAGCCCTTTCTTATTAATTTTGACGTGCTAAACACGAATATCACCATAAAAATTTGTGTTGGTACTGTACTTAATGTATCGAAATTTCGAAAACATCGCTCAGAGAAAATTTATCATTTAGGTATGAAATTGAGTAATATTTATTTGCAAAGCCTTCTATATAATACATGAATAAAACATGTCATAACATAAATATTACGTCACTGACACATATAGTTTTATTGTTATTTTGATGGAAACTACAGCATTGTGTTTCGCTTTGATGGCAGAAGGTTTGATAGCATAAAAATGGACTCAGACGATGTACACAAGTAACATCTTTTCAAAAAAAAATTGTCAAAATAATGTCTAATAAAGATTCGCTTCGCAATAGTCGTAAACTGCCTTCCATTCCCATTGAACACGCTGCGCGCAAGAAAGATACTTTTAAACACATTCAGAATTTCTTAAACAGCGCCCTATCCGTTTTAGGAAATAAAGTTCAATAAAATAGCATCTAAGTTAAACTGTATAAAACTTCCTAACAAAAGACACCAAAAAACAGATTTTCTAGATTATTTTTTAATGTTTTATGAGTCAAAAATTACAATTTTTCTTTAAAAATAGCTGCTTTTCTGAATTTTAAACTCAATGCGGCACGGGGTGATATCAGATTGAGCTGAAACTCCTTGCCTAAGATTTGGTCTTTCTAGCCATTCTTTTCTTAACCCTGAGTTAAGCGACCCTTCTTGTTAACCAAAAATCATGGAGGTAATTTTAAAATCAGAGTAATTGGTCCAATAATGATCGGCATACTTTATTTTGTTGAGGACGGGATCCAGGTTTTCATAGACAGTTTTTTTTTAATGCACCAAGTGTCTAAGAGGTGATTGGAAGAGGTGACTGGCAATTCAGTTGGAGGCAAAGGCACAAGAACATCATATTCGTGAGAAACGGGACGTAAGGCCGATGGAATGAATATTATCAGGATGAGATATTAGCTTTTGATTTTTTCGATTATACCCACGGACATGGTAGGAACAGGAGCAAAATTCATCAAAGCGCTTTTTCTACTCCCTCCATGCCAAATCGTAAAGCGGCTTTCTTTCCTTTAAGCCAAAAGCATAGATAATTGATACCATGAACACTAAAAACCCACAATTTGTCTTGATCGCCAAGTCTCATGTCGAAATACGCAAAAAAAGGTTGCTTTACAAAGACTGTACTCATGCAATATTTAAAATCGCTATTTCGCCACAAATGTAACAAAAGTCATCTGGCAAATTTTCACGTCTTGAACTTGAATCCATGTTTCTTGTTTCACGAAACGTACAAAGAAAAGAACTTTTCACATTAGTTTTTTTATAGGGTTTCCATTTGTCACTGTATCAGCGCACGCGCGACACTACACATGAATTCGCACTACTCTATATGAAGAGAGATTTCGACGGGGATGGAGGGATGACGACGGAGAGGTGTCACAGAGTATATTTTATAATGTAGTTGAATAATGGTCAGGCAAGCAGGAAAGAAATTCAATGTGGAAAAGAATGTTTTATCGTTAATTTTCATAAAAATCGAAAATTGAATTTTTTTTATTATTTTTTTCTGAAATCAGCACCAAAAACCCCAATAAGTTAAAATCTTACTTCCCTTGTGTTTTTTTCATTGCAGGCCTGTGTTGCAGAAGAGATGCAGTCCTTAATATATGCCATAACATGATGTGCTGTAAGAAGTGGTTTTCAATTAGCAATTTTCTGTGAACTTTTTCGCTAAAGCGTTTCTTTAGATATCAAGTTCATGAAGCCGTTGAAATAGCAGAAAACCCTTGAAAAAAAAATGGAAATATAAAAAAAAACCCTCAATGCATAAAATGAATTTAGAATTATTCTTTCCGCACTATTCTGACACTCGTCCGTCAATCCCAGCGGCCTCAAACCGCCATAACAATAATACTGATCGAGTCACCTTCAGAAAGCGGAGTTAATTACTTGCGTCATGCAAAGCGAATTTGTTTTTTCTGCCGCTGATGGCTTTGGAAATTGAAGTGAAATGGAGCACTTCAACACGCACTCCACGCTAATGGGTTCGCCGCAGCAGCGGTCATCTGATGGCAGTTCGGAGGAGATAATTTCAATCCAAATGGAGGGATTTCTTTGCTCTGGAGAACCTTCTCTTCGGAATGATAATGAAGCCGAAAAGACTAGCGGAATTTTTTCTGTTGCTTTTGCACAGAGAGTAATGGAAAACCGAGAAACAACTTAAAAACAACGCGCAGTTTCGGGAAAGAAAAAAAATTGGACCAGAAACGGCGCGTTATTAAAAAGGGACGGCGAAATATCTCGGAAGGAGTTGCGGAAAAATAGTTCGGATTGTGGAAACCTTTCTTTAGTGTCCGGAATGCTGATTTCAAGTATCGTAATCATAAAAGAGGAGGAACGCATTAAACGTTGAGAAGATTGCAGTGGAAGTTTCGATTTTGGTTATTTAAGCAATTCGAGTGAAATCGGTGACTTACTTGATTTTGAATGCACAAAGATTGAAGGACACGCATTTTCTTTTACAAATAAGATTTTTCAAGTTAACAAGAGAGATACTTTTTCTAGAGTCGAATAAAAAGGGGAGTGATATTGTTTAAGCTTTTTAAATCTAAAATGCGAGAAGAAATTTTTTATTTAAAAACTTCCTGATATGCCTGGCCTTGCACGGGTAGGGTTTGAGTTTTTCCTTAAAATTCTAAAACCTTTCACACCTTCTTTGGTTGAGTGAAAGGTTTTAAAATCTATTCATTAACTACTTGATTTCCATAAAAACAAGAAAATATTAGAAAAAGGAATGCTACGTCAGATGATCAAATCAGTTCAGTTGTATTTGTGGTAGAAAAAGTTCCTGTTCAAACAGTATCACCTGTCTTTAATATTGTTTTGGATTTTTTGGTACGATGTTATTATTGATGTCATTCCTAAGTGAAAACCGTTGAGAAATCTTTTATTGAAATTTGTAAGAGGTTCGGTTCTTGTTTCGCTATTTTCAGTGGACACTTACAATTAAAATTACACTCACCAGTGTTAAATTTTAAATTTCGTTGAAATAGATTTCCAGATTATACATATATGTATATATTAATATGATTTTTAAATACTTATAACTAGGTTTTCTTTTAAGTACTTGTTATTTTACATTATGTTTTCTACACTGGTGTGCAAAAATTAAGGACCGAACTGTTTTTTCAATATAACACCTAGCATAATTATTTTTCATCCATGAAAATAATACCACAAGATGTTCAAGGAGTGGGAATATAGCGCGTGAGAACAAATTTTCCCTACCAATAATTTAAGGGGGTAAATGGGCCCTCCATTGATAATGGAGTTCCATTACACATTTTGAGCAGTGACAGAAACGTCTATGTAAGAGGTATTTAACCGAAAATTTTATGATGTTTGTAAAGAATATGATTATCCCTGAACTCAACGCAAGTTTTTAAATGTGTGTACTACTTTTAAATGGTATTTTTTTAAGTTTTATTGAGAGATATCAATCTAATCATTATTTTTGGCAAGTTTTAGCTTCTGGGTCATTTTTGGTATATGGTATCTGACCGTCAACCATATTTTCAGTAGTTCTCACATGTGCTTGACTGAGTTTAGGTCTCTGGACCCGGAAAGTAACTTTATTCTTTCAAAATGGTGACTTATGAAAAACTTGCAGAAAGCCAAATTGTGATTTTCGCAGCTTTGTCATGCAAAAAGAGAAAATAAGGACCCAAAATTTCTTCTAATCTGAAGCAAATGAGACATGAGAACACAGGTACACAATTGCAGACATCAGTGAAAATCTCTGTGGTGTATAGGGGGTGCTTAAACGCCGCAAAAGAATTGTATTGTTTCACAGGAAAAATTCACTGCCTTTAAAATTTAATTTTAGGTGAATGGAGATATTTTTACAGATATTTGTTTCTTTTCGGACATGTATAGGTCCATAAACACTAAAAAAATCCTTTCTTTGAACATTAATAAAAGATGTCCTTCCTATGAAACTATACAATTATTTTTTGCCGTTTCAGCACCCCCTACACACCGAAGAGATTTTCACTGATGTCTGCAATTGTGTACCTGTGTTCTCATGTCTCATTTGCTTCTGTTAGAAGACATTTTGGGTCCTTATTTTCTCTTTTTGCAAGACAAAACTGCGAAAAATCAAAATTTGGCTTTCTCCAAATTTTTCAAAAGTCACAATTTTGAAAGAATAAAGTTGCTTTTTGGGTTCAAAGACCTAAACGCGATCAAGCACATGTGAAGAACTACTGAAAATATGGTTGACGGTCAGATACCACATACCAAAAATGACCCAGAGGCTAAAACTTGCCAAAAATAATGATTAGACCAATATCTCTCAATAAAAACTAAAAAATACTATTTAAAATTAGTACACACATTTAAAAACATGCGTTGAGTTCAGAAATAATCATATTCTTTACGAAAAAAATAAAATTTTCTGTTAAATACCTCTCACATAGACGTTTCTGTCACTACTCAAAATGTGTAATGGAACTCCATTATCAATGGAGGGCCCATTTACCCCCTTAAACTATTGGTAGGCCACTCCTTGAACATCTTGTGGTATTATTTTCATGGATGAAAAATAATTATGCTAGGTGTTATATTGAAAAAACAGTTCGGTCCTTAATTTTTGCACACCAGTGTATGTTACAATGCGTTGGGCAGATCATTTATTGAGAAAAAAATAAAGCTATTTCAGCAAAATGAGCATAAAAAAGCTCAAAAGTTGGTCAAGGGGTCATTGAAAATTTTCGAAACTTAGCCGTATGTATAACAAGCTTGGCGTAGATTGGAATAAAACTGTTGATTTGTGTACAAACACTCACATGTTGATTTTTATTACATAAGGTTTTGAAATTATCATTCAAATAATTCCATTACTATTATATATTATTTCATCACTTACAGAATTAAGTCAATAAATCATTTTTAAACACATATTATTCTTGGTTTTATTCTGCATTAAATTACGGCATTATAGTTTGGGGAGGAGAATATAAAACTAATTACCTAATTCTCTTCAAAATAACTGTTTTAAAATTCTAAATTTCAAATATCTACACCCCTTTTAATTTCAAAAACTTAAAACCTGTACGCTATATTGTTTTCCCCCCGCATGATTATCTTTATATATCGTAATAAAACAACCTGCGTATATAAAACTCAAATTTCCAATAAAACCAAATGAAATATATCAAATTCCCCGCTTTTATAAAGGAATTTTTAGCAAGCATTTTTACTTTCTAGCACTCAAATTATTCACAGCTTACCCCTTTTAAATTACAAATTATAACAAATAATCTAAGATTTAAACATTTATTATTTAATTTCATAAAAGACATAAATGATTTGGATGATTTTATTAAGTTATAGAAGCATCTCGTAATTTTTATGCCTTAAGCTGTCTTGCCATTTTTCTTTTGGAATATATTCTGATTGAATGTGTTTCTGTTTTTATTTTATTGTTTGTAACTGTGTATCATATGTTCTATGTCTTTTATTTATTTTGTAGCAATCGTCAAAATTATTTTACCTTTGTAGTTTCTTAAAATTTTATTTGTAATACTCCTGTATAAAATTTCTCTGTCAACTAAATGGGTTTTCTATACCCCAGTTCACTAATATTTATTTTTTCCAAACTTTTATGTAAAATCTTGTACAGTTGTAAACAAAATGATTATTATTTATTATTATTATTATTTATTATTATTATTATTATTATTATTATTATTATTATTATTATTATTATTATTATTATTATTATTATTATTATTACTAGGTAATTTTATATTTACAAGTATAAATGACTAGAAAGGTGTATATTATTAAAAATCAAAGTTCACAAGTAAATAATTTAGTACAATTGAATATGATTTTATGGACCAATCTTAATTTCAATACGCACATACAATATACGTCGTCAAAAATCGCATTATTTTGTTTTTAAGAAGCATTCTGATTTGTTAGTTAATGTAAAAAGAAATAAATTTGATGAAAAGCAAGATTTGTTAGCCATCTCCCCAACTCAAGTTTTTGAAGAGAAAAAAACTTAGTGTACCTGAATTAACATATCAAACTCTAAAAAAAACCTTTTAGAATAAACTTATTTATGTGACAAAAAATCTTTGAAAATGAAGTCATTAGGTTTTGTTATGAAAAACTGTTTAATACCTTTAAAAAAAGTTTTGTGGAGAATCTTTTTCACAGTTAATCCGTTTTCATATTTACGTTTTAATCCTTAACTTGATGGCTCCCTTGAAACATAATGAGATGTGTCTAGTTTGGTAACTTCTTACTTTTTAAGCCACAGTTTACGAAATAAAAACCGTAATCTTAGTAACTCTAAATTAAGAAAGAAAACTTCTGATACTGTTAATTATAGAAAGCTGAACAAAATTCATAAAAAAACTGACTAAAATAAAGTGGAAATTACAACGTTACAACGGAAATACAAATACGTTTTTCCTTAGCACATATACTTAAAAAAAGGACATGATTGTAGTTGTAAAAAAAATAGTATTAAAAGTATATTTACAAAAAGCGGGTAATGGTTATATTTTAAAATAAGTATGAAATTTCCTGAATAAATTATTCATAACGATCCTATATTTTTTAAAGGTTAGGAAAATAGAAATATTAGTTTTAAATTGTGTGTGTGTTTATTTTTGAAGCTTGAGAAGCATTGTCCTAATAGAAGAGAGCATGACCTCCCTTATCCCAAAACAACTTAAATATGTCTTGGTAACTAACTTTTTTAAAAGTAACGTATACGGAAGTTCTCGGTTTGCTACTATTCGACGCCAAATATTCTCACTCTGAACTTCTTCAGAGTTCCCACTCAAATTTGGATATATAATTCCTTGATTATTAATCCAAAAACTGTAAATTTTTTAGAGCATTTTAAAAATAAATCTATTACTAAAAATAAAAAAAATCTCTCATTAAAAATAAAAAAATTCTATTATTTTCATTATTGTTTTAAAAATAATTTGAAAAGAATCTTTCAAATTTTAATGAAAATTTTATTAATTACCTGAACATAAACAACCTTCATCACAAAATTTCTACTTGGCAAAACTGGTTTTGCGCTGAATAGTCCCATTTATGGTCCCATTCCGGGGAGTTCCTTTAGTCACCAGCATATTCCTAATTTTAACAACATCAAAGATGGAAACTTTTATTTCGCTGTCTTTCAATTTGTCATGTTATTTTACATTCATGGCTTTTGATGTAAAAATTGCAAAATAATATTGTATAACAAGTCTGGTTTGAATAATTTCTATGACAGAGTAAGCCGATTGAGCAGCTTGGTGTTGTTTTGACTGGATCTATTGGATGTACTTAAATCAAAGTAAAACTGTAAGAAGTTCTCCGAACCCCTAACTACTGTTCCATGAACTCCCAAAGGCCCGCGAATAACCAATTAGGAACCACTGCTCCCTTACATTTGGTTCCGTTCATAATTAGATGCAAATACGGCTAATTTTTGTTCTATTGCAGGTGTTAGAATTATTTAGTGGCATACATTTTTCAAATAGAGTTAAATTTAAAATTTTAAAAGTAGGAGCCTTCAATCTTGGTAATCATTCAAATGTGGATGAGTCTTTTATGGTATCAAAACTTAATTATTAAAACATTCAATAAACATAATTTAGTTTTCTAGAAGCTTCAATCATGGGAAAACTGAATTACATACACATATTAAAGAACCATATGCTTTTCCTATGCCCATTCCCTAACATTAAAACAGAAAACCTCTAAATGAAACATCGCGAGACCAAAGCCAGTAGCCCCTAAACCCAAGTTTTAATATCTCAGAAATCTATTTCTCTGCCTTAAATTACCTTTCGCTCACGGGTCCAGAGTTTGTGTCCAGAAAATGGCAACACAAGTTCCCCTCGGCTATGCGGGCGTTTATTTGATGGCACGCTGTGGCGCATTCGGGTCCTCGGGGCCTTCGGAAGTTTGGGCTAATTAAGTAACAGCGCCAAAGCGTTCACAAATTTGTTCGGCCTTACTTGGAACAGACGAATTGAATCCTCAATAATTCAGAATGCTGCTCCTTCTGTCTGCTAATGGAACACAAATCGTATTGGGTGCGAGTTCGTTTCCATTCAATTAAGAACGGACTCACGTTTTGATGGGGGGGGGGTTCAAACTTAAAAGAACTCTGGTACGCATTTGAGAAACGGTTATTTACGAAATGATAGTGCAGGTTTAGTTTTGAAAGATTAAGTCAATATTTAAGGCAATAAAAATTAAATTCCATTATAAGTGTAAAAGAATACACTGAAGCTATGGTTGTTTATGTCCATAATTAAGGAAACAGTGGAATGGTGGTGGGAGCAATTCACTGAACACTTACTATAGCCATTCGTGTACCACTGAAGTTTTGTAGCCTGTTCCGCCCCTTCCTTACATTTAGGGCTAGCTTGTAGTCAAGAGGAAAAGGGGAGAAGTTGCATGAAATGATCATTATTTCCAGTCCTGAACCATCAAACAGGTCTGGTCAGGGATCGAAGATCGCTCAGACCTTCATAAAACACCTGCAGGTAATGAAGTGGGATAAAGAAGCATGAACTATCAATCCCTCACATATTGCATAGCAGTGAGAGAAAATAGTGTTTAACCTGGAAGAAATTCCAATGAAACTTTTTTTCAACGGTTTTCAACTCTATAAGTATATACTTTTTGACAGAAAAAAAGCCTATCTACCCCACTAAAAAAAATCTTAAGATTTTCTTAAAAAAAAAATCTGCAGATTATCTTAAGTTATTTGAAACACTTTTTTCTTAAGATTTTCTTCAGATTATTTTCTTAAGATTTTCTTCAGATTATAATCTTAAGATTTTCTTCAGATTATAATCTTAAGATTTTCTTCAGAAGTGTTTCAAATAACTTAAGATAATCTGCAGATTTTTTTTCTTCAGATTTTCTTCAGATTGTGTTCTTTAGATTTTCTTCAGATTATAATCTTAAGATTTTCTTCAGAAGTGTTTCAAATAACTTGAGAAAATCTGCAGATTTTTTCTGAAGATATTCTTCAGAAGTGTTTAAAAAAAAACCTGGAAAAAATTCATTTTTTTTATGCAAAATTTCTCCAAAAGCTTATTTCTATAGAATCTTCATTCTTCACATTTTTAAAATTTCAGGAGATCTTGCATATAAATCATCCACATTATAATACAGAATTCTATGCTAAAAATTAAATATTTAATTAATTCGATTTTTTATTTACTTTTTACTACCAAGTAATTGAAAAATGCTGAACCCTTAAATTTTACTTTAAAATGTTTGTAAGCAAACTTATTAAACCATAAATCTGTCCCTTATATATGATGTTTAAATGATAAATTTTTGTTCTTATGCAAAAATTATCGATTTTTTTCATTAAATCTGATGACCGGAAGTATTTTTTTCTCTCAAAGAAGGTCGCCAATACTATAGAAAATCCAAAAATCAATAAAATATTGAATCTAGGACATAAATTTCTGTAATTTGTAGTAAATAAATGGATTTCATCATACTAGTTAATATCTTAAAGTTTTTACATATTTAAAATATTAATCAATTTATTAGATTTAGGGTATATTCAATTCACCACAGTATTTTTCTAATGCGAATAAAAATAATTTATCGGAGATTCTATCACGATAATGTGCTTACGTTGGAGAGCGTATTAATTTTAACTCGGCAGTTATGCAGATTGCAACGCCCACTGAAGATTCAGAGTTTTTGATACATTTTATTTTATTACAAGCTATAATGTCACATCAACCATAAAATCAACAAAATTCAGAAGTAATGATTGAACATTACGAATAAAATATGGTTGAAATTTATGCGACTATGGTTTTACTGTTACATTTAATCATACGGATTCTTTTAATCGCGAAACATCCCAAAATCAAACTCGTAATCTTGACTTTTTAAAACAGCGGAATCTACCCCCCCCCCATTACGGAGAAATATAAGAATATTTCCAAGAGACTCTGTTACTAGCTCAAAATTTAAGAAAAGTCATTTTTGATAATTCTTATTCCCTCAAACCGTTTCTAAAATTCATCCTAAGAATTATTTCTTGCCATTTCTGGAGGTTTTCGTTAAATACATTGGCTTTAATTCTAAATAATGGAACAGAGCTCAGTATTTTTATGTATGCGTTTTTTTTAAAGAGTTTGAGATTCCCTTAACGACTGAATTTGAATGTCGGACGTACTTAAACATTTCATAAACGATCATTTTGGCGAGTTTCGTTTCTTCCTTTGCATCGTTAGGGTGAAAATACTTTCCCTATTCTTGGTATTTTTGTTCTTAATGATAGAATAATTGAGTTGATTTAACTTTGAGTCTGTCAGTTAGTAATAAGAAAACTATATCGTACTCAAATGCAATATAGCCCAGTAATTTTAGGGTTTGGTAGCTAAATAATTTATAATTAGCTGAAAATTTCAGGATACCTTTTACCGGGGTCCTTTTAGAGTCCTTGGATTCATTTATTTGTATCCCATCACTCTTAATTTAATTTATTTATACTGAGTTTTTATTTTAATTTTAATTCATTTTTAAGATCAAGGACTTCTCCATAGCAACGCATGTCTCGTGGCAAAGGGGCAAGTGGAAAAGCAAGACCATCCAGCCCCGCAGACCCCATCCCCCGCATTTATTTAAAAATTAATTTTTTATACAATCCTAGGCACAAGTGCCCGTACATATAAGAAAATATACATCGAAATAATAATAAATAATTTTTTAAAATTTAAAAATAGAAGTCCAACGAAAAAATATCCCCACACAGGAACGCAGTAACAAGGCGAAAGTGTAGAGCCAATTTGAAGGCTGTTGAAGGCAAAGAGGACAGTTGATGATTTTAATAGCTGAAGTAGATTGTAGTATGCAACAGCAAGGTATAGGTGAGGATTCGCCGGAAACAGCTGAAGATCGCAGAAGCTGAAGTGGAATGCAGCAACAAGGTGCAGTGAAGAGGCGTTGAAGGCCGTCGAAGGCGAAGAGGGCAGTTGGTGACCGCAGAAGCTGAGGCAGAATGTGAAACGCAGTCTGCAAGGTGGAGGCGAAGAGCCATTGAAGGCCGTTGAAGGCGAAGAGGCCAGTTGAAGATCGCAGAAGTTGTCTCAGCAGATAGGCTCCGGGGAAGAGGCACGGGCGAGGCAGGAAAAAACAAGATCATTAAAGTATTCAAAGTTAATTAATCAATATTAACCAAAATTTAGTATGAAACTGTGGGGTAAGCAGATATGGGCCCTCGAGATCCATAAGGGAAACCGTGGTGCTCCTTGTCAACCATACCCGCTAGAAAATAAAAGAGGGGGGAAAAGATCATCCTGAAAGGCCGGGTGGGGGGCTGGGCCATGACTAGGTGTCATGAAGGGGTAAAGAGCATAAAAACCCCAACAGCAAACAAACACCGCCCCCCAGCAGGCCTTACACAGTGATCATAAGTTTGGAATTTTAATTTATGCTATTACAAAATTTGGAATTCAAGAAGTTAAAAAGTAATTTAAAAGTTCACCCAGCAATCAGGGATCCACCGCATACAAGATGTCACGTATGGCGCCTCGAGGTCGTAAACCAATAAATCTATCTGTATAATTGTATCTTGGTATTTCCGCTATACAAGTATTTAAATTTAAATGAGTATCATTATCTATTTTGAAGATTACTTTAAATATTAGTTTTTTGATATGCTCTGTTAAGGGTAGTATATTTAATTCTTTATGAATAAGTTGATTTCTGTAAAACCAGGGACTATTTGTTATTAACCTTAGAATCTTATTTTGGAGTACCTCAAGGGGCAACACATGACACCTCGCAGCATTCCCCCAGACAGAGCAGGCGTATGTTGCCAGGGGCCTTAAATAACTTTTGTATATTATTAATTTCAAATAGACAGGTAATGTAGATTCTCTGGATATCAATGGCATGAAGGTTGCAATAGCCTTGTGCATCTTGGATTTAACCCCCCTTAAATGTTGACCCCAATTTAAACCTCGATCCATTACAACCCCCAGGTAAGTAACTGAACCAACCCAGGGAATCGACGCACCAAGGAGGAGGACCGGCGGGGGAACTGCTCGTGTGCCACTTTTAAAAATTATGGCTTGACATTTGCCCACATTGATCTTAATTTTCCAGTCGCGTAACCACCTTTCCAATTTAATCAAATAGAATTGCAGAAAATTGCCAATCGTGGATATATTTTTGTGCTGATATAGGACCGCTGTATCGTCCGCAAAGAGAGCTAGCCTACCCTCTGCAAACTGGACAATATCATTAATATAAATATTAAATAGTAGGGGACCAAGTATTGACCCTTGTGGGGTACCTGCCAGTATTGGTCTTAATGTTGACAGGGTCCCTGATAGTCTTACTCTAAAGGTTCTTAGATTTAAGTAAGAGTTTATCAACAGGATTGCAGAGGGAGGAAAACCACACTTTATTAATTTAAAAATCAACCCCTTAATCCACACTCTGTCAAAAGCTTTAGCAATGTCAAGCATTATAGCACCAGTGCCCATTCCCATTGACTTCCCCTGATGAATATATTCCACAACCCGCAGCAACTGTAACTCAGTGGACAGTCCCTCACGAAATCCAAATTGCTGATCGACCAAAACATGATTTCTGGTAACGAAAGTTATCAATCTCACATAGATCAACCGTTCCAAAAGTTTACCTAATCCCGAAAGGAGGCTGATCGGGCGATAGGAAACCGGATCATTTGGGTCCTTATTTGGTTTTAGGATAGGTATGATTACAGCAGTTTTCCACACACTAGGAAAAGTGTTTAAAATTAATGCTTTATTAAATATGGTTGTTAGCAAGTACAACATTTTTAGAGGTAAATTTTGTATTATTTTATTTGTATATTTTACAGTGGCCAGTGGTTTACAATTTAGGCCCAAATGAATTATTATTACCCAAATTCCATGATGGATGCTTGGCATTCAAATCACCAGCGAGTATAACCGTTCTAGTGATAGAAAACAAAATATCAAGATCAGGCAGATAGTTAATACCTGTTTTAGGGGGTCTTAGATAGCATGAAAATACAGCAATGGGTGGAAACCCCTCTAAGTTTAATCTAATTCCAGTAGCCTCCGCATGGGCCAACGGGGGCAACAAAACTTGGTCATGTGGGATCGTGTCCCTAATAAATATAGCAGTTCCACCAGCAGCCCTCGCCCGGTTACGAATCGATCTCTGGGTGGTATAAAAATTAAATCCAGGGATCGCCAGACCAGCACCGGCTATTAGGTTTGTTTCCTGGACAAGTATTATATCCAGTTTCTCAATCTGTATTAGTACACGCAATTCATCCAGTTTATCAGAAAGGCCAAAGGCATTCCAGGTACAGATCTTAAGGCCAGCAATGTCGCCACTACCCATGACCAGAGAGCAGGGACTGAGTCAGAATATAAAATTTGTCGACCGAGTTTTGAGCCTCTTCAGCTCGAGTAATCACCTCCTCAAAATTCTGGACAGAGCCGAAAATACCAGTTAGGAGCGACATGAATCTCCTCATAAGATCTAACTCCCTGGCCAAACCCATATACTCAGCATGAGCCTGCTCAGCGATCACGGCAGTGGCCCCAACACCGGCCCCAGAACTCACCTTTTCAGTCACAGGAGGAGGGACCCCCGGGCCACCCCGCCTCAGGGCATCAGCAAAAGTCCTTCCGGACTCAACGTGTTTCTGATCAAAGGTCTTAGGAGCCCTTTTATCTAATGATTCAGGTGGTTTTGGGAAGGACGGGCAACCCCTCCAACTGGCAGTATGCCCCCCTCCACAATTAGAACACCTCTTTGGTCCATCCCTAGGACAATCCCTGATTGAATGGTCACCAGCGCATAGTACGCATTTGGTTTGTTTATGACAGTTAACCGATGAATGATTAAAGCCCTGGCAGTTGTAGCACTGAGGAACCCCCCTCCTGTAAATATATTCCTCGACCGTAACAATCACATATTTCAGTTCATTCAGTTTAAAAATCTCAGAAACCCCCTCCACCTTAGAAAGGTGTACTTGAAAGTAGGGCAATACTCCACGACCCCTAGAGGTACGCATTTGGTTTACCGCCAATACATGAAATCCCTTCTCCTCCAACAATTGTATTACTTCAGAACATTCAGTTTCAAGGGGCAAGCCCTTTATTACTACTTTTAATGGGCGATCAGCTTTGGGGGTTCGGTAATAAAACTCTATTTTAGATTCCTGTAATAAAGTAGTTAATGCACGATGCTGGTCCGCGGATTCCACATATAAAAACAATTCCTTCCCAATTATTCTGGCTTTTAATCCCGGAGAAATATCCCCTCTGAGCTTCTGTAAAAGGTGATCAAAATTCACAGGCAAATTTATTATTACTGGCGGGGGTCTAGCAACAGGAGGATCCTTAGACCCAGGCCCAACTCTATCCGGGGGGTAGATCAGACCGAGTCCCGCGCTAGCAGCAGCTGAGCCATTTTTACCCACTCGTTTATCCACTATTTCCTTCTCATTATTTGTTTCAGAGGATTTCTCAACTGAGTTATCCGATTCAATTACATCCAATTTAGTCTTTTTAGTCTTAATGACAATCTCCGGATTAGTGGACATTGGAGACCCTTTTCAGGAGACCCTTGGAGACATTGGAGACATTGGAGACCCTTTTTTTTTTTTTTTTTTTTTTTTTTTTTCCGGAGAATTTCAGGATAAGCTCTCTATGATGTGTACAACCCACCCTGAAAAGTCCCCAAAGATCCTCCGTCGGCGTCATTCCAAAATGGCGGATCAAAGATGGCCGTCCAGCATTTTTGCCGATATTTTCGCTCATATCTAAGTCAAAAATTAATATTTTTTAGTTCTGTAAACGGATTTATACTCAGGATAGATGCCGTTTTTGAATAAAATTTACAGTTTTGCGATGAAAATAAAATAAATGGGGTGTGAAGGGATTTTATTCATGCCAAACTGCAAAATTTTCATTGTTATAATGGTATACAATAGTATGCAGTTATATGGCGTGCTTTGCAATATAACTGTATACTATTAGAAAAATCGATCGGAAAAATACGATTGTTTTTAGTAGTCCCATTATTCTGGATTATTTTGAAAAAAAAAAAATTTGAAATCCGCTGAAAATTGACAGAGATATTCAATTTTTAGTAAAGTGTTGTGGTACGGATGGTATTGGGTAGTATACGTTAGGAGTGGGTTTCGCACTTGATTAATAATTGTTTTTTGGCCATTATCTTTAATAGATTAGTTAATAACGTTGTAACGTAAAGAAATCATTATGGTGCATTAAAATTTTCTTACACAAACATTTAATTATCAAAAAGTTCAGTAAAATTAATGAGGTCTTTTAGACCTATTCTATATTTCGGACCCTATAGTATAGAGTCACTGTTTTTTTGCGTCCTCAAACAACTATTAGAGAACATAAGTGCTACGACATCTCTAAAATATAAAAGATTCGATTCTCTTCCTACATGCAGCTTCTGGATGCGATTCCACCTCAGCAATTTTTAGAAAAAGGAAATCTTCAGCTTTCAAATTGATAAAGAAAAATCCAAATTAAATGTTTGTGAAAGAAAATTTTAATGCACCATAATGATTTCTTTACGTTACAACGGTATTAACTAAGCTATTAAAGATAATGGCCAAAAAAACAATTATTAATCAAGTGCGAAACCCACTCCTAACGTATATACTACCCAATACCATCCGTACCACAACACTTTACTAAAAATTGAATATCTCTGTCAATTTTCAGCGGATTTCAAAATTTTTTTTTTCAAAATAATCCAGAATAATGGGAGTACTAAAAACGATCGTATTTTTCCGATCGATTTTTCTAATAGTATACAGTTATATTGCAAAGCACGCCATATAACTGCATACTATTGTATACCATTATAACAATGAAAATTTTGCAGTTTGCATGAATAAAATCCCTTCACACCCCATTTATTATATTTTTATCGCAAAACTGTAAATTTTATTCGAAAACGGCATCTATCTTGAGTATAAATCCGTTTACAGAACTAAAAAATATTAATTTTTGACTTAGATATGAGCGAAAATATTGGCAAAAATGCTGGACGGCCATCTTTGATCCGCCATTTTGGAATGACGCCGACGGAGGATCTTTTGGGACTTTTCAGGGTGGGTTGTACACATCATAGAGAGCTTATCCTGAAATTTTCAGCTAATTATAAATTATTTAGCTATCAACCCCTTTTTTCGCCTAAAATTATTGGGCTAATACTTTCAAGACAAAAGGGAAAAAAGCCAAACTACTGTTTTGGTTTCATTACGTTTTTGATGATAAAACATCACTGAGAGCCCTTCTAAACACCAAAATTTTAAAGGCACCTCCCCCCTATACACCTAATATATGTTAAAATATCCCAATTAAAAACCCTCCCAGCGACCAGTTGTTTTTTATTCACAATTTTTTTGTTGTTGCTGTTTTTAGTTTGGGAAAGGAAAAATATCGTTGTGGAAGATGCAAAACCACACATTTAACACCTGAAAGACAACGTAATATCGCTGGTGATTATTTCAATTGATTGGCGGTGAAGTAAAATAGCCAAAAATGGTTTTATATGGTTGCTGCTTAAATCGTGGCTAAACCAACGCTGCACATTTATTCATCAACGAAGTTCAGCCCTTTCAGGTACGGCACACCTCGTCAAAGCCTTCAATCTTATTTTTTGAGGATAGGCGTTTTCTTCAATAAATTTTCAGAACATTCAAGATATCTCTCCGTTGGCAAACTGTCGATCTTTCACGAAACTAAATTTATTTATCTTTCTTTATTCAGAAAAGTATTCTGAATTACTCATAAGAAGTAATCATCACAGACGATCATTAAAAATTACGATCACAGTGATGACTAAAATGGGTCTTTTCCTTTGTGATTGGAAACTGGTTATCCGTTCTTGATTAAAAATGTCACCTGATTTTTAAAAGTGGTAAATACAATTTTTGATCCGATTGTAGAAACTGTGTTCATATTAAAAAAATGTATAAAAAATATCAGAGTTTTGTTACAGAATTTGTTTAACTTTTTTTAATTATTTATTTATCTCATAAACAACAAACGACAATTACATAAGTTTATAGTCACCTGAGATCTTATGTGATCCATGTAGTGTAGACGACTGTATAAAATAATGTAAACATTGACGCATCTACAATCTACATATATACATTACACATACACATAACAACATTAATTTATAAGACAAAATTATAGAAAAAAGAAATAAAAAAAAGTAACGAAATATAGAAAGGTGGAGTGGAAAACAGGGTGCCAATAACAATTTAAGTCGAATTTAATGCATTTATTTGAATTGATAAAAATATTCAACATCCAACGCATAATTACCAAACATTGTAACACATCGGTTCTTTGAAAATAAGCAACTATAGCTGTTGTTGTTTGTTGTTGTTGTTGTCTTATGCCACTTAGAATATCCAAGCTCCATCCGTAAAGCGGATATTTAAGGCAAAGGGGGTGCGGCTCCTGAGGAAGTGAGGCCCATGAAATGGCAGGAGTCCGACTTAAGCCTCGGATGATAGATGTCGCCACCATCTATCGCCACCTCAATTTTGCCTTGTCTCTGAAGGGGAGGGAAATAGTCTCCAGACACCTGGACCCGTGGTAAACTGCCATGACGGACCACAGGACTTTCGGACCCACAGATTTAACGAGCACGTACTGTCGTACCGCGAGGAGAAGAGCTTTTGACGTCATACGATGATGCTGCGGTTGGTATAGAAACGGATTATTCCACTGAATTTTGGGGGTGGTGGTAATTCACTTGGCGCTTAAATAAATGTTCCGAGCCAAATCTGAGTGGGTATCTTTCAGCTGTGTACTTCTTTCGATTCTAGAGTAACGAATTTTGGAATTTCCTTTCGCATTACATCTGATTTGATTAAATATTTCTAATCTGTCCTCTTTCAACTGATCTGATCTATTTTAACTGATTTGATCTATTTTAACTGATCTGATCTATTTTAACTGATCTGATCTATTTTAACTGATCTGATCTTTTTCAACTGATCTTAAATGTTTCACCGAATCTGATCTATTTTAATTTGATATCATGTTATGCGATTTACATCAATTTATCTGATTTTATTTTGGATATTTTATAATTTTTACCATGTTCATTAATCCTTCTTTTTGAACTCTCAAGTCGCTTATCATTTATCCTATCAAGTAGTTACCTTTAATTTTATTGGATCTGATCATACCTTCTTTTAAAGTAGATGTTAATTCATGAAAATTAGCGTTTAAATTATCTTTCATCTTTTTAACCCCATCCGATCGTTCACAATCGTCTCTGTAACTTTTTTTTTTATTCGCCCGACTGTACAAAATATAAGAAGCGATTATTGGAAAAAGATGGGTTGATCGAAGATATTATAGACAAATTAGTGATTAATTTGTCGGAGAGCGATTCGAATCTTTGTCAAACACTGACAGTGACTGCAGTTCTAGTGACAATGAATTGCATTAGATTGTATTTAAATGTTATAAAATATTTTTAAAAAATTAATAAATATTTCTATATTTTGTCTCTTTACAAGTTTCTAAAGCTTCATTTAAATTTCGAGTATGGTGATTAAATTATGAAATTATTAATTTAAGTGATATGAGCTATTTTATATAAAACTAAATATAACTAATTCACTCAAAATAGCAATATTAAGCATACTAAAAGTACAAAAATGTTTCATGCCTAAAGGTATTTTCGATTACGAGAAATTTCAAAGATAATCTATATTTCAATGCAGTTTAATAAAATATGATTATCTTATTTTCATTCGCGAAACGCGTTTTCTCATTCGCCAAATGTACGCTTAAAAAGCCAAATACTGCCGTTCAATTCATACCAGCTTCCCTCTTCTTTTAAACTCGTCTACTCACGGCAACCCTGTTCAAAGCTCTTCTCCTCGCGGTACGACAGTACTCCGCATATACTCGGTGGGTCTTCAGCGGTGTCGGGAATCGAACCCGGGACCCTCCGATCCCGAAGCCGATGCCTTAACCACTAGGCTCCCCACGGCCTGCAACTATAGCAAACCAATATAATTATTCATACCAAAACCTCGACAGCTTCATCACGAGAAATATTCACCACCATTCAAACACACTTTCCACCTAAACTTTGTTTATATTTTTTACACAAAGACGGTAGAATGTTTCTTTGAAGGGACCGCTCTCCCAGCGTAGAAAAGCACAAATTTATGTAGAACCATTCAATTAGGTTAGAACAAAAACGTTACCTGATATTCCAGATTGAAAAGAAGCGCAAGAAACACCGTCTTCGCTCAGATGGCCGGCGAGTTCATGTAAAGAAATTTGCACTTATATGCAAATGGAGAACGTCACGCGTATCCCGCATCAACGTCCGAATTTATTTGTCTTTTATTACGTCTTAGCCAACCAACATCTGTGTTTGTTCTCCAAGCAAAGAAAAACTTTCAAAAGGAATGAATAACAATCCTAGAAGAGTGAACATGGCAGAGAGAACATGGCGAAAGAAAAATCATTTCAGTGATCTTCTAAAAAGGCCAGGGTCAAAGGATGAGTGTGTTTATGGAGAAATATGGAAATAAATATCGAAAAAACATTTTTTTTTCGTTGTATAACTACCAAATATTTACTCGAAATTCCGGACCCTAATTAGAGTACAGAATAATCTTCGGGAAAAAAATAAGTAAATTCAAAAATATTTTATAGTTGAAAAATTTGATGGACTTTTTCAACCTTTTGAAATTTCAGATGAAAAAAATCTTAAAAACCACCTTAATCGACCACTAAATTATATTTCTGTTTAGTTCATACCACAAAAGGGAAAAATAGAAAGACAAAGACAAATAAAATTAATAATTATCATGAAACTGAGTCATCAAAGCACTATCAATAGAGTAAGTGAATATCAGAGTCAAACATTCATTGAATAAAAAAACCCAGAAAAATCACTTTTAAATTAAAATCAAATTTTATTCTGGTTAAGTTTGCAGTAGGGTCACTTGGGGTAAGTGTGTCCCTGGGGTAAGTGGGTCACCCCCCTCAAACTAAACTATGTAAAGGACATTTCACACTTATTCACATTGATCATGTTACATTTTGTCACACTGATGGGTTTTGCATATATTAGAGTTTTGTGTCATTTCTTTTTAAGATTATAGAACTATTGTAAAAAAAATTTCCATAATTTTTTTTTGGAGAGTTCAAGATGCATTTTTCCAAGAAGTGTTTCCAGGAAAGTTTTCACTATATTTTAATGTTTTTTCAACTGTTGTGCCAGGTTTGACTTAAAATACATACTACAATTTGAATTTTCACAAAATCTCTTGTTTAAAAATTTTTAAGAGGGGGGTCCCACTTACCCCGTAATTTAAGCAAAGTAGGGGTAAGTGTTGTGTCGTGAATTTAACTTTTGATTACCTAACCCAAATCCGGCACGAGTTTCCTGAATGACCAAGGGACCCCAGGCAAAGCACGAACAGACAAGAAGAAAAATTTATCATTATTTATTTTACAAGAGATAAGAAACTTCAATTTTTCTTAAAAGAACTCACATGTAAATATTAAAAGAACACATTTAAAGAAAGTACGAAATTTACAGTCTTAAAAATAATAAATATTTTCTAAAAGTCACCACGCTAGGCCGTAATCACGACACCTCCACCCATTTGCATGTCCACACGCACGTCACACGTTCACTAGACTCCACATGTCTCCACTCCCGAGCCTCTCACCACGCCACAGGTTCCTCCGAAACAGTTCTTGGTGTTCCCGTTCTCCTCTCCGTTTAAGCACCCATTCCAGTACTTATATAATAATTAGCGATGAATGTTGTTGCCAATTCGCAAGGGAGAATCTTTGAAAATCTGCATAAATGCCGTTGCCAAACCGAAAAGGAAAAATGTGGAAGATCTGCAGCCTCGCTCTTTCAAGCGCACAATTCGGTTCCCGAAGAAAAATGTTGGTTCTACAACATGGGTCCCCTCATGATGGGGTAAGTGGGACACCCTAGACTCACCATTTTAATGTTTATTGAAACATTTATTAGTAATTTATTGAAATTTTATATTAATTTTGCGTTTTAATATAAGCTGTGGTAAGTAAAGAAAACTATTAAGTTGGGGTTTTTTATTCACGTTGCTGAGAAATTAATTAAAACACACAGTGGGGTGGGGGAATAGTTTCGAGGGTTTCTTTATAAGTCTCCCGAACCATTCGAACCTGAAGAAAACATTCTGTAATTGTAGGGTTCCAAAAAGGGGTCCCACTTACCCCAACCAACCCTATTAATTTAAATGTGAGTAGATATCTCGTACGTGGATTAAGTTACAATAAAATATTTTGTACCTAAAACTTCTATACTTTATCAAGTAAGACCCACTTACTCCCTCTTAAGTTTTGCTTGCTTTCAATCAAAATAAAAATGGGGTGGCCCACTTACCCCTTCCTATGGGGTAAGTGGGACCCCCGTCTCATTTTTTACAAAAAGACCAGTTAAGAAAAATGTAGAACATTATTTTAGAACCTAATTATAAATTTTTGTTTATTAATAGTGTCTTAAATAGAATATGTCATCAAGTTCAAATTGAACCTCTTCAAAAAAATTTTATGAACCTTCAAAAATGTACTGTTCCAAAAAGGGGTCCCACTTACCCCAAGTGACCCTACAGAGAATAAGAAAAGAAAGACATATGAACTTTACTTTCAAATTTAATGAAAAAATACAATAAATGGAATATGATTTCTAACTAATTTTCAGTTTTGACAATTCAAGGGGCTGCCTCATATGGGTAGTTATTTTTAGCCTCTTTACACTCATGTGTAGAGCGAAGTTTGGAGACTTTTGTGCACAAAAAGTAACTGTGCCGCTTTTTAACATTTCTGTTCAAAAAAGGCGATTTTTTTACATTAAGTAGAAATAATATTTTTTCCAATATTAAAACACTAGAACCGGGGAGTGGGTCATTTTAACCCAAATCGAGTTTTAATTTCGTTTTTCTCAAAAAGTTACAAACTTAGGTTAAACAAATTTTGTGACTTTTCCTAAATCCTTGTTAAATCCTGTAAAAATTAAGCTCCTAGCTTTTACAGTTTTTTTGTAATAAACTACTATACCTAAAACCGCGGATTGGGTCATCCTGACCCAAAGCCTTCTAACGGAAAGAATTCGCAGCCTAGCGCTTTCCAGAATTTCAAGACTCATGTTTTATTGCTTTTACCCTCTTTCCTTTCAAAGGTCAAGGTCAAAAGACCAGTTACAGAAAATAAATAACCATCTGAAACGGTGAAACAGTGTAATAGTTCTCACGGTTCCCAGCTGATTTTGGAATGTGAAGATTTCGGTCTTATCAGTTCAACCCCTCCCCTTTCATTGTCAAGGGTACACAGAATAGAATAGAATATAATTTATTAACACAAAGAAACATAAAGAACAAAAGACAAAAATGGGGAGACAAACACAGACATACATGCAAAAAAAAAAAGTTATGAGTACCAAAAGAGCTCATAGCTCGTCCATGGTTCTACACTTATAATTTATTTGCTTTGGCAACGAAACTGCGCTGACTCTATTTGGTTAAATTAAATAATTGCTCGATGTTGTTATGTCTTGCTATAAAATCATAAAGACCATTTTTAAATTCAGTTCTATTATTAGATGATTTAAGAGTTACGTTTAATTTATTAAATAGAAAGGGACCTAGAAAGACATGAGACTTATGAAAAATTTGTTTGCTAGACTTTGGAATAAAATAATTTCCTTGAATGTTTCTAAGAGAATAGTTACTAGTTTTTAATTGATAGAAGGACCTATTATTGCAAATGAAAAGTAATAGTCGAAAAATATAGAGTTCTCTTACAGTCAAAATAGGTTTTGTTAAAGAATTACCTTTTATGTGAGATAAGATTTTATTTTGAAGGTGGTTTAGAGGTTTTATGTTGTTATAATAATCAGAAGCATAGGAAGTTATTCCATAGTTTATTGAAGATTGAACCCAGGCAAAATATAGAGAAGTTAGAAATTTATGATCAATAATACGTTTCAGCCTAAAAAATTTCAAATTAATAAACCTTAGCTTGTTTAACAAAGAATTTATATGAGTCTTGATGCATGTGCGGGATTGCGAAATGCAAATTTCCTGACGTAATCCTGCGCGTGCGTCGATCCACCACTCTGCGGGATTCAGATCGTAGGCATATAAAGGAAATTCCAATGTGTCACTGTTATAGGGGAGACCGGGTAGATTCCCGATGTTAGAATGTGTAAACGAGACTCGCTGTGTGCGATTATTTATTTGCTGTGTGCATTGCTTTTATGATTTGATGTTAATAAACGAAAGAGTTTTTTAACCAAAGTCTTATTTCTGAGAGTCTACCCAACATTGGTAGCAGAGCGTGGTTTGAGATCTCGTGATTTGAAAGTTCCCGATTTGGAAATATGGATAGGCTGAATGTGCCTGAGCTCAACGGATCTAACTATTACCTGTGGGCGCTGAAGATGAAGGCTGCTTTGAAATTGAAGAGGCTAGAAAAGGTGATTGAAGAACCGAAACCATCTGATCTGAAGGACAAGCCTTTATTGGATTGGGAATTGAAGAATTCCGATGCGATCGCATGGATACAATTGACCTTATCATCGGAACAAGCTTTGCAGTTTGCTGCAGAAACTGACGCGTATACTCTGTGGGAGAAGATCAAGACCTCATTCATGGGATTGATCGAAGATCGCAAGATTGATGCTGGTAGTGAGTTAAAATCACTGGAAATCTCTGAAGGTGAATTAGTGAATGACTACGTGGCAAGAGCTAGGGGAATAGCTACTAAGTGTGCTACGTTGGGACTGAAGATATCAAGCAGAGAATTGGTGTATTACACAGTCAGAGGCCTGAAGGGTAAATACGAGAGGATACGAGAAATACTTAAGACGCAGCGGGAGAAGTCTTTGGAGGAGATACTTGAAATTTTGCGTGAGGAGGAACGGGTGATTCTAAGTGAACCCCAGAAGCAAAGTTCAAAAGAAGCATTCTATGTGAAAACCAAGCGAAGAACGATTAGGTGCTACGTGTGCCGTAAGACCGGGCACATCGCCTGAGACTGTTTCTGGAATGAAGATAGGCAAGACAAAGACAGCAGGAAGCCATTTGATGCAAGAGCTATTCGAGGTAGACGGAATCCTGAGATGACAACTTTGCAATCTGAAGTGAGTGCCCTGGCCGCAAACTTCGAGAATCCAGTGCCAACATTCGACAACACCTGGATCCTGGACTCTGGAGCTTCGAACCACATGGCCAAGGATTTAGTCTGGTTTGAGGAGATAAAAATTATGGAAGGAACCATCAACCTGGCTAGTAAAGACTCTAAACTGTTGTCAGAAGGTGAGGGAAGTGTCAGAGCTAAATATCCAGAAACTGGTGAGTTAATTACTATGGATAGAGTGACTTTTGCTAGTGGTCTTAAGCATAATTTATTATCTGTACCTAGATTAATGGAAAAGGGTTGTCAACTGGTATTTGAAAATGAAAGTGTACTGATAATTAGAGACAACCGTGTTATTATTAGAGCTTTCAAGTGTGACGGTAATATAAAAGTAAATTTGAGCCCAGATTCTAAACGGTTTGAGTGTGATAGTTTAGAATGTAAACTAACTGATGTTCAAAACAAAAGTGTGTTATGGCATAAAAGGTTGTGCCACTTAAACCCTAAATATATGAATTTAATGAAAGATTCAATTAATTGTAATGTTGAAGAAACTTTCAACTGTGATACATGTAATATCTCATTATTAAATTAAGTTAATTTACTAATTAGATTAGTAAATTAACCCGCAAGTGTCATAAGAGTGTAATTGTTGATCAGAGTACTGAAATATTAGAACTGTTACATTTAGATTTGTGTGGTCCTGTAAATGTAGATTCTCTAGGTGGATCACGTTATTTCCTGATCATTGTAGATGATTTTTCGGGAATGTATTTTACGTATTTCTTAAAGCATAAAAGTGAGGTTGCAAAAACATTCATTAACTTTAAGGAATTGAATGAAAATTTGATGTCTAAGCGTGTAAAAAGAATACGTACTGATAATGGCTTAGAGTTTGTTAATCAGGAACTAGACGGTTATTTGCAAAACTCTGGGATTTTACACGAGAAAACAATCCCTTATAACCCTGAAAGCAACGGTAAGGCAGAAAGGGCAATAAGGGTGGGTTATACAGCGGGCTAAATCTATTCTTCATGAAAGTGAACTTCCACTTAAGTTTTGGGCAGAAGCAGTAGCTTGTAGCTGTTGTACGTAACAAACCATACACCCCGTAAAGGTAAAACTAAGACTCCAATTGAAATTTGGACAGAGAAACCCCTCAAGTTAGAGCATATAAAAACATTTGGGTGTTAGGTGTATGCCTTCGTACCTAAGAATTTACGTAAAAAGTTAGATTTACCTGCAAAGCGTGGTATAATGTTAGGTTATGCCAGAGAAAGGAAGAGATACCGAATCTTTGATATTGCAAGTAATAAGGTTATCGAAGAAAGCACTGTAAAGTTCGATGAGGGGACAAAGGGAAGTAAATTTCTTAGTTTTAGGTTGAATTCGGAACCCTGGGACATAGATAAGTTGGTAGAAAAACCAAAAGTGTATCAATTTGTGGATTTGGATACAATTGGGTCTAATTCAATGTCTGATGAGGTTAGACCAGTTAGGGGACGTCCACCAGGTTCTACTCGGGAGAAGGTTGAAGCTTTGAGAAAGCAACAGATCGCAGAAGACGAGGAAAGGTTAATAGAACTTGGGGTAAGGAGATCCGAAAGGGTAAAAGAAAAGCATGCCAATCTGGTGACAGAAATTCCTCACAATTTTGAAGAAGCTGTCGATGGTAAAAATGGATCCGATTGGTATAAGGCAAAGAATGAGGAATCAAAGTCTTTGAGTGATCCTCCTGGTTTTGAAAGTCAAATTGGATTTAATGATCAAACACTGTGTGTTACAATGGTAAACAAATCAAAGTGTACATTTGAGTTAAAAGGTACTGTAAATGCTAAATATCTAAAATGTGGTACTAGAGATAAAATGTCACTTAATGACAATGTGTTTGGTGTCTTAAATGCATCTGTTGATGCAGGTTGGAGTAATGCTAAAGAGGGAAAAGCCCTTTTAGGAAGAACGATCCAATTTGGTAGGTCGCCTGTAATTTGGCGAAGGAGTAAAGATAAAAATCTAAGTTTTCCTATATTAGTGGAGTAGAATTAGGTCGAAAAAGGGCTTGACCGTGAACAAATTACAACAAAAGCAAACTCTGCGGGATATGGTAGGTGACATGGTCCTAATCAACATACTAAAAATATACATCCGTACTAGTGGTAGAAATATGTTTTTTTGGCCGCCATCTTGAAAAAACACCCAAAAATTTTTTTCATCAAAAAAGGTCGTGAAAGGTATCAAACTGTGGGGAATTTTGTGCTGAAAGAGAATATGATTTTTGTTTTTCTTAAAATTCATTAAAAAGTAAAATTTTTGACCAAAAACGCAAAGCAGATACAATGAAAAAGGGCCCTCCCTCCATACTAAACGCATCCTAAACTTTTTTAAAAACACTACTTTGAGACAAATGGTAGTTGACATAGTCCTAATCAACATACTAGAAATATACATCCGTACTAGTGAGGAAAATATCGTTTTTTGACCGCCATCTTGAAAAACACCAAAACACATTTTACTCCGTAAAATGTCTTGTAATATATCAAACTGCAGGGAATTTTGTGCTGAATGAGAATATGATTTTTGTTTTTCTTTACTGTTGATAAAAAATAACTTTTTTGACTGAAAACTGATAGCAAATTAAATGATTTGTGAGATTTTGAAGATATGCAAATGATTATTAAGTTTTTTATCCACCACAATCCATTTTCTCTTTCATCAAGTGGTTTATGGAATATTTTTAACGGAATAACAGATATAGTGTGGCGGCAAGTGGTCATCCGTGCGATTTTTGTGATACAATTATGAGGCTTGGTTTTTCTGAAAGGTCTTTACACAACGAGTACAAATCCGGTTGTTTGACTCCTGAAATATGGTGCAGAGGCGCGTGGCGGGGGGCGCAAAATCGCGGATCGCGTTTCAAAAAACCGCAATATCTCTAATATTTATCGCTAAATAAATATTTCTTCAAGCTTAAATGTTAGTTTATTACATATTCTAATATGTTAGGGGCGGTGGTACTTTTTAGAATGGCGGATAATACCGAAAATTGGGAAATTCCAAATTCACTCTTTAATGGGGTTTCCCGTACTATTTATCGAGTTACAATGGTGGGGGTTGATTTTTCTAAAAGGCATTAACTTAAAGAACACATATTTCAATGTTGCCACCACCAAAAACTGTGCACGGGGAAGAAAATTAAAAATGGCCGCCATCTCGTTTCAATGAAACGGCTACATCTTCTTTCTTTAGTGCAACAAAACGATTTTTTAAAGCTTAAATACTTTTTATATTGTTTCTACAAAAATTAGAGTGTGTAGGGATAACATCGAACAGCATTTAACATCAAACAGCGGTTAATTCCAGACAACATTCCTATCTAGTTTTCCCGGAAATTTTACACGTGCTAAAACTATTAGGTTCGGTTTTATTGAAAAGATATAACGATAAGAAAAACATATCTATATATAAACATCATCAAAAATGTTGCGGGGGCAGGTAATAAAAAATGGCCGACCAACCACCGAATAAGGAAACAGCAAATTTTTATAAATTATAGCTGCCGAGAAAAACTCTAAAAGCTCCATGACTTTTCCATGACAGTTTTAGTTATACTCTGCATTAGCTATTGCAAATAATTAAACCTATGTTGATTTCTGATTAATAATAAATACATTTGTTGCCCTCTTATAGATAGTTTCTATCAAGTTTTTAGTCTATTAGTCAGTTCTAACATCAGAATAATAAAATATTTTGAAATAAAATTCACCATTTTTATTGCATTATTTAATTCTTATACAAGTGGCTGAATGATTCCACTAACCTGCTATTTCTTTCCTATAACACAAAATTAAAAAAAAAAAAAAAACAACAGACAAATACAATATAGTATTCTATTCTCAACAACAGCACAGTAAAGTCAAAAAGTAATTAGGAACATTAATTTTACTACCATATAGAGATATAGATATTTTATAACACAGCCAATCAAAGCATTTCATTACAAGGCAAGTTCTAAAAAATAAACTAAATCGAAAGAGTAAAGAGGTAAAATTTACACAAATCCGATATTTCCCGATTATCACAAAGGAATTACAATACATTTTTCTTTGGAAAAGTTATGATGAATATGATGACCAGTACAAAAGAAGCATTTATCTTTGTCGTAAGGAATCGAATGAGAACGTGTTAGTCTTGGGGAGTTCATTTCCTTCAGCCTTCACACTTTGAATTGGTGTTGACTGAGTTAGACTCTCAAAACGCTTTTTGGCAAGCTCCAAATTTCTTATATTAATGACATATTGGTAACAACTTTGGTGCCATGATGCTCTGTTTTCTGTCAGTATGGCAGAAGTCATTCCACGTAGACGAATATTTGATAAGAGGTACTTCACATTTTTGTAATTGGCATTTTCTTCCACACTCTGTAAAACCTTTTCATATGCAAAGGGTTTTGCAATTAATCCTTCAGATGATTTTTGTTGGCAAATAATACGTAATCCAAATCTTTTGACCACTCCCCCTTTTATTGCCATCATAAATGAGGTGGTCATTAGGGGGTTCCGTTATCGGAATCACCCACGTTGAAGTGTCACATTACTCCTTCCGCGACAGGAGACCACACACTCAGAAGTCGGGCAAGCTTGGGGTGGTCATTGTTTGACCAAAGGAAAACCGCGACCTCCCGGAAACAAGTGTCGTCAACCCAAGATTTTGTCAGATACGGAAAACAAATGGGGGATCTTGACCTCTTCCGTGTTTACAAAAACCAGGGCTTTACATACAAAGAATTATATCAAGCAATCTCTTTGGAATTCACCGTTAGTTTAAATATATTGCATGCTTAATGTTTAATCCTCTCATTCTCTTTATTACCCATCACTTTCCTATTTTATTGCATTTTTGGTAACAAGCTAAAAAACAACAAACGTCATACCATTTCGTACTATACTATCAAAAAATAAATCACGCATTGGTGAAAAAATTAAAGATGAAACTTTTCAGGATAGTTTTTAATTCCAAAATATTTTATTATTCTGATGTTAGCACCGACTAATAGACTAAAAACTGGATAGAAATCATCTATGAGAGGAAACAAATGTATTTATTATTAATCAGAAATCAACATAGGTTTAATTATTTGCAATAGCTAATGCAGAGTATAACTAAAACTGTCATGGAAAAGTCATGGAGCTTTTAGAGTTTTTCTCGGCAGCTATAATTTATAAAAATTTGTTGTTTCCTTATTCGGTGGTTGGTCGGCCATTTTTAATTACCTGCCCCCGCAACATTTTTGATGATGTTTATATATAGATATGTTTTTCTTATCATTATATCTTTTCAATAAAACCGAACCTAATAGTTTTAGCACGTGTAAAATTTCCGGGAAAACTAGATAGGAAGGTTGTCTGGAATTAACCGCTGTTTGATGTTAAATGCTGTTCGATGTTATCCCTACACACTCTAATTTTTGTAGAAACAATATAAAAAGTATTTAAGCTTTAAAAATCGTTTTGTTGCACTAAAGAAAGAAGATGTAGCCGTTTCATTGAAACGAGATGGCGGCCATTTTTAATTTTCTTCCCCGTGCACAGTTTTTGGTGGTGGCAACATTGAAATATGTGTTCTTTAAGTTAATGCCTTTTAGAAAAACCAACCCTCACCATTGTAACTCGATAAATAGTACGGGAAACCCCATTAAAGAGTGAATTTGGAATTTCCCAATTTTCGGTATTATCCGCCATTCTAAAAAGTACCATCGCTCCTAAAATATTAGAATATGTAATAAACTAACATTTAAGCTTGAAGAAATATTTATTTAGCGATAAATATTAGAGATATTGCGGTTTTTTGAAACGCGATCCGCCATTTTGCGCCCCCCGCCATGCGCCTCTGCACCATATTTCAGGAGTCAAACAACCGGATTTGTACTCGTTGTGTAAAGACCTTTCAGAAAAACCAAGCCTCATAATTGTATCACAAAAATCGCACGGATGACCACTTTCTTACAACTTGCCGCCACACTAATAGTGAGAGCAAGGTTAATGTAGAAAATTTAGACATCATTGGGCGAAATATACAAGAAAAACTTACAGGCAAACTTTTCAAAGAAGCTACTGTCTAAAATCAGACTTGGCAATTACCCTGAAGACACTTAAAAAATGTATAGTTATTGCTGGAGAGACTCGCCACATTGATTCACGCCTTTTAACCCAAAGGATGCTGGCATGTATCTCCTTAGAAAACACCGTTCAAGATGCGAGACATTTTTTTAGGTACGAGTTATCGACTCTTCCATCTGCCTTATTTGACTACAGTACTCAGCAAATGAGGAAAACTGATAAATCTTCATTAGCCAACACCTTAGATAGGATGAATGTAAGTGGATTTCAACCTTCTAATATCCAACAGAATACTTCTTACGTTCTGGATGGTGGTGCCTTAATTCACCAGATACCATGGGGATCGTATAAAACATTTGGTGATGTCATGAGACAGTACGAATCGTATGTCAGCAAAAAGTATGGGAAAGTGACAATTAGATGGGTATGGAAAATCCAACATTAAATATATGGAGCACAGACTACGCTCAAAGCAGTCATCTGCCACTGTTATCTTTGACGAAGACTCGCCAGTTATAGTCAAGAAGAGTAAGTTCCTCTCAAACTCTCAAAATAAACAAAGATTCATAAATATGCTAGGGAATTATTTTCAAAGAAATGGCCATTCCGTCATTCATGCCGAAGGAGATGCAGATACGTTGATTGTTAAAGAAGCGTTAAACCTAGCACAGGAGAAACAAGTCACAGTTGTAGCTGATGACACCGATGTTTTAATTTTACTACTACTATATCATTCGTCATCAAACATTTTAATGCAGTCTGCCCTACAATCGGATAAAGTTCGCGATATTCAAGCAATGCAAGGAGATATTGGAGAAGAGGCCTGCAAAGCTTTGCCATTTGTCCATGCGTTAACTGGATGTGACACCACCAGTTCATTATTTGGAAAAAGCAAGTCTTCGGCTTTAAAAATTATAATAAATTCTCAAATATTGTTCGAATATGCTTCCCAATTTGGGTCTACGGAAATTTTTAATAAGGAAGAGTTACTGGAAATGGGCTGCAAAGTTATTGTGTCATTATAACACCAACGACTTGAATAATCTTCGTTATGAAGAATATATGAGAAAAATAGCTTCAGCTAAAAAAGAATTTGATATTGCACGTTTGCCTCCGACACAAAATGCTGCAAAATATCATTTACTTCGAGTAAATTTGCAGTGTTTTATTTGGAAGAATCTGTTCATGCCAAGCCCTGATCCTACGCTATGGGGTTGGCAGTTAGTTGATGGAGAATTCCAGCCAATATTGACAGATAGAAGTCCAGCACCAAAGGAGCTTTTAGAAATGATCAAATGTGCATGCCAAACTACAGCTGATGAGCCATGTTACAGTATGAAATGTACATGCCGCCGATATGGACTTTCTTGTTCCGTAGTTTGCGAAAACTGTTGTGGAAAGAACTGTAGTATTACAGGAGACCTAATTAATATGAAGATGAAAATGATATTGGACTATGACGGTGTTGATAGCACCTATAATTTGTTCTTAAAATTCTTTTAATATATGTTTAATGTTATATTTTCAAGCTTAAAACTATCAAACTTGAAAGTAGTTTCCTATTTAATTTGTAAAAAAGAAATCAAAGTATCCTAGAATTTTGTAACCTAGTCCAAATCTAATTAATAAATGGATGGATTTTTTAGCTATGGATTATTAATTATTTTTAAGTATCATATTCTCTTTCAGCACAAAATTCCCAGCAGTTTGAGGAATGACTTTTCATGTAAATTTTTTTTTTCAAGATGGCGGTCAAAAAATCGCATTTTTCCCATTAAAACGGATGTATATGTTTAATTGGATCATGTCACCTACATTTACCTCAAAATAGTGTTTTTAGAAAAGCTAAGGACGCTTATGGTCCATATAGTATGGAGGAAGGGCCATTTATCATTGAATTTGCTATCAGTTTTTGGTCAAAAAAAGTTATTTTTTATCGAACTTAAAGAAAAACAAAAATCATATTCTTATTCAGCACAAAATTCCCTGCAGTTTGATATTTTTCAAGACATTTTACGGAGTAAAATGTATTTAGGTGTTTTTCAAGATGGCGGTCAAAAAACGATATTTTCCTCACTTCACTAGTACGGATGTATATTTCTAGTATGTTGATTAGGACCATGTCAACTACCATTTGTCTCAAAGTAGTGTTTTTAAAAAAGTTTAGAACGTTTAAGATGCGTTTAGTATGGAGGGAGGGCCCTTTATCATTGTATCTGCTTTGCGTTTTTGGTCAAAAATTTTACTTTTTAATGAATTTTAAGAAAAACAAAATCATATTCTCTTTCAGCACAAAATTCCCCACAGTTTGATACCTTACACGACCTTTTTAGATGAAAGAAATTTTTGGTTGTTTTTTCAAGATGGCGGCCAAAAAAACATATTTCTACCACTAGTACGGATGTATATTTTTAGTATGTTAATTAGGACCATGTCACCTACCATTTCCCGCAGAGTTTGCTTTTGTTGTAATTTGTTCACGGTCAAGCCCTAATTCTACTCCACTATATGTGAAACTGAGTGTTTTGCAATTGTAGATGTTTTTAAGGTGAAATGGATAGTAAGTTTATTAGGAAAAACTAAAATGTGATAAATTTGTGATTAAACCTGTATTGATTAATTCAGATAGCCAGTCAGCTATCAATTGGTTGAATTCTGCAATGTCGTCTTGTAAGACGAGGCATGGTAATAATGAGTTAAGATTTCAGATTTTTTGACTAAGGCTGTCAATGTAGAAAAACTTTTATTCTGTATAAAAAGTATTAATTTGGTTTAGATGTAAGCTGAAAATTTGTATTCCGCAGGGGGGGAATGATGCATGTGCGGGATTGCGAAATGCAAATTTCCTGACGTAATCCTGCGCGTGCGTCGATCCACCACTCTGCGGGATTCAGATCGTAGGCATATAAAGGAAATCCCAATGTGTCACTGTTATAGGGGAGACCGGGTAGATTCCCGATGTTAGAATGTGTAAACGAGACTCGCTGTGTGCGATTATTTATTTGCTGTGTGCATTGCTTTTATGATTTGATGTTAATAAACGAAAGAGTTTTTTAACCAAAGTCTTATTTCTGAGAGTCTACCCAACATTTTTTAGTCCATTTTAAATTGCTATCAAACTGGAGTCCTAAGTATTTAATAGAGTCAACGCGCATAATTTTATTACATGTAGATGATTCATTATCACATTTTAGATCGCAGGAGGGGTTGTGAATTCTTAGACTGTCAATAGTGGTTTCACTAACTCTTTGACTGAAAATCATAAATTTAGTTTTTAAAACGTTTAGCTTTAATAAATTGTTATTAAACCAGATATTAGCTTTTTGTAGTGCAAGTTCAATTTTTTTATAAAGATCTAGATAATTGTCAGCCGAAAATACTAAAACAGTATCGTCAGCAAATGTTATAATGTCACAATTTAAATTTAATTGACAAAAATCATTGATAAAAATGAGAAACAGTAGAGGTCCTAAAATAGAATCTTGAGGGATACCACCAGGAATTTCACAACTATATACATCATCAACTTTGACAAATTGCGTTCTATCACTCAAATAAGATTCAAACCAGGAGTAGATATTATAGTGGGGTCGCTTATGTCATGTTTCGAAAAACTTTTGGCAGAAGCTTAGTGAGTGGTATCATTCGATTCGTAATGACGTCTACATTAACGTGGTACCGGGTGTTTTTCCGAATTCCGTGCAGGGGGTTTCTATGACCTCATGAATGCAAGATGGCTGCCGTAGGAAAAAAGCTGTATATGACGATCTAGGGATGTTATTGGAACAGTTTTTGGACAAAAAGCTCAGAAATATATATTTTTATCGAATAGCTACAAAAATAAGCATCTAAATCGGTTAAAAATGGCGTTTATGACGTCAAAACCAAAAAATGGCTATTTTCACCAAGAATACAGTATTTTGTCATGTAATACTTTAAATAGATGCTATTTTTAACGTGAATGTAATGAAAATATGTTCATAATAAAAAAACCAACAATGAAAATTTCATTGGTGGTCACAAAAGGGAGATATGACGTCAGAAATCCAAAATGGCTGCCACATAGAATAAAATTTTTTATTTTTTTATTCAAAAATTTTTTAATTGGGAATTATTTCACTTATAAGAATGTAATAAAGGTATTTTGAGGATAAAATTTAACAAAACATTTTAAAATTCCTGAAAATAGCATCGAAATATTAGGTGTGAAAGACAGAATTACAGTATTTTGTCATGTAATACCTAAAATAGATGCTATTTTCAACGTGAATGTAAAGAAAATATGTTCATAATTAAAATGCCAGCAATGGAAATTTCATTCTTTGTCACACTAGGCGGATATGGCGTCAGAAATCCAAGATGGATGGCATGTAAAATGAATTTCTTTAGTTTTTTACTCCAAAAATTTTTATTTGGGAATTATTATACTTTTATTAATGTTGTAATAAAGTCATTTTAAGGATAAAATAATTCCCAATTAAATTTTTTTGGAGAAAAAAACTAAAGAAATTCATGCTTTTAATGATGCTTCTCAAAAACTCAGTTTGGGATTCGTTGAATAACGAAGAGATCGAACAAACTTGAGACTCGCAGTTCACACATTTAAGAACCTTTAGTTTAGTTTTAGACATGCCTTTTAACGTTGACGTGTCAACTCCAAAACAATCCTGATGGAACAAATTTTTGCACGATGAGCATGTTAGTGTTGAGCCTGCATCGGCCTTTTCAAAATGAACGTTACACTTGAAGCAAGACATTTTTAAATCAAATATTGTTTAAATAACGAAGCGCATAGATATCTCTAGCCTCTAATTGAAAACAGAATAAAATAAGTGTTAAATATTATAAATATAATAAAAAATGTCAGAGAGCTCCAAAACATCAACACACGCTCAGCAGCACAGCCGTTGCCATATCGTGCTTTCAATCAATCAATATAGTATGAATACAATATTCTAAACAAACCAGTTTGTGACAACAAAACACAACTGACCCCTGTTTTCGAGCTAATAAAAGAAAAAAAAATACTATCACTTCAACGCATGCAGTCCATAGATGCAGGTGTTTGAGAAAAATGTCGCATAAAAATAATAAGCGTAAGTTGACGATTACTGAAGCTCTGGAATATTTTCAACAGTTGTCGGAAGATGAATCTGAAAACGAAATTCATGAAGACATTGTAAGACACATAATACAAAGACATACATTAACAGAACAAAAGAAATCATCAATTCAAATGCTTATTCAGAACTCAGTGGTTTGGCTCCTTCTCCTTTCTTTGCAAATTGAGTGCCTTGAAAATTTAATTATATACTTTATACAGAAAGCCGACGTACTGGCCTAGTGGTTAGAGCATCTGACTGCGAAGCCGTACGTCTGGGGTCCGAATCCCCGTTTGGCATGGATGTTAGTTTCTGTCCTTGTGTATGTGTGATGAATGAATGTGGCCCCCCTGTAAAAAGGGGTTGTGCCTGCGAATATGTGTGTGGCGTGGGCAACAGTACTTCACCTCCGTGGCTTCGGTCCACAGGTGCCCACTGGGTAAAGAGAAGTAAGTACTGATTTCGGCATGTCTGGAGCGATGACCCCGGTCATAGTGTGTGTGTGTGTGTGTTGTGCTCTGCCATTGGAAATAAAAAAATAAAAAAAAAAACTTTATACAGAAACTGATACTTAGCTCTGTAGCTAAAAAGCAGGAATAGTCGGGACATTTTTCTTGATCGTTGGATTTTTAATAGCAGTAACAAAATTGGGGATGAATTTATGCAAATTTTGATAGGGAATTAAAAACAACAAACTGTGATATTAAACAGAAATTATTAATTTGAATTATATAAAAAAAGAGGACGAACATAAATATCAATTTTATTAAGAGTTTCAAATATATAAAAAACGTGGGAAATGGGTTTAACCCTTTCAGTCTTAGGTTAAAGAATTTGGGGTGGCCAGGAGTGAAATAAAGAGAGTTTAGTGGGAAGCGGTTTTCTCGGTCACATTTCAAGCTAATTTTTTTTTAATCGGGGAAAGAGGTTTTGAGTAATTCTTAATTTCATTAATACGATCCACTCCAACAGATTTAACGCTACGGTATATTAAGAAAGCGTGATTATTTAGTTAATATTTATCTGAAATCACATTTAAGTAAATTTTAATGGACCTAGAGTATAGTTGAAATTAAATGGTTAATAGTTTTAAAAATATTTCAAAGAAAATTATATACGTGAAATCATATTAACTGTGTGATATTTATTATGCAATAAATCAAAAATATGAAATTTTACTTCCATGTATTTCCTTTTCGGAATAAAAACTACTAGACATCATTTTAGATTTATCCTTTTAAAAAAGAAAATGAAGAAATGCAATTTGCCTTTGGAAAAAAAGTGAAGAATACACATTTCTTTTGTACTGTAGAATGTGGCACTAAAGTTCATGCTTGGATCGTCCACTGACCATCACTGATCGATACCTAAGGGGATTGTGAAAAGAGAGGCTAAAAATAACCCGTCAGATGCCAGAGGTGCGATTCAGGACGCATGACAAACGCAATTCATCACAAAGCTGTCATAAGAAATTGACAGGTGTCTTTCAAAAGAAGCTCGAAGCTGAGATTTTCAACGAGAGGAAGAAGTTATCTGTAAAAGAATTATTTAAAATAAAATAGTGTATTGTTTTTTTTTTGTCTTTGGCAAACAAATGTGGGGTTGGAGTGCGAGTACGGAAGAACAGCACGTGCTAACAGAGCAGCCACTGCCTCTTGGAAGAAGAGGAGGGATCACGTCACGGAGAAGAAGGCATAAGAAGCTGTGAGGAGGCTTCGTGAAGGAATTCAGCGTGAGAGAGCGTGTTTCGGAGTGTGGTCGTCGTGGTGAGTTTTCGTGTTGCAATCGTCGGCTGAGTGCCACGGTGGATCATCGGTTGAGTACCGGAGAGGATCATCGGCTGTGTACCGGTTGGAGCGAGGGCTGTGGGCCTGGGATCATCAACCGAGAGACAAATCAAGGCTGAGCGCCTGAGATCGAGGCAACGTGTTGGTGGAATGGTTGTGGTGGATGCGGCGAATCGGAGTGGAGAGCGTTACTTTTTAGATCACCTTTATTTACATTTTTACTGAAGATTCCATCAAGTACTAACCCATTTGTTGTTTTAAATAAACAGTTGTGTTTTTAAGTGGTTGTTCTCTTTTGAGACGCCCATCCACTACCACATCTGGGGGCTCGAGAGTGAGGAACCTGTGGCCAACTGGATACCGGATCGCCGACCCATTGGACGGGGATTGTGCGTATGTGAAGAGGGTACCGTAAAGGCGAGTGAGTTGAAAGGGAGCAAGCTGTCCGTGTGGTGCGAAATAACTGTAAGTACATTTTAACATGGCATACCTATCGCGGCATAGGAAGAGGGACTTGGTAACTCTAGTTGAAGAGTTAGGGCTAAACATGCCTGAACCATGTAACATTGCGAGTTTGGCTAGATCTATTTTGGAGTGCGCGAATTATGATGAGAACGTGAGTAAAGATATGCTTAAAAATATCGTTGAGGAAAGGGAAGAAGAGCTAAACTTACAAAAGTTGAAATTAGAGGCTACCGCAAAACAAGTAAATCGGGTGCAAGAACCAGTGAAGGATCTTTCTAAGTTAATCGCAAAGTTTGACGATGGCCAGGACATTTCGCTATACCTATCCCTATTCGAGAAACAAATACAGCGACTTAATGTTGAGAAAGAAGATTGGGTAATGTATCTAGTGGGTCTTTTACCTCTGGACATAGTTAATTTTGTGGCAAAGGAACCAACAGAGAAAGCCGATGATTATGAGCACATCAAAGGCATGTTGCTACGAAGATTTAGGTTGACTCCCGAGCAGTTCAGATACAACTTCCTTAATACCCAGAAAGATGGAAATTCATCGTGGAGGGATTATGCGTTCAAATTGAAAATATACCAGGATGAGTGGGTAGAAGGTGTTGGGATCGTGACTTTTAAACAACTAAAAGAACTTATGTTAGTTGATCATATCCGGAAGAATTTACCCTACGAGGTTCAACACAAGTTAGCTGACGCATTACCTAAAATTACGAAGGTGGAGGATTTAGTGAACAAACTCGATGAGTTCGACTTGAGGAACCGTTTTTTGGATGAAGATCGAAGAGAGGGAAGCAAGACGCGGGAATGGCAGGGACGCCAAAAGATGCAAGTAAACTTGGTACGAAGGACTGAGGCGATCGTGTCAAAACGAAGGAAAATTGGGAAGTGCTACAAGTGTTTAGGCCAAGGTCACGTGGCGAAGGACTGCGAGCACAAAAATAAGGGCGTGCGATGTAAAAGGTGCAAGGTATTTGGGCACAAGGAAAGAGAGTGTCAACAGGGAGAAAATGCTACAGTGGGAATCCTACACGCAAAACAGGCTGCGATTAAAAATGATAAGAAGGATAGTAGAGTAAAAAAGGTATCACAGGGGGAGTACTTTAAGCAAGTTTTGTGTGAGCTGGTGAAGGATTTGAGAGAGGACGCTAGAACAAGTGTCTTGAAAATTCAGGGGAAGAAATGGAGATGGTCGAATAGGAAAAGGAAACCTCCAAAAGTATACGGAGTCGGTGAACAGGCTATGAGTTTGGGACGATATTTTAACTAAATGCCAGGAACGAGATACTGTTTTTTCTTTTTACTGTCCAGAACTGTGTTTAGAACTGTGTTTTTGTGTGTTTTAGTTGACAGCCGAGGACGGCAGCAAGATCAGGATGGCCGAACTGTGGGGTTGGAGTGCGAGTACGGAAGAACAGCACGTGCTAACAGAGCAGCCACTGCCTCTTGGAAGAAGAGGAGGGATCACGTCACGGAGAAGAAGGCATAAGAAGCTGTGAGGAGGCTTCGTGAAGGAATTCAGCGTGAGAGAGCGTGTTTCGGAGTGTGGTCGTCGTGGTGAGTTTTCGTGTTGCAATCGTCGGCTGAGTGCCACGGTGGATCATCGGTTGAGTACCGGAGAGGATCATCGGCTGTGTACCGGTTGGAGCGAGGGCTGTGGGCCTGGGATCATCAACCGAGAGACAAATCAAGGCTGAGCGCCTGAGATCGAGGCAACGTGTTGGTGGAATGGTTGTGGTGGATGCGGCGAATCGGAGTGGAGAGCGTTACTTTTTAGATCACCTTTATTTACATTTTTACTGAAGATTCCATCAAGTACTAACCCATTTGTTGTTTTAAATAAACAGTTGTGTTTTTAAGTGGTTGTTCTCTTTTGAGACGCCCATCCACTACCACACAAATATTTATTAAAATTTCAAATATAGAGTAAATGTTTTTGTTCAAGCCTTTTCCCCGCGTTTAGAGCTTGAAAGGTATAACTTTCGTAATAGATTCTACTTTTTAGAAATATTTTACTCATTGATCAATTTTTGATCCATCTGTTTTTTCTAAAAAATATTTTCCCCGTTTCACTCAGGTGAAATAGATCATTCTGATCAGAGGTTCTCTTTTTAGAAACTGTAATTATAATCACCCTGTGTTTGTAGAAAAAGTAAATTATTTTATCCAGAAAATAAAATTGTGGGCTTAATTATCCTTAATATTTGAACCATTGTAACCTTTAAACAAATTTCAAACTTCTTTTTTTAATTACTTACACTCATTTATTAAAGTTGCCAATTCAAGATTAATTTTTCGCTCTGTATAGTAAAAAATAAAAATATTTACTTATTATATTCACAACTATATAACTTCCAATAGTTTTCCACATGTTGCAACATTTTTGAAATTGACATCAATTCATTAATCTTGTGTATATCGAAAACATAACAAAGAGTATGAATTGGTGACATTCGGAAAATCCCTCCTAGCATTCGGAAATGGAACAAGCTTTTCTATTTCCGAAGTAGATTTGGCTGAAAGTTGACGAAAATAGAAAACCTGAGGAAAAGAATTTTCTTCAAGATTAAACCCGAATCACGCTGCTAAGAAACCGGTTTAGAAGTAAGGGCATGAGACATTTGTTTTTCCCACATTATTTTAGGGAGCTTTTGAGAGAGCAGCCGTAACGATGCATAACGCTGATTTAACTCACGTGTGTACAGCTTGGAATAATGGAAAGGAAAATTCTTTGATCAGCTATTTGTTTTCAATTTGGAATATACTTAATAGACAACAGCGAGAAGCTAATCGAGGGTAAATTTCATTAGGCCGTAAAAGTGATCTAACTTGGTTCTACAACAGTTTTCGTAGTACAAAGATAAATAAGCTAATTTTAGTATTGAAAAAGCTAAGAAAATCAAAATGATTTGATGTTAACGGATATTTCAAACATCCCCCCCCCTTTTTTTAGATTTCCTTTAAAATATATTTTAGTCCCAGAAAAATGCATAAATTTATCTTCTTATGTTCTCGATCAAATGAATCAAATATTCATAAGAAGGGTGAGTATAAAATAAACAGGTTTTGTTAGCGTTGGATAAAGTTAACGACATTAAAGAAAGGCTAGCCACTGGTGATTGAAATTTAAACCGTGTTTCCCGATGCTCCTTCATGAGAAAGTTTATTCAGTAAGTCAATATATTCGTTAAATAAACAGTTCTCCCGCAGGAAGTTTTTTCGGGGGTGAAATATTTTTGCTTTTAAAGAAAACAGTCACCTTTGGTGCAAATAAATGTTATAAAATATATAGATTTTCTATCAAGATTTCATTAGTATCACGAAAGTCATAAGTTGAAGAAGTAGAGCCCCTTTCAAGATACCTTATATCAATGAAAGGAATAGTTATTTATTTATGTGTAAACTATCAAATGCATGCTTCAAAGGAATCGTGAAGAAACATTTTTGTTCTCTTTAGATAATAAACTTACTGATGTACAACAGGAGGGATGTTGTTGGATTGAAAATAATGGTTCAATTACGTTATATCTGTTTCGTTAAATATAGTATTGGACTTGAATCAAAATATGAAACTTTTGAAAACGCGAAAGTGCGAAGTGTGTAAAAATTTTACTTTGTTTTTTTTTTTATAATAATAATAATAATAATAATTTATTGTACAAAGACAAATACAGAAAAACGAAAGACACACAAAGAACATCAAAATATACAAAAATAACAAATACACAAAGAAACAACAAAGAAAGAAATTAAATATGTCGTATCATAAGAGCCAGCGGCTCGTCCTTGATACCTATAAAAAAATAGACACTAAAAAAACTGCAACAAAAGCTGGGCTGACTATTTTAGTATTTGAAATAATGCTTCAGTGTAAATTTGCTCGCTTAAAAATTTATATATGCCAGATTTAAATTCAAGTTTATTGTTAGTTATCTTTAGATTTTCGTTTAACTTATTAAATATATAAGGTCCCAAAAAAACATGAGATTTATGTAAAATTTCTTTTAAGAATTTTTTTTCTTTTTTTTTTCTTTCTAGATTTTTTTTTAGCTTATTACGAATACAAAAATGGAATTGATTATACCCATTTTTAAATTTAAAAATCTTTAATAAAATAAATTTTTGCCTATTCTAATAGGCAAAAATTCGATTTCCGAGATCATTGCCAACTTCTACTTATTAGTCACAAAAACTAAAATTGAAAATTGTCAGGCATCTACACTCAAAAAAATGGTAGTCTTCAACCAACCGAACCCAGTTCGGTTGATAGTGGTTTAGTTGCCATAACCAGACCGATCGTTTCCCAAAAACACACCGGTCCGTTTCGTTCAACCGAACTCATTCTGTTACTTAGTTCGGTCCAGGGAACCGAACTGGTTCGATTGCCACAAACGCATTCAATCCACTGGCTAAGCACGCAAAATCACACCATTTAACAGAAAGGGCGAATATTTAATAATTTTGAGTGCAATTCATTAAAAATTTGTACAACAACTTTATTATCATAATAAGTGTAGGTTTTTTACGATGGGAAAAAAAGAGAAATTAGTACGTCCATGGAAACGAACGAACTATATACCGTCGTGAAATCAAAATTATTTTATCGCGCAAGAATACAAAGTTTTGGTTCCTCGGCTGGCGGTTCGAATCGGCCATGACATGAACATTTTTATTAAGTTCTTATTAAGGTTTTATTATTAAGCAGGATCTGACACACTTTAACATGATGAAAATGGAGAAGACGAAACACAAATTTTGGAAGTGAGTAATGTTCATTTTCTATTCTTATTTTTTAGTTTAATAATGTGTTCTTTAAAAGTACAGGTTTGCAGTCGCCAAGTTGGTGGATGTGATTAGTAAGTGTATTGTATAGCATACATAAGGGCTAAGGCGGGCCTGGCCCCCCATTGCACTGGAAAAATTTACGTAAAATCTTCCTTTGACCATAATTAATCGGTTTTTATTGATATTATGTGGGCTTTGAATTGTTTTTACAGTTCAAAAACTTCTAAAACTATATTTTCATGTGTAAATCTTAACCCTTCAGGCGATCGCGTGAGTCAGACTCCGAACATATTTTTGTGTTATGAAAGCATATAATTCCTAATAAGTATTTTAAAATTTATTATTATTAAAAAAGAAACCTTATAATAGTTTTTCAGCCTTTACAAGTGATAGTGTAGTGTCAAATATAATTTTATTCTGAACCCAAACCTCTAGTGATGTGTTTATGATTGACAAATGTTTATGTGCACAGGTTATTAAGACAGGCAATTGTTACATTTGTAAGATTTATGTGACATTTTCTGTTTTGAATTCAGACAAACTGTAGATTATTGTCAGCTAATACATGAAGTGTTTACATTTTACATTCATTCACTACCTTCTGTCTAATTTAACACAATTTTGGTGATTTGTATGAATGTGTAATTGTGATTAGTACAACAGTAATCTCCTTTCCTGTGAACTTATTTCTTTATTTGCTTAAACTGTATGTGTAAAAACACTCTACGTCTAACGGTGAGATGCAGCTATACAACTGCGCTGGGTTAATCTGGTTCACAGAAATAACTTAATGCACCCATAATTTATTCTAAGGATTCTAAGTTGTGTTTTAGGTTAATAATCCACAAATTACAGTATAATTTATTTGTAAATATTACAATTGAGGTAATGGGAACATATTATATGATGTAGGTTTTCCACAGCGATAATTCCAAAGAACTGGTGACCGGTGAATCAATGGCTGTTGCTATAGTTCTAGTTGCTAAAGTCTTATCTTGCTAGGTAGTTTGTGTAACCCCAAATAAGCCAGGACATTCACTGCCTAGGGTTAGGTAAATACTATAGAGAGCCAAACTGGTTACTTCCCGCCAAGAACTATCCCACTTCCCTCCCCTCTCCTTGAAGAAGTTTTAGGAGTCGAGGCTTACCTCGGTTAAAGCTTATCATAAGATGTCAGATCACCAATGGGACGCTTAGGCCCCGTTTACATGGACCATATACCCGGGTATAAGTGGCCGATATACCCAGCAATAGGGAAAAATGCAGGGTATAAATAAATCCACCTATTTACTCGGGAATTTGAATACCCGGCTTTCCCATGATGCATTTCGGTCTCACTCAAAGCAAAAAGTCATCCATGTTAGGCTTAAGTGAGTACTTGTTGGAAAGTAAGTTGTTCTTTGTTATTTCAATTGGATATTTAAGATTGATTACTATCTTAAATGTCGAAATAACTTGAAAATAATCCATTATGAACGCAAAATTCCAAGACGAAAACAGATAACAGAATGTAAACAAACTCAAATCGCAATGAATGATGGGACCAGTGACGTCTATACCCGGGATTTGAGGACTGGTCATGTAAACGGGTTTTTAGCACGGTTTTCAATATCCCTTTCTCCTGCATTATACCCGGGTATAAGAGTGGCACATGTAAACGGGGCCTTAAGTAGCCAAGCTAGCTACCCTGATTTCCTGCTTCCCTACTTGAACTTGGATTTCTCCGTTACCAACGGCCTAGCAAAGAAAGACCATAGCACAGGCGCTAAATTGCCGACTGTTACAGTTGACAGTTGCCGTGGAGGACCTATATCAAATTTGTTCCAGAGAATGATTAATTGAACTATTATTTCACTTTTTTTTACGGTTCAATTCCGTTAGAGTCCACGCTAAATATCGCCCAGTTCTTTTAGACAACAAAAATTAGAAATATTCATAAATAATTTCGGTCCAATTCCGTTACAGTCCCCGCTAAATATCGCCAATATCCAAATTGCTAAATATATCCAAATATCAAGAAATTTTTCTGACTTTTATTAATAAACTGAATAGTTATTGATCTAATTAAACATTTTAATTCAGGAGTTTGAAATTATTTATGAATATTTCTACTTTTTGTAGTTTAAAAGAACTGGGTGATATTTAGCGGGGACTCTAACGGAATAGAACCATAATTTCAAACTCCTGAATTAAAACGTTTAATTAGATCAATAAGTCAGAAAGATTTCAGAAAAGGTCAGAAAACTTTGTTGATATTTGGATATATTTAGCGATTTCGATTTGGATATTGGCGATACTTAGTAGGGACTCTAACGGAATTGTACCTTTTTTACTATCGACAAGTTCCAAATTAGTTTCTGTTGGCCTTTTACATTTTTGTAGGTGTTCTGTCCTTTGCTGTTACCTATTGTATGAGGAAAGAGGCTAACACCAATGACACAGCTTTTCTGGGTGGATGTTGTGAGCAGATGGTAAACAGAGAGTTTTACCTTCCTGAGAACTTTTGGAAGTAAGTAATGTTCATTTTCAATTCTTATTTTTTAGTTTAATAATGGGCAATACCACTATTTTTTAAATTTGAATAATAAATATCGTAACCCTATGAAGAAAACTCGTTCTGAATTCGATTTTCTGCATGTAAACAACCAAAAAAATTTATTTTCTTAATTATTTAAGATTTAAAAGCGCGGAATTTGAGCCATACTCAAATTGTACTCCCATTGGCTGATGCGATTGTGACGTACTTCCATCCTATACAAACAACCTCGTTTTGACTGCTTGGGCTTGTCTTTGTTTACTGTTGGGTTGTCGATATTCTTTGTTTCTATCAAAAATTCATTTAAAAAGTTTCCCAGCTGAAATATCCCTTAAAGACCGACGGAAATGCAAAAAGGACTAAAAAATACATCTTATAACATCAAAATTACATACCTTTCGTGCAGTTTTCTTGGTTTTTCATCCCGATTTGTGTTTTATTTATTTGTGGAACAAGTCATTGTTATGCTGATTTTGCCTCTTGTTAATTAGAATGGCTCCAAAAGTGTTTTTTAAAACACTAGTAAAATGAAAATAAATAAGAATGAAAGTAACACTTTATGTAAGTTTCGTCTCTTATTATACATCTAAGGAATTTAATTTAATTAAATGTTAAGTTTGTCTGTAAAATATTCTTATTCTTAAAATACTGTTATATTTTTATTTCTACTAGTGTTTTAAAATATCAAAATCTGCATAACAATGATTTCTGATTTCTTAGTTTCGCCAGTCGGTGGCAATGCGACTGGTTTGTATAGGATGGAAGTACGTCACAACTTTTCCCCGCAAAAATTTTGATTTCACGCCCAAAAAAAACCGCAAACTTTGAATTTAATTTTTAAAAAAAGTATGCATCGCAGTGCAAAAACTTTTGAAGGTATATTTATGTTTATGCAATCTGAACCAAATAAAAAAAAAAAAAAAAGTGGTATTGCCCATAGTGTTCTTTAAAAGTACAGTAAATTTTATCTTTAAAGCATCTATACAAATATATCTCATTATTCATCTCATGACAACCCTTTATGCATTAGAAGTTTGTATGTTTATTTAGTGTTCAAATAGATGTATTTCAATTTAGTTTTTCGGTAATCAAGCCAAGCCGTTTCTGCTTTATGGAGTCGTGGTAATAACCACTGTTTTTGTTAATTGTGGAAAATCTGTTATCACGTGTTCGCCATTTATCTCCCACTAATCTAAGGCTTAGCAGTAAATGGAAAATAAATCTTTGTCACAGTAAATGAAATTTCTTCTATTGTGTTATTACCGTAGGTTAAACTTTTTTCTAAAATTGGTTAACCCTAAAATTTTTGACATTTGGTTAGCTCAATAGTGAAATATTTGCTAGTAAATGGTAAAATCTTAGTATTTAAATACATAAATGAAAGGGGAAGTGAAGTTTCATTTGCATTGCTAAACCTTAAATTTAGCTCAGTGGGTTGTTTATTATTTTCCAACACAACAACAACAAGAGCAAAGATGAATTATGAATAATTTATCCCTTTTTATTAATTCAATTGTGTAATAATAACAAGTTTTGGGACGGTATCAAAGTGGTGTCGACACGACACAAGTTTTGGTGTCGGACGTGAATCGTGCAATTTACAAATTATTTGACATTTGTGGAAAAGTGGGGACATTTCCACTCTTTTTTATTTGTTTATTTTTTTTTACTTAGCAATAACAATTTTCTGTTATATTTTTCAACATTATTTCTAGCGATCAAAATTTTTAAAAAGGAGTTTCGCACAGCTGGGATAAGTGTCCTCCTTGGCAGTATATCGCGATTAGTTGTAGTGTTTAGCACGGGCGCCCATACATACCTTTTACCCCTACATACCTACATCACCTTTTGCATTAAGTAACACGTTAAAGGCTAATGAGAAATAATTATGAACCAACCTCCCATTAGAAAACTTAAGCGGGCTTGACTGGCTAACTTGCAAAAATTTTTCTTGGCCCCCTCCTGAATTCAAACATATGGGCACCCATGGTGTATAGTTGGCGATCACGACACAATTGCCAAATGGAGGACTCTTATCCCAGCTGATCCAGGTGTTTTTTAGCATATAATTAGAATTAATCATAAAATTATCTACATTGTTTAATTAGTTATTAATGAGATATTTTGAATTTTTAAAGGTCCGTTCGAGGATCCCCTCACTGCAAGGAACTGCCACCTGATCTCCCATCCACCTCGGCTCTCACGTGCGTGAGAGGAGGATGCCCCCCAGAGTGAGTGAGAGCTGTTAAAGTTAATTCAATAATGTATCTTTAGTTAGAAAGTGAGTGGCAACAGTACCCCAACACAGTTTGGTGTTTACCTTTTTGTTTACTTCTGTTGCCGTGCCGTCCGCATGAAAACGCAGCGCGTTTATATGTTTTGTCACCGATCATTTTGTACATACTCATATCATATAATATGTAACCAAGGCAATTATAATCATCTTAATAAACAAGATTAATAGGTCATGAGGCCCAGGATGCTAATTGCGTACTCGATGCAAAAAGATTGAAACTTGGTTCAGATGCCGCGGTAGATCGGATCGGCTTGCGCGTAGTTGAAAACCTGAGCATCGTCAATCGTCATGGATTCAAATAAGATTCAAGTGAAACCACTGAGTGGCAAGAGTGACTGGCCGATATGGAAGTATAGGATCCGGTTCGTGCTCAACTGCCGTGCAGACGCCCTCGAAGTTGTTGAAGGAACTCTCCCGAATCCTGATGAACCAGAAGCGGGTGCAAACGCAGCAGCCCGACAAGCTTACGACGCAGCGAAGGGAAGATATGGCAAGGCCAACAATCATGCGATGATGGTCCTCACAAACTCAATGACAGAAGAAACGGTCCAGAAGATCATTAGATTTGTAGACGCTCGAGAGGCTTGGTTGGAGCTACATAAGATCTACGAGGATTCCTCTGACAATCAACTCTACCACACATGCATGAGGTTTTTCCAGGAGGCCTGGGAAAATGGAGATATGGCTGCCCACTTATCAAAGCTGAAAAACCTTTGGGAAGAATTGAACAAGGGGCTAGAGATGAAGAGGGAGAACAGGCTGCCTGAGATGTTGCTCATCTGTAAGATACTTGACAGTTTGCCACCCTGTTATCGTCCCTTCAAATCCACCTGGCTTTTGCTGAGCGATGAAAAGAGAACCCTGGACGAGTTAACAACTCAGCTCTGTTCCCATGAAAGAGAATTAAAGAAGGACAGTGTTCCAAGCATCAAAAACGATGAACAAGAAGCTCTAGTCACCCAAGAGACTAAGATCAAAATCAGCAAAAACAGTAAGTGTGCCTATTGCCACCGTAAAGGACATTGGGTGAAAACCTGTAAAAAGTGGATCGCTGACGGAAGACCACCGAAAGCAAGCGCTTCCCATTCAAGGGATGGAGGAAGCAGGGTTGCAGCCAACTACACCCTTGTGGCTCTGGATGAGGAAGTGAATTCTTCTGAGTCAGGATCAGAGGACTGGTTCATTGATAATGGGGCATCAAAACATGTGACCAACAGCACTCAGTATTTCTTTGATTTTGAGAAATTCCAGTCACCCCACAGCATTACAGTTGCCAGCGGCAAGGCTTTACCTGCTGTTGGGAAAGGAAAAATTAACATAGTAACTGATGTTAAAGGTGACACACATTCCATTGTTCTCAAGAATGTATGGTTCGTGCCTGAAATAAGCAAAAATCTGTTTTCGGTACTGGCTGCCCAAGATGAGAATCAGAACAGCGTGTTTGAATCAACCTATAAGGACTGTGTCTTGAAAATAGGTGGGATACCAGTGTTGCATGGAACAAGAAGTGCTGGTGGAGGCTTGTTCAAAGCTGCCATGACAACACTACCTTCAGACAGGAACATCACGGTAGACATGGCTACTGAAGATGTTCTCCAACTATATCATGAAAGATGGGGGCATCAAGACAAGAGACACGTAAAGGCTGTGCTAGAGAGGGAGTTAGACCTAAAAGTTAAGCTTGAAACCGCTATATGTGAACCCTGCGCTTATGGGAAAACACATCGACTAAAGTTTGGTCAGCGGAAAAAGGCAACTTCTCCTGGAGAACTCATTACTACTGACATTTGTGGCCCCTTCGATGAATCTCACAGAAAGTTCAGGTATTTTGCAATCTTCAAAGATAGCTTTACCAAATTCAGGTATTGCTACTTCCTTAAACATAAGTCAGAAATACAAGACATTGTGGGAGGATTCATTAACCATGCAAAGAACCTCGGGCACAATGTTAGAGAGATCCTTAGTGACAACGGGGGTGAATGTGATTGCGAGAATGTCAGAAAAGTCCTAAGGGAACTTGGAGTGACTCAGAGGCTGACTTCACCATACTGCCCAGAGCAAAATGGTAGTACTGAAAGGGACAATAGAACCATTGTTGAAATGGCCAGAACTCTGAAGTACGGAAACAGGGAAGCAGACTTCCCTAAGTCTCTATGGGCAGAATTTGTCAGCACATCGGTCTATGTTCTCAACAGAACAGGTAAATCCTCTGTTCCTGATACAACCCCTTTTGAACTGTGGATGGGCAAGAAACCAAGGATCAGACACATGAGGATCATAGGATGTGTTTGTTTTGCCCATATCCCTTCTCAGAAAAGGAAAAAGATGGATAAGAAAGCTGTAAAAGGATACCTCATTGGTTATGATGGTGATGAGAGGTATCGAATCTATATCAAGGAAACAGGAACTGTCACTTGTTCTCGAGATGTGGTATTTGATGAAAAGCCATCAACCTCCAACCAGGAGACGTGCTTACCTTATCCATATGAGCACAAAGATCCAGAAAAGGAAGATCCTGAGGAATCCAGCCTAGAAGATCCTGAGAAATCTGGCCTAGAAGATCCTGAGGAATCCAGTCAAGAACCTTGCCCAGGAAAGAACCCTGAAGATGCCAGACCAAGGAGACAGAGAAACACACCAAAGTGGACTAAAGACTTTGTCATGGAAGACTCGTTGACATATGATGAGCTGGCTGTGACAACAGACAAGCAAGAGTCCAGTTGACTGGCTGCTGGGGACAAAAGACCCAAGAATCTTCAAAGAGACCCAGAAACTCTCAAGGAAGCTTTAAACAGCAAGGATGCTGAAGAATGGAAGAAAGCGATAGACGAAGAGTTGGGAAATCTTAAGAGGAACCACACTTGGGAGGTAGTCCCCAGGCCAACAGACAGGAGAGTCGTGAAATGCAAATGGGTTTTCAGGAGGAAAATAGAAGCTGGAAGCGTGAAAAGATATAAGGCAAGACTAGTGGCTCAGGGACACACTCAAGTAGAAGGCATCGACTACAATGAGACATTTAGCCCGGTGATCAAGTCCAAATCCATAAGAGCTTTATTGGCATATTCAGTTGAGGCCGACTGGGTAGTTCACCAACTTGATATCACCGCAGCCTACTTGAATGGCAAACTGAGGGAAACCGTTTACATGGAATTGCCAACCACTTACTTGCACCAGGGACCATCAAATGAAGTCTGCTTATTGAAGAAAAGCCTGTATGGCCTTCACCAATCAGGAAGAGAATGGAATATTTGTCTAAATAAGTTCCTCCTTTCTTTTGGCCTAAGTAGATCAAAAGCAGATCCCTGCGTGTATTTTGATGATAAAAGGAAACTCATTGTAGGAGTTTATGTGGATGATTTGCTGGTGATGTCTCCAGATGAGAAACTCATCCAGGGGTTCAAGGACAGTCTTGGTTCAAGCTTTGAGACCAAAGACCTGGGAGAAATCCACAACTTACTCTCCATCAGGATTGAGAGAGGCCAAAGTGGGTCAATGACTCTTGACCAGTCTGCATATACCAAAGAGTTACTGGAGATTACTGGTATGCTTAACTCAAGAGGTGCATCTACCCCTTTGGACCCAGGGATGAGGTACATACGTGCTACTGCGGAGGACTGCTTGGATCCTGATGGAGCATACAAGTACAGAAGAGCCATCGGAGGACTACTGTACCTGGCAGGCGGGACGAGACCCGACTTGGCCTTTGCGACCAACTACATGAGCCAGTTCAATAGCCGCCCAAGCAGAGAGCACTGGTCTGGTGTGCAGCACATCCTTAGATACTTGGCACACACCAAAGACCTCAAGCTAACTTATACCAAGACGGGTAAGAAGCTTCAACTCTACTGTGATGCGGATTGGGCCGGCGACAGAGTGGACCGTCGCTCCTACAGTGGCTATGTAGTCATCCTGGCTGGTGGTGGAATCTCCTGGAGCAGCAAGAAGCAGAGAACTACAGCTTTGTCTTCTGTAGAAGCGGAGTACTTAGCTATGTGCTCGGCAGCTAAGGAAGCACTATGGTTCCAGAACTTCTTTGTGGAGGTCTTCAGAGAAGACAAGTGTTTCCCTCAAGAGATTTCTGTGGACAATCAAGGGGCAATTTCTTTAGCCAAGAACCACCAGAGTTCCGAAAGGAATAAGCATATTGACCTCCGATATTTCTTCCTGAGGGAGAAGGTCGAGTAGGGAAAACTTTCTTTCACCTATGTGAACACTAAAATGAACTGGGCAGACATGTTTACCAAAAGCCTAAGTAGACTTTTGCTTCTCACTCAAAGACAGGCTATTGGGTTGAAAAATTATTAAATTAAGGGGAGGTGTTAAAGTTAATTCAATAATGTATCTTTAGTTAGAAAGTGAGTGGCAACAGTACCCCAACACAGTTTGGTGTTTACCTTTTTGTTTACTTCTGTTGCCGTGCCGTCCGCATGAAAACGCAGCGCGTTTATATGTTTTGTCACCGATCATTTTGTACATACTCATATCATATAATATGTAACCAAGGCAATTATAATCATCTTAATAAACAAGATTAATAAGAGCTTCTTTGTGGCTGTGTCTGCTTCGAGGTGAAGTCCTCGCTGGCTTTAGCAAATTCAGTGGAAAAGCCTCAACTACAGCTGCACATCTTTTGTGATGCATCAACATATGCTCATAGAGCATTAGTGTACGTGTGATTTCCTCCAGCACTTAATTTGTGATTTGCAAGGGCCGTGTAGCCCCTTCTAAGAAACTGACTAAAGAAGAGACTGGAACTTTTATTGGCTGGGGCTGATGCGCGAATGCCAAAATTCCTAAAAACTCACTTCCCGACGGCAGTGGTGTACTTATGGAGTGATAGAACTTTATTGAAACTTATTGAAAACTTTAGTTGTCTGTGAAAATTACTTTGTGTTACTGCCTATGTGTTTAGGTTTATTAATAACATAAAATCAAATGTTAAAATTGTAGGTCATATATCTACTAGGGAAATTTCTGTTGCTTTGAATTATTGGATTAAATCATCTCAAGGTATGTGCATTAAATCAGAAATTAATGATCTGAAGTTAAATAAGTGTGTTGATAAAAATTCTAAATTGTATGGTCTTAATCCTAAAATTGATGATAAGGGTTTATATTAAGAGTTAATTAGTAGATTGGTCAAATCTTCTTTAGATGTGGGTTCTGTAAAATCTATCATATTGCCTAGTAATTATTTTTCTCATCTTATTGTGTTAAAAAACCATGAAAGAGTTCTTCAATTTGGTATTAATGATACTTCAGTTCAAATAAGAGCCAAATTTTGGATTTTAAGAGCCAGATGGTTTGTAAAATCAATATTGCATGATTGTAGATTTTGTAATAGACGACATTAGTGTGACGTCACTTGCTTGTTTGGAAACGTTGATTCTATCCGTGATTGGAAGTAAATCCGTACGGAACCAATCACGGATGGAATCAACGTTTCCAAACAAGCAAGTGACGTAATGACTAATGTCGTCTATTGGGTTAATGCTTGTCCTGGTCAGGAAATTTCTGCCCCCCCCCTTCCTCCTGATCGAATTGAAAAATATCAGCCCTTTGAGGTAAGTGGAATTGATTTTGCAGGACCATTAAATTTAAGAGATGGCTCTAAAGTGTATATTGCTTTGTTTACTTGTGCAGTTACAAGAGAAATTCATTTAGAAGTATATCTAATTTGAGTGCTGAGTGTTTTATCCAGGCTTTTTGTAGATTTATTTCACGTTGTGGTGTATGTAAAATCATATATTCTGACAATGCCAAAACATAAAAGAGCTGATAAAGAACTAAGTTTGTATAAATTGTGTAATGATGAAAGTGTCTGTTCTTGTATTGCAAATAGTGGTATTATATGGAAGTTTATAGTTGAAGTTGCTCCCTGCATGGTACACAGGTAAAGCATGGCCTATTTATATTTAGGCGCAAAGGTTCCCTTGTCAGTTGTCGAGTCAATTTTTGGTGGATGGGGAAAAGATTTTTAGTTCATTTATTTCTAAACCTATATTTTATTAGCTCTCTTGCATAGCACTGAATTTGTCTGTGTTACTGTACTACTGATGGCAAGGATTTATTTGTTTATGCTGTCACTGTTTAAATCTTGGTTTATAGTGCTTGAATATTTTAAATGATTTTGTATTACTGATGCATTCATAACATTATTGATTGTATTTTCTAATTAGTACTTTCTTTTACTTAAATGCATCTTAGTTCCTATATTATGTTAATATATTGTAGTAAACCTACAGTACAGCGGACCTGGAAAAAGTTGTAACCTTCCCCCGAACCTAATAAAATTTACCCGAACCTAATGTATTGCTCCTATGGAGCTGACAGGGGCTTACCCCGAACCAGGTTCGGGCACTTTTTCCAGGTCCGCAGTACAGTAGAACTCCAACTATCCAAATTGCTGATTATCCGAATCACTTTCAGAAAAAAAATGAAGACCGAATCGTAAGTACTGTCATGGGAAGTCAAACACCTCAAGTGCATTTAAAAATGGGGAAAGCTTCCTTTCTTATTAAAACCAATCCAAGGTTTGGATGACCACAGCATTGTTTACAAAGTGGTACTTCAGTTAATTGGAGTTCTACTGTATCACCATCCATGATTGAAATTTTTAAAAGATACATTTCCATTCTCTGAAATTTCAAATGGAAATTTTAAAAATAAAATCACTTTGTATTTGAAAAACTGTTTGGTTGATTTGTTCAGTAAATTAAACTTGAAGGTTAATTCTGAGGTAATACATCCAAATTCAATTCTATTATCTGAACAGATTTTCCCAAAGTTGAAAGTACTATTAAAACATTCTTAAATTCTATTAGCTACACAGGATATGTGAAAAGTCACCAAAAGTAATCAAAATAAAAAGCAAGCAAAATGTATCAACTTGTAGAATTGCTGGTAAATCCAGGATTTTTTATTATTTTATTTTTGTGTAAATAAAAAAACATGCCCTATTTGTAATAAATTATATTATCTTGCAAGTTTTTTTGCTTTGAATCTGATATAGATTGAGAATGATAGACATGACTGATTCATGTATGACAATTGCAACTTCTTTAAAATTGATACTCTTAGTTATTTCAAAATCAGAATTGAAGATGTAAGTAAAGCAAGGTAAGTACAGTCGGCCGCAAAAAAAACGTTACAGAGACGATTGTGAACGATCGGATGGGGTTAGAAAGATAATTTAAACGCCAATTTTCATGAATTAACGTCTACTTTAAAATAAGCCATAATTCATGTTTTTAGGGGGCCGTCTACATATTAAACGAAGCACTAACTTTTTTTTCCTACGGACGACATCAAAAATTACCCCAGATTCTGACAGAACACACCTCAAAACCCCCAAAAACGAAATTTCATGTCATTTGGGCCCCAAACAAAGCCAGGGGGAGGATTTGAAAAAATCGGGAAGCTTTCTTCTGAAAGGAAAAAATTGGCGAGAATCATGCTAATATCTAAGTTAAGGAAACTTATTTGGCTAGTTATCCATGATTTGGCGCAATTTCGATTTCAATCAAAAATGTCTTAAAGTTGTAGTATAGTGGTTAGAGTAACGAGCTCATGACCAAAGGTTCGCAGGTTCGGTCCTCATAGCTAAGTGATTTCTGAGGTCGCATATTTCAAATGCTTAAGGTTATCTGGGGGGATTTAAGCAAGAGCAAAGCTAAATAAGAGTTGTATAAATTTTTAAAATTCAAATATTTTTAATGGTTTATGATTGTTTTTTTTTACAGATTACTTTTTTGTAATTCCTATAAAAATGTAATAAATATTTTAAACTACTTTAGTGTATAATTGATGACTGCTTAAAAATTATCCAATTATTTAAAAATGTTTTATAACTTTTACATGATAAAAGTGTTTATTCTACATAAAAATATTACTTTAAAATAAATAATTCAATTATTTAAAGTTACTTTTTAAAAATCCATCAATTTGTAATATTTATATTAGTTTATAACAATTCTAATAGTTATAAAACCCAATTTTTTGAATTAAAGAAATAAAAACTTCAATGTATGCATTGCTCATAGTATTTTGTTTCACAAATTATAAAATTCAAATAAAATTTTGGTTTTGTATAAATTAGGTGTGTAGTTTAAATTGATTTTTGTGAACAACTTTTTAATTTTAAAACATATTTGCTTTGTGAATTAATTATATTATGAAGATTGACCAGTTTAGTGTTAAATATTGAGTATAGTTTTTGTGACTTATAAATTAATCAATCTTAATCTTAAGTAAGTAGTTCTTCCTTGTATAATCGAGTCGGGAAAGATTAATTTACGAGAATATTAATTTACAAAAAATAAGAAAAAATAGGTATTTTAATTTTACCAATTACTTAATGGTATGTTTTTAAAAGTAGATTGAAAACAAAGCTGCTGGGGTAACTACTCAAAATAGTTTTTGCTTGTCAAAGAAAATCAGCGTGTCCCCATGAGTCCACCTTATTATCCTTTCCCACCTCCATTGAAGAGTGACTCCCTACGCGAGAGTATGTTTCGGCAAACGTGCATCACAAAAGGATATTTTGCACTGCTACCTGATGCTGGTAGACTTCGTAGGGCTGAAGGATTATATACAAAAAAAAATTGTAATTTTTAAGTGGTAAGTAATTTTAAGTTACAGTAAATAATCTGTTTTGATTTGACCACCAATGTTTTAATTATTATTAAGTTAATGTGGTTTGTCTACCTCCATAAGCTTTCACTCGGTAGTAGAAACCACAGAGTACTAGAACAGAGAGTCCACGGCCATAGGCCATAATGGAAATCGAAAATCATGACATCTTGTTACAGGTTGGGAGAATTGTGGCGCTGGGATCGCACTAAACTCACTAGCGTCTGGATCTAGTCTGAATCGTTCGCAGGCTGCCTATGGGAAATCGAAAACACCTTTTTGCGCAAGCGCTGAGTTCTAATTTGGCGAGAGATTTAAGCGGCCGGCATACGTTCCAGAATCTAGTGTGGCGCCCTCACATCAGTAACGCATTTGAAAATATCCTCGTGGACCCTCTGTTAGGATATTTCTCTGTGGTAGAAACCTACTCAAAATCGCCTCTGAATGGGTATTAAAGATAGCATGCATATTACTGGTTGTAGGTTTTCGAAATTTGGATTTTTCACTGAGGTAGGGAGATTTATTAAATGGGTGAAATTTAAAAGTAGGATTTTGACTCATTTAGAGACCCTTTGGGTTACACCCGAAGAGGACCGCTCTTTCTGAGTCTCATAATTTTTCTGGAAAATAACAGTATCAAAATTTAAGGGGGTTGAACCCAAAACCCTCCATTGGAAACGGCCCTGTAAGTGTAAGTGTTTATATTAAAAAGCGATTATTTTCCCGCATGATTTTTCATTTTTATTGCAATAAGTAAAATGATTTATTTGATCTGGAAGTCTCAAAACATTATAACTCAATTAATAGGACTAGGAATACAAATAAGACCGTTCTATTTCTAGACCGACGAAACTTCCTAAAATTAAACTTTTCATTTAACCAAATATTTTTAGAAAACATTTGTTGAGAAAGCGTTAGCTGATTGCATTTAGAATTTCTGTATGCAAACAACTTCAACAGATGGAAAAACCTGAATATATTTTCATCCCTTACTTTATTTTCAGTTATTTCCAATAGAAATACACTCTTTAACTCTGGATGCAAATGCTGGTGAAATCATATCGACATCTTATAAATTATGTTTTAACAGATAATATTTTCGAAAAATAATTTTTTTTTCTTAAAGAACTTTGCATTTTAAAGAAACTAAACTAAGAATATAATATTTATTAAAAAATTCAGAAATAATAAAAATACATAAGTCTCATAAAAGGGCTTAAATAAGTAAAAAAAATAAGTATGTAATTGACTATTTTCGAGCAGTTTAATTTCGAAATATCATAAACTTTTAAATTAAAAGTGATCATTATTATAGATTATTTTCCTTTTAACTAAAAATAACAGTGTAAAAAATAAGGAAGTAATAAAAATAGTTTTAAATAGTATTTTAAATTTAAGTTATCTTCAAACTTTTAAAATTAACCGTGGGTTAGGTATGCGATTCGAACCTAGTTCTAAAACTCAGTGACCCAGTACTCTAGCCGTTTGGCCACACGGCTATGTTTAGCGTGGTATTAATAAGAAATGTGATCAAAGGTTTGAGTTAGTATATTATCTATTGCGGGTTACCGTAATTTTCATAAGCTATATAGTTCTTGGCGATTAGAGATTGGCGGAAAGTTTCAAATTAAACTTTCCTACAGTGTGCACGGGGTTAATGGCTATAAGGATCAATTTGGGGTTAATGGCTATGAAAGACGAGATTTCAACCTAAATTCTACGTATTTAAAATCCTCCCCCTGGCTTTGTTTGGGGACCAAAAAATATGAAACTTGGTTTTTGGGGGTTTTGAGGGGTGTTCTGTCAGAATCTGGGGTAATTTTTGATGTCGTCGGTAGGAAAAAAAAAGTTAGTGCTTCGTTTAATACGTAGACGGGCCCCTAAGGACTTGAATCATGGCTTATTTTAAAGTAGACGTCAATTCATGAAAATTGGCGTTTAAATTATCTTTCTAACCCCATCCGATCGTTCACAATCGTCTCTGTAACGTTTTTTTTGCGGCCGACTGTACATACAAGCGATTTTTCTTGTTGAAAGTCTTATGTATCTTGATGGTCAAGACAAAGGTTGTTATAAAAATAGGTATTTTATTGTAGACATTAAGTTAAGTTCTATCAGAATCCAATTATAAAGATATTAAACAAAGCATGAAAAGAGTTGAGTTGTTACATTATTTAAACTGGACTAGTAGATATAAATTAATAAATATTGACTAAATACAGAACTAGTAGATCGGAACAATTACTAGTGAATAAATATATAACATGCCCTTTTTTTATAAACGAAGAAGATGAACTTAATAATTTAGATTGAAGTCATTGATGTCAGGTTCCGTATCTAATTGGTTGTCTAACAGTTCTTCCACTTCGGGTGGTAGTCGTAGAGGGATTATTTGCAGCTTGGGTAGTGGGACGACTCAAACTTTGATGGGGAGATGACATCCGATGACATCCGTGGAGAGAGACGAGGTGTGTCCTCAAACGCTGGGCTACAATAGTCCTCTACTGTTGTGGAAGGTTCTGCTTTACTTATTGATGGATCTTTACAAGGGCGAAGATAAAACCTGTTTCTCACATAGGTTTTACCGTTGTCTGCAACTATTTTGTAGGTCCTTGGGTTGGGTCCTATATCAACAATTCTAGCTTTTTGCCAGGGATGTGTTGGCTTTAAGCGAAACCAAACTTGTTGATTTACTTCCAGCTCAGGTAACGTTTTCTTGCCTTGGTTAGCATAATGGTTTTGTCTTAGCTGGTTTTTTCTAAGTTGTTCCACTTCCTCTTTTATGTTGAAGTTTGGTAGAAGGTTATCGGAGTGTGATGGTATGAAGGATCTCAGACGCCTACCCATCAGCAGCTCAGCTGGAGATTTTAATCCATTAGCCGGAGTGATTCTGTAATCCAGTAGAACTAAATGAAGATCTTTTCCTTCCTCCTTTGCTTTTTTCAACCCATTCTTGAAGGTTTGTACTGCTCGCTCAACTTGCCCATTTGATCGGGGGAAATGAGAAGAGGTTTTATGGTGAGCAATATTCCAGCTTGTTAGAAAGGTTTGAAACATTTCACCGTTGAACGGAGGTCCTCCATCACTTACAAGCTCTTCTGGAATCCCGTGTCTAGCAAATGCAGCTTTCATAGCATTCACGACAGCTGATGTTGATGTCCCATGCATATGCTGAACTTCTATGTACTTGGAGAAGTAGTCTATAAGTAACAGATATGTAATTCCATTAAGAGAAAGAAAGTCACCAGCTACTATTTGCCATGGTCGTTCAGGTAGAGACCTTTCAATCAGAGGCTCTTGTTGATTGGATTTTTGATATTTCTGGCAAATTTCACATTTTTCTATGAAGTTTTCGATGTCTTGATTCATCATAGGCCAATAAAGATATTCTCGAGCTTTTGCTTTGCAGGCGACTATTCCTCTGTGTGCAGTGTGTAATATATTGAGGGTATCAAGTCTTGCTGCATCAGGAATAATAACTCGTTTTCCCCTACATAGAATTCCTTCTTCAGTTAGATACAGCTCATTTCGGCAATGCCAAAAAGGTGTTGCAGCTAGGTTAACTTTCGCCTTCTCTTCTGGCCAACCTTCTTTGACATACTGAGAAACTGCTTTCAAAGCACAATCCTTAGCAGTCATATCCGAAATCTGTTGCCACTTAGGAGCTGTTGCGAGTGCTTGAACACTTTTATAAACTGAAGGGGTAGAGACTAGTGATTCTTCAAAGATATCACTGCTAGTGGCCCTAGAGAGTGCATCTGCGACCACCAACTGCTTTCCGGGCACATAGTTGAGGGTGACATCGTACCTGCCCATACGGAGTAGCATTCTTTGCAGCCGTGGTGTTACATCCTCATAGTATCGCTTGCTGAGTCCCAGTAGTGGTTTATGGTCTGTTTCTACCTCAACATGTCTTCCATAGGTGAAGTAGTTAAATTTTTCTAGCCCAAATATTATTGCTAGTAGCTCCTTTTCAATTTGAGCATATCTCTTTTGAGCCTCAGTTAATGCAGCTGATGCATATGCTACCGGCCTTCCTTCCTGCATAAGAACTGCTCCTAGACCATTCTGACTTGCATCTACAGAGAGGCGAACTGGCTTTGCATTATCGAAGAAACTCAAGCATGGTGCTTCGACCAATGCTTTCTTGATAATTTCAAAGTCTCTTTGCATATTGCTATCCCAGATGAATGCAGTGTTTTTCCTTAAGAGTTGTCTCAGTGAATGAGTAAGATCAGATAAGTGGTTAGTAAACTTAGATTGATAAGTCACCATTCCCAAAAATCTCTGTAATTCTTCCTTGTTCTTTGGAGTTGGGAAGTCTTGAATTCCTTGAACTTTGATAGGATCAGGTTGAATTCCATCTTTTGAGATAATGTGCCCAAGATAATTTATAGAAGACTTGGCGATTTGAGCTTTAGAAGGATTAAATGTTAGGTTTGCTTTTCTGGCTATGGTTAGTGCTTTCTTTAATAAAATACAATGCTCTTGATTGTTTTTAGAGCTCAAGGCGATATCATCAAAGTAGGGTTGGATTTGAGGTTCGTTTTCAAAGATTTCTTCCATAGCTCGCTGAAATTCTTCTGGAGCATTGTTAAGACCAAATGGAAGGACTAAAAATCTGTAGCGACCCCAAGGAGTTGTGAAAGTGGTCAGGTATGAGCTTTCGTTATCAAGTGGGAGCTGCCAAAACCCATTCTTAGCATCTAAGAGACTGAAAACAGTACATCCTTGCAGATTTGTAAACAATCTCTCCGTCGTTGGAATTGGGTAATGAGGTCTCCTGATAGCTTCGTTTAGTGGTCTTGGGTCTATGCAGATCCTAAGCTTTTTTGGACTATCGACCACAACCATGTTGCTAACCCAGTCAGTTGGTTCTTCAACTTTGACTATGATACCTTGAGACTCCATAGCTGTTAGTTCCTGTTTGACCTTTTCATGAAGTGCCAAAGGAATTTTCCTAGGTGCTGCTATGTGTGGTACAGCATTTGGTTTTAATCTGATGCTTACCTTCCTGTTAAGCCTTCCTATTCCAGTGAAAACATCTTTGAACTCCTCCATAATTTCTTCTACAGTTTGCAAAGAAGATTCAGTCGTCGGATTTGTTGGTAATGTATTCAGATTGTACATTCGCTTGATCAGACCCAGATTTTCGCATGCCTGCAACCCAAGAATTGCAGATGAATTTAGGCTCGTTATAAGGAACTCTAATCTCTTGGGGTTTCTGATAAATTTGCTTTTGCAGAGGAGAGTGCACACGCCTATGACAGGAATTGGACTCTTGTTGTAGTCCAGTATAGGAGTATCATATGGTCGAACATTTGGCTGTTCCTTCAACTTATCAAAGAGACAGATGGGCAGCACGTTTACTTGTGCTCCTGTGTCAAGCTTAAAGTTAACATTTGTCCCATTGACAAGCATCTTGTAGGACCATTCTTTTTCGTTAGGAGTCGAGACTTCGTTTATCGTCAACTCACCAAGAGTTAACTCAGAATCAGGCTCAAGAGCATGGACTCTTCTCGATTGCGTCGGATGTCCTCTGAAAGGCTTCGCTTTAGATCGACAAAATTCTGCCCAATGACTCTTTTTCCCACAGTTTTTACACGTTGTGTTGAATGCGGGACAATTCCTTGGCTCATGGCTACGACCACAGTTTCTACACGAGTCGTATTTCTTTAGATGGTTATCCCTATGGTTTGATACCATGGCATAAATATCGTTGTGTTCATTCATCGCTAACGCCTGGCTCTTTGACTGTTCCGCAGCCCGACATTCAGTAATGATATCATGAAGCGTCTTGGGACGTCTGCTGGTCTCCCTAAGTAATCTTTCTTGTAAGGGTTTGTCCTGTAACCCGTGGATGATCTTATCCCTTAGCATACGATCACTATTTGTACCATAATTGCAGTCTTCAACCGCTAGCTTAAGTCTACAGAAAAATTCTTGAAACTTCTCACCTTGCTTTTGTTTTATTTCCAAGAACAGAAATGACGCGTAAATTTCATTCTGGTAATCCTCGAACTGACGGTCAAATTCAGTGAGGATTTGGTCGAGAGTTATCTCTTTTTCCGGGGGACTTGGTTTCAAACTCATCGTTCTGTAGAGAGTTTTAAGCTCCTCGCCACCAACATGTCGAAATACGGCCGTCTTTTTCCTTTCTGTATCATCCATGAAGTCAGCTGCTTCCATAAAATCTAAAAAGTCTTGCCTCCAAAAACGCCAAGATTCAGATGGATTGGCTCCTGCTATGAAGGGCTTCATCATCTCCAGGGTATTATTCATGCTTTTGCTTATCAAAATACTGATTAATTTGAAGAAAAGCTACCTGGGTATTCACTCCAATTTATTTTACCAGTTTATTCTGACACCATCTTATGTATCTTGATGGTCAAGACAAAGGTTGTTATAAAAATAGGTATTTTATTGTAGACATTAAGTTAAGTTCTATCAGAATCCAATTATAAAGATATTAAACAAAGCATGAAAAGAGTTGAGTTGTTACATTATTTAAACTGGACTAGTAGATATAAATTAATAAATATTGACTAAATACAGAACTAGTAGATCGGAACAATTACTAGTGAATAAATATATAACAAAAGTTGTTTTTATACGTTGAAAGTTTTGCATTTATGATACGACAAAATATTCTTAAGAACGATTGATTAAGCGGATAGTTTCGTTAGTAGATTTTCTTTAAGATAATTAGAATCTTCGGAGATAAGAAGTTACTATAAGTGTTTTTTTAGTGTTAAGATATAGTCAGCAAAACATGTAAACATGAAAGAAACTTAGACATTTTAAAATAAGTTTAGTTGTAGCATGGTTAAAAAAAGTTTTAAATATGTTTTCTAGGAAAATAAAGCATGGGTAATTCAAAATTAAAAATACTATCCTGTATAAACAAAATTACCCGAAGTCCGTTTACGGCAACTACATTTTCCGTTTATGACAAGCGTACTAACACCGTTTGTGGCAACCCGACAGTCGGGTTACCTCAAACAAACTTGAGGAACGTAGGTTCGATTGGCACAAGCAAACAGTTCGGTTGTCCCAACCACACCTCTCTCATTCGAACCGGTTTGGTCACCCCAAACGGAGAGTTCGTTCAGTCCTATATCAACAGGACGGTGCGGTTGGGGGAACCGAATTTCTGGTTGTGGGAGCAGAACTGTTTTTTGAGTGTAATCCAAGTATATATCATTGAATCCTAATCTGCCGTGTATGAAACTTTCCCGCTGGACACATAATAAATTTTCCTAGCTCAACACTTTCAAACTCCATCTATTTCCATGAAACTGTGATTCCAAGCCACGCCTCAACACAATGAACATTTCCACCCATGCATCCCCCTTCTGCCAAACCCCATTCATCAAATCTTGAGTTCGTTTGCGCCAATATTGCGCGCCAACATTTCCTTCTGTGAGTGATTTGAGCTTGCGACAGATTGACTAATCTGACGTTTTGTGTCCTTACTGCCAGCCCTTCGCTTGTAGTGCTTCAAATAACCAAATGCGAAATGTCTGCTAGTTGAGGAATTCGGGTTAGGGTCAGGTTGTTTGGGGACCCTTGGGACCGGTATTGGAGTTTATAATAGTGAAATGGTTGTACCATTGCAGGGCCCTATGTTTTTACTCATAATTTATTTTCAAAGTACTGAGAAGGGAATTAATAATTATAAACTTTATATTTAAAGTGTATGTGTAACTGAGTGATTGTTGAGCTTTTAGGTGTGTTGATTCCATTACCATAAATTGAAACAATGACCTTCAGTTTCATCTGAAGGCTCAACTAAAGTAAAGCGGTTTTTTCGGTTTCTCCAAGTTTTTGTTTGTTTGGGTAAATATTCCATCATATTAATGAAACTCGGTGTTTAAATCTCTAACTCTTGGTATTCTTACACCACAATAAAAGAATCTGTATAAGTAATGAATGCATTAATTTAATTCAGAAAAAAACGACTAAATGTTTCTTTCAACATTTATGGAGATTAAGAGGAAGTAAAATATAACTTAACCATTTCCTTTTAAGGCCATTTTAACACATCTTATTTAATTAACCGTTTTGCCAGATGTTTTATTTCTTAATTTGTATTTTTGTGTGTGTATGTTTCCTTGTTTTTCTTATGACTGTTTTTGCCTTTAATGTTTTCTAAGTTTTGTATTGTTTTCATGTTTAATAATAAATATTAATTATAATTAATCTTATGTTTCACTTTTAAGGGTTAGGGCCCCTTAGTGAACGATATTTGTATTTCTTTTTTTGTTAATAAATTATTATTATTATTGTTTTTATCATTGATTAATGTAACCTAAATAAATAGTAGTACCCCTTGAATAAAAGGTTTCTTAGTTCGTTTTGAATGTGTAAGAATTTCAACTTCCTTTTGATGCCAGTAAATAAATTTGTATTTGTAAGCAAAGTAAGCATACGTAGCCGCTTAATTTTTAAACATGAAATTAATTAATAGGAAAACACATTCCATTCAAAAGGAGATTGCACGGAAAAGTTTTACTGAAACACTTTTAGAGTTTAAACTAGGGACATTAATAAACAGTTCTTTCACTTTTAAATAAGCTGTGGAGTGGGAAAGCAAATCCAATGGATCTAACTTTAGTATAGATTAAACAACGAATTAACCCAAGAGTAAAACCCATTCCGAACACAAAGTACGAAGAAGCCTTCTAAAGTTTTTAAAATTTGTTGTAATACATCTTATAAAAACAGAACATGACTTCATCAGGTAGGAATATTTTGTTTGGCAGAATCAATCATGCGAAATCATAAAAAAAATTCCGTTCCAGGTGAATAAAACTCTCCTAAAATGAATTTCGCTTAAAATTACGTCCCTCATTCATTTCAGGTTTTTTTCTTAGTTGCGCGAGAAAAAGAGACGATAAAATACTTTTTATTGAATAACGGGCAGAGAGAGATAAAGCCCATCGTTTTGCGATAAACAATTTCGGAACAACCATTAACATGTGATACACGCGACGAGATATGGAGCCTTCCTGAAAAACAATTTCCAAAAAGCGAACCAAACGACGCTCACCACTTTTTCAGTTGCATTCCAAAAATCAAAAGCGCTTGGTGGAATCGAAATTGATGCATACCTCAAGGTGCGTTTGAAAAACAACGTGCAAAAAACACGCAGGTGTGTGCAGGATGTTTGCGATGCCTAATTGCGATTAAAAACGCTCTTTCTTAATTATAATTCATAAATTTTGGAGGGAAAGCTGCTTTTTTTCGTAGTAAAAATCGTACTTTTGTTTTTTTATGTTCCCTTTTCTCTGGCGACACTTATTTTATTAATTATATGCATTTACAGGAGATAAGGAGCTCGCACAAAAAACACGCTTTTTGCCGATAACAGTCGTTTTTTTCTCCCTCCGTCTGCGCTTGGTGAGAGAGGAAAACGCAACTCACCTCTAATGAAGTCGTTTTAATCATTCTCTAATTAGAGAGTGGAAATGAATCCAAAAGCAGTGCTTTTTCTGGAGAAGGAATTAAGTTGGAGATACCATTTTATTATCATTTCCATACAAATGAGCGGTCTTTTGGTTTTTCCATTTCATCGGGAGCAAAAACATTCTCAGTGGGGTGGATTTCGTGAAGGTATTAAACCTGTATTAGTGTCGTTTTAAGATAAATTAATACAACATTATTTCGAGTTCTAGTATTCATTAAAATCTTCTGTTTGAAATTGTGCAAGAAAAGTAATAAACTAAATCTGAAACAGTTAATGTACTCTAAATTGATCATTTTGTTGCTTTAATACTAATACTTATTACTTTATGTATTATTTATAATTATTTTATACCTTAATAGTGTAATGATACTAATTGGGTTTTTCTTTTAAATACAAAACAAACCCTTAATCCCTCTAAAATTACGTAAATAAATTTTAGTATAAGGATAATAAATTAATTTCGATGTTTTAAGCATTCATAAAAAATACATTTCTTTTCAATTTCATTTGAAGCCCCTTTTGCTTTAATTTTAACCTCTTAATAATTTACGCTAAATATTACTTTTACCTGAAAACAGGAATAACCTAGTATCTATGCTCTAATTCTAATAAATAGCTTATAATAAACTTACGAAAGAAAAAGTACCCGCACGTTCATTCAAATTAAAAGTTAATTTTCATTGACTTAGTATTCTTAGATACTTTAAAGACAGACCAAAATAATTCCATAAAGCATTCCAATCTTAAACACGGCTAATCCAAAATAATCAAAGTATGTATGACTAGTGTTACGCTCGTAACATCCCCCTTCAAAGGCCATCAACTCGTCCCTTCCACAGGGGGGGGGGCGAAATTACGGCAATCAACGCAAGGACGAGGGAGAAAGAATTCCCTTAACATACTCTCCATCACCATTCTGAAGCACTCCTGGAGGTAGAGCTCATCCACTTAGAATCGCCATTTAAAAACAGCCCAGAGTCTAGAGGATCACGTCACTCGCCGAAGGCTGTAGTGGCCTAAGTCACTCGTTCTTGACGGTAGCTGAAAGATTATTTTGTGAACTGCACCTACGTAAACATTATAAAAATGAAAAAAAAAGGAATTCTTTAAAAGAATTTAATCAAAGGAAAATTTTTCATTTAAAATATATCACATTTACTAAATTGATTCCCCAGTCTCTTTGGTGTTGTTTAGTAAAATAATATTATTGCACCATAATGTCCAGAGTAAAATTCCACAATTATATAAACTGGCCGAGTAATACACAACTTCCGAATTTTCTAATATTATGCTTTTCATCACTTACTTTTTTGATAAATAACCATTTAAAAATTAAATTCTGTCCACGCAATTTACATCTGGTTTTTAGTAACCATGGCTTCCAAACACTTGAGGTTAATTATACAAGTAATATAACTATCTGTCAGTCGTATTTTACGAATAAGAACGTTTTATTACTTTTTTTAAGGAATGGGGAAACTGCACAAAAGTTTAAATTTAGGGTCATTTCACGGTAATTGTAGAGTCCTTAACATTTCATTTTGTCTTTTAAAGTTGTAAAAATTTCAAATTTTTGTAGTTTTTCTGTGTTAATCTGATGTTTACAGGCTATGTTAAAATGAGAACAGAAAATTTTGAATTTTTTTTTTAATTTATACAACTTTAAAGACAAAATGAAATGTTACGGACTCTACAATTACCGTGAAATGCCCCTTTATCATTTTTATGTGTACTAAATATTTTTTTTTTAATTCAAAACACTTCGAACATTGCTTCTTTCTAATGAATGTTACTGGAAATTTCTTCAAATTATTACCTTTCGAGACTGATGCGTTTAGAAATCAGCCATCAGACAAAAAGTAACCACACGACAAATAAACAAACTGAACATTATTTTCCTCATTACTATAAATTGGTAGTATCATTCTATAGTTCTAGGTGTGAATTGACTTATATATTAACCATAATTCCAAGGGTGGAGAAAGTAACGATTTTAAATGTAAGCTTTAAATATATGTTTTTGAGGGAAGAGTTTAGATGCATATCGAAGAAAGTTCTGGCAGGAGCATGACCTGTACCAATATTCTCCGAAGGAGAGAGGTTGAAGGATTGGTCGAATATTCGCCCGTTAGAGTGGAATCATTTAGTTACATAGACAGGGATAAAATTTAGGGTGTTGTAACCAATTAGGGGGTTTCTGGAAAGCGATTGGGTTTTGTGATTGAAAAGGGTAAAAAATGGGGGTGAAGAGATAGAAAATCACTAGGTTCTTCCAGGTTTTTAAATTCTTTTGGTGGCAGTTTTGTTAATGATTTTTTCTGTGAGATAAATTCAAGTGAATGTTTGAAAATTTGAACGCATTTATGAAGAAATTAGATGAGTTATAATTAATAGCAACGAATGGATTGGTTTGAAAATAATAATAATGAAATTTATAATATAAAATATTTTGTTGAAGAAAACGAATAAAATCACGAGTTTAAAACTTATTTTCGTGTAAGATCAACAACAATCTTGTTGATATTTTTACAAGTATTAAAAGCATTATTTTGTTTCAATATTTTGTCCTGTGAAATAAGAAGCAGAAAAGTTTTCTTTTATCATAAAATTTTTTTATCGATTTCCGATTTTTTTAAACTAGGGAGCTACCGTCTGCTCGCTATCGCTCACCAACCCCCGAAAACTGATTATGCAGGACCTTTTGAATTTCTTCGCAATCTTCACAAAACCACGCTCACTGAACTTAACTCAATTTGTAAAACAATAAAAACAATAGAGCATTCGCACATGACGTCACTTGGAGGACAAAATCAACGTTGCTAAGGCTGTTGTTAGGGGCGGGACATAGAAGTATCCAATAGCAGCATTCGCACATGATGTCACTGCAGGAATAAAACAACGTTGCTAAGGCCGTTGTTAGGCAGAGTCATGTGATTGAAAATGCTCTATGGACTCTAACCGCCTATCTGGTTTGAGACTGTTAAAAATCACGTGATGGTGGTAAAAAACTTCTCACTATCAAATCATATCTCACTACGACTACAAACTCTACTAGTGTAATATCTGTGGTAACCAATGGACTCTAACCGCCTATCTGGTTCGAGACTTCACGGAACCAACACGTGACCTACAACTGAGCTTGCAATTGGTTACCACAGATACTACACTAGTAGATCTACTAGTGTAGTATCTGTGGTAACCAATCGCAAGCTCAGTAGGTCACGTGTTGGTTCCGTGTGACGTCAGACGGTTAGAGTCCATTGCAAGCTCAGTAGGTCACGTGTTGGTTCTGTGTGACGTCAGAAAGTTTGAGTCCATTAGTTGAAGAAACGTCAACCAAATATTTTAAAATACGTCACAGGTCATCTCCATGAATAACACACTTTTGAAAGTTTGAATATTTATATATTCTAACTTTTATTAATAATTCAATCAAAATGTTTTCCTTGAAAAAATTATCAGCAAGCCTAATTATAACTATTGTTAATTGACATTCTGAATACAGAACCAATGAATCTTTTAAATTCAATATTGTACCGCTTAGTAACTCGTTAGTATACCTAGTGTTTTATCATTCATATTTTTGTTAAACTTGTTAAACAATACCTAAGCCATTTAAAATAATATGAGAAAAATCCTACATGACACTCAATGTTTACAATTAATTTCTTTTATCAGAATAAAAACTATAAATTTCATACAAAATGTGCGAAATTTTAGAGTGAAATAAATGTAAGTTTACAAAATATTTTTACCAGTCTTTGAATGATATTTAATTTAGAAAACTTTTTAAAACGAGAAAAAATTTGTTTTATCATAAAATATGGCGTCTATTGGTCGTTGTTATCGGTTGTATAATAAGTTGTTTGACAGTACTTGCTTTAAAATTGATTGATTAATTGATTTTAAAATTGATATTTTTTTAAAATCCTACTGCAAATCCTCGAAAGAATCCGGACATTTTGATACCAGAAATGTGTCATTCGGTTCAGTAATTAAAAAGTTTTTACCTGGAAACCGTTCACCAAAAACTTTATTTTAGAATAGAGAGATACTTTCATTTTCCTTGAAAAATTGGCATTTGTTTAGAAAGGTGTAGTCCTATTCCTATGATAAAACGGAGGTTAGTTTTAGATACAGCCTGTTGTTTGTACGCTGGTAACTTAACTTAGTTGAATCAGGAACAACAGTTGGAGAAGTTTAACGGTTTTATTACACCGCAGTTACTATCTAAAAACAACATCACAATGATAAAAGAGAACATCTGATACACGAGAAGAGTGGGCGGGGTCAGGAGCAAGCAGCATCATCAAGTGGGCGGAATTAGGGAGATCCTCTTCTTCACTGGCGGGATCAGGGAGATCCTCTTCTTCACTCTTAAAGATCGAACGACATATGCGGGGAATCGCAAATATCCTCCCCCCCATGGAACGCCTGCGTTACATCATTCGACGAACTGGAACTAGGAACTACAACAAGAAAAAAAATTAGACAGGTAAAATGGAAACTTTTGTAATAGGCCTCTTCAAAATGCCGTTTTTCGTCCTCAGCGTGACTACTCTAATCCTTTGATCTGACCCTGGGTGACAATCAATTATCCGTCCCAGGAGCCACTTCCCTGGCGGCAGATTATCCTCCTTAATCAAGACCAGGTCTCCATTCTTGAGATCGGGTTTGACCCTTTGCCACTTTGGACGCTTTTGTAAATGGATCAGATATTCGGCATGCCACCGTCTCCAAAAATGTTGCGTAATTTGTTGAACTCTCTGCCACCTACCGAGGCGATTCTCATTTATCTGAAGCAAACTCGGTTCAGGGACAGATTTCAAGGAGTCTCCAATCAGAAAATGACCCGGAGTAAGAGGTACGAAGTCGTCGGGATCTGAAGATATTTCCGAAATAGGACGGGAATTCAGTACACCCTCGATCTGGGCTAACACCGTTGTCATTTCTTCATACGTAAGATGAGTGTTAGAAAGTACTCTGCGCATATGATGCTTGGTCTGTTTCACGGCACTTTCCCACAACCCGCCAAAATGAGGTGCCGATGGGGGAATGAAATGCCATCTAACCTTATCATTAGCCAAAAGTTCAGATGCCTGCTGATTGACAGTTCTTATGGTTTGATCGAACTCCGAGTTTAAGATTTTAGACGCACCTCGAAAGTTAGTCCCATTATCGCTATAGACATCCAAACATAGTCCCCTTCGAGAAGTGAAACGCCTAAATGCCGCGATGAAGGCTGTTGAGGTCAATTCTGTCACAAGCTCGAGGTGGACAGCCTTAACACTCAAACAAATGAACACCGCCACATATGCCTTGCACATGGGAGAGTTTCCACGACGACTTGTTTTAATGTCCAAGGGACCCAAATAATCCACGCCTGTATGTGCGAAAACCCGTGACTGCTGTACCCTGGGAGTTGGCAAATCCCCCATAAGCTGTTCCGATACCTTGGCCTTCAACTTGAAACACGTTATGCATCTATGAATAACGGCCTTGACTATGTTACGTGCCCTGATGATCCAAAATTGCCTTCGGATAGTGCCCAAAGTTAATTGCAACCCTCCATGCAATGTTTCCTTATGGATTTTTTCGATGATCAATTTAGTAACAAAATTTGTGGCCGCCAGGATTGCCGGATGCTTTTCTGCAAATTTCAAGGTAGTATTTCTCAAACGCCCTCCCACTCGAAGTATCCCATCCTTGTCAATAAAGGGAGTCAGTGGTAGCAATCTGCTTCTGGGAGAAAGGTTCTTTTTCGCTTTTAACCTCTCAATGTCCTTGTAAAAATCCCGATCCTGAGCAATCAAAATAATCCTTTGAGCAGAGAGCACTAGTTCATCCGACGTCAAATGGGAAACCATGCGCTCGGAGCGTGGTACTCTACAATTGGTGATAAATCGCAAACAATAGGCCACTACCCTACCCAGTTTAGTGAACGATGAAAACCTGGTGATTATTTCGAAATTTCTCTGCTCAACTACGGTTGTCGCTACTACAGTCCTTCTTTCTTCTAAGTATGCATCCCCTGTCGCAGGCCCGATCCCTGGAGACGGAAATATGGAGACGTCTTCCAATGGCCGTGCCAACCAGGATGGACCCCGGAACCAACACTCACTCTCAACCAGCTGAGATGGCAGCAGTCCTCTAGTTCCAAGATCCGCTGGATTCTCTGCTCCCGGTACGTGAAACCACTCAATTGATGGAGTCACAGTCTGGATTTTTGAAACCCTGTTTGCGACGAATGATTGCCATCGACAGGGTTCTGCCGATAACCACGCTAGTGTAATTGTTGAATCCGTCCATGCAACGGTTCTTCGGATGGGGAACTGGAACTCCCCCAATACAGCGTGCATGACCTCTGACAATAAGAGGGCCGAGCACAATTCCAGTCGTGGCAACGATTGCGTTTTCAGGGGCGCGACTCGGGTTTTCGAAGTCAGCAATGACACGCTCACGTCGGAGTCAGAAGAGCCACATCGCACGTATACTACTGCGCAATAGGCTTTTTCCGAAGCATCGCAGAAGCCATGTATCTCCGTTTGAATACTTTGAGGCTGAAGCACATATCTTGGAATCCGCACTTGCTCAATGACAGGAAACTGTTTGTAAAACGCCAGCCATCTCCTATTAAGCTCTTCCGGGAGAGGTTGATCCCATGAGAGACTAAGCTTCCAAACGTCCTGCAATAAGATTTTCATCAGGACTATACATGGTGAAATAAATCCTAATGGGTCAAACACACGAGAAATCTCTGACAGAACCTCTCGTTTTGAAAAAAGCTGTTTCGGTTGAATGGGCGAAACCGTAAATCCAAAGACATCTGCCCTAGGGCTCCACTTCATGCCCAGGACCTTAACGTCCTCATCTTCTCCCATCTCCAGCTCACCCTCATCTCTCGACAAAACATCCTCTAAGATCTCAAGATCACTGGTGCGCCATTTACGAAGGCGAAAACCCCCTCTCTGCATCATTTTTGTTAACTGGTCGACGAGGACTCATGCTTCTTCCTTCGTCGCGGCTCCACTCAAGAGGTCATCAACATAAAAATGGTTAAGTGTCGCGTAAGACGCCAGTGGATAGGCCTCCGCTTCATCCAATGCCAGTTGTTTCAAGGTCCTGGCTGCGAGAAAGGGGGCGGAGGCGGTTCCATACGTGACCGTGGTCAACCTGTATTCCTTTACCGGTTCGTTCGAAGACTCTCTCCACAGAACTCTTTGCCAGTCCGAATCCTCTCGATGGATATTTATCTGACGGAACATCTTCTCGATGTCCGCACAGACTGCAAATTGGAATGTTCGAAAGTTAAGCAGGATAGGATAGAGCTCTCGCTGTACTCTAGGCCCAATCATCAATAGGTCGTTCAGGGATTTTCCGGACGAAGACCTACTCGACGCATCAAACACCACTCTGAGCTTAGTTGTGGTGCTAGAATCGCGAATCACTGAATGGTGTGGGAGGTAATATTTTTTCTGGACGATCGTGTCATCGAGAACCAGCTCCATATGATTTAAGGAAATATATTCATTCATAAACTCTCGATATTTCTTGTATCGCGCGGGGTCCAGAGCCATAGAGCGCTCCACTGACTGTAGTCTACGGAGAGCAACTTGTTTGGTATCACCCAGTCCCAATGGTGAAGTGTGAAATGGCAGTCGCACGACGTACCGTCCATCATCAATTCTCGTGTGTGTCTTTACGAAATGTTCCTCACAAGCTAATTCTTCCCCTGTTAGAACGCTAGCAACTGGCACCGAATCTAGTTGCCAAAACCGGTTCACAATCCCATCGTCCACAATTCCAACGTTGTTCACCTGGATCGCGGACGCTGCTTCATCACATGACACTCTTCCCGCAATCATCCAGCCAAGCTCTGAATAGACAGCAAAGGGTTTACCCTCCCCCAAATATTTAGTCTGGCCCTTAAACACAGGAAGGGAGATGTCGACGCCGAGCAGAATATCAATGTCTCCACTCTTGTAAAATGTAGGATCTGCCAACTGAAGATATCTAAACGATGCCGCACACGAATAATCCAAATCAAAATGAGGAAGCTTGCTCGTAATCCTTTTCACGACATACGCTGATGTTGAAAGGGTAGCTGCGGATCCAAAATGAGGACCAAACCTCAAATGTGCCACTCCAATTGCACGCGTATCCACTGCTCCCAAACCGGAGATTCTCACGTTTGTTCTACTCGTATCTAAACCCAATCGGTTTAAGCATTGGCTCGTGATCAAGCAACCCTGACTTCCCGGATCCAACAGAGCACGACACAACTGAACTCCGCCAGCAGAATCCCACACCCTTATCAATGCAGTACACAATAAAACCTGCGACCTTGATCCAAAATCAGAACAAAAGGAAGAAATCTGTGGGTTCGATGGTTCAAAGTTAGAGTTTGTATTATCATTTGACCCTGAAGGTACAAAGACTCCAGCCTCCGCAGACCGATTACCTGAACCACTGGGAGAAATGTCATCATTACTGCATATAGGTTCCGAAGAATTATCATAGTGCAACAAGGTGTGATGTGATCTTCCACATTTTCGGCACGTATTCCTACTGTTGCAATTTGCTTTACGATGAAATGGCGCAAGGCAGTTAAAGCACACTCCTTTAGATTTTACAATCTTTTCTCGTTCTTGAACGGAAGAATTCAAGAAGACACTGCATCCGTTCAATCCATGATCCCCCTGACAACAAACACACTGTGATCTAAATCCAGATGAAGCCACCAATGCAACATTCCTTGGGGTGTATCGTCGACCGTCATTACTGTTAATCAGAGACCTCGCATGACCTGAGAGAAAATCCAGCAAGCTCTCTAATGTAGGAATCTCATCGGAAGTAAGAGATCGCTCCCACCAAACCTTTGTCTCTCTATCTAATTTAAACTGCACAATAAACATGATAATAATTTTTGCAGGCCGATCTAGGACTAAATTTAAAGACTCAAATGAACGAACGAATTCTTTAGTGGAGTCGACAAGGTTTAAAATCTGACTGGGCGACTCCAAACTCAAGGAGGGGCCATGTAGGAACTTTCTCATCAAAGATGACAGGATTTCGCGTTTATGATAGAATCTATCCTCCAACAACTGCCATGCAATTCCAAAATTCCGGTCAGTAATTGGCAGTGACTGAACGATTCTCTGGGCATCCCCCTTCAAGACTCCCTTTAGGTATTGTAACTTTTGTGCGCCGGACAGTTTTGCGTTGTCAGCAACGGCCGCCTTGAATAAATCCGAAAATGTCATCCACTCATCGATCGAACCCGAAAAGCCGGGAAGAGTCAAGGTGGGAAGTTTAATTTCAACTGTATCATGCCTCTCTGAATTCACTTCAACCACACGATTGCTATCCCCAGATATCCTCGAAATCTCTCTCTCCAACTTCAATAGAAGTGTATCGTAGTCATCCAAAACGCTCCCCTTCTCGTCACAATATGTTTCAACGTCCACCTCCCCGCACACCTCAAATATTCCACCAAAAATAGATTCCAGATCGGACCTAATCTTGATCAGCTCATCACGCCTATATTTCACCTCTTCAAGATCTAAACTCGTGATGTCCTTCTCAGTTTTATTTTTTAAACGCGTTAATGCAGCCTTCACAACAGTCTTTCGAGTTTTCAGTCCCCTCAAAATTTCCGCCATTGTAATCCAAACCAAACCAACACCAAACACGCTAGGCAACAAGACAACCAACACCGATTAAAACACTAACCCCACTCACTCCAGAACTAGACCACCAAACCTCTAAATACATCTAAAAACAAGTCAAACAAACCCAAGCGATCACAAAACACAACCACTGGAAAAAACATCTCAAGCTAGGCAACACGTAATCAAAACACTACAGCACCGACAGACACCATTAAAGTATCACCGCAAATAAACTTCCCACACCCAAGAAAACCACAGCAAGAAAACCCCACACGTAATCTCAGACAATGCACATAGAAACACTTCAACATCACAAACCCCCAACTGCCGACCTGTCACTTCACGAAAGGCTCTCGACGGACCATGTTGTTTGTACGCTGGTAACTTAACTTAGTTGAATCAGGAACAACAGTTGGAGAAGTTTAACGGTTTTATTACACCGCAGTTACTATCTAAAAACAACATCACAATGATAAAAGAGAACATCTGATACACGAGAAGAGTGGGCGGGGTCAGGAGCAAGCAGCATCATCAAGTGGGCGGAATTAGGGAGATCCTCTTCTTCACTGGCGGGATCAGGGAGATCCTCTTCTTCACTCTTAAAGATCGAACGACATATGCGGGGAATCGCAAACACAGCCCATTAAAAGCATCATCATACGGGCATAACATACTATAAAAATAAGAATAAAGAGAGAACACGAGAGCCATTGCAATGACATAATAATACAGAGAGGCCTCAGGAAGACCGTCCGGGCTCTTCACACTCGAACGCACTCAAAATGATTGCATCTCACTCGATGCCGACCAATTACCGTAATAAACACCTGGACGTCCGATACACTCTTTGGATAATTGAATAGAAGGGACGAGAATGGGGAATTAATTGTCCCCAGTTCAGGGAGAGAGAGAAAAAAAAAGAAGCGAGTGGTCCATTTCGAGTGACGTGGAATCGTTTAGAGGGGAGTTTGTTTAGCGTTACTGCTTAAAATCTATTTATTTTATTCTGATCTCTTGAGGATTGTGATAATGATTCTAGAATGAGTTTAATGCATTTTGGGAACGGATAGGGTATTATTGTCCATGACGCTTTAGTGGAAACGATTAGATTCTGGTCGCCCATGGTGACTTTTCTCTTCCAATTACAGTGGAAGCTCTTATAGCGTAATTAATTCGTACCGAGTTTTTTTTTCGCTATAAGAGCAAACTTCGAGTGATACACACTCGAGTGTAGAATATTTCTTGTGTGACGCACACAAACCGATCCAGAAAAGTATTCGATAAGCTGAATCGATTCGAAGATTTGTCTTTATAAGAGCACAAAAGTGCTCTTATTAAGACTTAAGTTAATTTTTTATTTTAACGAAACGACAAGCTTTTTGTAAAAAATAATTGTATATGTGTGTAAAATATTGTACTTTTACAATGATTAGTTTTTCTTTTATAGCGAAAAAAGTGTTTCGATTATTTCATTGGCTGCCGCGACACGAGTTAGATCATGAAATAATTTTTTTTGATTTGGCTTCGGGCCAAAAGTTTAAAAATAGAGAAAAATAAGCGTTTTTGGCCATAAAAACGGTCAAAAGAGGGTCAAGGGGTCGTTCTAGAACTTCGAAAAATCGCCTAAATTTCAAATGGGGTGTTTTTACGTATGTATACCAAGTTTGGTGCAGATCGGAAGGAAGTATAAAGGACAAACACACCCAGCCAGCCAGCCACCCAGCCACTCACAGACAAGATTTGACTTTTATTATATTAGATAATCGTCCCAACAAAATGTAGTGTTATTTATATTTTATGATTTGACTTATTGATAAATTATACCGAATGATATTTCTGAAATTAAGAATTAAAAAAATTATTATAAATCACAGTTAGCCTAATATTTTTGAAAATTAAACTCAAATATTTATTACAATTCAAAGTATATTTTATCCTTTCACATATGTAAGACTCGAATTTATTATTAAATTAAATTTTAAATAATCGTTAATGAAATAAAAAACAGTATTTAATGATAACAGCGACAAGCAAGACAAGTCCAAAAATATAGTCCGAGAAGAGATAAAAGAAGATAGAACTTCTCTTCTAACAGAATTCCTCATAGTTAATGCAGATAATACAAATGATTTAAATTTCATAAAAAATATTGTCAATGTTTTAAAGTTAAAAAACATGTAACAAATTCAATTTAACTGAATTGGCTTAAAATGGAAATCTTACGAAGATTCAAACTTAAAATGAAAATCTCACGTCAACTACTAAACAAAAAAGGTTACGTTATATCTTACATAAATTCTGCCATTTCAAAAATATCATTAGCAATTGGTTTTTATTATAGTTATAGTTACTTGATTCCTGAATAAACTCATTAATCAGTTATGGTCTTATAGTACGGCAACTTAATAAAAGTCCAAAATAAAATAGTTAAATTTCTGAGCAATAATCACACGTCTTATCTAAAATCTTAATATTTTTCCCATCCGAATACCTGTTTTTCTTCAAAATTACGATATACTTTTATTCTCAGAATTTCTCAGCTGAAATCAGAAATATAAGCTACAACTTACGTTCTACTTACACTTATTTAACTTCTAAAGCTCAAAAGAAATTTTTAGAAAATATTTTACCTATTTATCACCAAAATTATTCAATAGCTTGCCTAATCATATCAAAACAGAAAAATTTCCTTTAAAATTTAAGAAACTTTTAAAATTATTTATCTACTCAATAGATGACATTGAACAATATTAAAAAAAAATGCTCACAAAACTAATAAAATAATTTGAATTTCACCCTACAGCATCACACAATCATTTATACCTATTTCTAAGATTTTATAGTTTTTGATTTACCTATATTTGTGTATTATTAATTTAATTATCACAATTATTTTTTCAGTTAATTTATCTTTATTTTTTTAGAACTCACATCATGTATAATTAGTTGGCTATCTGTACGAGTCATATGACTCCTTGTTTTGTGAGGTTTTTTTCCTCTTTTGATTTATTTGACCCCAGTAATCCAGTAATGTATATTTTCATTAAATAAATTTGACTTGATTTGATTAATGTTAAGCATTACGAGAGCGTGGCCATTTCGGCAACTCCACATTTATTAGGAGATAAAGATATCTCGTTTAATGTTGTCAATCCTGACTGATAGCCTAATAGTCAGTAGTATTTAAGGTACGTTCGACGCGTTTAAAAAATAATTGATCGTTATTCACCTAACGATTCCATTTTGGGTTTAACTGATTTCAGTTCCTCAAAGAAATATAAATCTTCTTCTAAGAGCCAAAAAAACTTCAAGTATTCATTTATTGGAAGAGTATTAATTCCCCACCATGATGCAATCACTTAATCACTTTCCAAGCACTCCAACAACCCCTTCCTGATCTCACCCATGTTTACAAAACACAGCCGCAGCAAAACCCCAGGAAATCGCCCCGTATTAATCACTACGCGGCCCCATTAAAGTCTCGTCGGAGTATAAACTAAGCAACTCGATATGATCCCCTGGCTGACGGGGATTAAATGCCCATTGAAAAGTTTTCCATCCATATATAGACGTAGGTCTGGGTGGACGAGATAGTGTCGAGAGATGTTTCTGCTTTCCGCTCGAGTGATGGATGAGATGGAGACACGTCGTTCGCAAGGGAGGAAGGTGGGATTAGACCCGGCTTCCTTTGGACAGTCATTTGAGCGTTTCAATTGATGCGAGATATTTAGGAAAAATGTTATTTTGGTTTTTAAGATACCTCCATCTAATGTAGTGAGAATATGCAATGATTTGTTATACTTTTAGGGAACAGATGTGGATGAAAAAACACTCGCGAAAAAATGCACCTAAGAATCGAGGTTCTTTTGTTTGAATGTTTTTTGAAACTCAAGTTTAGCGACATGAATATCACCACAATGTTTGATAAACTTTTATTGACGAACAGGAACGCTGATCATGTTCCCTTAAAAACGAATGAATAATTATCACACTATATCTGTAGAAAGGTTTTTCTTTAAACAAAAGTTTTTGTTTTTGTGTTTCTTTAATTGGAAAAGAGAGTAATAGTTTTTCCTTTTAAAAATATTAACTAACATTTTTATACAGTATAGCATCGTCTTTCAAGGGACCGGTGTAAAACGATGTATAAATTAAAAGACGTATAATTGAAAACAACTTTGATTATTAGGTTTCTAATGCTCCTAATGCAGATTTACGTAAATACAATAAATTTGAGGTTTTTCTAAAGGAAAAATTACTGCAAAACTGTTTTATACTGAAAATAATACTTATATTTTAAAATATTAAAACATTTAACACAAAAATAAAACAAATCATACCTGTTTATTCTAAATAGTATTTATTTTATTTTTCATATCTTGAGACTTATATTTCACATCCTTAACACCACTTCCGAATACATTGCAAATCAATTTAGTATTAAAGTGTTTTGGAAAAAATAATTAATTGTCATTTGACGTAAAGATTGCCTTTGACTGTGAATTACAGCATTATAAATAGAATAAAGTTCGTGAAATGCATTTCATGTTCTGATATAGAAAATAAGCTCTAAGCTTTTCAATGCAGTCAAACTTTACCAATTAACTGACAACTGATACTGAATATTGACGTATAACCGATACTGCGCGTTGTATAAACGAAATATTTTTGCCTTAAAATGAATAGGAATGAATTAGGACTTCGCGAAAACGACGTATAAATAGAAAAGTCGTATAATCGAGAAAAGTATAAACAGTGCTTTACTGTACATAAGTTCATGAATTTCATGTGAATGAATTTTTGCAGATTAAATATTTTTACCTCCCGTTTTTACAATTTCTATAAAATTCCCTAAAATACTTGGAAAAGTTTTCATCTCATAAATAAAAGAACACTACACTTCTAATCTCAAATCTTGCATTGGGAATTATCCTTTCAGTATAATCCGTCGCAAGATTTTGCTTTACTGCATATAAAGTCCTAATGCAAAGAAACAGATGTACAGAGAGGCTGCTGTGCTGTGAAGCCTGCATCGCGCGGGCGCACGTCTCTGCATACCAAGGCAATGCAGAGAAACAGATGTAAAGGGGAGCTTCAGAGAAAAACAAGTATACATGTTTTATTTTTACGTGTGAAAGAACTGCAAATATTCATTCACATCAATCGAAAGAACTTTTATTTGAAGTTAATCAAAATGTCAAAAAAGCAATATTCTACTTCAAAAGTTTAAGAAATTAAAAAAAAAACAATTGGTTAAAGAAATAGCCTTTTTTAAAACGATACTTAAGAAAACTCAAAAGGGATAAAGAACGTTATCTTTTTACGTGACATTAATATTTTATGTAGAAAGCAATAACAATAAATATTTTAGGTATAACTATTCCAAAAAAGACTTCTTAGAGCAAATAAAATATCATAAATTTATTTTTGTATATTAAAAATCTTGAAACATCCCTTTTATGTAAATATTCGTGATTGGCATAAATTTATCATCCTGTCCTCTGAAACGAAAAGGTTTTAAAATTTAATTTCTTTCTAAACGCTCCTAGGGATTTTTGATTGATCGCCAAGCAATCATTCGTCCAAAAAGGTTTAGGAATTTAGATTATCCACTAAATATAAATATAACGCTAATAATGGATTGCACTACATTTATTCAATGTTTGAAATACTTTTTTATTTATTATTTAATAATTACTTTACTATTAAAATAATATTTATTAATTATTTTAAATTCATAATATTTTCTGTAATACTTTTGAAGTGTTCATTTGTGCATTTTAGAAAATAAGATTAATATATGTGAAATATCAAAATGTAAATGCATAATCAAGTAATGAATTATTTATAACTAAAAACATTAAAAAAGAATGTATCTAACAATAAAGTTTTTCAGTTTTCTATAAATTTGTGAAGTTTAACAATAGCCCCGAATATTAAACTTAAAGAACCGCTTAATTAAATTGAATCCTTAAGTATAAATAAAATAATAAATATTAGTAGTTGAAGTATCCAAGAGTTAAAAAAAGTAAACGAAATATAAAAATATTTATACTGCTGATTAAGTTTCTCAAATTTATTATTCTGTTTAACATATAAAACACAGTAATTAAAGAAAATGATCCACATGACTGAAATTCTTACACTTTTACTCTTAAATCACTCGACTACATTCATTTGGTTTTGTAATGAAAAATAAAAAGACTTGCTGTTAATAATTGAAATCTTGTATAATGACTTCAATTTTTAACATTTTAATCATCAATTTGAGTAAAAGTATTCGTTGAAAGATAATTGAAAAAGGAAGTTTTTAACGAGGCTAATTTTTCTCATTAAGCAAGAATCAACTCCCTCTTTTGTCAAATACATAGTTTCTGATTAAATTATCTCTTTAGTGTCATGGCCATTTCACCTAAACTTTTTATTATGAGTGAATTTGGGAATAGTCATTTGTAAGTATTTTTCGTTGTATTTTATTTGCCTAACGGATATTATTGTTGAAAGGGGAAACGTTGTTTTCAAACTATCAGGTATTTTCTTAATGATCATTAATTGGTGATGGTGTTGGAATGTTTTGTTATGCAAGCTTAATTAAAAGTGATGATAAATGAAGTCAATAACAATTAAATAATTGACAAATGAAAGATAGCCTAAAGAAACTTTCTAATGAATGGAAAATATAAATCTTTTTATGGGAGAAATTAATAATTATAAAAGGTATTTTGAGATATTATTAATTCATTCAAACGTTATCCTTTAGAGTAAGTTTCAACCAAGAGATATACTTAAATGAGAGTAAAATATTTGTATAACTACAAAATATATTTTTTTCATTTTTCAAACTAGCATTATTAAATGGGCAGAGAACACATTTTTTTTTCGACCAGTTCTGTTTTAAAACGGAAATGAAGAGATGTAAAATGATTGATAAATGATATTTTGAATGAATTGATATTTTATGATTGATATTTTTTGATGATTGATATTTTAAATTGTATTCGTCAAAGAAAAAAGTAGTCAAAATATTTTAAATTTTATTAAAAACACTTTTAGAATAGAATATGAAAGATAATACAAATATATCGTTCTAAGAATATGCATACAAAAAAGGAATACATTTTAGCATCGAATACTTAAATCACGTATTCAGGCACATTGACAAAAGTTATTATGTACTCAAAACTTAAATGTGAAGCAAACAAAATATAAATGAATAATTTGATAAACTTTTGTTGATTGCACACCTGCTCATCAGGAATATATTTTCGAATTGAATTCAAGTTCAAGTTCAAATTATAAGGATTGAAAATAATCTTTTTTTTTTATACATCTTAAATTTTCACACAGTTTTGAGAATTACATAAAATTAAAATTAAATTGGGTGGTTAATTAGTGATACTACTATTCCTCTTAAAAATCTGAAAATTGTTCAGAAAAAATTTATACAATTCAGTAGAAAGAAATAACAAAACTGTTTTATAGAAATTAAAATTTCAAGAAATCTCCGAGTCCTTATCTTAAAAATTACATTTTGGCAACGCTCTTCTTGAACTTTTCCGTCGTAATGGATATGAAGTGCCTGGAAAGCTTCCTCCTCCCCAGTGCGAAAGGACGAAAGAAAGAGACATCCTCACACTTTGGTCTCCGAATAGATGTGATTCTCAGAATCAAATGGACTGCTCCCGCCGAAATCAGGTGGCGGGGGATAGATCTCCATCAGCTGGTCCGGTGGTTCTGTGATCCAGAACCCTTGGACACACTGCTACCTGACCACCGGGATCTTGTTCTCGTAGAGGGGCGGGGGCAGGGCACTCTTATTGTCCCCCCGCAGGCGGTGTCTGACGAGAGCGGCGAGCGCTATGAGCGTCGCCATGGCGACGGCGGCGGCCGAGGAGACTGCGACGGCGAGGAAGGGCGTCTGGTCGGAGCAGCGCTCCGTGGCCTCGTCGCTGCCCGTGACGGGGCAGTGCCTGACGCCGTCGCACGCGAGCTCCTCACTGATGCACGCTTCCAGCTCAGGGCACTCCAGGGGGCAGGGGGCGGCGCGGCGGCTCACCTCCATCCAGTTCACTTCCAGAGCACCTTCTTCGCCGCTCACCAGGAATTCCAGGAAGGTGAGGTCTGGTTCGAAGGGGAGCTCGGGGCGCCAAGCCTCCGTGAAGAAGGACTCGCGCTGACCGTCGTCTGAGGGACAGAACACTGCAAAAGACGACAAATTACAAAACGACAAAATAATTGGTATTGATGGGGTTATAAATATACGCACTAATCTCTTTAAGGAAGGCTAATACTGGTAGTATTAAAATAATATTAAAAGTGAAGCGTAATGTTTTATTATTTAGAATTATATTGTTTACTACTGGCTTTATTCTATTCCTTTTCACAAATCTTTGTTGCCTTAACATTAAAGACATTTATCAGCAATTTTATTTCTGAGAATCTTCTTCAAAGAATGTATGGATTGTTAAAAATTTAATTAAAGCATGGGGAATCACTTTTTTTTTGTAATCATTCACATAAAACTCCATTAATTCTATTTACGTTCCAAAACACTTAAAAGTCAAAGATATTTCCTCTAAGCTTTAATTTAGGGATTCTGTAAAAGGTCAATCAGATTTAACTTTTGATTTTTAGTTGAAATATGTTATGAACTATTTAACCGATTTAACCTTTAATCAAAAATTTAGAAAACGAATACAATGCGTTCTAACAATAGCCTTATAAAGTATATAAAATCAAGTAAATGTTAAACTGCATTTAACATTTAAGTAATATAGCGTCAACTAATATCAGGGTAAATAAATTTTACTCTCAAAAGCTGCAAAAAAAAATCCCTGATCAGAATGATCTGATATTTTGCCTGAATGTATCTAAAAAATGGGTTGAAGCAATTGGTAGATGTTCTCTAAGAAATTTTTAGTAAAAGAGAAATAGTTATAAAATTGACCGATAGATGGGGGTTCACTCGTCCTCACTTCTAGAAACCTAACTAAATATGGGTTAGAACGTTATTACAAATCAATTTTGTCTTATTTAATGTCAGTCCTAAAGGGGTACAGCACCATCTATCGGCAAATTTGTGAGTGTGGAACTATTTTTTTTTGTGCTCAAGTGATGTATCAAATAACTTTGCCCTGTGGTTCTTTTCTATAGACTATGGAAAGTGGAACTTCAACTACTATAAACCCACTAAATACATCCTTTTTGCTTCGGTATGAAGGTGAGGAATTGACAGTACCATATAATGAAAAATCTTGTACCTGAATAAGGTTCCCAGTTGTTTATATTATAGAAAAGGATTTTGTTCTTGCACTCTGTATCGTAAGTCCTCCCGTTCACAGTCACGTAGAGAGCCCTGGCAGGGAAGGCGGCCAGCATCCAGCGGCACCTGAGGGGGCCAGCCCCCGCTCTCAGCGCCACTCGTCCGCGCGATCCGCTCATGACGTCGGCACCGGTGACGTCGCACGCGCGGGCCCTGGGCACGAACTCATAGTCCATCTGGAAGCTGAAAGTGTGGAAGTCGTCCCTCGGCCCCATGTTGCGCACCAGGAACTCCACGTCCACCGCCCCGCCCACCGACTCCAGCACAAAGCCCGCGCCGTCGCACGCGCAGCCCAGGAACACGCGCTGCCCCTGCCACAGCTCGCTGGCGTTCAGCACCGCGAACCGCCCCCCGAACACGCTGCACGCGTGCTTCTGCGTGACGGGCTCGAACACCGTCTTGCACAGCGGCCCCGCCGAGAAGTGGACGACGGTGATCCGCACCCGCTCCTCGCTCGTCCCCCTCAGCTCGTACTTGCACGAGAGGTCCTTGGCGCCGCCCCTGCCGTACAGGAATACGTTCCTGGGGGACTCCAGGGCGCCGCTGGGGCCGTCCCTGCTGTTCCGGACGAAGGCGCAGGAGCCGAACGCCTCCACCACCTCGTATCGCGCCGCGAAGTGCGGACTGCCCCCGCCCCCCCTGATGGAGGAGGACGAGTAGGTCATCCGCAGTTGGATCTCGGGGCCGGGGCTGAGGTAGCTCTCTTCGGGCAGCGTGCAAGGGCGCGAGGGGATCAGGTCCGCGTAGTCCGAGGCGTGGCCGCACTGGCGCGGCGACCGCTTCTCGCAGAAGGTCTCCAGCCACGCGCTCTCCCGGTGCGCGTGCCGGCGTTTCGGAACCATCACCTCCATCTTCCCCACGTCGCAGCGCTCGTCCTCGGACCACGGGTTCGAGTCCGGCACGTGGAAGGAGGCGAAGTAAAGCCACACGCGGTCCGTCGGGCGCTTGCCCGTCACCCTGTAAGTGCAGACCGTCCCCGAGGGGACGGAGTGATCGGGGCCGCGCAGGATGCCAACCGGGTGACTGGCGCCGTCCAACGTCACCGAGCACCCCTCGTTGCTCGCTCTCTTGGCGTAGCGCACGCGCACAGCGAGCTCGAAGTGCGAGGTGGCCAGCGTCTGGAAGGGGGCGCTGGTGAGCTTGACCAGGACGCTGGGGCCGCTGGAGCGCACGGGGGGCAGGGGGCCGGCGCCGCAGAACTCGGCCAGGAGGGGCGCCTCCGCCGTCCGACCGTCGTAGATCCTCACGGTGTCCGCGGCGCAGTCGGAGGTCAGCGTCCCCGGCTTGTAGCGGTCGCTGTTGGTGTGGCCGCTCGGGATCTTTATCTTGAACTCGTTCTCTTGGAAGATCTCGATTTGGGCGGTCTGCCCCAGGTATGAGGAGTCTTCTCGTATCCAGTAGTGGCATGATATGTTGCGCAGGTAAAATCCTGTAACAGAACAATTAAGTGGCTCCATTTATGATGTTAAATATCTTAAGTACGAATAATAAAATAGATATGGCTTTATATGTATAAGGGACTACGTAGCAAATTTCTGTACTGAAGTTAAATTACTTAGTGCATAATATGATCCCAAAGTAAAGGATTTCAATTGCGGATAGTTGAGGGTAAATATTTGAGTTATATAATGCGTAAAAGCTGACAATCTTAGTTGATAAATAAATAAAAATGTTATATAATAAAAAAGAAGATATTTTACAAAATAATTTTATTGTTTCTACATCATTTTTCAACACCACTAGTAATAAAGCGCATAAACACTAACAGCAATAATTATATTAATTTTATTTTAAAGATGGATAAAACAAATGCACACGAAAAGAATACATGTGTGAATCAGAAGATTCAATGAAATTACAAGTAACAATAAGTTGGAACAATAATTTCTTGGTTTATATTGTAACTTCAGAAACATCCTAAATAATATAGTAGTTCCTTTTAGAAAATGTATTATTAGCAACTGCATTTTTGCTTTATTCTCAAAACTTAATAAATAACTAAACTTTCATTTTCCCAGTGCCCAGTCATCATTATAATACAATAGTGTTGTTACACTTAAAAGTAACTATAGTTATACTCCCAGTTTAGTGGGTTGCAAAATTGTTAACTATTGTTCCCTAAGGACTTGAATGCACGTAAAGCGCTTAAAAGTGAATTATCGTTTACTTCGTACCATTCTGGTTTGAGGAAAGTAGCCACTCTAGTTGTTAGACTCCATTATTGTTAAATTCAAATTTATTTTTTTATCTAAAAAACAGAGTCGGCCCTGCTTGTTGCACAATTGTAATGTCTTTTTATGTATTTAGGTACTATACCACAAATTATTGTGTTTTTGTACTATTTATGTTTCGTGTTAGTGTTATTGTCGATTCTGTTATAAGGTATGTTAGTATGTTGTTATGTCCAATAAATTCTATTCTGTTCTTTCTCCTAGGTCTGGTAAATGCAGATTTATTGAGTCAATAATTACTTTACAAATACATCATCAAAAAGATATAGCATTAAGATTTGTATTAGTTTAAGAGAACCATTCATAAAAAAGGGGTTAAGTAGACACATACTATCCAATAATGGAAACTTGGTGTGGAAAAAATGTGAATAGTTATTTTTCTTCTTGGAGTTTAATCGTGGAAGGCGGCTTTGAGCACTAAATAAATAAGAGTTTAAGCCATTAAATGACTCTTTGGCGTTTGTTAGTTTCAACTTAATTCCCGTTTTATTGAAAAACTGTTTTGAAGAAGTATTTCCAAATATCCTACCTACCGGCACTAAAGAAAGAACGAAATTATCTGTATATATTGTATCTCACCTGGGAAATTGGGCGATCGTATGACGCAGTCGGTGCGGTTGCAGTCGGTGAGCGTTTGGTCGCATGATGTGGAGAGCGGCGGATGAGGCTGCTGCTGCAGGAACCTGTAGGTGAGGTAGAGGCGAGGGAGGATGGGCTGCCCCGCGCCCATGGGCGGCACGAACACGCTCAGCCGCACCCGGTCCCCGCTGCTGTAGAAGGTGGCCGATTGGCCGATGAGGGGCCCGCAGAAGGAGCCCGAGGGGGCCTGCAGGGAGTTGCGGCGAGGGGGCCCCTTCTTCTTCGTCCTCCGACGCTCGCGCCCACGCTTCTCCGGGTGGGACTCCTCCATCTCCATGTAGCCTTTGAGACACGTGGAGCTGCAATTCAAAAGGGGCTTCAATCGAAAAGTTGGGTCAAGTTCTTGAACTACGGTTGATGGTTTTCTGTAACCAATGTCCCGATTGGCACGAAGCAAATCATTGTGCTAATAAAGCTAATAGGGACGCTAATGATTGATTAGCATTACATACGAGGTGGTTAATTTATATGAATACTATGTATTGGACAGATAGTACTTGTCGAGCTACTGAACCTTCCTTCCAGCAATAATAAAGAATTCTGTGTATTAGCCATATTGCATTATTATTATTATTATATTGTTATTATTGGCAATATTTACCAGCACAAGTATACAAAATTGGTACATTTACGCACAAAGATGGTTATTAATCCTTCGATTTATCATCTAAGTGACTCGTTTCTTCCATCTCAGTTAATATTAAGACATTCTTGCTTTAATCTTTATTTAATGTTGCCGCCAATTCTACTCATTACCTATCAATGGATAGCCAAGCCATCTCTCCTACCAATAAAAGGAACTAAATTCAGATTTTTAACTCACTTTGCAAGGTAAATAACTCTATAAACCAGTTCAGCGTCGGAATTTCTTTAACAGTTAAATAAACACTTAAGAAAATATTTAGTAGTCATTAGATGTTAATGATGATTTAAGTTTTGATAAGAGAAAACCCATTTAGCATGATTTTAATATAAATAACATCAGAATTTCAAAAGTTATTTTGTAAAATTGCACTGAATAAGAATGTAAAGAATTTTAATCAACAGTTTTAAAATAACATTTATATGAATACTATTTTATAATTAAATGTAACTAATTAAGTAACGCATTTTGCAAAGTAAAAACAATCATGATGGGGAAAATGTAATTTTGTTAATGGTGACGAAAAAAAAGTTTCGTTTCTGCAAGTTGTCTGGAACCAGATACATACTCCTCTCTAAAGAAACACATAAAGCTCTTTATTTCACCTTTAGGAATAGTAAGTTCCTTAAGAAGCGAGTTCAACAATTTGCAGTAATGATGCCATCCAAGCTTTTATGATGATTACTTTAATCGATTAAGTCTCGGTAGACTAACTTTGAATAGTTCTTCATTCCTCAGTTTTGGTTTTTTTTTGAGAAATAAAGTCTGCCTCAACAAGAAAAGTTACATCAGTAATAATATTTTGTGTTACTTTTTTCATGCTAAGTTTTTACTGTATAGTTTAGACGTATATTTCTGTACATTATAGTACTCTCTCCTTCGTTATCAGCACATCAAAATACATAGGAAATCGCTAAAATTATTCAAAGAGCTTTTTCGTTGCAGACCTGTGTTATTTTATTATTAACGTGAAACTGTTATGAGGGCAAAATTGCAATAGGCACTAGAGTGCAGGGAGTATAGCTTTCGGGAAAATTTTCATATTATATTTGTACATTTGCAGTGGGATACAATTTAGAGTGGCTCAGGTACTTTAATGTATAAATTATTTACTGCGTTAGCCCCCGCCCTTTACGTTCTACAAGGTGTTAGAAAAAATTATACAATACTTTAAAATAAGGCTGTTTTAAAAATGTGGTTTTAATTTTTTTCATTTCATTAAATTTACAATGTTTATTAGAGGCAAATCATCCAGTTTTAAAACTTGTATAAATATATTTATGAAACACCAATTCTTGACCTGTGTAATTTGCAATAACACGGAGCTTTTGCTGCTTTTGCTTGACTAAAGTGAAGCAATTTTCCAGATTCAAAATTTCCCAACCCAGGCATACTAATTTACCCCACTAATCACAATCAGCACTACTCATTTCTCTAATAATGGAATTACAGTGAATAAGGAAATACTCTGTAAATGGGATGTAATCAATTGGTTTTGGTCATTAGGTTTAGGAATTGTTTTAATGAACGATATTGAAGAGTATAATTACTTTTCCTGGAGTAATCAGTCATGATTAAGAATTCATAGATGAAAGATGAACAGATTTCATATCAGGTGATTTGCGGTGTCTCATCATTTCATATCGATTTTTCAACAGGGTTGGTTTTTATCCGTTTCCACGATCTTAAGCCCAATTCCCATGGGTTGCGTATTAAAATTCGTCGGCGAAAAACGCTTCCCTACTTTCCCTACATTTTCTGAGGAAGAGCAATCCTTTCTTTTAAAACTAGATTCACATGATCACATGTCATAAAGAGTCCAATCATAGGCCTAGAAGAAAAAACGCAGCGCTCAAAATTCGCACGACTTTTTTCTTAGATTTAATTTAAGAAATTTGGGAAATTCGCTTGCGGTTTTTGTCACATGATTTCCTCCAACCAATAAGAAAGCCCTTATAAAACAAAACAGCATCCATTTTATTTTGATTGTTCAAAGCAGATCATAATCGTCTATATCACCGAATTTAAATTGTGCATCCTAGAATGGAAACTAATTAAGATGAGTTAACTACTCACAAAGTTAATAAAATTATAAAAGAAGCCTCTTTGTTAGAATGAGCGGCTTCTAGATTGCAGGAATATTAAAAAAAAAAACAGACGGCATGGGAAGTAGGCAGGAATTCAGGAGGCAAGCGGTGAGTTAAATGTCTTAAAATGGTACATTTAAATTCGTAAAGAGAACTGTAATTCGAAATAATTTTTCATTATGCTTTTCTGAATTGTTAGACTCCATACAGATGTACAAAATATACAAATAAAACTTATGTAGAACCATAATTGTAATTTAAATTAATACTTGATAGCTCATTGGTATAACTATTTCTTCCCATGCCGTCTGTATTCTGCATATTTTTGTATTTTTCTTAGTAAGTTGTCTTTTTCTATTATGATCCAAATCAGAAATAGCCCCAATTAATTCGAATGTTTGGAGATCTACTGTATTTTAAAACAAATACTATACTTATCATGATTTGGATAGATACAGTGAAACTAATATTTTCATCAGAACATGTGAGAGAATAAAAAAGAATCGATCGGCATGTACAATCAGAATTTAATTAATTCAGAGAAAATTATTTTTATTTAATGTTCTTAAACCAGCTTAAAATAACTTGTTTCATTTTTTACAACAGCTTATGTACATATGAAACTACATTTCCACTTCGGAGCTTCTCGATGTCTTGTTATGAATAAACTTTAAAATTTTAGCAGTGATGCTTTAAATTGATTTAATTTTAATGGATGCTACTAATTTTATGAAAAATGCATGCTTATAAAACTTAATAAAGTTGTTTAAAGTTGCTGTAAGTTTTGGCGCCAAAATACGATAGTAGGCAAAAGTCAGTGACCTCTAGTGAGCGTAATCAGAAACAAAGCGGGCAAAAAAGCTAGGGAAAAAGATCCTTCAAAATTCGCGACGAGTAAATTCGCTTGCGTATTTTCAAAAAACGCAACCCATGGGAATTGGGCTTTATTGCTGTCATAAGATATTGAGTAATTTTGGTAATTAGGTATTTTACCATAACATTGATATCCAATAGCTAACATTCATAATCTCCATAGAAACGGTATTGTAAAGCTAATATAGTTGAATAATAGCTTTTTTATCTTTCCTATTTTGTTTACTGAGATAAATTGGAATATTTTTTTCTCATAAATTTGACACTTCCGAGATACTACAGTCAATCGGTAGTTTTTTCCAGAAAATTTATATAGGAGGTTTTTTTTTTATCTACGGTCTTGTATGTTTTCGAAGGCGCTGATTACGAATATGAAGTTTGCAACCACGTGGATTGTCATCTTCATATCGAAAATCGCAAAATTTTCTGCTCTTTTTTTCCAATTTTGGCTTATATTCCAAAAACTATAAGTTTCTCGAAGATAATATCATATACAAAGTTAAGGTTAACAAAATTTCCTACAAAATGCACTAGGTACTCAACTTTGATTTTCTGAAGAGTGGTTCTGCCACTAGAGCAAAAAATGTGAAAAACAGCGATTTTTTAGCCTCTATTGTCCTGACTGGAAACGCTCATTTCTCCGCAAATCATTTCGGCCTTGGATTGGGGATCTGGAATGCGTCACTGTTGGATTGTTTTTTTTTTTAATTATAATTCTGTTGGATTTTTTTTAAATTTTAGTTTTCTTATAATTTTGTGTTGCTTTATGTGCTGTTTTCTTTTTTGAATTTTTATTCGTGCTGTGCGTTTGATGAATCTTTTTTGATATGAGAAAGGGAGTAATTTTTCACCATAACCACTTGTTCGGGAAAGGTTTGGAAACTCCAACTCTCAATGATGAGTCCTAACAAGGACGAAACCGGTCCATGGCTGGAGGTGACGCTTGAGAGTTGGAGTTTCCAAACCTTTTTTGATATTTTTGATAGCTATTTTTTTTCACAATAAGTATTTCGAGTCGACTAACCCACAGAGTACTAGAACAGAGAGTCCACGGCCATAGGCCATAATGGAAATCGAAAAAGCATGACATGTTTTTACAGGTTGGGAGAATTTTGGCGCAGGGATCGCACTAAACTCAAGCGTCTGTATCCAGTCTGGATCGTTCGCCGGCTGCCAATGGGAGGTCGAAAACACCTTTTTGCGCATGTGCCGAGTTCTAATTTGGCGAAAGTTTTAAGCAGCCGGCATACGTTCCAGAAACTAGTGTGGCGCCCTCACATCAGTAACACATTTGGAAATAGCCCCGTGGACCCTCTGTTAGGATATTTCTCTGTGGACTAACCCGTGTAAAATTTTCGTCTGTTTCTGTAAGTTTAGCCTGGGAATGTTTCCTTTTAAGAAGTGTGAGTTTTTAAAAGTACGTTAAAGAGAATAAAACAATCCCTTAATATGACAACGATATAGTATAGTAATGCTTGAGAATTCAATGCATCACAAGTTTATACTTATAACTTTTACTTCTTCTGTTTTCTTTTTTATGACAAAGGATTCTTAATAAGCCCCAATTATTCACTTTTATGGTAACAAGATATATTGATTGTAAATATCAAATATTTATATTCACTTTTTTAGTGTATTCCTTGGTAATTGCTGTTTAAAAATTTATAAACGACATAAAAATATATGAATCCAAATCTGTCTTAAACACAAAATCAAACACTTTTCGAATGAAATGTATACAAAATTCGTACAAAACCTATTCAAAACCTAGACTCAGTGACGAACCTTTATTATTTTTATCATCAGAAAGGTAAATTTTTAAAACCAAAAACGAAAAAATTTTACAATCTTTAAAATCTGTACACTTTATTTTGGTAAAAAAAAGTTTTAAGAATGAATAAAGGTTCAAATAATAAGTAGTTTAAAAATCAATTTCAGACAATTTTTTTTCCGAATTTCAGGAATTTATTTATCATTGAAATTTTTAAACTCAATGGAAACAAAATAAAAATATTTTTGCTTAATTTCAGATAAAAGGAAGAAATCATCACAAATAAACGAAAAATAATTGGAAAAACGAATTTACTTCTTTTTCTCTTGTGCAAAACCAAGAGAAATGAGTTCTTTATCGAACCGGTCTGTTTGGAACGCTGATTTTTCTTTAGAAGTTTATCATCGACGTAAACGAATCATTTAAGATTAAGCCTCCCGAGACAAACAAACTAATTAGCAGCAAAAAATAAATACGTTATTCCAAAAATTAATTAATTAACTTTTTATTCCAGCCGAAGTTTAATTAGTTTCGAGTAAAAATCGAGCAAGACCCGAATCCTTTGTAAAGAAGTGATCGAGGCTTGTTGGTCGGGAAACGATATCGGTACCGGTAATTAAGTTGTCAGCTTTTGGCAGCACTTCTGAGGAAAATGTTTTTCCAACCATTTATTCAAAGAACAAGATGGCAACACCGGGGATTTTCAAAATAAAATCAACAAACGGTTTGTATTTTAATGTTTTTGTTTATAGAGATGAGATTTAATCATTTTTTTTTAAATTAGGAAACAAAAATTACTTTGAGAAATTGATTTTTCAATACTAATACAAATCAAAATAATTAAAAAGACTCAGAAGATATTTGTGTATTCTTATAAGTATAATGTAACATTAGTAGATATCTCTAATTTGATTTAATTAATTGATAATTTGAGTAATAATTTATTTGAAACTAATAATCTAACTTCTACCACAAAAATCTTTACTTTCATTCCAACGTAACGTTTTACCTACTAATCAATTAAAAATAGATGACATCATCGAATCTCATAGTGAGATAGTCGCGGTGTATATAGATGATATTGCTGCCATGAACTTCATGAACTCGAAAAGAGCAATTGACATGATTTTGCACTTATGAAACCACTTCTAATCAAAGTTAGATGTCCGTATATAATATTAATCTCTGTTTCCAGATGATGTCGAGGTTAAGTGTCTGCATAATAAATGAAAAATATGTCATTTGGAAGCTGTGTATTTTATGTTTTTACTCGAAATAACTATGGACATTCCCCTAAAAAATATTTTTTTTTAATTAAGAACTTTTAAGTGAAAAACTACATCCACACATACGGGTAAAAACCATTACATTTATTCTGTTGATTGATATACAGGGTGTTAATAAAAACATCACCTATTTAAGAGGCTCTGGGAACCTCTTAAGAGCCAATTGTGTTTTAAAAATTTTCCACGTGACATTTAATGTTGATGGAAAGCGTTGAGAGGACTTAGAGCCCGACATAGGCCATTTCGTCTAAAGCCCTGGATGAAGACGTTACTAAATTCGTAACCAGTCTAACTGGAGAAGACGTAGTAACGTCTTCATCCAGGGCTTTAGTTTCGTATTCTTCCGAGACATTTTTCACTCACGATTACTCTTTGTATGTGGGTAATGGTGTTAAGCTATGAACCTTAGGTTTGTGTGAAGAGGGTCAAGTGTATAATTATCGACTGTTTTCACTTTTTGCAGTCACTATCACTTTTCCTCTTTTTTAGAACCAATGACGACGTACTACTGCTAAGCTCCGTAGCCAATTTCCATAGGGAATTTTTCATTACGAGCGGGCATTACATGTATTGTTCCACCTAAAGCCCTGGATGAAGACGTTATTTAAGTAGCGACATGAGTTCAATCGTCCGCCATTGTGGTGAAATGCGCTATTCTCTCCATAGATATATATACTAACGTAACATTATTATTATTTATATCGGTGTTATTATTATATTATTATTAGTGGTTAGTATTTATATCTATGATTCTCTCATAAAGTCCGCTATGAGGTAAAGGAGTTGAAATAGTTGAAAAAAAAGTTGTTTCTTTTCCAACCTCTGCGAGAAGTTGGTTATTTTGAAAGAAATAATAATTATTACTCAGGCTGTTTTATGTTTTATAACTTTAACTTTATTATGGAAAACTTATTTTAAGCATTGTTTATAGCTTCGATTTTAAGGGATGGATATTATTGTTAAATTTGTATTTTTAAAGATATTTTGAATTAGTTTTTTGAGGCCACGACATGCATATCAAATCTTCTACATATGTATGTTAAAAAATTAATCAAAAACGATTAATGAAAACTGTGTTGTTTTTTTATAATGACCTGATCACTTTACAAAATCAATACGGGCTGATTAATTTAACAAGTGAGCATGATAAATGCAATACATAACTTGCGCATCATTACTAATATAATTCCGTAAAACTTGATTAGGATAAATATAATTAAATTATTTTAAACTTACATCACAAGGTGTATTAGTATGAAAATCTATCGCACTGGCTCTGGGCTTAAATCCCATTTCACCACAATGGCGGCTGTTTACATGCGTGACTGTTAAACGTCCAATCAAAATCAAAAGCGGCAAGATCAGCAAGACCAAAGTATGTCGCTACTTAAGTAACGTCTTCATCCAGGGCTTTAGTTCCACCGTCATTGTGTTTTTCCCATCAGAGATCACATTACAAGGAAAGAAAGTTCCGCCGAAATTTCATCCAGTTCTTATGAACGGGTGTGGTAACCAGATGATCTTAAATAGGATAAATTTATTTTATAATTTCCCTGTATTTAAATACTGCTTATATGATACTTTTATTTTACGAAATAAATTACACTGGTCAACACGCATTTTGGTGCTTTAGTTATTAGACTTGTTTTTGTATTATGTTATGGGCAAAGTGATTAATCGGGCATTATTAATAATGCCCGAAGTGGAGGCGTGCAAAGTGATAAATTTCATTCATAAATTCCAGTGAATTTATCACATTGCCCGTAACATATATTGGGAGGTTCAATAAGGTCTCGCCGATTTTTTTTGAAAAGTACCTAATGCTTTATTTTGAAAACTCTAAATAAATCAAATCAATAAAAGTATTGCCTATCGCTAGGCAATTCTTTTCTCATCTTTTTGGTAGCATTTAAATTTCAGTGTCGGATAATTAGCTGGTTTTTTGAGGCTATCAAAGAATCTATCCATTTTTCAGCCAGACTTGGTTACATCGAATGGAACAAGTGGTTATTTGAAGGGGCAATGTCTGGAGAATACAGCGGGTGGGGTAAGACTTTCCATTAAAGTGTTCTATGTGGGTTTTTACCGTTGTTCTGACAAAGGGTCAAGCACTGTCATGCGGCAAAATCCCTTTTTGTGTCTCTGCTCATATTGCAGGCATTTTTGCTTTAATGCTTGACTCAAACACATCGAATTCCAAGAAAAAGCTTGGAACCATGGAAATTTGGGTTTACCAATGATGTTGTGCATGGCTGGGGTTACCCCTTGATTTTTGTGCTTAAAGTTATCCTAATGGATCCCTTTTTCATCCCTAATCACGATAAAATGCAAAAAACTCTTCCTTTTCTCGTATCCATTGGAATGGAACCTAAAGGCATTCCTGCTGAATCGTCCCTAAGGCTTTTAAACGTTTTGAAACTGCGTGGGATAAACGTTCAATTTTCACACAAGTCTAGTAGCATCTGAAAAAAGTTTTCTTAAAGTTAGGCCAATAATTATTCGCCTTAAATTTTTTTTGGCGCTTCAGAACATTTTTTGTCTTTAACATAAAATTCATTGTTCTGAAACCTTTAAACCATCCCCTGCATTTGATACTGATGGAGCATGATTGCCGTGAGTCTTAACAAGATTTCTGTGCACTTTAGTTCCAGATTTCCTTTGAATAAAGTAGTGCTAGAGAATTCCCCGCAAATACTCTTTCGTTGGTCCGAAATTAGGTATGTTTAACGCTTAAAAAAAGTAGTTTACACTGCATAAAAATGACTCACACTATATATTTAGCTTGTTTAAGTATATTTCTTCTGAAAAAGAACGTCAGAATCTGAAATCACATAATTAGGGCCTCGTGACACAATCTAGTAGAAAACGGCATCAGGAACTTATTCAACCTCCCAATACATTGTATAAAACGTATAGCAAAAGTCTTAATCTTCCCACCACCATAAAACAATTTTTTTTGTAGACCAGTGTACTTTTAGTAAGCTCTTTAAATATTTTTATATTGGGTGGAAATTTAACCGTGTTTTTCCACCTCATCTAAATAGTTTCAACTTCAATCATAAAGAAACTTACCTTTTCTTAACTACTTTGCATTTAAACCTTAATAATTATCTACATTAACTCATTGTTAGTCTCTTAAAAGATATAAACGAGATAAACAACCAAAAATTTTGAAAATATTTGTATAATTCGGTAATGTATAAACTTCAGAGCTATTAAAGGCAACATGAATAGTTTATCTGTTGGAAATTCAGTTGGAATATCTCAGTTGATTTATGGTATAAATATGAATGAAAGTAAGTAAAGGTAGGGGAGTAGAAAGTTTCCGTGGAAAGTGTAACATTTTAAAGCACTTTAAAAGTGTATTTTTCTACCTTTCAAGGCCGTATCATGGAGGAACGAAATAAACTGAACCCCTAGCAATAAAAACTAAAAAAAAACCTGGCGAAAGTAAGGACTAAAGAGTGCTTAGTAAAGCTTTTTGCGAACAAAGAATTTATCCTGACACTTTAAGTTTCGTCTTTATAACTTCTAACTTGGGGTTGAAAAGTGGAAGTTTCCTCACCGAAAAAAAAAAAAGAGGAAAACCAAGAAAATGCGCTTAAGTCTTTGTTTACTTCGCAAAATCCTATTTGCATATTCAAGAGGGTGAATAGTCAAAGGAAACTTTTGTAAATTCAGAGATAGACGGATAAAAGTTTCAAGGGAGGGAATAGTATTTGCAGGTTTGACGTCACTGGCATTGTAAAATGGAACTCGGGAGTTTAAGCTGAATCGGGTTAGCTTTTAAACTTGATGCGGGTAAAAAGCAACAGAATGTAATCGAAACGCAAAAGTATTTTTAAACTTTTTGGACTCCTTGTTAAAGATCAGGCGATCCATTAAGTTCCCCAAACAAAGATGAAGAAAAGGATAAGGTAGATGGGTTGCTTAGATAGACGGACACAAAAGCTGTTTCAACTATTTATTTTGCAAACTGAGATAAAATTTGCATTAAAAGTATCAATACAAAGACTTCTGATTGGAATATAAATCTTCATGCATTTCATTGGTTAAGCCGACTTACGAGCTACCATGAATTTACATTTTCTACAATTACAATTCAAAACCTAATTATATTCCTCACATGTGTTTCCCAAACATTCGATGAAAATATTCTATTAAAAAATTTGTCATAAGAAGAAATAATTATTGAGGTATGGATATTTTTTTAAATATGATCATAGCTTTCTTTTACTGCAGAGAATTATCTACTTTTAATTTAACTACTATTTGGGGTTATTATCAATCCCAGGAAAAAAAAGAGTTAACTCAGAATAAAAGGATTTTTTCGAAGTTGGTAATAATACAGGATCTCAAAAGGTTGGTGCCACACATACAGGTCTGTCATAAGAAATGTCAGGGCAGACCGACCCGTCGCCTGTAAGGCGATACACACGGCGGACGTTGCGATGGTCCCGCCCATATAGATAAATATAGCTTAGTTACTTGAGATTAGCTTAGTTAATTAGTATATTTGATTATATGGCTTATTAGTTCTCGTTCAGGTTCATTAGTCTCATTTGCTCTTTTCGTAGTATCTCTATTGTTATTAGCATGTCCTTCGGATGAAAGAGCTTGTCTGCGATGGTGCTTGTCGTTGTCAGGAACTCCCGGCGTTCGGACTGATAGTTGGGGCATTGCAGGATTATGTGTTTTATTGTGTTTTCTGTCCCGCAGGTGCTGCAGTTGGGGTCTTTGTGGTGCCATGACAAACAAGATTTTCATAGGAACCCTTGTCTGCAAATGTAAACTGTGTCTGCTAGAGGACCATTTTCGCCGGCGAAGCAGGGGCAACGTTTAAGTTTTTATATTTTACGGAAAACTTAAATTATTACTATATCAAACAAACAACATCAAAATCTGTAAATCTAAAGCACATTATTTGACAAAAATCTACTTCATCTCTGCTTATTTAAAAAATAAGTAAATAAACAGTTCTTTGACTAGTTTTTACATCGCTGCCACTCTAAAAGGCATAGAAATACAGGGTGTATGAGATGTTAAAATTATTTTAATTATGTAATTAAAAATCTCAATGGGTTGTTTTCAGGACACATTTTGAAGTAAGTTGTTTTTAAAGGACAGCACACTATATGTGTTTGATTTATATTTTGGTATTTGTGTGCTTTCTTTTTCTTCCATGTAAATACACTTTGTATGGTGGAAATAAATATATTTATTTTAGACTGTTCAAATGTATCACTCAACTGGGGCACATTTGAACAGAATTTCTCAATTTTTAGAACGATGATTCAAGTTGGAATTTTTGATAAATGCATCTAAAAAAATACCAGCATTTCAGGGAAGCCGTAAACTTATGAGTAAATCAGTTTTTGTTACGATATCTTATAAATATATGGAGAAAATGTCAAAAATGTACTTTTTGTTCAAATGTACCCCTCCCCCTATATGTTTTCTCATTAGACTTTAACAATATTTACTTATATAAAAGGAGCTACTTATCCAAATTTAATAAGTATCAGGTTAAGAAATCGCTTCAATGTTAAACAAAATAAGTGTTATTGGAATTATGTACCTCTAAATTGAGTTTCCCAGTACACTTTATGCAATCCCTTTTCGATAAGATGACTTTTTAATTGCACTTTACTACAACCCAAAGTGCTTTGAAAACAAAGCACGTTACTAAACCTAAGATTTACGACACACTTGAACCTCTCTAAATGGAAAATTTATATCCATTGATCATCAATAGCAAATCGCTCTCCTCGAAATAAATAGCTCGGATGCAGATCTGCTTTGCCTCCATAAAAATCGGGAGCAACAAGAAACAAAGGGACAAAGACGAACGACTCCTCGGGTCGGACCAAAGCACTACACGGTGGGTCGGACGATGTTGCCTCTGTCATGTGACAGGTGTAATTTTGAATGCAGGAATGTCGAGTGTAGGTGGGAATAGAGCATTTCAGCTGTGGATGCCTTTAACACTATGTAATATATTGTACAGTTGAGATTTATTAGGTATACGTATAAATAACATTTCATACTATTATCATCAAATATTTAAAACAGTAGGTATATTGCGTTTTACTTTTACTTTTAAAGAAAAATATCAGTAAATTAATAAAAAACTCATGCGGAGAATCTCATATGGATCGCATCATCGGAAAACCCCGTATAATGCGAGTTGGGACAAGGTTAGTAGAGAGAGAAGGTTGGCTCATCCGTGACGTCACTGCATGGTCAGGGGTGCTCTGCCAATGGCAATGCTGTGAATCACAGCTGTACGAGCTTGGAGTTGGGATACATACAGTATAAGTGAGCAAAATTAGTTGCTTTGCCTTTGTTGGCGAGATTTGGCAGATTTGGCTTTTTGACGTCAATTTTAACATTGTATTAGGGTCCCTTTATCGCTAAAAAATCAATGCCAACTTGGAGCATCAGCAGTTCTGAACTTGCGCCCTTTTTTTAGCGTTTGAAGGGTGGTAATGAATATTAATTAGATGATAAAGCTAAACAGCAGGTGTTTCAATCTCTCACAAGCAGACAAATTTTTTGTTCCAGCTGGCATTTTTTTGATAACCTCGTGGATCAAATGGGGGGATTTTTTGTTATTTTTAAGACGTGAAGACAAAAGTTTTAGTTATGCAGGTGTGAATAAAAGCAAAAAGCTTCTCCTTGGGTTACTAGAGGATAACTGGTGTTCCCAGTGGAATTGATTTATTTGATGATGATTATTGATGATTTATTGGAATTTATTTTGGCGTTATTGACTTGCACTCGTTAATAAATTTGGTTGAAAATAATCTCTCATTGGCGCAAACACACTCTCGCCAATCTAGAATATCCAAATCCATCCCGACTCCGATTATACGAGGTTTTCCGATGATGCCAGCGATATACTTTTCCCTATTTGTGCGAAGGCACTTAGAGAGTCGCTTATAGTCTTTTCATCCCATTACTTTTTTCTATTCAATGCAAATACAAATAAAAAGGGACACAATTTCAGACATAACTTTGAAAAAATTCCTAAATTTCACATGATTGTCTACAAATAAAAAAGCTGTATTCTATGTGATAAATTTTATTTTTGTACGGATGAAATAACTAATATTTCAAATACTTCAACTTCTTATTCCGTGTAGCCCTTTTTTTGTATAGAAACAAATCAATATGTGACTTAAAATTAAATGTATCTCTAAGAAGACCTAATGAACTATATAAAATTCCTCATTTTTCTAAAGAAATATTTCAGAAGCATTTTTACTTTTTAGCACCCAAAATCTATAACCATTTGCCCCTTCTTATCTTCAAAATATTAAGATATATTCAACATTTAAACGTGAGCTTTTTAATTTCCTAATAAATTTGGACGACATAGACCGTCATTTTCATATTTAAATTGAAGCAACTATACCTAAAATAACCAGCCTCTTGCCAATTTTGTTTTATTATTAAACGTTTGTTATTAGATTTTAAATTTTTGTATATTGTTTTTGTATTGTATTGTTTGTTTTGCATTATTATAGTAATCTTATTAAATATTAAATCTATCTGTCACCTGAACGGGACAAAAGTCCCCTTGGTGATAAATATATTACTTTGTCAGTTTTGTTGTAATTTTCGTTATGAAAATAATAAAGCTTATTATTATTAATACAAAAATATCAGGAATATCATTTTATTCGACGTAGTTTGAAAACTGTATAATCTAATTTACCCTCTATTTTTACCAATTAAATATCGAATAACTTGCGCAAAGGGGAAAAATATATAAGGTCTTACAAAACATACGTAACAGAAATAGATTTCAGTCTGTTTCTCTTCACTTGGTGAATTTCACTATTGTTTTACTGAAAGATATAAAAAGTACTCTTTAAAATATTATTCATTAACGTTCTAATAATGCATCTTTTTCAAAGTTGTTTAAGTGAAAATTTCCATACATGAGCTAATGACTTATACCCATATGTTTCACAAACCTCACAAAAGGAATTCATTGGTTATGTCCGAAGTTTGAAGGCGCAAAGAAAGGACATTGCTCATTACGAATCCACCAGAAAATCAGAGAGAGGGTTGTGGTGGCTTTCGTAATTACGAGTGGCCGTCAAAATTCCAACAGACTTCGCAAACAGCAAAGCGTGTGAAAAACCGCTTTCTAAAACCGTTGTAAAAGGTGGTAATAAATGAAAGACCTCTCCCCCCTCACCCCGAGAGATGTCACAGACATGTATGAGGCGCGATGCTTAATTTGTCTGTTATCTCTCGGAAACCGAATTGTTGGAGTAAGGAGAAAGAAATTAAATAATTTTCCCTCTTGAGAAACAAATTGGAATTGGAATCGCGCTCGCAAATTTTTAAATGCCTACAGAAGCCTCCTCACATTAATCAAAATTTGTGAAATATTTGTGGGAGCTCTCCGAAACAGTTTCAGTAAAGATCTGAAACGTTTGATAAAAGACTTAGTTCGAGAGAAAAATAACGTTATCATCGAATTCGTTTCTTTCCACAAATGTATTCGTTTTAAAGTTCACTCGAAATGAAAACTGTAGTTATCTGAAAAGATTCTAACATTAGCAAAACATTTTTCAACTCTAAACAAAGTTTGAGTTAAAAATTAATTACATGAAAAACTAGAGCTGTAATAAATTAATTTCTTAAAACAAGTGAAACTTGGGGGAAAAAAGACGTTTAGTTTATGGTGGTAATTTAGTTTGGGTAATAGATTTTCATTTAGTTGAAACGTTATTCAAAGTTCAAAGCTAAACGTTTTGAATTTTGGATTACTACCAATAGAATAAGTAATATTGGCTTGTTATAGGAATTAAAATACACCGCAAAATAAATCAACAAAGAAGGAAAGAAAACCCAACAATATTTGAGCCTTTATCTTAAAAAAGCTATATCGTAGAACGCCTATTAGTTTTCCTAATCCATCTAAACAAATATGGATTCTGAAAGGGTAATACAAAACTAATTTGTCACAAATACTTGCATTAAGAATTGACTCTTCATCTCCCTGCCTCCTCTTCCCACAATCAAAATGTTAAACAAAGAGAGAAAGATTCCATTCCGAGACAGAACTCTAAGGAATTGGATCCTTCTTCCATCATCTTTTGGAAGAATCTGCGAGGAAGAGGTTCTTTCAGCTCCTTTTAATCTCGTGATTTCGACCCTTTTGTCACTTTCCGAGTATTCAAAAAATTCAATAACCGAGAAATAATTAACTCGTGCTAGAAAATGGGGCTTTAATCGCTCATTGTTGGATGAACCGAGGGATCACGTGATATCGCTCCTTCCCCCGGAACAAAGGGGGGCGGGAAAAGGTCACCGTTTTCACAAGATAATGTTCTCCGGCCTTTCTTTGTGTGAGTGGGGAAATGAATAAGAATTCAATCGTGAGGAAGGAATCTTTTGATTTAATTATATTGCTTCCGATAGAACTTTTGAGGTTTTGGGGTTCTTTCATATTACAATTTTTCCTTTTTTTCAGGAATTTAATAGATTTGCTTTTGATTTTCCCCGGATAGTATTTGAGCTCCAGAAACCCGAGAGTTTTTCTGGTTTCATGTTTATAGTTTTCTTCTTTCTCTTCAGGTTTTCCTCTGAAAAATACTCATTAAGTCACATGGAAGTCTGTAATTACGTAATGAATTTTTTTAAGATTCTGGATCGAGTAACTTTTAAAAACTAAACTAAAAACATCTTCCTGATTCTGTTTTAACACTTGAGGTTTATTTTTGAAAAGAGTAATAGTTGAAATTAATACTAATTTAGGTTCAGCCCGTTTTAGATGATACTAAAATTAAGTACTATCAATAGTTGGATAGAAAAGAGCTTCATTCCTCATCTGACTTTTGAGTTTTAAAAGCCCGCACAAAATATAAAAGTTTTATTTTTATTTAGCTGCCCAAAGCTACTGTTGTATGAAATAACCCAAAAAATTATAAATATTAAAAAAAAAACCCACTGTGTTATTTTATTTAGAAACTCAAATAAAGTTCCATTGTTAACTTTTTATTGATGTAAACAGTTTTATTCTTACAAAATTAAAGCGCATTCTTCCCTTACTCGAACAGAAAAATTTTCACACGGTAATGATACGTTATGAAACCTTGATCCTATTGTTTCTTCAGCAAACAATGGCAAAATGTGTTCTTTTTTATTATTCCTCGCGTCTTTGAGGAGTCCTTTCTGAAGTGCACTTCACAAAAGCATTCTATTGAAAAGTTAGGGCCTTTTTTCCCCTGAAAATGTGTTCACCCGAGTAGAAAAAAGAACAACACTGTACTCAAAATGGATTCTGGCAGAAAATGAAACAAAGAAAGGGGAGATTGACAGGAACATATTCCTGAGCTTTTGTTTTCAGCAAAACAAAATTGGAGCGGGATTTCTTCACAGCACCCACGGCTGAATGGACATTATTTTTTCCAAGTCACCTAGCCTCGGGATTCGACCGAAGTTTTCAAAAAAGAGTCAAAACGACACGCACGCACGCACGCGCACACACACACACACACACACACACACACACACACACACACACACACACACACACACACACACACACACACACACACACACACACACACACACACACACACACACACACACACACACACACACACACACACACACACACACACACACACACACACACACACACACACACACACACACACACACACACACACACACACACACACACACACACACACACACACACACACACACACACACACACACACACACACACACACACACACACACACACACACACACACACACACACACACACACACACACACACACACACACACACACACACACACACACACACACACACACACACACACACACTTTTTGTCTTTATGATAACGTTTGAACACTTTATTATGTTGTGATAGAGTTCTGAATATCCCTTTATCCTGCAATGTCATAAAAATATTGTTGTAAAATATCTGAATGCGTTCTTAAATTAAGATCGAAACACTAAAAGAACACATTTTCACTCTCTGTAATATTTTAGTAACACATTTGTAACACATTCATTTTTCTCATTCAACATACACAATTACAATCACTATTCTTCAATCAAAACCCTTTTGTACAGACGATGTTCATTTTGGTGTTTACTTATGGTTGCAAATTAAGTGTTTCATGCATTTTCAATGAATTTACAGCCTATCTTGAACACTAAGTATGAACGCATAAATATATTTGATTATTACGGATTCTTATATTTTTCAATATTCGCTCATTTGGTTCAAAAACAGTCTCTTAACTCAAAGCAGTATTGTGTTTTAGAGAGTTAGTCTCTTATAGTATTATTATTTTAGTTGATTGGTATTTGGTTGGCTGAAGTTGTGAATTGGAGAAATTTAAGTTGAATATATTTTGATACGTAATTTACTAAAATCTATCAGGACAGTTTTTATATGAGTTTGCTCTTTTTTTCTCTCATTTTATATATTGTTAAATTCTTCTGATAAGTCCTTCTTGTACAAATGTATTTTGAAAATTTAAGAGATATTTATATCATCTATATACGCTTTTCATTACATATGTAAGAAATTTTAAAGGACAATAACTTACGATATTTCCATACACTAAAAGCTCTTTTACACTGCTTCACTTTCAATGTTCATCTTGAGTGGTCCTCTCCAATATGAATCACTCATTTGCATATGAAATCGGAGGAGTGAAGAGTAGAACGACAATTTACACTTGTCATTTTGGATGATTTCTTCAAAATAAAGATCGAAAGTGAAGGTTTAACAAATATCATGCTGAAAGAAATGAGTCCTGATAATCGTGGTAGGTTGGTTCCTAAAGGTGCAATACATGTCCCTTTTACAGCCCACGTACTGGTTTATTGGTTATAGAGGGTTATGTCTCGATTCAGGCGGTTATCGAAAATTGTATTGATTCAGGCGGTGCGATGATTATGATGGCTTAGTATTCCCTTTTAAGGCGGTGATTTCTTACTTGGCTATATGGACCTAGAGTTTGGCGCTAAATTAAATTTCGAAGGCTCTTAACCACGTTTTATCCAATACACCGACATATTTTGAAGTAGGTTGCCACAGACCGTGAAAAATTTCTCTGCACGTTTCTTTTTTTCTTCAAATATTTTGTTAGGAATTGCTTATGCGTACCATAATGCAGCTCAGGTATCATACGATCGCTTACGAATTTTGCATCGTTTTAAAAATAGTTTTAATACTTTAGGATTCCTTTGAAAGCAAATATGTGTATTTCGCTAGTAACAACCGACTCTCTGCTTTCGGTCCACAGGAGAGGGTTGGATAACGCTAAGGGCCGTTGTAAGACAAGTTATACTTTTACAAACCTTCGACTTTACGACCCAAAAGGCATCTCGGGAGAAAAGGGATACAACAGCACACAAAAAGGAGAGCGAGGAGCTCTTTGTGTGGTTTGGGGGTTTTACTCCAAACTCCTGCGAAGAGTACCTTCCTCTTGTGGTAATATTGATTCAGAGTGCCCACAGGACGCCCTTTGGGTCATAAAATTGAAGGTTAAAAATCTCTAACATGACCTTAAATGAGTATTGCGGACTAGAGTTCAAGTGCCCCGCGAAAATATTTTCCTTGTGTTTTATAAATTACTACCATCCATTCAGCGGTCTGCTTCTATTCGGAGAGAGAATAAAATGAAATAAAATAAAAATCCATACCTCCAAAAAAGATCCAAAAACTAAAAAAAAAATTGTTTTCGCGCCAAATAGTCCCATTGCGGTCCTGCTTAATATTGCCAAGCTGTTTTGAACGCCATATATTCAAATATAGACAAAATGTTTATTGTTTTTATTGATATACCTAACAGCAGTTATTGACATTAGTAAACATTTTAATCTATGTGTTTGAAATTATTTAGCGATAATTCTAATTTTTGGTGTTCAAAAGAGCTTGACGGTATTTATTGGGACCGTTAACTGAGTAGAACCATTTTGATAAATAAAGAGCAGTTCGAATTCTTAAAAATTATTCCAAATGTTCTTGAGACTTGGTGGATTATAAAAAAAACTCTTATTAAAGGTCAAAATACCAAAGTAATTTTTTTTCTTTGTTGTAGAACTGAAGCTTGATGGCTTTTAGATAGCAATATTTAATCTTCCAAGTCAGTTTTAGATGTTTTGGATTCCACAGTTTGCAAACCAACGCCGTTTATTAAGCATGCAAATTTCATATTGTAGATGCAAGAAAGTTCTCATATTTCATCTTGTTGTAAAACAAATTGCTCGAAGTAAAAGAAAGGAAATAGCTAGGATATGCAAATGCTGTAGTCTAATACTGGTTTATTTTGGAGGGAGAGAAAACCCCAAGAACTTCGCCGAAAAATATTCGCATTTCTTGCTTTCAGAACTTTCTCAGTATTCATAAATTTAACAGTAAAAAAATAGCCTCACGGAGATGTAACGTTTCTACGTACAATAATAAATGCCCCTTTCTTCCTTATACTAAAGATTCAGGTATTCATGTATTTATTAGAAGATATTGGTGGCGTTTAAAAGTATAAATCATACTTTTACTCCATTCCTTTATTCGGATAGCAGAAAAAATCATTAAAAGAGCGATGTTGTATATATTCTCAAAAGAGAAAGGAGTTTTGTGCATTAGGAGAAGAAAACTTATATACCAAAGTCCACAAAAGGCACATTTAAGTGCCAAGTTTTTCTTTACTCCTCTTTGGCTTTTGAAGCTCCCTTAAGCTTTTAAGACCAAATTAGTAAAGTGTTTGAAATAACATATTATAGTATTAATTAAAAATATTGAAGTGACCCACCAAAAATAATGACCCGCGATCCACAGTTTAAGAACCTCTGTTATGTAATGAGAAGAAAACTTATATACCAAAGTCCACAAAAGGCACATTTAAGTGCCAAGTTTTTCTTTACTCCTCTTTGGCTTTTGAAGCTCCCTTAAGCTTTTAAGACCAAATTAGTAAAGTGTTTGAAATAACATATTATAGTATTAATTCAAAATATTGAAGTGACCCACCAAAAATAATGACCCGCGATCCACAGTTTAAGAACCTCTGTTATGTAATGAGAAGAAAACTTATATACCAAAGTCCACAAAAGGCACATTTAAGTGCCAAGTTTTTCTTTACTCCTCTTTGGCTTTTGAAGCTCCCTTAAGCTTTTAAGACCAAATTAGTAAAGTGTTTGAAATAACATATTATAGTATTAATTAAAAATATTGAAGTGACCCACCAAAAATAATGACCCGCGATCCACAGTTTAAGAACCTCTGTTATGTAATATTTGAACTACTGGTGTGTACGTTATAAAAGAGCTATAGAGAACTTGTTTTAGGAAATTTATTTGTCGGAATTTTCAGCTGGGATTAACTTACAGTTTTAGATGAAATTAAGCACGAGAACTTTCAATCAAAGGTAGAGAATTTGTAACGAGGTTACTCTCCACTATAAGAGTCAGATTATTCAACTGGGGTATAAATACTAGGGTGGCCCTTATTATAATGGGGAAATTTTTTTTCACTATTTTCTTTCAGCCCCCCCCTTAATTTTTTTCTTTTTACTATAAAATGAAAGTGTGCAAAAGGGTTTTCTGAAATTTTAATATTAACACGTGCCTCATCGCGGTTGAAGTTTGGCCATAGCGTGCCAAAGGTAGTATAGCTATAGTATGGCTTACTACGGGAATAAGGAGGAGAATGACAGAGGAGGAGAATGACAGATAATTTCATTAATTTCTAATTTTTATGAGTTAAGAAGATGGAAATATGACTTAAGAATATTATTAGTATATTAAAATAGTTAAAAAGACAAAAATTTAACAAAAAGTGTATTTATTAAAAATAAATTTCAAAAAGATGTATATAATTATTCAAAATTCTTTAACATAAAACAATAATTATTTACACTTACCATACAATTATAAAAAGGTTCCAGTTTAAAAATTAATATTTTAAATACATTTATAATCTATATATATAATTCTCTTACGTGGCTTACGAATTTGGCAGTATTTGTTTTCTCCCGTTGGCAACGGTTGGTTTGTTGTGGTTTTGCGTTTTGTTTACGTTTTGGTGAGTGTATGTACAATGTTCGTAATCACGAAACGCTCAATAACCTGGGTTCAAATCCAGGTAGTACACAATCTCAGCTAGGCTGTACCAGCGTATGGCGAGCGAGCGTAGCGAGCACAGGATTGCGAAGCAATCCTAGGGGAACTGCGTCAGCAGTTCCCGGGGGTTGGCGAGCGATAGCGAGCAGGGGGCGAAGCCCCCTAGTATATATAATTCTCTTACGTACGTGGCTTACGAATTTGGCAGTATTTGTTTTCTCCCGTTGGCAACGGTTGGTTTGTTGTGGTTTTGTGTTTTGTTTACGTTTTGGTGAGTGTATGTACAATAGGGTGGAACGAAAAAGACGAATTTTGCCGAATCCTTTCGTGATAGTGCGGAAAAGTTGCCTTAATACATCAGTGTCAATGTGTGAAAATCTGAAATTGATCAAAAAATATCTTGAGGTGCCGCAAAGCCCTTAAAGTTTCGAAAAAGGGCTGGTTTTTTTTTTACAAAACATAAAAAAAAACAAAGATTAAACCCTCCCATCTTCTTCTTGATTTTTTTTACGAAAATATAATCTAGTTATAGTTATAATGTCCCAAATTCTATTCTTCTATCACCCCTCTTTCGGTAGTAAAAAGTTTTTAAAGTAAAAATAACTCTTGTAAAGTTGTTTTTTCTGCATCTTAAAACAGCTAATAACTCTAGAACTATACAACTTAAAAACTTGAAATTAATGTCATTTTGTTTGTAATTTTATTATCTTTCCTTTGATGTGCAACATAACTGCCTTTCTTAAAAACAAAATTTCAAAATTAAAAAAAATGGGGGAAAAATTAAATGAAATAAATTTTTGAAAAAAAAAATTATTAAGTAAATTTATAGTTTTTCAACTACCAAAATAAACATTTCTGCCAAATTTCAAGTTGAAAATAAAATTTGATCATGTAGAAAAAATAAAAATTTTCGAATTTTTGGCAAGTCCCTAAACATTCCATGTAATTTAACAAAAAAAGCGATTCACTCATGGGGGGAATTCAAAAACTCCCTTGAGAGTGTTCATACAATTTGTACCATGCAAAAAAATTCAATTAAATTTCAGAAAATACAACTATTAGCCGATTCGGTACAAAATCTTACAGAGCTAGTTTCCAACTTAATTCAAAGTGCCTATATTTCACCTGAATTTTCCTTAGAATTAAGTTTTTACGTAATTTTTCACTTCCAACATATCAAATCAAAGGAAATTAAAAGTGTTTGAAAATAAAAGAATAAAATCAAATCATAATTCTAAATAATAATAGGTTGACTCAATATTTAAACTTTTACTAAGTAACAAATGAATTCTCTACTTTAATGTGATGCATTTTATCCTAGGTTTAAAAAATATTTTTACAAGATCACTTTAAAATTAAACCAATTATTTACTCTATATATAACCTAAAAGTTTTATATTGAACAATAATAAAAAATACACTCGCTGTTTTCTATAACGCGCGGATTTCTCTAATAGCTAAAGAACTGACTCTGACTACAATAAGGAAGCTTGCAGTAAGTATGGTGACAAGATGTTTAATGAAAGTATGAAAAGTTTGACACAAGCAAAATACAAAAACCAAATATCTCCACTTGGTGCTCAGGGTACACTTAAAAATAGACTATATTCCAATAATATTATACAAACGAAGTAATAATCACAATAGTTAATAAGTAGCATCTTAGTTTTTCAATGTCACTCGATTGGATTTCGGATATTTTTTACGGGATATTTTGCTTGCGTCAAACTTTTCATACTTTCATTAAACATCTTGTCACCATACTTACTGCAAGCTTCCTTATTGTAGTCAAGAGTCAGTTCTTTAGCTATTAGAGAAATCCGCGCGTTAAAGAAAAGAGTGAGTGTATTTTTTATTATTGTTCAATATAAAACTTTTAGGTTATATAGAATAAATAATTGGTTTAATTTTAAAGTGATCTTGTAAAAATATTTTTTTAAACCTAGGATAAAATGCATCACATTAAAGTAGAGAATTCATTTGTTACTTAGTAAAAGTTTAAATATTGAGTCAACCTATTATTATTTAGAATTATGATTTTATTTTATTCTTTTATTTTCAAACACTTTTATTTTCCTTTGATTTGATGTAATGGAAGTGAAAAAATTTGGTAAAAACTTAATTCTAAGGAAAATTCAGGTGAAATATAGGCACTTTGAATTAAGTTGGAAACTAGCTCTGTAAGATTTTGTACCGAATCGGCTAATAGTTGTTTTTGCATCGTACAAATTGTATGAACACTCTCAAGGGAGTTTTTGAATTCCCCCCATGAGTGAATCCGCTTTTTTTGTTAAATTACATGGAATGTTTAGGGATTTGCCAAAATTTCGAAAATTTTTATTTTTTTCTACATGATCAAATTTTATTTTCAACTTGAAATTTGGCAGAAATGTTTATTTTGGGAGTTGAAAAACTTTAAATTTACTTAATAATTTTTTTTTCAAAAATTTATTTTATTTAATTTTTCCCCCATTTTTTTTAATTTTGAAATATTGTTTTTAATAAAGGCAGTTATGTTGCACATCAAAGGAAAGATAATAAAATTACAAACAAAATGACACTAATTTCAAGTTTTTAAGTTCCATAGTTCTAGAGTTATTAGCTGTTTTAAGATGCAGAAAAAACAACTTTACAAGAGTTATTTTTACTTTAAAAAATTTTTACTACCGATAGAGGAGTGATAGAAGAATAGAATTTGGAACATTATAACTATAACTATATTATATTCGCATAAAAAAAATCAAGAAGAAGATGGGAGGGTTTAATCTTTGGGTTTTTTTTATGTTTTGTAAAAAAACAGCACTTTTTCGAAACTTTAAGGGCTTTGCGGCACCTCAAGATATTTTTGGATCAATTTCAGATTTTCACATATTGACACTGATGTATTAAGGCAACTTTTTCGCACTATCACGAAACGATTCGACAAAATTCGTCTTTTTCGTTCCACCCTAATGTACAATGTTCGTAATCACGAAACGCTCAATGACCTGGGTTCAAATCCAGGTAGTACACAATCTCAGCTAGGCTGTACCAGAGTATGGCAAGCGAGCGTAGCGAGCACAGGATTGTGAAGCAATCCTAGGGGAACTGCGTCAGCAGTTCCCGGGGGTTGGCGAGCGATAGCGAGCAGGGGGCGAAGCCCCCTAATAGAATATATTCTAACAAATTCATAAAAATTTAACTAACATCTTCCCTAGTAGCATGAAACCTTGCGGCTAACCTTTTTCTTTTATTGTCATTGAGTCCTTACAAAAACCCAACAAATGGTTGGGTTGTGGAACCCATCCTCAATATTACAAAAAGGCCTATTTTTGAAAAACCAAAGAAAAGCCCGGAAAAGCCTTTCTGCGCATGCGTCATGTTCACTGGACAAGACGCGGCCTTTCAAGATGGACGCCGACCCAAGTTCAAGTGAGTAGCGTATTATTTAACTTTTTATTATATTTACTTTTAACCGCGATTGGCATTATGATTTATCATCGCCGGTTCATTGCATGTACTGTATCAAGCACTCAAACCGGAAAATGTACGTAAACAATCCAATCCAATCATTGGATGGATTTGTTTACGTCCTTAATGCTGTGTAATTCGTTTTCAGCATAAGTATTTATGTCGACATTTTGTGCGAGATTTCTCTTCTTTGTTGTTTTTCCTGAAAGTTTCTCTTTTTTACCTCCAAATCACATAAGCAACCGAGTGGTGGTAAGTTCAAAACGTGAATTTGAATGAGTTGTGAAATGAATTGTAAGATCCTATGGTTCCTGCCCTATGCTATGCTTATCAACAATGCTATCGTATGATAACAATGCTTATCGTAGCTTTTAATGACATATTTTAAAATTTTAGTTGAGACAATCATATTCGGTACATGTCCTATGCTTTCTGTAGTTGTGTTAATGACCTATTATGTTTAAATTTCCTTCTCAAAATCTGATTAGTTTTTGTTTACAGTGTATGTAAATAACCTAAGAACATAAATTACATGCTGTACTATCATATTTACTACACATTAGGTAACTCTTGATATCTTTAAAAATCTTATGTGAAAACTTAATGTGAATATATCTCCCACAATGCAGAATTTTTTTTCTACCAAGCCACACCATAAAACCCAAAACAACCAACCATCTACCAAGCCACAGGACCTAGGTTTAAATTCTCACCCCCCTCAGATGGTTCATAGACTGAAAACCAAGTAGGATCTGGGATCTGGAATGAAAACAGTGGTCTTGTGTTATACCTTGTAACTGGGATATTATACGCTAGTGCGCTAATGAGCTTATTGTAATCTTTTCATAATTCAATGTTTTGATAAAGTTATAACATCCCTTTGACTGAAGTAATCTAGGTCGACAAATGGTGCTTTTCATTTGCCATTCATTGTTAACTTCTTGTTTTGAAAATCTAACTATAAAATAGATTGATAATAACCGATTTGATACTAAAAAGTTTCAAACAGCGTTACTCGAGTGTTTGCTTTAAAATCACATAACGTAGTCCAAATTCAAAGTAGGTATTTAAAATGATTACCAACTATGTATTTTGAAACTTTTACATTCTTAAACAAAAATATGAGAATTGAACATATAGAACTAATACATTATTGACTCATTTCGTATGATAATGTTATAAATTTGGCCTTCAAATGGGATTCGTGACATCACTGACAAGAAAGGTTGGAATCTAGAATAGTTGCAACGTATTCAAAACAGGTCCTCCATGGCATACAGCTACTGCCAATTTAAACAGTCGTCAAACTTTGCGACTGCTCTACAGCTCTTTAGACAATCTCCCTAATTGCCGTGGATTCCCTTTTTGAATCTTTTAGAGATAATTTATCTTCAACGACTTACATTTAATCTCGTGTTCTATTATTAATGGTACTTATCCGTTAGCTGGGCACAAATGTCGCCAATTGTGAACTAAATGCTCGCCAAGGGAAGCTAATGACAATACAGTCAAGTGAAAACGAAAACAAATGCAGTAGGCGACGGTTGGGACAGATAATTTTTTAATTCATTCTAAATTTTTTTCGGGATTTTTTTGCTTGTGATCGTTTAACGGATAAGAACCATATTAGTTATTCACCCCTTTATGGGAACAGATTTGATGTAGGTTGAATGGTCACATGTGGTGGATCCAGGGGGGTGGCATTCTGGAAAGTGCCCCTCCTTGGACCCAAACATACTCATAAGTACGAAAAAAGTCCCAAAAAGAACTCAAAATGAGTTAAAACCCAACTTTTGCAGGTCAAGTTTCAAAATTTTTTCTGGGGGAGGACCCTTTTTGCCCCCAACAGTACCAAAAGGGGATCTTGAGTGATACTTTTTAGAAAATCCCCAACATTTTGACATTTTTCTCGAAAGGTAAAGGTGATAGTCTGAAAAAGTGGCCTCTTCCTTGGAGGCGTGCTGGATCCGCGCCTGATGGTCACTGCTATAGAGCATTCGCCAAATTGGCAGTCACTGTGGTGGACCTATACCAAATCTGTTCCTATTTGTGATACATATTCATTACATATTTTTATAATGTTTTGTTTTAGATTCTGCAATAGGATGAATATTATGCTCCTGAAATTTGAAGGAAGTTATGTTCCACCTCCATCTACCATTTTGCTGTCATTGGCCATAAGTAAGTAAATCAAATTAAAACTTCTAAAAGTTATCTCATGATTCTCATGTCACCTTAGATGTAGGTGAATCGTTTATGAACAGTTCCTTAAAAAAATTTGTGATTGGGTTTTGCTACGTTAAGATTAGAACTTTTCATTCATTGGGGGAACTAAAAACAGCTGAACACCAAGTAGCACTGTGCTTTAAAGCAGTGGTCTCCAACCCCCAGTCTGCAGACCGGTGCCGGTCCATGGATCAAATGGTACAGGGCCGCGGGTCGACCATTACATTGAAAATGAATTTAAATTCTTAGGTTTATACTCCAAATTAAAAACATCTGTGTTTCATTAAATTTTATTTATTTTAAAAAGGGGCCCGAAGGTAGTGACATAAATCATGCACACCATGAGAACCATCTTATTTTACCAAGAAAACTGAATAAAAACGCTTCATTAGAAATCCATAAATTTTTATATTCTTTTTTTGTGGCGAACTTGTTCAACCCGGAAGTAATGGTGACAGTTGTCTGAGTTTTTTGTTACAACTATAAGTTAATGAAAAGAAAATCCATTAAACAGTACATTTTTCTGCAAAACGGAAAGAAAAATAAAGAAAAAGTGTAATAATATCAATGCGCTTTGTCGGATTCATCTTTTTGTAAAGAATTGAAAATTTGCGTATTTTAAACTTCCGAAAATCCCATTACATCGAAAGTGAAACCAAAATCAATGCCACCCCCCAGCGGGCCGCGGTAAAATTATCAAACGTTGACCGGTCCGTGGTTGGTAAAAAGGTTGGGGAACACTGCTTCAAAGCACCATTTGTTTATCTGACAACCTAAAAACATAAATTATGTGCTATATCCTATTTACTTAACAAATTAGTTGTTCTTGGGATTTTTAATTTCAATTTGAAGGTTTAAGTAATTTGAATTTTTTTATACTTCCTTAAACTTTGAGTTATCAAAGAGCAATTACTGCGGACTAAGCATTAGCTTCCTGGCCTGTATACGATGTAATGGGTTTATCGTTGGGTCGTAATTTTATTAGGATTCCGTAGTTGTTAAATAACTTTTTTTATCTCTATTTTCTTCTAATAATGAGGTAAGTTTGTTTATTCTACCTGTTATTTCTTGTAATTTCAAATGAATGTTAGCAAGCATCATGATTTGGGTGGTTAACCAGGGTTTGTTGTTGATGTTTATTCAAGTTAGTATTGGGTTAATTTTCAAAATATCCATGTTATTGATATTCATATTTGATTTAAACCACTTTTAAAAGAATAGCAGTAAGACACAGTATCCTGAAAGAAGTGTTTATTTGTTTTTGTAAATAGACGACATTAGTCATGACGTCACTTGCTTGTTTATAAACGTTAATTCCACCTGTGATTGGTTCCATATGGAATTACTTCCAGTCACGAAACCAATCATGGATGGAATCAACGTTTCTAAACAAGCAAGTGACGTCACACTAATATCGTCTATTGCATACTGTTTGTTTACACCCCACAACTAGGATGTTATAATTAAGTATTTAGTATTGGGTTAATTTTCAAAATAGTATCCATGTTATTGATATTCATATTTGATTTAAACCACTTTTAAAAAAATTGCAGTAAGACACAGTATCATGAAAGAAGTGTTTATTTATTTTTGTAAATAGACGACATTACTCATGACGTCACTTGCTTGTTTGGATACGTTAATTCCATGGAACTAGTACAATAAGGAAGTGCCATAAACGGTCCGAGCTACCGGTTTAACTGAAGCCGATTATGAGACTAGAAATAATCGCAACAAGATGGCGGCCGCGATGTTTGCCGTTTCTAACTCGCTTTTCGTTTTGAGCGAAGTAAGGGAAGAACGCGATCTTTCTGCTTTACAAATTTAGGCAGTTAGTTCCCACTTCAAAAAAAAAAAAAAATAAAGGCATATTATTGCCCTATTAGTTACCCTTTCCCATAAAATACTTACCATTTTTTACTTACCTTTGAAAATTTAACTTCTTGACACAATTAAAACTTTTAAACACTAAACATATTTCAATGAACTTAGAAATGAAACAAGATAAAAAACTTTTTAGAGATTTTTATTGAAAATACAAGAATAATAAACAAATAAGTAAATGATTTTAAAAACTTTTTATCAAAAGAAAGTTTGAAACAGTAAAGTTTGATATTTTTTTAAAGCAAAAAACATGCTACTTATTTAGTAAAAGAAAGGATTTTGTATAAAAATTTTTTTAAATGGGTATCAAAACCCAGGATAATTCGAGGCAAAATAAGTTATTCAAAAAATTAATATTTATAACAAAATATGTTTTGTAACTTGTAAAAATTCTTTGAAATATTTTTCTTACTGTTTTTATTTTTAAGAACTTTGTCAGAAGTAAATTTTAATGCAAAGATTTTGATTGAGCTCCAATTTTGCAAATATATCTTTTATTAAACGATTTTCATAGTAAAAATCTTTCATCATATCTTCCAGGGGTTCATGCAAAAAGAAAATACAAATTTGCCATGGGCTATATACATAGTTGAGATAATTACAATTTTAAAAATACAGTCAAGTTCTTAGTCTTGAAATTCATATTCTATGTGCATAATTCGTATTCTGATGCACTGTTGATCTGAAATTTTAAAAATGCCATTAACATTTTGTAGAGAATTTTATAATATTAAATAAACTTTGTTTTTAAGTATGTAATAAGAAACTTCCCCAGTGGTTAAAATGTAACCCGTGGATTTTCTCGTAGAAATTTACAATCAGCCTTCACATATAAATATAAGACTGAAGCAAAAGAAGAAACGTTATAAATTTATCAAAAACAAATATATATGGGTGTTTTACTCTTCAAAAATTGCAAGATTGAACTTTGAACTAGCTTTTAAATCATTTTCCCCCAGTCTAGCAATTTTTTTAAAATTGCAGAAAAAGTTATAAAATATCATGTAAACAAAATGAAATATTAGGTCCTTAAATTTTAAGTTAAATCTGTATCTACAGTATAAAACAGGTTTATATGTGGACAGAATGTGCGATGTAAGTACTGAATTTTAGTACTCATCGCTGTCAATCAGTCAACTGATTTTGCATTTTGTAATAAAAACACTGGACGGAATTACATTCACAGAAATTTAAAAAAACCGGAATTCCGTCCCCAGGATGGAATCTATGCAAATATACTATAAATTCTCCATTTCAAAGTCATAATTAAAATTATTTAACTAAAGCATAGAATCACGAAATATCGATAAAAAGCCCTTTCCTTAATTCCTAAGCAGTCTAATATTATGATAATGTTTAGAATTCCAAATTTTTTAATAATATTTAAATAAAAATAATATTATTAATAATAATATTTTAAAATAAGAATGTTTACATGTCGTTGTAACATCCAAGAACATATGAATTAAACAGATCCAAGCAACACAACTTAAACTTATTATTTCATCAATTATTTAACATTTCAGACAGTATTACATAAATTTTTAGTTCAATTATTTCATTATTTACATAAAATAAAGAAATATTATTGCATAAACACATTTAAATAGAATGAGACAAGTAAGTAGAACATGAATTGTTTAACTTACCTAAAAGCGTTTTCTAAGAATCGTCTTCACTATTTATTTCGCTGAACATGAGGCAGAACACTGTTCTTTTACCGAATGTAATTATTTTAAAAGAATATCCAGGAAGATTACTATCAAATACACCGATAAAATACGTAATCACCCATTGCTTTGCATGGGAAATCGCAATGTTGTCATCGCAACAATATGGCGCCACGGTTACAGGGAATGCTTCACTCGTTTGCCGATACGGCGCTTCCTTAGTCTTCTAGTTCCATGGTTAATTCCATCTGTGATTGGTTCCGTATGGAATTACTTCCAGTCACGAAACCAATCACAGATGGAATCAACGTTTCTAAACAAGCAAGTGACGTCACACTAATATCGTCTATTGCATACTGTTTGTTTACACCCCACAACTAGGATATTATAATTAAGTAAATACAAGAAACTATTTAAATCAAAAGGAATTCATTGTTTTTAAAGAATTTGCTCTTTCCTAATTGCTGTGGATTCCCTTTTTGAATCTGTTAGAGATAATTAATCTTCAACGACTTACATTTCATCTTGTGTTTTATTATTAATTATTCACCCCTCTATGGGAACAGATTTGATGTAGGTTGAATGGTCACTGCTTTAGAGCATTTGCCAAGTTGGCTGTCGCTGTGGAGGACCTCTATCAAATCTGTTCCAATTAATGATATTCAAAACATTTTTACATATTTTTATAATATTTTTTTTAGATTCTGCAGTATGATTAATTTGAAGGCTTAGAAGAAATGTTCTATCACCTGCCATTTGCTGGTTATGAGTAAGTATGTCAAATTAAAACTAAATTTAATGAACTATCTTTCTAAGTTGTTATTTAAAGGACTCTTTGTTTTAAAAGTCGTTATCTCAAAGTGACAGGGGAGGGAGGGGGTCAGAAATGTTGGGGAGAAAGTGACATGTTTTATGGACAGCCTCCTTAAAAAATTCACTGAAAATTTGTGATTGGGCTTTGCTACGTTGAGATTATAACTTTTCATTGATTGCAGAACTTAATATCTGAACACCAAGTAGCATTGTGCTTTAAAGCAACTTTTTTTCTCAGGTAGCAGCCTCCCCCGCAGCGATTACACCTACAGCTCATCGCCAGTCGCTCCAGCCAGTGCCCTATGATATCAATGCCCGGACCTCTCCTGCCACCCCGGAGTCTGTTTCCACCCAATTCCATCGTAAGTTTCTGCTTTTTGGATTACTCAATTGAAACTGTCGCATAGCTGCCAAGTACTCAGATTTTATTGGAGGGTTCTTATGTATTATCCCGTTGACAGTGCCGCTGAATTCAAAAAATTGGTTAAAGTCTATCGTCTGTTCTATACTTGTGTCGCTTAACGCTGTCGACGGGATATACGCAAGTACCTAGTTACTGAGATTTTCATCTTTACTCTGATAATCAGATTTCCCCCTTAAAACTCTAGTTTTTTAAATTGCAATTAGTATATTAATGTTATCTCAAAGTGACAGGGGAGGGAGGGGGTCAGAAATGTTGGGGAGAAAGTGACATGTTTTATGGACAGCCTCCTTAAAAAATTCACTGAAAATTTGTGATTGGGCTTTGCTACGTTGAGATTATAACTTTTCATTGATTGCAGAACTTAATATCTGAACACCAAGTAGCATTGTGCTTTAAAGCAACTTTTTTTCTCAGGTAGCAGCCTCCCCCGCAGCAATTACACCTACAGTTCATCGCCAGTCGCTCCAGCCAGTGCCCTATGACATCAATGCCCGGACCTCTCCTGCCACCCCGGAGTCTGTTTCCACCCAATTCCATCGTAAGTTTCTGCTTTTTGGATTACTCAATTGAAACTGTCGCATAGCTGCCAAGTACTCAGATTTTATTGGAGGGTTCTTATGTATTATCCCGTTGACCGTGCCGCTGAATTCAAAAAATTGGTTAAAGTCTATCGTCTGTTCTATACTTGTGTCGCTTAACTAAACGGCTGTCGACGGGATATACGCAAGTACCTAGTTACTGAGATTTTCATCTTTACTCTGATAATCAGATTTCCCCCTTAAAACTCTAGTTTTTTAAATTGCAATTAGTATTGTGTAAAAAGGAGATTAGAAAACGCAGTGCCCCACTTTTTTTTATTGCTACATGTTGAAATTAAAATTTTTCTTGCATCATGCAATAAAACATCTTTTTCCCTTGGCAGCAAGAGCAGCAGCTGCCGGTGTAGCGCCAGCAGACTTCTATGATAGAAACAGGCTGACTAGCCCACGAATTCCCCCACTAACTAGCAGCAGCGAGTAGCTTCTTCAGCGCTAGGGTATGATGTGACAGCAGGATCCAGGGATGCACTGTCAGAAAAGTAAAGAAAAGCTGACGGGTGAGTTAAGATATTATTTTAGTTGCATTGCTACGATTATGACCCAGCCCAGTAAAGAATTTAAAAGACAAAAACAAACGTAGAATTTCAAACCATTTGAGCCTGAACTAGAGTCCTTGGCCAAAATCGAAAACAGCCAAAAGGTAAAAGTCTTCTACCACTGGGTCAACTCTTAGTGAGCGCGGCTCTCAGGGGTGTCTTATCGGTGTTTGCAAATTTCATATTTACTCCTATAATTAGATTTCCCCCTTAAAATTGCTATCAGTATTATGTAAAGGAAATTGGGGTTAGAAATTTTAGTATACTTTAATCGGATTATAAGAGAAGATAGAAAACGAAAATCGAGGTTCTTTGCAGCCGTGAGGTTGGCAACTATGCTGTCATATGTGACATGTGACCCAGTGAACAGTAAAACCATTTTACATAGCTTTATTTCTTGTATGATATTAAAAACTAAAATGCAGCGTTAGAAAATGGAAAAATAACTCACTGGTTCTGCTAACTATTACTTTGCAAATCTTACTGGTCCTCAACCAAAATGACTTGTCTGGCAAATTAAAAAGAAAAGGTTCCAATTTATTTAAAGTAGTTACTGCAGTTAAAGTGAATACCAAATATTAATTCTAAAAAACTAAAAATATCTATTAAGTACACTTTTCTTGATGAAATGTTAGTATTTCTCTAATTGATATAAAATTTCTAATTAGTTATGCAGCAAAAAAAAGAGACTAGAACTGGAGAGTGAGATATTTTTCCCCCCTGGTCTGCTGGACTAGTGATTTTCTGAGTAGTGGCCAGAGCCTATTTTCAGTCGTCTCGGACCAGTGTTAATTTTGATCACTGCTGATATGCTATCTCTCAAATGTATATATTATATGTAATTATAGTAGGTTCACAGTTTACGGAAATGGGTTTGCACTATTTTTCAATTTGCACTATTTTTTTCATTGAGGGCTTATTCCCACTTATAAGAAATTTTAAAATTATATTTCTTAATCTCTATGCAAATGGATCAAAGAGTATAATGAAACTCATGTTTGTTTTAATTTTTTATAATTTATGATATTTACTAATATTTTGCAGTTAATGTTTTCCAGAAGTTTTTAACACATTTAAAAAGCTTGTAAAATTTCTTATTTTAAAAAATGTGCATTTTACCTTGGTTAAAATACAGGGTTGGAAAAAAACCAGGTTTTTTTCAAAAAAACCTAAAAAACCCGTTTTTTTTTGGTTTAAACCAGGTTTTTTTTGGTTTAAACCAGGTTTTTTTACTGAAATTCTTCCCTAACACATAAATACAAATATTTCTGATTGTTTTCATTTATGAATACATTGAATAAATAGTTCATCAATTCAGCTATTAACTAAGTGACTTAATTAATTAATTAAAATTAATTTTATTTAATTAAAAAAAGTTAAAATTATACATAACCATAAAAAACCAAGGGAGTCTGTTTAGAGCATTAAAAAACCATCTGGTTTTTATAATGCATATTATATTTAAAAATCCAGTGCTTATTTGATTAAAAAAACCAATTGGTTTTTATTATGCATTCAAATATCCAGTTCCTTAATGAATTAAAAAAAACAAATAGTTGTTTTTTATAAATAAAACCAAGGCATTATTCATAAAAACCAAGGCCAAGAATTCTTTTTAGAGAATTTAAAACCAACTGGTTTTTATAATGCACATTTAAAAATCCAATGGATTAAAAAAAAAACAATCGGTTTTTATGATACATTCAAATATCTAGTCTAGTTCTAAATGAATTAAAAAAAAAAACAAATTGTTTTTTTATAAAAAAAAAACCAAGGGAGTCTTTTTAAAGCATTAAAAAACCAAGTGGTTCTTTATAATGCAAATTTAAAAATCCGGTGATTAGTTGATTAAAAAAACAAATTGATTTTTATTATGCATTCAAATATCTAGTTCTTAATGAATTAAAAAAAAAACAAGTTTCAAAACCAAACCACTCCAGGTTTTTTATAAAAAAACCAGGAGTCTTTCTAAGAAAATTTCAATTGGCTAATTGTTTTCAAAAAATTGCATAGCTTTACAGCATTAATGTCAGAAGCATTCAACATATTTTGTTCAAAAGACAATATTTGAATCAATAAATGACTTTAAACCCAAAAGTTTTGTTTTTTTTATGAAAAAAACCATTTGGTTTAAACCAAATGGTTTAAACCGTGCCAACCCTGTTAAAATATAAATATTGATTTGTCAATAGTACATAAACATCAAACCTTGTTTTTCCCATTTTCCCCACCTGGCTCTACAAATTATATTTCAAAATGAAAATTTTGGCAACCAAGGAATTTACATAAATTGTTTGGACTTCAGTCCACCAGTTGCCAACCATTGGTCTATAATTTTCTGCATTATATTGAATATTATTTAGAATTAATTTTTTAAATCAGTAACGTTAATTTAAACTTTCGGGGTTGGCACTTTTATGTATTCTCATTCTCTTATCGCTTGAGATGTTTTCGATGAAGTGGCACGTTCAATGGGTTAATGCGAAAGTACTTTTTTTAATAGTTAAAAATAAAATTGCTAAATTTTTTTTGCAGGAGCTGTCAGTTGCATTTGATGTCCCCTGAAATAGTATTATTTGAATCATTTTTTTAAACAAATTTTAATTATATTACATTTTTAAGTTTAGTTATTACCTTCACAGTTTATATTTAATGTATATTTTTTTATATGAACTCTTTAACCTTAATCCCTGTGATGCTAGAAAGCTGTTTGTAAAATTTGTTGTGTTTGTATCAGTTGTTCAATAAACTTGATTTTTCTTACATTTAATGTGTTGAAATAAGTTTTTTAAATAAAAATGTGTCCATCTTGAATTATACTTCTATTTAAAGGTAAGTTTTTTCATTAGTGCTTTAGAGCCTAAATTAAAAAAAAAAATTGTAGAAATTAAAATATATATGTATATTTTGTTTTTATGAATTTTAAAAACTTAATTTTAAATTTATTTTATTACTTCATTTTACTGTATTTACTTAATAATTACTTTGAAGTATTCTGTAATCATACAGCATAAAATTCGAGTTACTTTTTGTTAAAAGTGGTGTGTTCACCTAGCTAAAAAGTTGTGATAAATTATTTTTATCTCCTGAGTTATAAGTTTAGTATCGCATTTTTATTTTTTTCGATGTTTCTTTATTGAATTATGATACAAAATTTTCCCTGAAAATATGTATTATGTACTGTGCAATATTTCGGGAAAAATTTTGCGACATCATATAATTTAACAAAGAAACTCCGAAAAAAATAAAAAATGCAATATTAAACCTAAACATCAATATTGAATCAAGAATTTTTGGAAACCTTACAAAAACCAATGACCGCAATAATGAACGAAGGTTTTTTGGCATTGGTTTCCGCAGTCTACACGAAAAAAATTTTTTCTAAGGTTGTTATGAAACCTTTCAAAAACCTGGCTAGAGAGCATTGAAACAGGGTTTTCTTGTCTATCCTTGAAAAAACCTGTGCCTATAACCTTGTAGAAGGTTAATCCGCAAGGTTACGCAAAAGGTTGGTAATGTCAACTAGCGTACCTTTTTCTTAGGTTATCCTAAGGTTTTTTCGGGGTTATCGGGTTGCAAATAAAACCCTCAAAAAACCTTTTTCGGGTTGCAATGCAAGGGTAAAAAAACCTTCAAAAAACCAAAAAATGCTATCTGGGTTAAAAATATGAAACATTTAATTCACTTTTTTGGAACAATTAGCATTCAAATTTAGGCTTAAGAGTAGACTTTTTGCAATCGGGGTTCGGGGTATTGTTTTCTTGAAGCTGCTGTTTGATCATCAGAAATTTCTTCATCTTCAATACTAGATAATGATGATTCTTCAAATTAATCTCGGTCATGAATCGTCTCGAAACTATTGAGAGCCTTTGCCTGTCTCTTCTCTTCGTTACTTAATCTTTGTAAAGCTCTTTCTTCGCGTTTTGCCAGCTTTACATCAATTCCACCTAAACGTCCCACTCGACCCGGCTTTTGTTGATTCCGTAAAAATTGTCAAACTTCTTCAATTTTTAATATATCCAACGCATTCGCGGATGCAACAAAGAGATTGCTCAGGTTATCACAAACGCCTGTTCTAATTTTTTCTGGGAGTCTGACGGACGACAAGCCTTTTGTTGTAAACTTCGCCAAGTGGAATACATCTTCATAACTTTATTTGGGCATTTGTTAAACTGTCTTGTAGGGATTCTTGCTTTTTCCCAAAAAAATGAGACACTCTCGCACTGACAAGAATTTCTGTTATCTGATGGCATACTTTTCCAATCAAATAGATATTTTTATCACTACTAGTCCAGTAAATCTACTGAAAAAAAGGGTCAAACCGGTAAAAAATTGATACATTTGGTTTTTCAACGGTTTTCACTTGGGAATGACCTCAATAATAACATACTAAAAATCGGACAAAATCGGATCGCGGGAAGTTTAATTTTTTTTTAAATTTTTAAAAAATGGCCGAAAAAAAATTTCAAAAAATCAATTAATAGTAATCGAGACTTATGATACATGTTTATAGACTAGTTTTCAGTGCTGAATGCGAATATCCCATTTAAAATTTAAAAAAATTAAAATATCAATTTTTAAAAATTATTTGAAAAATTAGATGTTTGAAAAAAATAAAGCATCGCTCAAAACCACAAAATAACTGCAAAAGAAGTAATTCAAACAGTTTTCCCTTATATATTATATTATATTAGAAATCATATTATATTAGAAATCACTTAAATAATGACATACTAAAATTGGAAGAAAATCGGACAGTAAAAAGTTTAATTTTTTTCAAAATTTCAATTTTTTTGGCCTCAAAAATCGACCTTTTTTAAAATTCTCGTTAAAAACGTTTGAGGCATTTGCAACGGTAATTTTTACATGGATATTGTAGTTATATAGCTATATAACATAAAAAAGCCCAATGGATGATTAAATCATCAGTTAATTAATTAATTTATTAAAATGAACATTAAAAATACAGGTAAAATCAATCAATCAAATATAACAGAAAATATTTTAACAATATTCAGTGATTAATCATCTAAAAAATAATTAAATTTGAAAGATACAAAATATCCTTTAAAAAATTTAAACTTTTAACAAATTTAAAAATTTTAAATTTTTTAAAAATTTTAAATTTTGTAATATAGGCATGTGATACATGTCTACAGCCTATATTTTAGTGCTGTTTACGAATATAAGGCCCACTTTTCAATAAAATTTAAAATAAGTGTGGAAAATTTGAAGCATTTTTTTAATACTTTCCCAGATAGCATGTAACCTTATGGCTAACCTTCTCATTTCATTGGTATTGGGTTGGCCCAAAACATGATTTGCTATAGAACCCTCTTCAAATGTTATAGAAAGGTTGTACTGCCAACCCAGTTGAGTTGTTCCGAAAAAAGTTTGCCGTATAACGTTTTCCCAATGTTATGAATAAGGTGTTTCCTTCAATCATTGAAAGAGCAAGGGGAAGAAAGGTTTTGAAACCTTATTGAGACCATGCCATGTGACTGACGCACGCATGAATTTCCCAGCCAATCCACGATCAGCACGCCAGGATGATGTCCAAAACAAACGGGCGCCATTTTTTGCAGCGGTCTTTTTGAATTGGACATATCAAGTGAAGCGTATTTACATAAAAAGTAAGTGATTTTATAACTATTTATTTATTTATTTAACCACTTTGTTAACTTTTGATGCTTGTTTTCATTATTTTATTTGATGATAAACTCGCCGGCTTTTATGTCAGTATAATTGTGTTGATATATGTTTAGTTAACAATTTAAAACGATGAGATGGAAACCACAAAATTTTTAATATTTTTAATAGGAAAAACTCAATAATTGCCCATTTAAAAACTCTATCAGTTATGAAAACGCCAAAATAAATTCAAATAATTTATTTTCAAGCCTTTATTTTAAAACTTTTTACATTAAAATAAAAATATTTATAGAATAACTCGTAAGACAATATTTACTAGACTTAAAAATTTACTGGGATTTTTATTATACATATTTTTTAAATTTTTCTCTACCAGATATTATATCTGCTTCACACACTGTTGTAAATGAGATAAAAAACCTCAAAATTATATATTTTAATGGGAAAAATCCTAAAAATGTCTATTTAAAACATTTTTCAGTTATGAAAACATCAAAATAAATTAAAATAATTAATGGTTTAACATGGAAATGTGAAATTTCAGTTGTTGATACTGATAGATAAAAGTTAAAAAAAATTTTTGACAACAAAAAATTAGATATATAAGTTGATTAATTTGGACATTAAAAAATATTATTTTTTACTAATATATCTGTTTGAGTGTAGAGATTTTGTTCATTTTTTTTTCATTAGGTTTTCATGAAGTATCGAAAAAGGTCTACTAAATAAGGAAAAGACTAAGGAAAATCAATTAAGGGATGTTGTTAGTGTTCATTCACGCAAAATTCAGGATTGCTCGAAGGTAATTTTTTATGACTTAATATCAATTTTAAAATGCAGTTAAGTGAATAAAAGTATCAAAAGGTATGATGAAACTATTTTTCAGTTATGATTTATTTAATATGTTGAGTATTGGCCGGCTTGAACTTTTTAAATGTATGTAAGGCTTTGTAAGGCTTTTAAATGTATGTAACTTATTACTTAAGCGCAATTCTCATATATTATGCTGAGATTAAAAGTTTATTTATTCTTTAGTAGATTTTTTTGTTAAGTTAAATAAACAGTATAACTAATCAATAAACAAACTATATTTTTTCCAGATACAAAAGAAATGAAAAAGAAAAAGTGTGAAAGAGTCCTGTGTATAAAGCAAAATTTTCAATATTTTATTTATAAATGCTTGTGCAATTTTGTTTCTGTGTTCAAATAAATTAAATTCGCTTGTCTCACTTAAAAGGTGTTTTGAAAATTTTGTGCTTATCAGTTTTTATCAATTTCATTAATATGTAAATCTTAGTAATTATTTTCAATTGCTTCAAAGGAGGTTATTTAGTTACTTCAAAGTTAAGAAAATATACAGTATTAACAATATTTTGTACAATTTAGTTAAATAAAATCAGCCTAAAATATGGTAATTTTAAGAATTTACAATATTCACATGGTTGTTGAGGACCATTTCAAAGGTAAGGATTTCATATCAGATTGAAAAACTTGCTTCTATTTATTGCATTTTAAGTAATTAAGATTTGCAAGCTGTTTTCTAAGTTATACATTTTAGTTGAGTATGTGGTTAGCAAAATTTTGTAACTACAGGTTTTTTTTGCTAAATTTTGTGATTGTGAATGTTATTATTTATATAAAAAATATTGAAAATATAGCCTGAAATATTTCAGGAGCAATTTTGACAAAATTCAACTAAGAAACTTCTAAGAAAAAGTACATAAAGCTAAATTTGGTGAACCCCATACCAAACTGAAATCTTTACATTGTATCCCCCATAATTCATAACCTGTATTGGGCAATTCCATGGGTAACTGACTGACATTTTTTAAGAAAAACACTTAGTATTTTGTAATTTTCTTCCCAAAAATAAATTATAAAAAACCAATTTCCACCCAGTATATTGCTTTCTTGTTAGTTAAATCTAATGGCACAGTAAAATTTTCAAATATGTTGTTATTTCTATTTTCGAAAAATCTTAATCAACGAGGTAATTGACTGATATAAATGTTTCATAAATGTCAGTCAATTACCTTGTTGATTAAAATTTTTCAAAAATAGAAATAACAACATATTTGAAAATTTAACTCTGCTATTATAGATTTAACTAACAAGAAAGCAATAAACTGGGTGGAAATTGTTTTTAATTTATTTTTGGGACGAAAATTACTAAATACTAAGTGTTTTTCTTAGAAAATGTCAGTCAGTTCCCCGTGGAATTGCCTTATTACGTTTGATATTGGAACCTTTCCGCAACCCTGCATCTAAAAGGCTTGTTAAGGCTCATTGAAGGTGGATTTAACGTGTTCGCAGGGTTATCCTGACAACCTTAAGGATTGGTTGATATTATAAGGTTAGTACATGGTGCTATAAACCTTAAATACTATTTAAGTAGGGTTAATTAAAGGGTTTTTTTTCAACCTTCCAAAAATAAGGTGTTGGGAAGGTTATTTTTCTAACCCTATAAACCCTATACCTATAACCCTGTGCTGCCTTACCATTGCATTGGAAACCCTACGTAATGTTGATTTGGCAGGGTTACAGAAACCTTAATTAGCGTCAACTAGGCAAGGTGAGTCTCACCTTGCCGTAGGGTTAACGGGGTTGTCCTGAAAACCCTTCGCCAACGTTAAATGGGTTGGCGGGGTAAGGTTATGCCAACGTTGTTTAAACCTTACATTGCTATTTGGGTTTCCTTTAAATGCTTCAATTTTTCCACACTTATTTTAAATTTTATTGAAAAGTTGTCCTGATATTCGTAAACAGCACTAAAATATAGCCTATAGACATGTATCACATGCCTATATTACAAAATTTAAAATTTTTAAAAAATTTAAAATTTTTAAATTTGTTAAAAATTAAAATTTTTTAAAGGATATTTTGTCTCTTTCAAATTTAATTATTTTTTAGATGATTAATCACTAAATATTGTTAAAATATTTTCTGTTATATTTGATTGAATGATTTTACCTGTATTTTTAATGTTTATTTTAATAAATTAATTAATTAACTGATGATTTAAATATCCATTGGGCTTTTTTTATGTTATATAGCTATATAACTACAATATCCATGGTAAAATGACCTTTGCAAATGCCTCAAACGTTTTTAACGAGAATTTTAAAAAAGGTCGATTTTTGAGGCCAAAAAAATTGAAATTTTGAAAAAAAGTAAACTTTTTATTGTCCGATTTTCTTCCAATTTTAGTATGTCATTATTTAAGTGATTTCTAAGGGAAAACTGTTTGAATTACTTCTTTTGCAGTTATTTTGTGGTTTTGAGCGATGTTTTATTTTTTTCAAATATCCAATTTTTCAAATAATTTTTAAAAATTGACATTTTAATTTTTTTAAATTTTAAATGGGATATTCGTATTCAGCACTGAAAACTAGCCTATAAACATGTATCATAAGTCTCGATTACTATTAATTGATTTTTTGAAATTTTTTTTCGGCCATTTTTTAAAAATTAAAAAAAAATTAAACTTCCCGCGATCCGATTTTGTCCGATTTTTAGTATGTTATTATTGAGGTCATTCCCAAGTGAAAACCGTTGAAAAACTAAATTTATCAATTTTTTACCGGTTAAGTAACAGATTGCCTGGATACTTCTTAAATTAGAGGACATAACTGCACAAGCACAACTAACAGAAACCAATGCTAAAGAAGACTAGTTTTAAAATACTGCCGTGTGGCAGCTCTTATTTTTCCCACTCTTTCTGACGCTCCCTAAACTCCATACAATTAAATAGCTCACCCCTGGAGGATTCGGGAAGATGGGGGTGGGGCGGTCTGTTTTGTCTTTCGCCCACCTCCATCGTGCCGGGGACTTCAAAAGTCTGAGATAAAAACAAGCCGTCTTCGAGGAGAGAAATGGGGAATGGGACTCTGCTCCCTCAGACAACAAAATCTTTTTATTTCTCATATTCATTTCCTGGATCTAAATCATGATAAAATTGTGAACTTTTACCAAGTTCCTCATATGTTTATCTACATTTCTTCATGACACATGCTCCTTCCTCAAATTTCATCTGTTCGTCATTCTGCTCTTCGGGAAGCGAGCGGAGACGTTATCCCTGTAGTAAGCCATACTATATAACTATGGCGCGATATGGCCATATTTCAACCGCGATGAGGTTAATATTAAAATATCCGAAAATCCTTTTGCACACTTTCATTTCATGCAAAAGGGGGGGGGGGGGTGGAAAAAAATTCCGACTTTGAAAAATAAGGGCCACCCTAATAAATACTGACTGAAGTGAATACTATAACTCCGAAGTACCTTTTGAGTCGTATGACCTTCGGATCGGTATCTCCCCGTGGCCTGCATTTGCCACATTGGTGACCCTGTATACGAACACGAACCTTCATCACCTTCCCTTACGGTCACTTCACTATACGAACCCAACCACAATTCAATCCCTTCTTTTATTACTTTCTCTAAATTTTAATGCGTTTTGACGCCATTACAACTATTTTTTAAGTTTTAGATATAACAAAGCATGTGGAATCTCTATCCCTGGTACCAATTCAGTTATTAAAATTTTTTCCAATTTTAAGAATTTCTGAAGCCTCAGTTGAAAATTTTGACACCAGTTGAGATGGAACATTAACTATTCTCGATGCCTCAATTGCCCAATAAAGTAACTTTAGAGCACACATTATTAATTGAGTTATTGAATTTTTTAAAAGTGCACTCTGGTTTTGATCTTAAAATCTTATTCAGAACTAGCTGATATACCCGCCATTTCTCGGGGGGAAGGCTTACCAAACTGTGTGTTAAAATAAATAAGAGTTATTTTCTTCACTGTACTTCTTTCCGAGGAGTCATTTAGATGCAATAGAGTCAACTGCCTTCCCGCTAGAATTCTTTTTTGATGTCATACTACTTCCTTAAGATGTAAAAATACTTTAAAAATACCATATGTTTAGACTTAATGTGTGAAATCACCATCCCCGTTTTGAAAGAGTAATTTTTTTAAATAGAAAAAAGTCATGGGACCTTCTGAGCCCCCCTTATTATTTTTTTTAATGTCCTTTGCTCCCTCCATCCATTTCTGCAATTTATATATGAGCTGGTTAGGATGAAAGTGGTATAAGTCCACTGAACTTCGTTTTGTGTAATTGAAGGTTTTCTAAAAACATGCGCTAAAAATTCAGGATTACTTGTATTTTTACTTTGTGGGGTGGATTTGTCTTAAGGCAGGGACACAATTTTTGCTGCGGATCAACTTTTATCAAATTTTAACTGAAAGTGCTTTAAATTAGCTTTAATGGACTTATACCACTTTCATCCTGACAGATGATGGGTTTCGGGAAGGAAGATGGGTATTGAGATGTAGTAAATATAGCTTTTTGAGCGACTGGTTAGTACAAAGTTAGATTTTAATGTTATGTTCCACAGATTTTGATGCATAGATTAAGAATATTTTGTTGTAAAATTTTATATGACCCATTTTGGGGGGTCATATTCAAAATGGCGACCGAGAAACGTTCTTCGCTTGATATGTCTAGTTTATATTTTCTATTTGCTTTAACTAAAGCTAAGGTTTAAATTAAAATAGGTTTTCGTTTTCTAAAAAAAATTGTTATCGATGTGATTTTTAAGATGGCGTCCAAGATGGCCGCCGATTATAAAGTTTTGCAGTTTTTATGATAGATTAGCTGATATGCCCGCCGTTGCTCGGATGATAAAAGGCTTATCAAACTGTGTGTTAGAATAAATAAGCATTATCGTTTACATGCAATAGAGTCAACAGTCTTCCCGCTAGGATTCTTTTTTAATGCCACACCACTTCGTTAAGATGTAAAAAAACCCTTTAAAAATGCCACCTGTTTAGATTTAATGTGTGAAATCCCCATCCCCGTTTTTAAAGAGTATTTTTCAAAATAGGAAAAAAGTCAGGGGACCTTCTGAACCCCGTTATTTTTTTCTCTTTTGTCCTTTTCTCCCTCCATCCATTTCTGCAATTGGTATAAATGTATATTTGAGGCAAATTTCTCCGCCTTCGCTTCACAATAAAGATATATTATTGAACAGCAATGTCTATAGATAAAACTTATTTCCCCCTCATCCCGCTAAATTTTTATATAATACAAAACAAATTAATATACTACATACTTTTTTAAGATGTTATAAAAATATTAAAAAACCGGTTTAGAATTAGTGTTTATAACCATTTTTTATTAATGATAATTTTTTTTTAAATCAGGGGGAGACCCCCTGAACCCCCCTTGCTGATTTATCACCAACTCTTTCATTGAAAGAAATTTCAAACATGAAATAAAAGTAAACATCATTTGCATCGACACTGAAAATGCCTGTGATAAAATATTGTTTAATTTGAACTTTGCTGGAAATACTTTACTTAAATGGAAAAAAGAATAAAATTTTTCAGTGGAACGGTTTTTGGTTATCATAAAAAAAATTATTTAATCATTAAAAATTCTTTCTTTATCATATTTTTTAAAAATTCACCTGTTATAAAACATTTCAAAATAAATATTTCCAACAATAGAGGTTTTGCGTGTCCTGGAAAGAGCAATAACCGCAATAAATTTAACATTGAAGGCTAAGCATAAGAATTTAGAAAAGGGACAAAAAAGGCTCCTTGGAATGCTTTGATTCAGAAAATTCTTTTTCGCAAACTTTCCTGGTTGTGTGAGGAACGACATGCTAAAATTTCATAACAATCACATTAACAATGTGGGTGCTAGGATCCAAAAACTAAAAACGGGAGTGAATATTCAAACCCCCGTGCACCCCCTCCAGAATGCCCCCTCCAGAATGGAATATCGAAAAATCCAGAAATTACTTTCTTTGAAATTCTCTCAAGAAGGTATTACCAACAGTTCAATTCGTAATATCGATTTCTCGGTATTTTTTTCTTCGAAAATATAAAACTTGGTTTATGCTCAGCAAAAACGGGTTTTTGGAATATTCAGACCTCTTAAAATTCGAATATTCAAAATCTGAAAAATGCCTTTCTAGAAATTGTTGCTAGGTACCTTCCTGCGAAATAACAAAGATCTGGGGTCATTTGGGACGCCACTGGGCTCAAAAATGTCGAAAACGCTCCAAACCCCCCTGTGGGTCAGAAAAAAAATATTTCGAAAAATCCCTTCTTAGTGCGCGTATACACCGTAAGGTCTTCGACCCTACCAAGTTTCGAGTCTTTAGCCCCGGTAGATTTTGCTGTGCGTTGGTAAGTGAGTGAGTGAGTGAGTGTGTGAGTGAGTGGTAAAGCTCTTTTATTATTATAGACTAGCTGACTTACCCGGCCTTGCACGGGTTAAGTTAATTCATAAATATTTTAAAAAGTTTTTCAAGTTATGTCTTTTCTTTTTCTGGATTTCTTTTTCTGGAACTTATCATCCCGTCGTCCCCGTCGTCTTTTTCATCCCAGTTCTTAACTGTAAAAATATACCCTAACTCATCCCGTCCCGCATTTAAATTTGGCTGTTACCTTCGCTGTAAAGAACAATCAAATTGAAATCATCAGGTTTATCAAGTTATGTCTTTTCTTTTTCTGGATTAGCAGTCACTTATCATCCCGTCACCCCCGTCGTGTTTTTCTTCCCGGTTCCTTACTTTGAAAATATACCCTAATTCATCCCGCCCCGCTTTTAACTTTGGCTGTTACTTTGGCTGTTAAAGAACAATCCAATTTAAATCATCAGGTTTATTGAGTTATATGGTTTTTCTTTTCCTGGTTAGCAATCACTTATCATCCCGTCGTCCCCGTCGTCTTTTTTATCCCGGTTTCTTACTGTGAAAATATACCCTAACGTATCCCGTCCCGCATTTTACTGTGGCTGTAAAAGAACAATCCAATTGAAATCATCAGTCTTCTATGAAGAATTTCCGATGTCCTTTTCAAAAATTACGCTTCGGTTTTTATAAATCACTTGATAAAAACTTAGGAAGTAAAAATCACAACCCTCTTTGAGCCCCTTGGGAATAATTTCCTACAGGATGTTACAAACCGTATATGAAGTTTCTATCGTTTTCCAAAAATGATATTAATTTAATCAAAAAATAATCCCTATGTGTAATTCAGTCAACAACCCCCGCCGCCAAAGCAAAATATTTAACTATACCTAATTTATTTTATATTCAAAAATGATAAAGAATCCATTTTTATTTGCATGATCCTACATCGCCAAAAATAAAAACATTTTTATCAAAATAATAAAATGCTTGATAAATCTCATTTTCCTTTTATCATGATAGCCAACTTCTTAGTAAAAACGGTTATCTAGTACTTAACAATAAAAATTTAGTGAATGTATAAGTCTAGTAAACCATGCCCCATGAAACAATGAAATAATTTCAGCTGTTTCCATGGAAACCATTTATTTTAGCCTTTCCATAAATATATTTATTTTAGAAAAAAAAATTAAAATTACAAATAAAGGAAAATGTTGTTTCAAAATTAATTATTTGAATTTATATGTTTCCTGAAAATTGTTATAATTTTGAAATAGAAATTTACACTGTGTTTTTCGTCTTAATTTGTTATAAATTATGAAATTATATTTTATCACATGAGGCCAGACGAAACCTCAAGAGAGAAATAAACCTACTGCAATTTATGCATTTCAACAATGCACAATGCTATTTCAATGGGAAAAACGGAGTAGAAAAAGTGCCGAAAAACAGGGAAGGAGTCGTTGGATTTTAAAATCGTTTCTTAGTGCGCGTCGCATAGCTGAGAGGAAAGTCTCAGTCAAATTTCAAAGCTCTGGGTTCAGTAGTTTCAGAGATTTCGTGTTGAGTGTTTGTCACTTACCAGTGAGTCAGTCAGTCAGTCAGTCAGTCAGTCAGTCAGTGGTATTTGGCTTTTATAGATGTAGATAACTTGATAATTTTTTTCATCAGATTTGTTTACAAAACAATTAAATTGTTTATTGATTAAGGGTGTGGACGTACAATTGAATTGCGAGTTTTCAAAAAGAACAATTATTGGGAAAACGCGTCCTTTCAACAGAACTTGCTCTGGGGGGGGTGAAGTTGTTCGTTTGATTTCTTTATAAAGAACAACAATGGGCGAGACTTCACATCTGTCCTTCACAGAGGAAGACGATCTTTCGATTACCGATACCAGATCGTTTAATCATACACTGCATCTCATAGTCCAAATACGATCTACATAATGAGCTATACTGGACACGATTTATCGGCATATTATCGAGCAGAATATGCAATTCTGAGGCTCTTAAAGCCGATATGCCGAGGACTGCAGATACCTGGATATTGGATGAATACAATGGTTCCAAATTTCAACTGGCCATGATTGAGTTCTAATATATTTTGAATCGGGATAATACATATATATTTATAAAGAAAAGTAGGTACTATATATTTTGATTTTGTAAGAATGGGATATTTTTATAGTTATTGTACATACCCAAAAATTAACTAATATGATAATGAATTTTTATATTTAATCAAATTTAAAATATATTCATCCGCTCAAAAAAAAAAAATAAAAAAAAATCATACTTATTTATTTAATTCCATCTCCATTGAAGATACACAAAAGGTAAGAATTTACGTAAACTTTATGAGTTTCACGGTCGGTGTCCATAATAAACTCAAAATGCGTTTCTGGAATAATGGACTGTAAAATTTTAATAACGAAGCAATAGAAAAGTCTTTGGTTGATGGTCAAGACTGATGATGTCACTCGCAGTAAGTGACAAAATGTTTGTAAAAACTTTAACTGTTTAGAAACTTATTTTTATTTAATTTAAAATTTGATTGCATAACTGTTTGTATTTTTCAATCATTAAAACTATACACAGAGTGTAATTTTGATAAAATTGTTTTACATCGAATTTAAAAAAAAATCTTGGATGTTTCTTTTACAAAAAAACAAAACAAAAAAATTTAGAATTAGATTCATTATTTTACAATTTATTATACGTTATCATATCATAGCTATAAACTAATTTAAGAAAAGACTTTCAAGGAATTTTTAGCCTGTCTTACAAGCAGAGCACTTAACCAGATAAAGGTTTTAGTATTTCTTTTGTGAGCTTCCATGGAATTTATTTATCGGAAGGTGTTTGATATTAGCATACGGTAACCGAAAGGCAGGAAAGGGAATCCGAAAAGCCCAGACGATGAAGTTTCGTATTTACGAAGTCTGAAATAGGAGGAGAAATTCTAGAACCTGTCAATTGCATACTTAGACTTTTGCTTCTATTCCTTTGGGTCCCGGAGGTGCAGCGAAGTGTAATCGTACGAAAAAGCTGTGATTCCCTTCTGGCTTTGGCATCTCGTCATTTTATAGAATTGTCCGGAAGTCATAAGTTTTGGGAGTTTTTCTTAAGTTTCAACAGCATGGCAACGACCTTTTCGAATCCGGCCATGAGTCACATGGGAACGCACTTGTTCAAGTATGGCAAGAACAGTGTAAGAGATAAAGGGGAAATTTACTTTAAAATATTTTTCACTATATGAAGTTTATATGAGAAATAACAATACAGTGGAAGCTCTTATAGCGTAATTAATCCGTACCGAGTTTTTTGTCGCTATAAGAGCAAACTTCCGAGTGATATACTCGAGTTTAGAATATCACTCGTTTAAAAGCAATAAACTCGTTAAGCTAAACTATCAATTTTGATGCTTTTCGGGAAGGTGGACTCGGTTCCCTCAATGATGTATTTTTAGTAGACTAATAGAGCATTTTCAATCACATGACTCGGACCTAACAACGGCCTTAGCAACAGAAAATGTTACAGTTTTTTGCCCTACAGAGGTTAACAGTTACAGAAAATGACTGGCCGTGAAATTCTTCTATTGGAGCATTTGCAATCACGTGACCCCATACCTAAAAATCGCCTTAGCAACAGATAAACAGCGGCCTTAGCAACAGTTAAAAGCCATACAGAAGGTACACAGTTAAAAGAAAATAACCGTTTGTGACGTCACCTGAAAACACTCTATTTATAAAGTCTGGAGGAAATCTCAACCTGAAAACGATATCATTGGGATTTAGAACACAGTTCGAATCATCCAATTGATCTTTCCTCACTTTAAACAATTATTTCTTATTTTATGAAGTCTTGATACTTCCAATTTCATGTTATATTACCTTATTTTTTTGCTTTTATTTTAATTTATATAAAGTTTAAGATCAATATTTTATAGAGTATAAATATTTGCTTTTTAAATTTTGATTTTGATATTAATTTATTGCATAGCTTAGCTTCCTTAGAAAGGTCTGATGCTTAACAAAATTTATTACATCAATTTCACCTGCATCTGCATGCAATTTGAAAAATTTATGTCTTAAATATAAGTAAAAAAAATGGAAATAAAGAAAGATAAATGAATACGCTAATAAATTTAAAGTCAAAAATCAACAAGGACATTAGGTAGTAAAAGGTTTCGTTTGGGATTGTAGCAGGTTACCCCGGGCGAAAGCAAGCGAGAAGAAGATGCGATCGTTACTTGGTGCTGTTTGTCATACTCTGATATTTGTTTATTGGCTAATTCTGGTGTGACGCACACAAACCGATCCAGAAAAGTATTCGATAAGCTGAATCGATTCGAAGATTAGTCTTTATAAGAGCACAAAAGTGCTCTTATAGAGACTAATTTTTGGGTCTTTATAAGAGAGTATTTTTATAAGAGCAGGGGCTCTACTTAGATGCCTTTGGAATTATTCCCCTCCGGAATATTTCCAACAACCGAAATCTGGAAATTCCAAAGGCAAGATTCCGGAAGTAAGCGAAAGTCGTACTTAGATACCTCCGGAAACCGGGTTAGGAATCGAAGAGGGGCATTTTGGGTTCGAGACTACTTTATTTCCCACTCCGGAATAGCGGCAACCAATCAGAGCTTTTGTTGTGCGCTCTTGTTTAGTAAACAAGAGATGATAACGTGTCGTTAGATGACAATTCTAGATATCTAGATTGGTTTTACATAGGTCCACATGGGTGTCAAAAGACACTTTAAAGGATGGCAGAACAATTAAATAATGTGCGCGACTAACAATAACTCGCCAACGAACCAGCAACTAGAAGCGATCCGAATTTTGATTGCTGTGCGAACAGTGTTAGGGGACTGTGTTATTGAAGTTTTCGTTTAGTTTGTATTTCATACAGACATTTATGTTCATTAGGGAAAATTAAAAATACAAATTAAATTCACTGTTTATGTTTCATTGTCAATCTCATAAACTAAGTTAGATTCTTTTAAGATTAATATATCTAGTTTTCAAATTTTCAGTTTTCTTATCTTGTCACACTGGGGGGGGGCCTTTTTCATAGATTTCAGGATGCTGAATTAAACATGTCAATCATCTTCCAATATTATGAAAATGTTTCTATATTTTATTTTCTGCTAAAAGGTTTTGTATTTCACAAAAGTAATTGGGAAGTGATGAAGTATTTGTCAAAATTAAGAAACTTTACATTAGTTCTGCACCACTTCTATAATCTAAATTTCTTAAAATTGGAGGATGATAGAAGTTTTTTCTTGCTTTTTTTCTACATTAATTGATGACTTGATTGATGAATTGATTAATTGATGAAATTAAAGAGGAGAAAATTCATAATAATTTCTTTTTCTGTCTACAAACAATAAATTCTCAGTAAAGGGCAAATGCAGTTATTACTTTGATAAAGTTTTTTTACTTCAAATGGTATTGCATCAGCCTTTTGCTCATTCCCTTCCTGAGAAAGGCGAAAAGTTTCAGTTCAAAATTTCCCTTGAAGGTCATCCTGCTTTCTCCTTGTGTTTGATTGGTTGTCAATTGTATGGTGTGGTTTCGCTTCGTAAAACGATGAGGGAAGTCTAGTGAAAGTGTTTAATAGTTCCTGATTTCCCATGGCTGCGTATGGTCTGGGAATGTTTTCTTATAGTATAACTTTTTATTAAAACTCTCGATCCATAGATTTGCTACTCATTAACTGAACGTAGCAGTCAAACCCTCTGGTAAGGTCCCATTTTTTCATTGAAATGTATTTTTATAAATTTTCAAAACAGCTTTATTAACAAAATATATTAACTTTTCTTGAAATGCAAGTTAAACCCAGTGGCGAAGCATGAATTGCAAAGAGGGAAAGCGTTGAAAGTTGATTGTTATCTATCATATATTAAGCTGATTGTAATATTAGTGTTTATAGTTTGGTTTCATTATACAATAGGGTGTCACTTGTTTTTTTTTGTTTGTTATACTGGATTATAATGCCAACAGTAGTGGCACCCTGTTGTATAATAGCACCTAGTTTTATTCTGAATTTTGAAATTCCTCAAAGTTGCATCTGTTTCAGAGATTTTTGAAATTTGTATTTATGTCATGTTTAAGTAGCGCTTTCTCTATTTGCAACTTATGCTTTACCACTAGTTAAACCTAATTTCTCATAATTAACTCTCAACCCAAATCACACAAAACTGACAATTTCTAACAATTCTGACAATTTCTAAAACTGACAATTTCTGAGAGATTTTGGACCCCTCCCTCCCCCTTGGTGATTTTGCTAAACCCCCCTACCTCCTCAAATTCTCATGGAAGATTCATTCCCATATGATCGAGCCACATTTGTTTCGACTTGTCATATACAGTATACACGTTACAAAAGTTTTGATACAAATCCATGTTGAAATTAAATTATCATGACTGACTAGATAAGGATTTGCTGTTTTGACTAATGTGGATATTTTTCTTAAACTTATGCTAAAAATCTTGAAAGAAAAAGTTGATGTGTGATTTTAATAGACCCCCTTTCCTCTTTTTGACCTCATGATTTATGGATGTCCTCTTATGGTAATTTCTCAATGACGAAACCAATAGCTCGCTTTTCAAAATCGAAATTTGCATTTAAATGTTAGCCAACTCAAGCAAAAGTAATGGTTGTCAGTATTCAATGACACTTTGTTTCTATCCTTATTCCTACTGAAGTATAAGATCTAAGCCCACACGTGGCAGTATGCTATGAAAATTCAATTTGATAGAAACTTCCAACTATGATAAATCAACTTAGTGATATTTATTAGTAAAATGCTGCCAATAAGTTAAATAGGGAGAACCCAGCTAATCTTAGAGTACCATTTTCATTAGCTACAAGAAATGAACACATAGTAATACTACTAAAATAATATATATTTTATTAAAATAACATAACTTTATTCAAAGAAGTTATTTGAGCACTATCAATATTTTTAGAATTTCCATTTGGGCAGCTTTTTTAATCTACATGTTTAATCAAATCACATTCCAAGACATGCCAGAGTCACAACCTAAGTCCTTTCAGTTTTAAAATGATCTTGATATGAAGATCCATGCACACCCTAAAGATGAATTGTTAACTGAATCCTTCGCCGTTGTTGTAATTGGGATTCCCCAGCCATGGGTTACTCGAGTAAGAGATGTTGCCTGTATAAAAAAACAAAGAATTTTATAAAAGTTGTTCACAATAACTTAAAACATTTCCCATGTCCTTTTCATTCTTGATATTTCCCCCTTCTCAGAAAATGGTTAAGATTTTACTCAATTTATAAGTATTCTTCACTCCACATTATTTGCCGTGTCAGGGAGTGAAGTTAAATTTTGACCAAAACTTAAATGCAGTTAAACAATTACTCCAAAATACACATTCAGGCTGTTGTACAAAAGTATCTTGAGGAATTAAACGTTAGTTTTACTATAGCAATCACACCTATCTCATCAAAAGCCACATTATCGAGAAACTTTCAACAGACAAATTTCTCCGTTTCATTGAATGGCCTTATTACACCGACAGACATTTCCCCCAATTTCAGTACACTGAAAATCCATTTCACTGACAAAATTTTTCACTGAATTCCATGACACTAACACGCCTTAATTAATTGACCATTGGCCGAAAAGACAGGTGTAATGATCAATTCGCTGAAATGATCTGCCGGTGTTTTAGAATTCAGTGAAACTTCTTTGCAGTGTACTGGAATATGGAGAAGCATCTTGTTTGGAACACATTCTGTTAGTTCAATGGCCCATTTTGAGAAATAATTTGTTGGGGAAATGTAAAGATTTGTCAGTAAATTGGATTTCGGCGAAATGAAATAGGAATGAATAATAATATATTCTTACTGCCATAATTCTTCTAAATCTCAGACAGGTTATGGTTAGCTAAAGTTATGGGGGTTTTTTTTTCAAATTATTTGGTTATGCGGCATGTAACTATATAAAAAAATGCTATTCTACTGTATTATAATAAGCGAGGATAATTCAGTTAATAATGAAATGGGTAGGTTTTTTGGGTATTAAACAGTCCACTTTTTTCATTAATGTTAAAACTGTCACAAAAAAAAAACAAAATGATATATAGATGAGTAGAGCATTGAAGATTTTTTAGCAACTGTTTTGATTTTGGCTAATTGTTCAAATCAATTGTTTATCAACATTCTTTTTTGACTAAAAAACATGACTAAACTTGATGATAAAGAATGCAAGTAAAACTAACAATGTCATATTATCTAAAGCAGAAAACACATAATAATATTTATTAATTGTAATATCTATCAGCAAAACTAGAAACTCATTAAATATTTTCCTATTCCATGCAAAGTACATAATTATATTAAAAGCATTCTACTTATTCACACTCTACATTATAATAAAATGTTATTTTACCTTTCAAAAAAAAATACTTACTTCTGCAATAGTTTTAATAGGTCTGAGGCAAGGGCGGATCCAGACCAGATTTTCGGGGGGGGCCATGTCAGGGTCGGAGGGTATTACATTCGAAATTTTCAGTGCCTCAGAAATTTTTTTGAAGAGTGCTTGCTTTTAAGCAGCTTTTTAGGGGTTTATAGTAACTTAGAGGATATCCAGGGCCCGTGCCATTGTTTTAGAAAGTGGGGGGGGGGGGCGAAACCTTTTTGGTAGGGGCGTAACAATACTTATGTTTCGCGAGGTGTTTGGCTCCCAATTTTCCGAGTATAACATAAATAAAATACGAAACTTTGTTAAAGTTATAAAGGTTTCATCAGATAATTCTAGCTCGAAAGCAAAAGGGGGGTTCTGGGGGTCCTCCCCCAGAAAATTTTGTGAAATTTGGCTTCCAACAGAAGTTTTTTTACTCATTTTTGTACATTTGGTACCCATTGGATAACACCTACAGAGAGCAACTTCTTGTACTCCTAAAAGGAGAGGAGAGAAACAAATTCAAGTAGAAAACAGTAAATAAGTAACCATGAGAAATTAATAGGGGGTCTGGGGGTAACCCCCAAGAAAAATTTTGAACATTTGCCTCTAAAAATAAAGTTTCAGCTCATTTTGAAAGCATGAACCACAGAATTTTCAAGGATGAAATTATCAAACTATAGTATTCATCTATTTTAACTTCCCAAAAGAGAACAGCTTTTAAGCGGAAGAATTTTCATGGGAAAAACACTCTAAAACAGATGTCACATGTCAAAATATTAAAGGGGGGTTGGGGGTTCTCCCCCAGAAAATTTTTTGAATTTTAGCATTAAGAAAGTGTTTTTTAAGCTATTTGTTAGGGTTTCTCGGGGGGGGCCATGGCCCCCAGGGCCCCCCCCCCCTGGATCCGCCACTGGTCTGAGGTCCAATACATTAAGAAAGGCTGTGATAACAACCACATGGAACCTAGAATGGAACACATGCATTTACTAGCAGATAATTTTTTTTAAAACAAAATAGTACATTTCATAAATCAATTACTTCTATTATCACAAATAATAAGTAAGAGTTCAACAGTGTTGTCAAGTAGAAAATCTTCTTTTCAACTTGCTTATGTGTTTTAAAAATTATAAACCAAAGTACTCTTTAAGAGCATAAAATATGATTAAAAGATACCAATTTACTAAATATTTCAATAACTTTTGACTAGCTAGATATTGTTCTCTGGAAGTTGTTCAGTTCTTATATTTCAGCAATTTATGTTATAAACTGTATATATATTACGATAACCAGAGTTGGGGGAATAATTGTGAAGACATCTACCAAATTAAGTAGAACCGTAATATTTGTCTCGAGTTACATTTCAATAAATCATGGTTAAATTGATCGAGACATATTGTGAAACTCCTTATAGAATAAGTAATCAGACAATAAGACTTTAAGAAATTCAAAAATAGTTAATTTTAACAAATTAATTAGAAAAAAAAGCTTACCTTGTTTTTCTTTCACCACAGAATGATATGTTGTTCTGATGGCTTTATGCTGTTCTTTTCATTCTTCTACTTTGACTATTTTAAAAATTCTAATTACATTTAGTCATAAATTAAGAATTAATTAGACCTTTTGTAGTCTCTTTAATTAAAGAAATACAGGGATTGAATGATTTAATTAGATAAGATGGCCCTATTGAAGTTTGTTTACTTTCGTTTTCTCGTACGGGAAATAATTTCACCAAGCTTTCTCCCGCCGAAAAAATTCCCGCATTGCCAACAACTTATTCCTCGAAATTCCGGAAGGGAGATGTTTTCGGTTGCATCTAAGTGCCGCTTTTGAGTTTTTGTATCACGTGACTCCGGAAAGTCACGTGGTTCCGGAATTTTTCCAACGGGGAAATAATTCCGGAGGTATCTAAGTAGAGCCCCAGGGGCTCTACTTAGATGCCTCCGGAATTATTTCCCCGTTGGAAAAATTCCGGAACCACGTGACTTTCCGGAGTCACGTGATACAAAAACTCAAAAGCGGCACTTAGATGCAACCGAAAAAATCTCCCTTCCGGAATTTCGAGGAATAAGTTGTTGGCAATGCGGGAATTTTTTCGGCGGGAGAAAGCTTGGTGAAATTATTTCCCGTACGAGGAAACGAAAGTAAACAAACTTCAATAGGGCCATCTTATCTAATTAAATCATTCAATCCCTGTATTTTTTTAATTGAAGAGACTGCAAAAGGTCTCATTAATTCTTAATTTATGACTAAATGTAATTAGAATTTTTAAAATAGTCAAAATAGAAGAATGAAAAGAACAGCATAAAGCCATCAGAACAACATATGATTCTGTGGTGAAAGAAAAACAAGGTAAGCTTTTTTTTCTAATTAATTTGTTAAAATTAACTATTTTTAAATTTCTTAAAGTCTTATTGTCTGATTACTTATTCTATAAGGAGTTTTGAATTCTCAAAACTCACAATGTCTCGATCAATTTAACCATGATTTATTGAAATGTAACTCGAGACAAATATTACGGTTCTACTTAATTTGGTAGATGTCTTCACAATTATTCCCCCAACTCTGGTTATCGTAATATATATACAGTTTATAACATAAATTGCTGAAATATAAGAACTGAACAACTTCCAGAGAACAATATCTAGCTAGTCAAAAGTTATTGAAATATTTAGTAAATTGGTATCTTTTAATCATATTTTATGCCCTTAAAGAGTACTTTGGTTTATAATTTTTAAAACACATAAGCAAGTTGAAAAGAAGATTTTCTACTTGACAACACTGTTGAACTCTTACTTATTATTTGTGATAATAGAAGTAATTGATTTATGAAATGTACTATTTTGTTTTTAAAAAAATTATCTGCTAGTAAATGCATGTGTTCCATTCTAGGTTCCATGTGGCTGTTATCACAGCCTTTCTTAATGTCACAGCCTCAGACCTATTAAAACTATTGCAGAAGTAACAAAGTTTTTTTTTAAAGGTAAAATAACATTTTATTGTAATGTAGAGTGTGAATAAGTAGAATGCTTTTAATATAATTATGTACTTTGCATGGAATAGGAAAATATTTAATGAGTTTCTAGTTTTGCTGATAGATATTACAATTAATAAATATTATTATGTGTTTTCTGCTTTAGATAATATGACATTGTTAGTTTTATTTGCATTCTTTATCATCAAGTTTAGTCATGTTTTTTAGTCAAAAAAGAATGTTGATAAACAATTGATTTGAACAATTAGCCAAAATCAAAACAGTTGCTAAAAAATCTTCAATGCTCTACTCATCTATATATCATTTTCTGTTTTTTTTTTTTGTGACAGTTTTAACATTAATGAAAAAAGTGGACTGTTTAATACCCAAAAAACCTACCCATTTCATTATTAACTGAATTATCTTTGAAGTATGCTAATTTTGATTCCTCGCTTATTATAATACAGTAGAATAGCATTTTTTTATATAGTTACATGCCGCATAACCAAATAATTTGAAAAAAAAAACCCATAACTTTAGCTAACCATAACCTGTCTGAGATTTAGAAGAATTATGGCAGTAAGAATAGAAAAGAAATGGTAAAAAATAGCACGATACTCCTATTTCATTTCGCCGAAATCCAATTTACTGACAAATCTTCCCCAACAAATTATTTCTCAAAATGGGCCATTGAACTAACAGAATGTGTTCCAAACAAGATGCTTCTCCATATTCCAGTACACTGCAAAGAAGTTTCACTGAATTCTACAACACCGGCAGATCATTTCAGCGAATTGATCATTACACCTGTCTTTTCGGCCAATGGTCAATTAATTAAGGCGTGTTAGTGTCATGGAATTCAGTGAAAAATTTTGTCAGTGAAATGGATTTTCAGTGTACTGAAATTGGGGGAAATGTCTGTCGGTGTAATAAGGCCATTAAATGAAACGGAGAAATTTGTCTGTTGAAAGTTTCTCGATAATGTGGCTTTTGATGAGATAGGTGTGATTGCTATAGTAAAACTAATGTTTAATTCCTCAAGATAGACTTTTGTACAACAGCCTGAATGTGTATTTTGGAGTAATTGTTTAACTGCATTTAAGTTTTGGTCAAAATTTAACTTCACTCCCTGACACGGCAAATAATGTGGAGTGAAGAATACTTATAAATTGAGTAAAATCTTAACCATTTTCTGAGAAGGGGGAAATATCAAGAATGAAAAGGACATGGAAAATGTATTAAGTTATTGTGAACAACTTTTATAACATTCTTTGTTTTTTTATACAGGCAACATCTCTTACTCGAGTAACCCATGGCTGGGGAATCCCAATTACAACAACGGCGAAGGATTCAGTTAACAATTCATCTTTAGAATGTGCATGGATCTTCATATCAAGATCATTTTAAAACTGAAAGGACTTAGGTTGTGACTCTGGCATGTCTTGGAATGTGATTTGATTAAACATGTAGATTAAAAAAGCTGCCCAAATGGAAATTCTAAAAATATTGATAGTGCTCAAATAACTTCTTTGAATAAAGTTATGTTATTTTAATAAAATATATATTATTTTAGTAGTATTACTATGTGTTCATTTCTTGTAGCTAATGAAAATGGTACTCTAAGATTAGCTGGGTTCTCCCTATTTAACTTATTGGCAGCATTTTACTAATAAATATCACTAAGTTGATTTATCATAGTTGGAAGTTTCTATCAAATTGAATTTTCATAGCATACTGCCACGTGTGGGCTTAGATCTTATACTTCAGTAGGAATAAGGATAGAAACAAAGTGTCATTGAATACTGACAACCATTACTTTTGCTTGAGTTGGCTAACATTTAAATGCAAATTTCGATTTTGAAAAGCGAGCTATTGGTTTCGTCATTGAGAAATTACCATAAGAGGACATCCATAAATCATGAGGTCAAAAAGAGGAAAGGGGGTCTATTAAAATCACACGTCAACTTTTTCTTTCAAGATTTTTAGCATAAGTTTAAGAAAAATATCCACATTAGTCAAAACAGCAAATCCTTATCTAGTCAGTCATGATAATTTAATTTCAACATGGATTTGTATCAAAACTTTTGTAACGTGTATACTGTATATGACAAGTTGAAACAAATGTGGCTCGATCATATGGGAATGAATCTTCCATGAGAATTTGAGGAGGTAAGGGGGTTTAGCAAAATCACCAAGGGGGAGGGAGGGGTCCAAAATCTCTCACTCACCTCACATAATTGTGTTAGAAATTGTCAGTTTTGTGTGATTTGGGTTGAGAGTTAATTATGAGAAATTAGGTTTAACTAGTGGTAAAGCATAAGTTGCAAATAGAGAAAGCGCTACTTAAACATGACATAAATACAAATTTCAAAAATCTCTGAAACAGATGCAACTTTGAGGAATTTCAAAATTCAGAATAAAACTAGGTGCTATTATACAACAGGGTGCCACTATTGTTGGCATTATAATCCAGTATAACAAACAAAAAAAACAAGTGGCACCCTATTGTATAATGAAACCAAACTATAAACACTAATATTACAATCAGCTTAATATATGATAGATAACAATCAACTTTCAACGCTTTCCCTCTTTGCAATTCATGCTTCGCCACTGGGTTTAACTTGCATTTCAAGAAAAGTTAATATATTTTGAAATAAATATATTTTGTTAATAAAGCTGTTTTGAAAATTTATAAAAATACATTTCAATGAAAAAATGGGACCTTACCAGAGGGTTTGACTGCTACGTTCAGTTAATGAGTAGCAAATCTATAGATCGAGAGTTTTAATAAAAAGTTATACTATAAGAAAACATTCCCAGACCATACGCAGCCATGGGAAATCAGGAACTATTAAACACTTTCACTAGACTTCCCTCATCGTTTTACGAAGCGAAACCACACCATACAATTGACAACCAATCAAACACAAGGAGAAAGCAGGATGACCTTCAAGGGAAATTTTGAACTGAAACTTTTCGCCTTTCTCAGGAAGGGAATGAGCAAAAGGCTGATGCAATACCATGAAGTAAAAAAACTTTATCAAAGTAATAACTGCATTTGCCCTTTACTGAGAATTTATTGTTTGTAGACAGAAAAAGAAATTATTATGAATTTTCTCCTCTTTAATGTCATCAATTCATCATGGGTAGAAAAAAAGCAAGAAAAAAATTCTATCATCCTCCAATTTTAAGAAATTTAGATTATAGAAGTGGTGCAGAACTAATGTAAAGTTTCTTAATTTTGACAAATACTTCATCACTTCCCAATTACTTTTGTGAAATACAAAACCTTTTAGCAGAAAATAAAATATAGAAACATTTTCATAATATTGGAAGATGATTGACATGTTTAATTTAGCATCCTGAAATCTATGAAAAAGCCCCCCCCCCCAGTGTGACAAGATAAGAAAACTGAAAATCTGTAGAAATTTGAAAACTAGATATATTAATCTTAAAAGAATCTAACTTAGTTTATGAGATTGACAATGAAACATAAACAGTGAATTTAATTTGTATTTTTAATTTTCCCTAATGAACATAAATGTCTGTATGAAATACAAACTAAACGAAAACTTCAATAACACAGTCCCCTAACACTGTTCGCACAGCAATCAAAATTCGGATCGCTTCTAGTTGCTGGTTCGTTGGCGAGTTATTGTTAGTCGCGCACATTATTTAATTGTTCTGCCATCCTTTAAAGTGTCTTTTGACACCCATGTGGACCTATATAAAACCAATCTTTTATAGATATCTAGAATTGTCATCTAACGACACGTTATCATCTCTTGTTTACTAAACAAGAGCGCACAACAAAAGCTCTGATTGGTTGCCGCTATTCCGGAGTGGGAAATAAAGTAGTCTCGAACCCAAAATGCCCCTCTTCGATTCCTAACCCGGTTTCCGGAGGTATCTAAGTACGACTTTCGCTTACTTCCGGAATCTTGCCTTTGGAATTTCCAGATTTCGGTTGTTGGAAATATTCCGGAGGGGAATAATTCCAAAGGCATCTAAGTAGAGCCCCTGGTCCGTGTTTAATAAGCAGTCAAATTTTAAAATAAATATGTACATATTTTAGACAATTTTTTTTTTCAATTAAACAAAAAGTTTAACAAAATATTGAAACATTTTCAAAAAACCGATAGTGCAAAATAAACAATTAAAACTTTGGCTAGTAATACTGAATAGCAAAAAATTCCGCAAAATGGAAATATCTTAAGCAATATACTCTAAAAATTGTTTGTGCTGAATAACAAATTTACAAAGGACAGCAAATTTGGTCTGAAAATTTTTCTATTTACTGGTAAAAACAGAAAAATAATTGGACTGCAAGATCTTAACTTAAAAATCAAACATTTGTCAATAGCCCTTTGGTTGGAACCTTTTTAATTGGTAAAATCTGAAGATAAATTTCTCAAAAATGAAAACATTATCATTATTGTTAAACAAGTTAGTGTTCAAATAATAAATATTTTGGAATCACCACATGGTTCCCTTTATACAAATATATATACAATGGATATTTATCCAGAAAATCATCATAAGACAAAATACTGATACTTTTTGTTCTGAATAGTCTAAAACCTAAAACATGGAAATCTGTATTTGTTGTAAATCTGCGACAAACAAACCGAATATCTTGATCCTTGCACAGTATAAGTATAATTTTAGAAAAAACTGGATCATCATTTATGAAGTCTACAAGTACACACAGGCTGGGTTTATACAGCAGACCATTTATTTCTACCTTTGATGCCATATACCAATCTGAAAAGTTTTCTAGTACTTCACATACATCACTAGAGTAACCTAATTTTATTAAAGGTTTGTAAAGGTAAAAGGTGTATACCTTTTCACAATTTTTAATGGGGCATATGATCTTACTATGTTGTTTGAAGTGATACATAAATTTACTTTTTAAATAAGTTTTAAAGCCACAAGAGCAAACCATTTTCAAGTTATTAACTGAAGGGTTTAGTTCTTCATGGTGCAACAAATGCTTTCTAAATAACTGATACCTTGGAAATGTAACCGGGCACCCCTTAAACCCACAAACATAATTAAAAAAGGGCTCATGACTATGAATAAACTTTAACATGATTAATATATACATGACATTCATGAAAACTTTTGGTGCAGTGATGACATAAAAACATATTGATGAAAATTTATACTATTTTATTGCTTAAAGTTCTCACTCTCGGGGGCACAGAACCTTTCCTTATTCCCAAAACCACATGTTGCAAGTATTTAAGGGAATTTAAAACACTTTTATGATATTCAATATTTAAAGTGTAATACAAACACATCAATAAGCACACAGCTTCAACAAAGCTTTGGCAATTACAAAGGCCTTCACACATAATGCTAAATGAGCCATTATTAATTTCCCCGTTCACCACTATTTTTGGATGCGAGTGACCCAAAAAGTCTGGGGTTGTATCATCCTGAGGAACCTGAAATACAAAAAAATACTAGTTACCATGACATTTATAAACTAATACAAGTAACTTAGTGCTTTAAATGCAATAAGTAAAATTCAATGCTTTTTAAACCAGTGTCTTCATGAATATCAGATACCTCTAAAACAAAAGAAATTCCTTACAATACATGACTTATTAAGATAAAAAAAAACTGCTAAGAATATCCAAGAATAAATTCTGATTTTATAAGTCCAATGAAAAACTTACATATTCATAAAGACCATATTTCTGATCTTTTAGAAGATGGGGCAGAAGGGATAACCCATAGGCTATTTCAGCCTCTACTCTTCTTTGACAGGGTAAATCTTGAAGACTATCCTCAATAGTCTGTACACTGAGCTATAAACAAACTGGAGTGACAACTGAGCGTGCCGAAACCGCATCACACCTTATCGAAGTTTGTGTCTACGCGGAAAAGATTTCCATCTTCTTTTAGTTTTCCCCATCTGTTGGCACAATTGTATGCACAGCATGATCGGACCATTCTTAATGTTGCTCAAAATATTTTTAAAAAAGGGGGTTTTCTAGAAATAGTTCAACTCACACAATGTTAGTCAATGGAGAAATTCGTTTGTTTTGCCCGGTTCGCTCAAGCGAACCGGGCAATTGTGACCATCCGCGCCGGCACGTTCGGTCGCATGTTATATCATCAGAGGTTGTCACTCCAGTTTGTTTATAGCTCAGTGAGTCTGTAAGAGAGCAGTATCCTCTCCATTTTTTTTCTTCTTTGCCAAAAGCGGGGTGTACGGGTTCAGCAAAATCTTCGTGGTAATCAGTCTTTCAGAACTTCTGTAAACAGAACAAACATAAAAATTCAAATGTGATGCACCAGCAAGCATTTATTTATTACTATACTCGATTGCAACGTTTTTTGAACCCAGTACGTCACAAATGCGGAAGAAGAAATCAGTAAACACGAAGCCTGTTGTGTTGATAGGAGTTTCGGTACGCAAATCGTGATTGAAAAGCACTATAAATACATGGGTTTAACAAAATAATCACATATTTTTAAATTGACGTTCTTCATTTCACTTAAAATTAAGACACCACGATGGAAACTACTTCGTTTGTTGGTAACGTCGTAGGGTCAACTTAAGTTGCTGTCGAGTATAGCTCATTTAGGGTAAACAGTTGTAACAGTTGTTAATATGTGATCCACATACTCCAACTTCAAATGAGAATGCTATAAATAAAATTTCATGTTTTACGAGTGAAAATATTTTATAAAGTTCATTAGTTCCTAATTCCAGAGAAAAATGAAAATCTAATTTAAAGGCTACTTATTACTTAAATGATATGTTTTAAACTTACCATAGATAAGTGAGATTTTTTAATATGTGATCCACATAATCCAACTTCAAATGAGAATGCTATAAATAAAATTTCTTGTTTTACGAGTGAAAATATTTCACACTAGCTATGGTCAGCAACCCTATGTGTTGCGTCAAGTAAAATTTTAATTCTATATTTTTCATGATGTATACTTTAATATCATATTTTTAGAGATGAAAAAGAAAAATTCAATAATTTTCTTACAGAACATTCTATCTTTCCAAAATAATTAAATATTTTTGAATAGCTAATTTATTTACAATCAAATAAAATAGAACAAGAAAAAATATCTATATCACCTGGGATCGCAACGATCCATGTAGGTGAACGAAACATGCATAGATATAGTAATAGAGTAGTAAACGATTTTTCAATTTTAATTTTGATGGATAGACGCTAATAAACGAAGGTCATCAGCGAAGAAATTTTTGAAATCCGATCATTAGTTAATTTTTAAAAAATTAAAAAAACCCGTGCGCAGAAGCTAACGCGTAAAACGCAGTACTGCGCAATACGTCACGGGTGTCTACCGACTGTCCATCGCAACTCACTCACCGCTCCGGAGCTCACGTGTTTGCGTATTACGTATCATCAATATTCGTTCACCGTTAAATTTCGACAAAAATTTCCTAAAATGTCTGATAACAATCAGAAAAAGAAGAAACGCTTTTATTATTGTTTCGTTCCTGATTGTAACTCTACATCAATTAGCACTCCTAATAAAAGTTTCTTTTGCGTACCCAAAAATAAACTTAGAAAGAAATGGTTGTCAGTCTGCCGCAGAGAACAATCGGGATCCCCAACAACTGTGTTTTTCTGTTGCGAAGATCATTTTGATGTAAGTATCAACCCTTAGTAGCCTGCATTTTAGGTAGGTATTATATACAATAAGCAAATGAAATCAGTTTATAAATCAATCCTTTTCAAACTCAAATCTTTTTAAAAAATTATGAGTGAAAAGGCAACCTTAAATAAAGACTTGAGATTGTGTAAACAAATAGATATGTAACGTATACACTCACCTCAATTACAATTGCTTTGATCCTGTACTTTCGGGTATCTCATCATACCATTTCCGAATACAATCCGTCACCATAAAAACTGTGACAGCAGGAAGATTGTCCGATTGGGCTTTAACAAAGCCTGGTTCCATGTTTTAATTAAAAATTCTAATTAAAAAACGAAGTAAATTACAGAACGGCAGCTTTTGTTTACATACAAATCCTATGGTATACTCTACTGCGCTCTACCGGCGACGAGCGGCATAGACACTCCTGACGTCACACGAAGCCCCGCCCCGTTTTTTGAGAGTGCAACGTTTAAAAATTAATTAAAAAGTAATTAATGGTTTAAAAAATTTCAAAATATCAAAAATCGTTGTTTATGACCTTTATTTATGTTTCCTAATGGTCAAAACTGTTAGATTTGACAACTGTTTACTTCCCTATTACAAAAACTAAAGCGTGATGAAGTTATAAACTAAAATGAACAAAAAATACATGAAAATAATATAAGAAAAATATAATATAAATCGATAAGCAGCATATATGTTTATAAATTAGTAGGGGTTAAAAATAATCAAAATCGACATTCAGAACATTCTAACATAAGCAATTAAATTATTTAAAAACTTTTATTTCTCCAACATAATCAGAACAAAAGTTTTAATGCATCTTTTAGAATAATTTTTTCTGTGTATCTTAATTATTATACCAATTAAATAGACGAGCGTCTAGAAATCACTCCCAGTGAAAGGCACCAGCGCTACGCGCATGCGCTTTGCTGCGTTGTTGAGGAAATAGAATAGAGGGACCATTCCACGCGTACGTGTGTGACATTTTCACGCTGTTTTTAGCAAATATCACTGAAAATTTATATAAAATTATAAAAATAACTGTTAGTGTTTTTTACTATGATATAAGACAGCATGCAGGCAAATTTTAGTGGTAAAAGTTTTACAATTTGACAATTCAATGATTTTAAATAAATTTTCAAAGTTTCGTTACGAGTGCGACTCGGAAAAGTCACACACGTAACGAAACTTTCTTCTTGCAAATTTCAAGTAATTTTTTTAAATGGAAATTACTTTTTTATTTTCTTTCTAAAAAAATCACGCATATTAAAATTTATGCTATTAATTTAAAATAACTATTGAGAATCTTTTAAGAATTTAGGTTTTTTAAATATTAATTAAAATAGAGTCGTAACTCACGCTACAACAAAAGAGATAAATTTATGAGTATAAAATTCAAATTTTTTTTTCTGCTTAAAGAGTCTTTCGATAATGCTATAGGCTTATTACTTGAGCACATTTATTCATCTCAGAACCAAAAATAATTTATTAAAATAAAAAAATAATCAATTATGCATACATTACGGGAAACACATACTAAACCCGTGTTGTTCGCTCCTTTTTTTATAGCGTTTTGTAAAATGTTGATTATTTGGCCGTGTGTTAATAGTGCGCCAGTTGCGAAGTCCCGGGATGGGCAAGGTCCGGTCATCCTTTCATCACAGTGGGCATGGGCGGATTTCTCATGGGCAAGTTTTTCAACTTGACTTTTTTTACGCTTTTAAAATTTGGTGCTGAAGTATTAAAATGATCAATTTTGCATAACAAAATGTTAAGTAAAATAAATGTTCAATCAGATGAATTTTTCTTACTTGAATCTTTTTCGTGAATTACCATAGTTTTGGCGGATTAATTTTTAAAAAGTGCTTAAGCAATGCAAGGAGAGCGGCCAACACAACAGTGGTGTGAAACCTGTTTTTTTTTTCGGTCATCTGTCATTTCTCCGGGGACAAAGCCGGCGGGTCAAGTTTCATCCAGACCGAACGACGACTCGTAATTCCTAGAAAGATAAGGGTAGGGGTGTAGCAGCCTGTGGGTTGACCATATGTGTTAATTGGAAATGGCTGGGTGTTTTTCCGGGAAAAGGGAACGTGCAATTCCTGGGGATGTGGGGTTGTGTTTGTTCGACTCGTAACCGTAATCTTGGTACAGTTTTTGAGACCACTTACAACTAAGAACTAGCTGCTGAACTAGACTCTTACAAAGAGCTCCTCACAAAGCTTCATTACATACGTTATATTGGTGAGTACAGTTTTTTAAACTATTTCCTTTTACAGGGTGTCAGGGTGGCTACAGAATCTGAGGAAAAAAATTTTCCTAACTTTTCCCTGAATACAATTTTAAAAGTTCAATGATGGAAATCTAAAGGATTTTCGACTTTTCCTAATGATAATTTAAACACTTTTAACTAGTTGTTTCATACAAAGAAATAATTCTATCAAATATATGTTGTGAATATTATATAATTATTTAACTTTTTAGAAATATTAATTATAATAAGGATGTATGATTGAATATGAATGTTCTTTTCTTTCAACTCTTCAGCTGTGAAAAGTTAACTAATTAGTGTTTTTTGTATTGGAAAAAGAATGTTCATAGAAATTATTCTATTTAAATGTAACGCTTATACTAACACGGCCATAACTAGACTTTAGTTTTAGAGGGGGTTACCTGACTTTTTTTAGGGAACATTTGTACATCCAGTTTTAGATGACTTGCACTTTGTATATTAATTTTAATGACTTTGATTTTTAAATTTTTTTAAACAATATGAATACCAAGTTAGATTGGAGGGTCTCAGAGTCCTTCACCAGAAAAGGTTTGGAAATTTCAACCTAAAAAATCCTTTTTAGCTCATTTTAAGAAATTTTCGGACTACACCCCAAGTGGCACCGCTAATTGAGGAGGAGCGACAGAATTTCCAAAGAAATCTAGTATCTCAATAACAGCAAAAATTTTTGGGGAGTTTCAGGGTCCTACTTCAGAAATATTTTGGAAATATGCTTCTTAAAGTATAACAGAACTAACAAAGAAAAACAACGTAAAATTTACGTAAAAATTTAAAGGGGGTCTGGGAGTCCTCCCCCAGGAAATATTTGGAATTTTTACTCATTTTCAGTGTTTTGACTCATTTTGAGACCCTTTAGGTTACATTGCTCCTTGTGAGTAAATTACTAAAAATTTCCATTATTTTTAAATTTTTTAAAGAACTTCTCTGATTTTTCCAGGTGAATAAAATTCCTTTACTTTTCCCTGATCTGTAGCCGCCCTAATATTCTAAAATGTCTACTTATTGAATCTTAAAGGTTTAATTTTGCTAAATTATATGAAAATATTTCTTATGCAATTTTTCTATTTAAAATGAAAAATTTTGATCTTAATTAATATTAATTGAATCTTATTACAAAATAAAATAGCTGCCATCATAAAAGCAAAAAGAAAATTTAGTATTTTTTATAAAAAAAAAAGACTAAGTATTCAGATAAGAGTAAGGTCTAGGGATCTCTTACTTGTCTTCTATAATTTAGTTCCAAATATAGTTAAGTTCTACTGTATCCATGCCTATTTTCCTTAATAATCAAGCTATATTTTAAAAATTAAATATATTCAGGATAAAGAGTACTTTTTATTTGACATGTTTTTCAACCTGATTTTATCTTTTAAGAATTTCTAGTTTAAAAAACATACTTTAAAGAATATGAACTATAAACATAGGTACTTAACAAGCAATATGATTTATGTAATTTAAGTTTTTTTACAACCGGCGATGGTTTAGTTTAGTTTTAGTTAATAGTATTAATTTTTTTAAGTTTTAAAAATTGCTCATTCTACATTCAGAATATCGGAAAAATTTTTCCCAGAACATCAACATTTTACCAGAAGAAAAGTTCCTACTCGAACATTATCTTGCGATAATAAAAAAATGCTATTTACAAATATATTAAACAGGAAGGTCGATTGTACGCTATTAAAAGTATTTGAAAGCGTACAAAAGTTTATTTGTTTACCAACAATGCGGTTCACGTTTTCACGAGATCCTATTTCGACTTTCCTCCAAAACGCATTAAAGCGCATGCGCGTAGCCCTGGTGCCTTTCACTGGGCGTGATTTCTAGACGCTCGTATTAAATAGGAACAATTGAAAGTGAAACTTACTTGGAATTCTCATGACTCTGTCGCTTTTGCTGTAAATCTTTCCAACAGAATGAAATAAATTTATGTTGCCGAAACGCAATTTATTTTATCCTTCTAATTATCGTTTGCTGTGAGCTGTATGTTATCAAACCTTTTAAACAAATAAGAATACCAACTTATGAAAGTGATATTAAAATTAAAAACTCACAATAAATTTATTACTTCAGTTTTATTCTTTTTAACTTTGAAACTAATGGCTCCAGTGATATTAAAGTTACTCACAATAAATTTATTACTCCAGTTTTAATTTGGTATAAATCATTTTTAAAAAACTTTTTTTGTAATTTTTGTTGGCAATCGTAATTGAGAGGACTTCCCGTTGTTTTCAAAAACTTTAAACAACAAAACATAAAAATCCTACTCAGCATACTATGCTTTTAACAATGGTAATAGCACAGATGAGTTATGAATGATAATACACTTATTAAAACATATTAGAACTTTCCTAAAAATACCGGCTGAGTACACAATCCAATTTTTAGGGTTACTGAGTGACTAAAATCCAATATGGCGAAGGTTGAACCGAAATTTTCATTTCGAGACCAAAGCTCCAAAGTTAGGTGCAAGTAGCTATTCTCCTGTTGTCCTGTTGACGACTATTTTATCTTGCACGAAACTTTGGTTCAACTGGGTTCAACTGGGAAGGGAAACCCTTTGGATTTCGAATAAATCACCAAATTTTGGTGAAATCTTGAACTGTTTTTTTTTTTACAGTGTATGTCAACAGATGCTATCTTGTTGATAACGTGAAATCAGGGGCTCTACCACCAGCGTGTCGTTATCGTTAATATTGCCGAAATTATCGACAATCACGTGATGCGCCTCAAACTTAACTACAGGTCCTACCATGAGAGGAGAAACCTGGAGGAGAAAACGACAGAGATGCGAAAAAGCTCTACGACACCTCTTATCGAGGGCTGTAGCATTATTTTCAAATTAATAGCTATTGTACATTAAAAAGCGCTTTTAGGAATTACTTTTCAACCTTTAGATGAAACAATATTTTTATTTTGCGTAGGAACTATGTTTTCTCTGCGTAATCATCAGATCTTCCATTGCAAATAGCCCAAATCGCCGCCATTATTTGCTTTGTATGAAATAGATGAAAATTCTATTCATAAAAGTACACGTCATTGGGTACTTATTTATGATGGAATATTTTTTCTTTCATTTTTAAAATATATTTTTACAAGGTTCAAGTTTATATTAATACAGTAAAAAGAGTCTGGAGGTAAAATAACCACAGAAGTGATTTCATGTGGATTTCATCCTTCGATTTATAGATGGCAGCACGATGGTGTTGGGAATGCTGAAAAAACAAGATCAAATTGTCGATGGTCCACCGTGGCCTACCACGACGATGTCGTTTTTGAATGTCGACAAATGCAAGCTTTTAGCGATTGCAACTGAGTTCGAGAGTATAGGTGTCGAGAAGAAATAACGCTTTTGATTGGTGTAAAAAGTTTTCGTCATCTTGTACGTCAGAAATAGGCGGGGAGTTAAGTTACATAGGCCCGAGTGGCTCGAGGGAAAAAATCTTCCGTCGCTTTCGCACCGGCTGCTGCCCTTGTCGGCTGCAATCTCCATTGGCTGCATACAAACCCTCCTTAAATAAGGAATGATCGTAATAAGATTAAGACGCTTAAAGCGAAAACCTTTACGTCCATAACGGGGGGGGACAAACTTAAATTCATGATATTTTTGTTATCAATTCATTACAATTTTTTAATCACAAAAAATAAGCTTTGGATAAAAAACACAATTTTTTCTGATCACCACGATTATTATTCCTTATTTAATACTTTTTAAATCGGAAAATCCTTTGAAAGCTGTTTTTGGATGTACTATTTGATTTTTATTTTTTGATCTAATTGTTTTTCATGTCACAATTGATTATTATTATCTGAAAAAAAGTATGAGTAATCCTCAGTTTTCTCAATCAATAAAACCCCCAAATCGATTTCAATTTTTAGTACATAAAACCGGCCCAATTTTTACATTCAAACCCTTCTTAAAATAAATTATAAATTGATAATTAAAAAGAAGTAATGCAAGTCAATTTTACTTTAAGTAAATCAAAAAACAAGCAATGATAACCGGCTAAACAATACACATAATTTATAGCGTATAAAAGAGCTTGTTCTCGTGTCGTTAACAAGATATACACACCTCTTGAGGTGTCGTTGAGTTTTTCACTTTCTCGATACCACTTAACGACAGTTAAAAACTTCCCGACAGTCTGATGGTAGACCCTCTTGTTTAGTGAGCCCATACTCTCGACCTCAAGGTTAATAGAATAAGATAAGGTTGGCTCTTCACATAGGAACGAAAATTCGTGTGACGGACTACTCTCCAGCCGATTACGTAATTCGCGTGATACCCCAGCTTCTCCTTCGATTGGGTCAGATAGAATAGGGATTTTTTTGACAGGAGAGAGGGAAATTTAAACTTTGATCCAACAATTCAGTTTTGAAGCATTTAAGATATGAATCTAAAATGGTTTTCGTTTTAGATTAAATTGATATTATAGCTTCATGTTGATGAATATCTATTGTTAATTTGAAGTAAGAAACCGAAGTAGATCGTCCCAAAGGCAAGAGGAATCCATAGATTGGTTTTAGGAACATATTAATTTCTTTTAGATTAAAAGCAATTTTGATTTGGGAGGGACAATATATTTCTAGCTCCCTTCATGGAAACTGAAAAGAGTTGAAATAAAATACTAAAAGCAATTTATAGACTTAATGATTATATTATTAAAGCTTGGAAATGTTTTTTAATTATTATTATGTATAATTTTTTAATTTGAAGACTATTCAAATTTTACACTAAAACAGGATCAATGTGACCTCATTTTGGTTATCTTATAAAATGATCATATCGTAACTTTGGAACACTGATCCAACTTCAAAACTAACCGTTTCAGTTTGAGTTTCTTTCGGCGATCGTATGTGGGAGTCGGCAAGTTGGTGAAGGTTTATACCCAATAAATTATCTCCTTCGTGTTTGTCATGTTTAATCAAAATTGAATTCGAAATCAACAAATTATTTGATTTTTTCTTCATGTAATTATCACTTAGAATCTAAGTGATTATTTATTATCATCTGATTATGTGATTGTTTTAACACTGATCAATATGTCTTAGATAGATCAGTGTTACTACAATCATAATCAGAATATAAGATACATAATAATAAATTCAGTAAGATCAGATTAATTAGTACCTAATAAACTAACTTTGAATTTTAATAAATTAGTAATAAAGGCGATTAGTAGCGTAATCAATTTTATACAAAACATACAAAATAAGAACAACCCAAAAATAGCTCACAATTTGAGGATTTTTTAGTGATCTAAAAGTATCGGATTGTAACTAAATACTGCTTTAAAAAACGGTTTTTTCTTTGTATTTAGAATTTTCTAAAATACAGATAGTGGGAATTTGTTTAACTTTTAAAATATTGTTACAAATCGATCACTATTGATTTAAGTAATGAACCTCCGTAATTATGCATAGGAATCAGTTTTAAATTTCATAGTTTGTATTTAATCCACTATTTGGTAAGCTATAAACTTGTTCTTCAAGTTGCTTATGAGAAGGAAAACAAGATACTCATAATTTAATTCAATGAAAAATTTTAATCAGTTTTAACCCATCAGAAGTTAAAAAATTGAATGCACCCATATAGATCACAAGTATTGATATTTAAATATATGATTTGTTGCTTAGGCAAGTTCACAGGTCTATATTTTCCCTTCCGCGTCTTATATTACTCCCTTCTACGTAAGAAAATCCCTGTAAGAAGCTCCGCGATTTCCCTATGTAACCCTGATTGGTCACTCCTGTCAAAACTTCAACGCCTTCCAGCCGATTACGTCATCCTGGCTGAAAGTAATCGGAGAGCCAGATGAGCCCCCCCTGGGTTGTACCATTCGAACCTAAGTTCCTCAAGTTTGATTGAGGGAACCCGACTGTCGGGTTGACGCAAACGGTGTTAGTACGGTTGTCGTAAACGGAATAATAAGTTTGTCACAATCGGAATAAGGATTTCCTTTATATAGGATAGTATTTTTAAATTTGAATTATTATTCTAGAAATAACATTTGATACTTACTTAACCATGACACAACAAAACTTACTCAAAAATGTCAAAAGTTTTCCGGTTTCTTTCATGTTTACATGTTTTGTTTACTATTTTTAGCCTTTCATGATTATTAGCACTGTAAAAAACTCAAGTAACTTCGCAATTTCGAAGATAGTAATAGTTTAAAAATAGCCTTTTAAAGGAAATCTACTAAATAAAACATCTGCTTAATATCATTCCTTCAAAGAAAGGTAATGATGTTGGTTTGGTGAATCATAAAAACAAAACTTTCAACCTATTATGAAAACGCTTGTAGGTACTTACCTACTTACCTTGCATATTCTTTCGTATCATTATACATCTTTAATCCTGAAGAATGTTTTGATAGTAATATTTACAACTTTTAAATCTGGGAAAATCAGTTCAATTCTGTTATCTGTGCAATCAAAGATTATTCAAATATTTTGGGATGCCATGTATCACCTAATTGCTATCATTGATATAACTATATTTCAATTGTTTGGTAGTTTTAATATTATTTCTGAATTTAAGCATCTGAAATAGCTTGGGGGGCTTAAATGTAGAAGTGGGTTCCAATCGCCAAGCATCCATAGTGATTTTTTTTGGCAAGAAATGAGTGTCGTCTAAAAAGCACCAACCTGAACCCACTTCCAGATTTTTACGACTTGGGGAAATATAACAGGACAGATAATGGAATTGAACTTGGATGTATTACCTCAGAATCAACCTTCATGTTTAATTACAAACAAATCAACCAAACAGGTTTTTTGATACAAAGTTATTTAATTTTTTTGAAAAATTTTCTGGAAAAATTAACTGGATAATCATACAGTAACCTTTGCATCCAAATATAACTAGGCTATGTCTTTACCTATATTAAAGTGGTTTCTAAAATTACCAATTCAAATATTATTTTATACGTACAAAATAACAATTTCCTACTACATACACACAACTTTCATAATCAATTTATATAATCAGCACAATTACAGCAAATTAAACAGTGGCAGCAAAAACCAACTAATCCCTGCCATCAGTAGTAAAGTAACACAGACAAATTCAGAGTTATGCAAGAGAATTGATTATATAGATTTGGAAATAACCTCAAAATGTTTTCCCAATCCTCCAAATTTTAGGGGAGGGGTTCATACTAAATTTTACAATAAAAATCATGAATTAAAGGAATTTATAAGGATCATTCTGAAAATTTAAACAATAAAGGTTAAAAATAAATTAAACAAAGTCAAGGCACAGCTTCGATAAGAGTCCTCCAGCCGCCATATTTACCCACAGCTCAAATGATGACAACACTTAAGCATGATTCTGTCGGAGATGTGGGCAAACATGGTGACTGGAGAACTCTTATCGAAGCTGCGCCAAAGTCAATTTTTGAATTCTTTGAGAAAGGATGGCACCTTCTGAAAAAAACTCACGCTTTAAAAAAATTTCTCTTAAAAAGTGCCACATATTTTTGCATAAGGGGGTAAACTTTAAACTTAACACATAGGATAACTTAAAACAAATATCTACTGCTTTATGTAGGCAGGGTGGCTAGTTATTATCAACTTCAAAATTCACTGACCAATAGATTAATTTTCCCTGACTAATGATGTTCTTTAGTACACTCCAAAACTACCTCCAAATGTTTGTTAAAAATATAAAGGTAACATAGCCAGGTGAAATCTTATATTCACAACAGAAATTATCAAAATATTCATATATTTTAAAATTGTAAATTTATGTACCATTTTTATTTATTTTTAAAGACATTAAACACAATTATTGAAATTTTTAAAAGACCAAAAGCTTAGTTTCAGACCTGCTCCACAATTAGCTCAAATGAAAAGGAAATACACATCAGGAATCAAATATATGTTATTATACACAATTGCAGGAATATTTCAATATATTTTTTCTTCGAATAAATTATTCAGTACTCTGCATAAGCAATTAATAGAAAATGCAAAAAAAGAGAATTCAGTAAAATTTCTCATATATTTGACAGGTGTAAAGTTTTCTGTCAATGTTTGCATCTGGCAACTGAGGCACTTCACTTCACGCACTTCAATAGGATCGGTGATTCCATTGCTTTCTAAGCTCCTTCACCGAGAGTTAGTTTACATGTAAGCACTGGGGAAGGAACACTGTGGGGGGGCATCCTCCTCTCACGCACCTGAGAGCCGATGGGAGGTCAGGTGGCAGTTCCTTGTGGTGAGGGGATGTCAGTGGTGGCGCCTTTAGCCCTATCCCGCTGCAGGCGAGAGCGATCATCTCGTCCAAAACAGGCTTTCAGCTGTGAGATGGGCAGAAAGGTCTCCAGAAGACTCGCTGCCTTGGAACCCGGCATGACTACCTGCAGCAGGTACTGGATAACTAACATCAGGCGGAATCCTTGAACAGACCTTTAAAAATACAAAACATCTCATTAATAACTAATTAATCCAATGTAGATAATTTTGCAATTAATTCTAACTCTAATTATATGCTAAAAAACACCTGGATCAGCTGGGATAAAAGTCCTGAACCATGGACGCCCATATGTTTGAATTCAGGAGGGGCCCAAGAAAAATTTATGTAAGTTAACCAGTCAAGGACGCTTTAGTTTTCTTTTTTTAATGGGAGGTTGGTTCATAATTATTTCTAAGGGGCCCCTCACATTACTTAAGGCAAAAGGTTAAGTAGGTATGTAGGGCCGAAAGGGTGGGTGCCCGTGCTATATACTAACACTACAATTAATTGTGATATACCGCCAAATGGAGGACTCTTATTCCAGCAGTGCGAAGAAACTCCTTTTTAAAAATGTTGATCGCTACAAATAAAGTTGAAAAATATAACAGAAAATTGTTATTGCTAAGTAAAAAAAATAGACAAATAAAAAAGTGGAAATGTCCACAAATGTCAAATAATTTGTAATTTGCACGATTCACGTCCGACACCAAAACTTTACTTTTGATACTGCTCCAAAACTTATTCAGGTAATTATTACACAATTGAATTAATAAAAAGTAAGTAATAAATTATTCATATTTCATCTTCCCTCTTTAAGATTTAAGTGTTGAAAATAATAAAAAAACAACCCAATGAGCTGAATTTAAGGTTTTAGCAATGCAAATGAAACTGCGCTTCCCCTTTCATTTATAAATGAAAGTGGAAGTGATGATTCATTGATGTATTTAAATACTAGGATTTTACCAGCAAATATTTTACTATTAAGTCAACCAAATATCAAAAATTTTAGGGTTAACCAATTTTAGAAAGAAGTTTACCCTAAGGGAATAACGCAATAGAACAAATTCCATTTACCATGACAAAAGCAAACAGAAACTGTATTTAATGTGCTAAGCCTTAGATTAGTGGGAGATAAATGGTGAATACCTAATAATGGATTTTTCACAATTCACAAAAACAGTGACGGTTATTACAAAGATTCTATAAGCATAAGGCAGAAACGGCTTGATTACCAAAAAAACTAAATTGAAATACATCTATTGGAAATGGAATACTAAATAAATATACAAACTTGTAATGAATGCACATAGGGTTGTCTATCATGAGATGAATAATGAGATTTATATAAATATGCTTTTAAGATAAAATTTACTGTACTGTTAAAGAACACTAATATTATTAAACTAAACAATAAGAATTGAAAATGAACATTACTTACTTCCAAAAGTCCTCAAGAAGGTAAAACTCGCTGTTTAACAACAGCGTCAATGTCGACCCAGAGAATCATTGGTCATCATCATTGGTCATTCATCATTGGTCTAGTCTCCTTATACAATAACACCAAAAGGACAGAACACCTACAAAAATATAAAAGGTCAACAGAAACCAATTTGGAACTTATTGATAGTTAAAAAAAAGTGAAATAATAGTTCAATTAATCATTATCTGTAACAAATTTGATGTAGGTCCTCCACGGCAACTGTTAACTAGAAAAGTTGGCAATTTAGCGACTGTGCTCTAAAGTTGGTCTTTCTTTGCTAGGCCGTTTGTAACGGGGAAATCCAAGTTCAAGTAGGGGAGCAGGAAATCAGGGTAGCTAGCTTGGCTACTTAAAATAAGCATTCCATTGGAGATAAGATATTATCGTTCTTCTCGAGCCTTCCCAGCCTCAGGGAACATGTTGGTATGGTGGAGGAGTGCTGTTATGCCGCACGGTGGATCAGCATTGTATTGTTTTAGCGTCTTTTGTTAACTTGTGGCAACACCACCTTTTCTCGTGTATAAAAGCTCGGCATCATTATTGCCAAGGCACTCCGTCACGCCAGCCTCCAGAGCATTCAAAATCAAACCAAATTTTGAATACCAAAATTTTGATTATTAAATATCACATCCGGGTCACCAGTTATAAAGGAGGGTGATCATAAAGGCTAAACGCTAGTGCGTGTTCAATTGAGTGAAAAGCCAAAAGTTTAAAAACAACAAGTTTATTAGTTAAAAATCCTTTATAAAAAATGAATGCTCCGGAGGCTGGCGTAACGGAGTGCCTTGGCAATAATGATGCCGAGCTTTTATACACGAGGAAAGGTGGTGATGCCACAAGTTAACAAAAGACGCTAAAACAATACAATGCTGATCCACTGTGCGGCACCACAATATTAAGCCTCGACTCCTAAAACTTCTTCAAGGAGAGGGGAGGGAAGTGGGATAATTTTTGGCGGGACACAAACTGCCTAAAGACTTCAGCAACTAGAACTATAGCAACAGCCATTCACTGGTCACCAGTTTTTTGGAATTATCACCATGGAAAACCTACATCAAATATGTTCCCATTACCTCAATTGTAATATTTACAAATAAATTATCCTGTAATTTGTGGATTATTAACCTAAAACACAACTTAGAATCCTTAGAATAAATTATGGGTGCATTAAGTTATTTCTGTGAACCAGATTAACCCGGCGCTGGTGTATAGCAGCATCTCACCGTTAGAAGTAGTGTTTTTACACATGCAGTTTAAGCAAATAAAGAAATAAGTTCACAGGAAAGGAGATTACTGTTGTACTAATCACAATTACACATTCATACAAATCATCAAAACTGTGTTAAATTAGACAGAATGTAAAATGTAAACAGTTCATGTATTAGCTGACAATAATCTTCTACAGTTTGTCTGAATTCAAAACTGAGAAAATGTCCCATAAATCTTACAAATGTAACAATTGCCTGTCTTAATGGAAGTAAAATTTGTTTGAGCACATAAACATTTGTCAATCATAAACCCAATCTCATGCAAACACAAGAGGTTTGGGTTCCCAATAAAATTATGCTTGACGCTACACTATCACTAGTAAAGGCTGAAAACTATTATAAGGTTTCTTTCTTAATAATAATAAATTTTAACATACTTATTAAGAATTATATGCATTTATAACACAAAAATATGTTCGGACGGAGTCTCAGACTCACGCGATCGCTGTATGTAGGGTTAAGATATACACATGAAAATATAGTTTTAGTTAATAAATATAGTTTAGAAGTATTAGAACTGTAAAAACAATTCAAAGCATACAAATAAAAACCGATTAATTATGGCGACCGTAACGCCGTAATTTTAGAACACTAAAAATAAGAATTGAAAATGAACATAACTTACTTCCATGTTCAATTCATATCATGATATCATCCATTTTTTCCACCGGCCGAGGAACCAAAACTTTGTATTCTTCCGCGGTAGAATAATTTTGATTTCACAACGGTATATAGTTCGTTCGTTTCCATGGAAGTAATTTCTTTTTTTTTTTCGCATCGTAAAAAACCTACACTTATTTTGATAATAAAGTTGTTGTACAAATGTTTAATGAATTGCATTCAAAATTATTAAATATTTGCCCCTTTTTGTTAAATGTGTGATTTTAAGCGTGTTTAGCAAGTGGCTCATGCGTTTGTGCTAATCGAACCAGTTGGGTTCCCTGGACCGAACTAAGTGACAGAATGAGTTTGGTTGAACGAAACAGACCGGTGGGGTTTTGGGAAACGATCGGTCTGGTTTTGGCAACTAAACCACTATCAACCGAACTGGGTTCGGTTGGTTGAAGACTACCATTTTTTTGCGTGATTTCAGTAGGAAATCAAGACATATATCAATCAAGTTCCATTAAATGATCATTTAAGCTCTAAAAGTACTTTGCTTAAAAAATCGATTTCCTATTTATTACATACGGGGAATTGTTCATTAAAAGGTTAATAGATCAATAAAAATATTCATTTTTAACTTTTTTCAACTATAACTTCCCTTTTAAAGAGTGTCCACAGGTACCACTGGGTCTGTCCATAGGGAGAACAGGTTGTTGTACCTTGGACACAAATTTTGTGAAGGTATTAAAAATGATTAAAAATCCAATTTTTAAAACTTAAGCTAATAAAAATACCACCCTATTTAATAAGGTTGTGACTAGATTGGGCTCTTTAAATGGTCAAAATGTGATTTTATCCGTCGTAGAAAAATTAAAACGTGATTTTTTTTCCCCCGAAGGTTCAACAGTCCCCTATAAATACCAATCAAGATATATATTGAGTGTAAACGCATGTACTCAAAAGCATTCACAAAATACAACCCTCAGAAGCTCGGCTCCATCCTGTAAGCCCTCATATTCAGATAGATAAGTTATACTTTCCCCTAAAAATGTTGTCCTCATATGTCGTGTTTTTCCATCATGCAGAGATGTATTGCATAATGAAAAAAAGTCCACCATGTTTCACGAACTATCTTTTTAAACATATTTTTTAACTTAGTCTGATATAACCTTAAATTTAGTGCTTTCATCGGCGAATTGTGAAGCAGAAGATCAATAAAAACGTTTTACCTATCAAAATCAAATGTGCCAATCTGGAAGGAGAGGAAAGTGATTTCGATTTTGTCACCGTATTTTCCACCTGCGGCTACAAAGCTGAGTGTGCACGTGGGGGATCTTCTTTCGCTCAGTCTCAAGGGATACTTGAGATCCGTGACACCGAAGTAGGTGCGGTTGCAGTCTGTGGAAAGGAAGAAGCACTTGTCAAACTTTACGGAAGTTTTTCTAAGAAACACTATTCTCAAATTTCCATCTTAAAATAATGTTAAAATTGAAAAGGTTTAATGAGTTTAAAACATTTGTACGATCTTTTACGGTTCCCCATCGGAGTGAGTAGATATTTAAATCAGAAAACTGGAGTGATTTTTTTAGTTTTGAAACAAATTAAAATTTGGAATAATTCATAATGCAGTTCAATCTGTATCATCTAATTATTCGTATTTTGCATTGTTTCCACTTCATATTATACACTGGTGTGCAAAAATTAAGGACTGAACTGTTTTTTCAATATAATACCTAGTATAATTATTTTTCATCTATGAAAATCATACCATGAGATGTTCAATAAGTGGGAATATCGGGCCCGGGAACAAATTTTCCCTAACAATAATTTAAGGGGGTAAATGGGCCCTCCATTGATAATGGACTTCCATTACTCATTTGAAGCAGTTACAGAAACGTCTATGTGAGAGGTATTTAACCGAAAATTTTATGTTGTTTGTAAAGAATATAATTATTCCTGAACTCAACTCATGTTTTTAAACGTGTGTGCTACCTTTAAATGGTATTTTTTAGGTGTTATTGAAAGATATCGGTCTAATCATCATTTTTGGCTAGTTTTAGCGTTTGAGTCCTTTTGGTTAAGAGGTATTTGACCGTCAACCTTGTTTTTAGTAGTTCTCATATGTGCTTGATTGCTTTTAGGACTGGGGTCCCAGAAAGTAACTTTATTCTTTCAATATCGTTACTTATGAAAAACTTTGAGGTAGCCAAATTGTGGTTTTGCGCAGCTTTTACATTCAAAAAGAGAAAATATGGAATCAAAATTTCTTCTAAAAGAAGCAAATGGGACGTGAGAATACTGATACACAATTGCAGACATCAGTGAAAATCGCTGTGGTGCATAGGGGGTGCTAAAACAGCTTAAAAGAATTGCTTAGTTTCACAGGAAGGACATGTGTTATTAATGTTCGAAAAAAGAAGCATTTTTAGTGTTTATGGACGTATACATGTCTGAAAAGAAACAAATATCTGTAAAAATATCTTCACATTCTCTTAAAAATGACTTTTAAAGTGATCGAATTCCTCCTTTGAAACTATACTATCCTTATAGACGGGTGTGGGTCAAAATCCCGACACTCAGAATCCCGACAGATCAGGTTCCCGACGGTTGAAATCCCGACAGTTCATAATCCCGACAGGGTCAGAATCCCGACAGTTCAAAATCCCGACACGGTCAAAATCCCGACACGGTCAAAATCCCGACAGGGTCAGAATCCCGACAGGTCGAAATCCCGACAGGTCAAAATCCCGACAGGGTCATAATCCCGACAGGTCGAAATCCCGACAGGGTCAGAATCCCGACAGGTCAGAATCCCGACAGGGTCAAAATCCCGACAGGGTCAGAATCCCGACAGGTCAAAATCCCGACAGGGTCAAAATCCCGACAGGTCATAATCCCGACAGGTCAAAATCCCGACAGGGTCAGAATCCCGACAGGTCGAAATCCCGACAGGGTCAGAATCCCGACAGGTCGAAATCCCGACAGGGTCAAAATCCCGACAGGTCAAAATCCCGACAGTGTAATGTCACTCTTGAGCCGTGAGAGCATGAATTATTGAATTTTTTTGAAATTTTAAATTTTTTAAAATTGATTAAAAACTGGTTTAATACTACACTCCTGCGCGTGCAAGACTTTTTTCTAGGCAGCTTTTCAGTGCTGACAACAGATGTTTCTTCAATACTGTGGTTTGAAAGATTTTAAAATTTTAAATTTTTAAAATTGATTAAAAAATGGTTTAATACTACACTCCTGCGCGTGCAAGACTTTTTTCTGGGCTTTTTTTCAGTGTTGATTACAGATATTTCATCAAAACTGACGTTTGAAAGATTTTAAAATTTTAAATTTTTTAAAATTGATTAAAAAATGGTTTAATACTACACTCCTGCGCGTGCAAGACTTTTTTCTAGGCAGCTTTTCAGTGCTGACTACAGATGTTTCTTCAATACTGTGGTTTGAAAGATTTTAAAATTTAAAATTTTTTAAAATTGATTAAAAAATGGTTTAATACTACACTCCTGCGCGTGCAAGACTTTTTTCTGGGCTTTTTTTCAGTGTTGATTACAGATATTTCATCAAAACTGACGTTTGAAAGATTTTAAAATTTTAAATTTTTTAAAATTGATTAAAAATTGGTTTAAAATTTTAAAATCTTTCAATCGTCAGTTTTGATGAAATATCTGTAATCAACACTGAAAAAAAGCCCAGAAAAAAGTCTTGCACGCGCATGAGTGTAGTATTAAACCATTTTTAATCAATTTTAAAAACTTTAAAATTTTAAAATCTTTCAAACCACAGTATTGAAGAAACATCTTTAGTCAGCACTGATGCCTAGAAAAAAGTCTTGCACGCGCAGGAGTGTAGTATTAAACCATTTTTTAATCAATTTTAAAAAATTTAAAATTTTAAAATCTTTCAAACGTCCGTTTTGATGAAATATCTGTAATCAACACTGAAAAAAAGCCCAGAAAAAAGTCTTGCACGCGCAGGAGTGTAGTATTAAACCATTTTTTAATCAATTTTAAAAAATTTAAAATTTTAAAATCTTTCAAACCACAGTATTGAAGAAACATCTGTAGTCAGCACTGAAAAGCTGCCTAGAAAAAAGTCTTGCACGCGCAGGAGTTAAACCATTAAAACCATATTAAACCATTTTTTAATCAATTTTAAAAAAATTAAAATTTTTAAATCTTTCAAACGTCAGTTTTGATGAAATATCTGTAATCAACACTGAAAGAAAGCCCAGAAAAAAGTCTTGCACGCGCAGGAGTGTAGTATTAAACCATTTTTTAATCAATTTTAAAAAATTTAAAATTTTAAAATCTTTCAAACGTCCGTTTTGATGAAATATCTGTAATCAGCACTGAGAAAAAACCCCAGAAAAAAGTCTTGCACGCGCAGGAGTGTAGTATTAAACCAGTTTTTAATCAATTTTAAAAAATTTAAAATTTCAAAAAAATTCAATAATTCATGCTCTCACGGCTCAAGAGTGACATTACACTTTCGGGATTTTGACCTGTCGGGATTTTGACCCTGTCGGGAATCTGACCCTGTCGGGATTCTGACCCTGTCGGGATTTCGACCTGTCGGGATTCTGACCCTGTCGGGATTTTGACCTGTCGGGAATCTGACCCTGTCGGGATTCTGACCCTGTCGGGATTTCGACCTGTCGGGATTCTGACCCTGTCGGGATTTTGACCTGTCGGGATTCTGACCCTGTCGGGATTTCGACCTGTCGGGATTTTGACCTGTCGGGATTCTGACCCTGTCGGGATTCTGACCCTGTCGGGATTTTGACCTGTCGGGATTTTGACCCTGTCGGGATTCTGACCCAGTCGGGATTCTGACCTGTCGGGATTTTGACCCAGTCGGGATTTTGATCTGTCGGGATTCTGACCCTGTCGGGATTTCGTCGTCGGGAACCTGATCTGTCGGGATTCTGATTGTCGGGATTTTGAACGGAACCCCTTATAGACAATTTCAACACCTCCTATACACCAAAGAGATTTTCACTGATGTCTGCAATTGTGTACCTGTGTTCTTAAGTCCCATTTGCTTCTTTTAGAATAAATTTCGGGTCAAGGATTTCTCTTTATGAGTGAAAAAGCTGCACAAAATCACAATTTGGCTATTTCAAAGTTTTTCATAAGTAACTATACTGAAAGAATAAAGTTACTTTCCAGGTCCCCAGACCTAAACGCAATCAAGCACATGCGAGAACTACTAAAAAACTAGGTTGACGGTCAGATACCACTTAAACAAATGACCCAGAAGCTAAAACTAGCCAAAAATTATGATTAGACCGATATCTTTCAATGAATCCTAAAAAATACCATTTAAAGGTAGCACACACGTTTAAAAACATGCGTTGAGTTCAGGAATAATTATATTCTTTACAAACAACATAAATTTTCGGTTAAATACCTCTCACATAGACGTTTCTGTGACTGCTTCAAATGTGTAATGGAACTCCATTATCAATGGAGGGCCCATTTACCCCCTTAAATTATTGATAGGGAAAATTTGTTCTCGGGCCCTATATTCCCACTTATTGAACATCTCATGGTATGATTTTCATAGATGAAAAATAATTCTACTAGGTATTATATTGAAAAAAAAAACCAGTTAGGTCCTTAATTTTTGCACACCAGTGTAGTAGTAGGGTATGAAAAAAATACATGGCGTTATTGAGTTGTATTAAAAAAAACTATCTCTTCAAGGACAGGCAACATTGCCACTATACACTACTAGGTTTGGTGATGCCATGCGGTTCAATTATGGTCTCCATATTTGAAAAAGACATTGATTTAAATGAGAGGGTTCAGCATAGGGCTACTAAAATGATCAGGGGTATTTCCAGTTTAAATTATGATGAGCACTTTAAGAAGTTAAAAATGTTCATTCTAGAGAAAAGAAGGGATAGGAGGGATTTGAAAGCTTTGTAAAACGATAAAGCAAGGGGACACAGAGGGTCTGGACAGTACATAGAGCGTGGGGTCACAGATTCAAATTGAATGAGGCACATTTTAACCAGGAAAGCAGAAAACATTTTTAACAGGGTTGTGGAGAGATGGAATTGTTTGCCAGAAATGATAGTTAGTTCCTGTTCCACTGGAGTAAATGAGTTTAAGGAAAAAGTTGAAAAATCCTGGGAATCCGGTAGTTTGAGTTAAATGGACCAACCTTTTCTGGGCTTCATGCCTGTAGTTGGTCGTCAATATGTGTCTTTGTATTTGTATAACCCTTTAATACTAAACGAAAAAACTAGGTATTCGAATAAAATTCATTTTCCAAATTACTAGGAGTCATTACCCAATTTCTTTTAATTGATTGCAGTTTAGAAATCCTTCAAATTTAAGAATTCAAGAATCAGAAATTTCAATAAGTGTTTAATCAAACCAATTGTAATTTCTCAATCTTAAAAGTTTGTAGTAAGTCTTGATTTATTTTAAGCATAAGAACTGAGAAATTACGATTGAAATTTCAGCTCTTAAATTAGTTTTATGTAATAAATGCTCGAATCGAACGATTTTGCTGGTTTTAATCCAATCTTAAAAATTTACGTATCAATGCCACTGAGGATTATGCAACCTCCCTTGCCCGCTTATAAAAACCCACATTCCTATGCGATTCTGAGTCGTTTAGGTGTGCTCTATCCCTCCAAGAAGTTCTGAAATATTTATCTGAAACACACTGTATAACTATAAAAGATCAAACACATCAGTTATTCATTTGTAAATGTACTAAGAATATACTGGAAAACAATAATTTACCGATAGTTTACATCGTAATTCTGTTTAGAAAAGGAGCAACACATAAATGTGTAAAGAAATACGAAAAATCTTAGCTAGCTTCAAAGTGCTGATGCAGCTCAGAAATATCGACAGGAAATACGATGGCAATCACTTACGTAGAACTATGAAAGGGAACGTAATATATTTTGCAGAGCCTTTCCTTATCCACCTGCCTCAGCTTTTTGAGCCGGAGGTCCCAAACTGAATTTTGCATCTGTATACACAATCAACTTTGTCCAGATAAGAAATTGCAGTCGATTCAATTTTAGTGTTTGTGGTGGGAGAAACTTTCATAAAGTTTCAGAGGGAAATGGGGAAAAGCTGATATATTTGTTGACGTATTCAACTAGATTCCCCAGTTTGAGTTTTCTTGGGAGAATTATGAGCAGTCATAAATGTAGTTAGATTTAACGGGCAAGATTAAAAAAAAAATCCACCGAGTATGTTTTATGTGGGTAGCATATTTATTTCCTTTTATTTTTTTTTCTTTTGCTGCAGCTCTGTAAGCCGTTTATGTTGTGTAGACTCAGCTTAGTAACTTTTCAGTAGGCACCTATCAGTTCCATGACTCTCGTTGTTTCGAAAAGAGTGACTTATTTTTCAAACACTGCTTCCTTTCAACAAAATTAAATTATTCTTATGCCCCCTTAAAACAATTTAGAGCAACAATCCTTCAGAAAAAGAAATATCACATTTCTTATCCTGGATGAAATGGGGAAGCCACTCAATTGATATAAAATATTTGTTCTATTTTCAGAGAGCCCTTCTTAGCCTAACATCAACAAAATGAAAGGCAACACTGGGTGATGCGATTTTCTTATTAATTCCTACCTTCTCTAAGCCTCTATTAGTTTATTGCTTTTGCCCTTCTGATGACAGTAACAGAGCAATAAAAATCAAGATCTATCACACTGAGTTTATGACAGGGAATCGCTTCCGAGACTTTTATTTATAATACTAGGGGGCCTGCCTCCTGCTCGCTATCGCTCACCAACCCCCGGAACTGCTTCGCAGTTCTTTTAAGATCGCTTCGCGATCTCAGCGAGCGAAGCTCGCTTGTAGAATTTACCAACTCTAATGAAAACCCTTATCCAATCTAAAATATTTTATTTCTCTTATCACTAATTTATTAGAAATATTTTCCCAACATGTTCAACAAATATCGAAAAATATTAATTTTTTCAGAATACATATAAACTATCCTTCCTTAAACATTTAATAACCACATGAACTTAAAAACGCATTCAATCTAATTAACTCTTAAAACAATGACTAATCTAACAATGAGCTAATATTAATCAGAAAAACACGCAACTTCCAAACAAAAATCTCCACCCTTCATCCGATTTATATTTATTTCTCTAGTATTTCAAAAGCAAAAAATAGTTGAAAACATAGTTATCAAGGAAGTCTACTAACAATCACTAACAAACTAAGAGAAAAAAACGTGCACCCACAAAACTTTTAAATATCCGTGCTCGCGACAATCTAGTGAACTGTAAAAATAAACTTAAAAAACTCCAATAAACATTAAACGTGTCTGATGAAGACCTAGTAAAACTATGAAAAAAATGAAACTTTGATGCTTAATAATTCCAAAACTAATTCGAATTTTTCAAAGAATTAAACGCTAATCTTTTTCTAAAAAATAAGAGCATAAGTGGTTAAAAAATCATACTCCTATTGTGATTAGTTTTTCTTTTAGATCGAAAAAACCGAAAAAGTAACAAAAATTTCGAAACTTTAAAAATTAATTACTCCAAACCTAATTCGAAATTCGAAAAAAGGGCGACGTAGTGCACATCTTCAGATATCAGAGTATGAGGTTGCGAAAAATCAAAGCTCTGCTGCTAATAGTTTTCGCTGAACGCGATTACGCGGCGAAAAAACAAAAACTTCAACTTTGACCTTAAAAATACCCCAGAACTAATAATCACATTCTTGACAGAATAATTCGCACTTCAATAGTTATTAATAAAAAATTTATTAATAACTAAAAACATTAAATGGAAAATGGAAAAATAAGTTACATCAGGTAAATAATTCATAACAAAGAACAAAAGACTCGTTTCAAAAAAAGTAATAATAGCACGATTAGCACGAGCACTAGGTTTTTTTGATACAACAAAACAGTATAGTTTTAGTTGTAGCGGTTCTTCATTTTAACATTCCCCCTAGAACCTACAACTAAACATATCAAAATTCAAAAAAATACCAATATTATTTTTAACAGTTTAACTTAAAAATACCAAGAGAACTTCTTAATAGTTCAAAGCGTGGCTTAAGCAGTGGCTTAGTCAGAATGTCGGTCAGTTGGTGTTCTCTCTCAACATGCTGAGCCTGAAGAACTGGAATTGCTGACAAGGGGGATAAATCTTGCGTTTCAGCCAGATCCGCTCTTTCGAAGCCTCACTTGCAGCCTCATATTCTGCCTCAGTGGTGCTTACGCTTAGTGATACACATTGCTGACGACGGCTTACCCATCTAATAGCTCCTCCACTACCTTTGAAGAAGATACCAGAGACAGATTTCCTGGTAGTTGTGTCACTGGCATAGTCAGCATCACTGTAAGACTCCAAAACACTTGGTTGAGGACCACACTTGTACAACACACCACGGCCTGATGTTCCTCCAACATACTTGAGTATGCGCTTGACTTTGGACACAGGATCCAACTCCTCCATATTGAATCTCTCCAGCACCCCGAGAGCATTCTCCGACTTAACGATTTGATGGTAGGATTCAGGTTCTACCTGCTCTGCAATACAGCATTCAATGAGACGTTTGGGTGCCTTTAGTTTCATCTTGCTTCTCAGTTGATGACCTTCTTTCTGCTTTTCCTCTGATGCATTCTTCGGATCAGGATCCTTTTCAGATTCAGCACTATCGGGAAGGGGGGTCACTTCAGTCGAGTCAGGGTTTGGGTCATTTTCTGGTTTTGGCAATTCAAGTCCAACAACAGCCGATGTTGACACTGATTCAACCCTATATTTTTCCTCCATAGGACCACAGACATCAGAATGAATTATTTCTCCATCTTCCTTTGCACGTTGTTGAGGACTAAGGAACGGCTGTCTGTGTTGTTTTCCGACGATGCAAGCCTCACAGAACTCCTTGTCATCCTGCACTTTAATTCTCTGAGATAGAAGTAACTTCTTTTCCTGTTGCTTGTTCTCAAGCTCTCCTGTTACTTGTTCTTGCCCAAGTCTCTCATGCCAGAGTTGAAGCGTCTCATTTAAATTAGCTTCAAGTGAGGGAACAGTGGTGATAACAGTCTCCACCTCAGGCATCATTACTTGGCATTGTAGCTTGAATAAATTTCCACATCTTATTCCTACCGCAACTACTCTGTTTGACTTGACAAATTCGCATTTCTCACTAGACATGTTAAATTCCTTCCCATGATCCAAGGCCTGGCTGACAGAAAACAAATTTCTTGATGCGTCCGGAGCATATAACACATTCACCAACATGCTTTGTTTCCACGATCCATATACCAGCATCTTGACAGAGATCTTTCCATGTCCAAATGCTTTCATTACACAGTTATTTCCAACACGGACCTCCAAGGGACATTGGTATTGTACATAATCGAACAAGTAGCTACTTTTGTTGGTGATATGTTGAGTAGCTCCTGAATCAATAACCCACGCATCATCACTACTTTCCACCAGAGACTCTGTCACTAACACTTCTTCACTGTAAGAGTTTTTCTCTTGATAGTTGTTTCTCATGGGGCAGTTTCTTTTGATGTGTCCACTTTCGCCACACTTAAAACATTTCATCTTCCCCTGTTTATTTACCGGGTTGGTATGCTGAGCATTAGATTGTACTTTCCCTGAGCTGGCTTTTGCCAATAAAGCTGAGAGCTCAGCATCTCGGGAGGTTTCTGTGGCTCTCCTCTGCTCCTCAGATATCAACAGTTTCTTTAATTCTGTGAGCGTCTGTTGCTCTGGAAGTCTTACACACCAAGTCATTTTCAATGGCTCGTATTCACTTGACAGGGTTTCAAGAAGTTTACTCATAATGAGAAAGTCATTTGGTTTAATGTCCAAATCTGACATTCTTAAGACGAGGTGCTCCAGCTTAGCAATGTGCATTGCCATACTGTTTTCCGGATCCCTGGCAAAAGACGAAAACTGCAGCTGGCATGCATACTGAGCTTGTGTTTTTCTCTGCTCAAACAGCTCATGCAGCTTTACCCAAATTTCCCTGGCACTTTTGCACATGGACACCAAATCACAAATTTTAAAATCCAGAGTACGAGAAAAAATGCCTCTCGCGGCTCTGTTCCCCTTATTGAACTTTGCTAAAACTTTATCATATTTACCAACTGATGCAGCATCCCCGGTATCCAGAACTGGCCTTTCTAGTTCTCCGGTGCACACCTCATGGGCGTATTCTTTTTCCATTAGCAGCCCCTCCACCATCCATTTCCACCTCACCCAGTTTTCCTGGCCTTGAAGTTTATCTGCGGTGAATAGCTCCATTATCGCGTGTCTGGGCCCGTAACCTCTTGACAGAATAATTCGCACTTCAATAGTTATTAATAAAAAATTTATTAATAACTAAAAACATTAAATGGAAAATGGAAAAATAAGTTACATCAGGTAAATAATTCATAACAAAGAACAAAAGACTCGTTTCAAAAAAAGTAATAATAGCACGATTAGCACGAGCACTAGGTTTTTTTGATACAACAAAACAGTATAGTTTTAGTTGTAGCGGTTCTTCATTTTAACACACATCAATTAGCTTTTTATTCGAAATTGTTCTCCAAACATTCCTCTACAAACATTTCAAATTTCATAAATTTCTGTCAAGTAGTTTTTGCGTTGTGAGAGGTCAAAAAGTTCAAAAATAAAAATTTCTGAAACAGCGGCGGCGGCGGTGGCGGCGGTGACCGTTACTTTTTTTTAATATAGAGAGAAAAGCCACGTGCAGGAGAGGTGATTTTTATGTCATACACATGGAACTAGAAGACTGAGGAAGCGCCGTATCGGGAAACGAGTGAAGCATTCCCTGTAACCGCGCCGCCATCTTAGTCCATCTCATCATTGCGTTTTCCCATGTAAAGCAATGGGCGATTCCGTATTTTATTTGTTAAATGATTGCATTTAGTCAAAGAACAGTGTTCTGCGTCATGTTCAGCGGAATAAATAGTGAAGGCGATTCTTAGAAAACGTTTTTAGGTAAGTTAAACAATTCATGTTCTAGTTACTTATCTCATTCTGTTTAAATGTGTTTATGCAATAATATTTCTTTATTTTATGTAAATAATGAAATAATTGAACTAAAAATTTATGTAATACTGTCTGAAATGTTAAATAATTGATAAAATAATAAGTTTAAGTTATGTTGCTTGGATCTGTTTAATTTATATGTTCTTGGATGTTACGACGACATGTAAACATTCTTTTTTTAAAATATTAATACCAATAATAATATTATTCTTATTTAAATATTATTAAAAAATTTGGAAGTCTAAACATTATCATAATATTAGACTGCTTAGGAATTAAGGAAAGGTTTTTATCAATATTTTGTGGTTCTATGCTTTATTTAAATAATTTGAATTATGACTTTGAAATTGAGAATTTATAGTAGCTATATTTGCATAGGTTCCGTCCTGGGGACGGAATTCCGGTTTTTTTTTTTAAATTTCTGTGAATGTAATTCCGTCCAGTGTTTTTATTACAAAATGCAAAATCAGTTGACTGATTGACAGCGATTTGTACTAAAATTCAGTTTTTACATCGCACATTTTGTCCACAAATAAGCCTGTTTTATACTGTAGATACAGCTTTACCTTAAAATTTAAGGACCTAATATTTCATTTTGTTTACATGATATTTTATAACTTTTTCTGCAATTTTAAAAAAATTGCTAGACTGGGGGAAAATGATTTAAAAGCTAGTTCAAAGTTTAGTCTTGCAATTTTTAAAGAGTAAAACACCCATATATATTTGTTTTTGATAATTTTATAACGTTTCTTCTTTTGCTTCAGTCTTATATTTATATGTGAAGGCTGATTGTAAATTTCTACGAGAAAATCCACGGGTTACATTTTAACCACTGGGGAAGTTTCTTATTACATACTTAAAAACAAAGTTTATTTAATATTATAAAATTGTCTACAAAATGTTAATGGCATTTTTAAAATTTCAGATCAACAGTGCATCAGAATACGAATTATGCACATAGAATATGAATTTCAAGACTAAGAACTTGACTGTATTTTTAAAATTTTAATTATCTAAACTGCTTAATTTTCTAACTATGTATATAGCCCATGGCAAATTTGTATTTTCCTTTTGCTTGGACCCCTGGAAGATATGACGAAAGATTTTTACTATGAAAATCGTATATTTGCAAAATTGGAGCTCAATCAAAATCTTTGCATTAAAATTTACTTCTGACAAAATTCTTAAAAATAAAAACAGTAAGAAAAATATCTCCAAGAATTTTTACAAGTTACAAAAATTTTTTGTTGTAAATATTAATTTTTAAATTAACTTATTTTGCCTCAAATTATCCTGGGTTTTGATACCCATTTAAAAGAGAAAAATTATACAACTGCTTTTACTGCTTTACCAAAAAAGTAGCATGTGTTTTGCTTTAAAAAATATCAAACTTTACTGTTTCAAACTTTCTTTTGATAAAAAATTTTTTAAATCATTTACTTATTTGTTTATTATTCTTATATTTTCAATAAAAATTTCTAAAAAGTATTATTATCTTGTTTTATTTCTAAGTTCATTGAAATGTGTTTTGTGTTTAAAAGTTTTAATTGTGTCAAGAAGTTAAATTTTCAAAGGTAAGTAAAAAATGGTAACTATTTTATGGAAAATAATAGGGCAATAATATGCTCTTTTTTTAGTGGGAACTAACTGCCTAAGTTTGTAAAGCAGAAAGATCGCGTTCTTCACTTTCGTCGCTCAAAACGAAAAGGGCGTTAGAAACGGCAAACATCGCGAATCTGCGCGGCCGCCATCAAAGGTGGACACAAATTAGAGCCCCACCTTTTAATTTCTAGTCTCTTCATCGGCTTCAGTTAAACCGGTAGCGCGGACCGGTTATGGCACTTCCTTATTGTACTAGTTCCATGGTCTTACATTATTACTTCCCTCTTCTATCAAAAGTGTTGATGATGGATCAATAACTGAAAGCACGCATCTCTCACGTCTCACGACACGGTCGAAGGAATATCGGATGAGCTAGAGCCCCTCACGTGATTCTCCCTGTAGCAACGTTTTCCCTGCCAAGCCATACGAAGTACGAGGCGCATGCGCTGTGCTGCGTAAAATGGACTTAAGTTATTTTCGTTACCATATTTATATTTAATAGTATAAGTTGCATCAAAAATATCCTCTTAAGTTCAAAAATTTAAATTTGTTTTGACAGAAAATTCTCTAAAGGAGACTACCAAATATTTATTTAAATCTAATATTAATTAATAACTTAATAATATTTATAGAAGAAAAGAAACTTTATAAGAGAATGAGTATAATTTTATTTATCAGACTATCAGAATTTTATTATTCAGTTTTAATAATATATAACATAACCCCCTAATTCTATTACCTAGCTAGAAGAATGGATGGATAGAGTTCTAGATGGAACAAATTTTAATTATTAAAATTACATAAGATATTTTTTATTATCATTCATTGCCTGATAAAAAATATTTAAATTGTGATCACATTTTGGACATTCGTCATGATGAAATGAAATTTTATTTTAAAGATTTAAAATCTATTTCTTAAATTAAGTTACCTTAAACAAAATACAAAATAATTAGGTATAAAATTATAAATTAAAAAAAATCATGTAAGTGTTCATTATTAATGGAGCTTCATATTCTTGATCAGAAAATATTCTATCGTCAACTCTTATTTTTCATAAATATCTGTTTTTAAGTGACAAATAAGCGTTTAAATGAAAAAATATAATGGTTTTATCACATATAAAAACAAAAACAAAACTTCCTTGGGGGGGGAAACCAAATTAATCGGTTTATAATATCTCAAAACTACTGTGATGTGATAATGATCGAAGATGATGCAAATGCAACTTCGTATGGCTTGGCCAGCTTGGCAGAGAAAACGTTGCTACAGGGAGAATCACGTGAGGGACTCTAGCTCATCCGATATTCCTTCGACCTCACGACACACTGTAATGATATTATCTCCGTTCTTATTTTTGATTCATTAAAGATATAGAGAGCAAAGAAGTTGTACACATAAAAAGGTAAACCGGGGTTAATTTGAAGTTAACAAGTTTCTATATTCAAAGCAGTTATTTATGTAAAACCATAAACGTATGTTCCGTCAGTTTATGACTGAAAATAAAAGCATGAGTTCTGTTGTGATTATGAAATCGTTTTCTCTCTATATTAAAAAAAAGTAACCGTCACCGCCGCCGCTGTTTCAGAAATTTTTATTTTTGAACTCTTTGATCTCTCACAACGCAAAAAGTACTTGACATAAGTTTATGAAATTCGAAATGGTTGTGGAGAAATGTTTGGAGAACATTCTAGAACGGAAAGCTAATTGATGTAACTATTAGTTCTGGGGTATTTTTAAGGTCAAAGTTGAAGTTTTTGTTTTTTCGCCGCGTAATCGAGTTCAGCGAAAACTATTAGCAGCAGAACTATGATTTTTTGCAGTCACATACTCTGATGTATGAAGATGTGCACTACGTCGCCCTTTTTTCGAATTTCGAATTTGCTTTAGAGTAATTAATTTTTAAATTTTCGAAAATTTTGACACTTTTTCGATTTTTTCGGTCTAAAAGAAAAACTAATCACAATAGGAGTATGATTTTTTAACCAACTATGCTCTTATTTTTTAGAAAAAGATTGGCTTTTAATTCTTTTAAAAAATTTTATTAGTTTTGGAATTATTAAGCATCAAAGTTTCATTATTTTCATAGTTTTACTAGGTCTTCATCAGACAACGTTTAATGTTTATTGGAGATTTTTTAAGTTTTATTTTTGACGGTTAACTAGATTGTTGCGAGCACGCGTGCACATTATAAATTGAAATGTTTTTTCTACAAGATGGTTGATGATTGTAAGTAGACTTCCGGATATTTTTTTAACATTTCAATAAAATTATTGATAAGCAAGAGAGAGGTATTTTCCTTGTTACAAGAGGCTTAATTAAGCGGAGAAAAGGGTTGTGGTGGATTGTTGAGATGAACAAGCGAGCTCTGCTGGATTAAATTATTTATAAGCAAGAGTGATATAAGTAGTTTCGGTTGTAAAGGAGCATTAGTTAAGCCGACCAGCGGGGTGTGCTGGATTGGTATAAGATGAAACAAGCGAGCTTTGCTCGCTGAGATCGCGAAGCGATCTTAAAAGAACTGCGAAGCAGTTCCGGGGGTTGGTGAGCGATAGCGAGCAGGGGGCAGGCCCCCTAGTTCTTAAAAAAAAAGAAGCAATCGTCATCACAAATAAGAAGGGTCAGTATATAGTTATTGATTTAATTTTTGACTCGAATATGAATATACCTACTTTTAAACTTTGTTTGACAAAAAAAAAAAAAAAAAAAAACGCGATCGAAATTTTTAAAAAATATTTTACTAATACCTAGCACTCTCGCTATTACCATATTAGAAAAAAGTCACTAAGTTGTGTGAGAAAGTTATTTCTTAATCCCAAATGAAGCATTTTTACAATTTAAAACAATTAATTTTTCCTACATTATTATGAAGTTTTCTCGTAAGACACGGTGGTTTCCACTAATCTATGTGAGTCAGCGCAGTGTCGGGCAAATGAAAATTTCATGAAAACCTGCGGTAGGTGGAGTAACCACCCTGGATGATTTGAATTAACCACCATTTTTAAAAAAGGTAATAAACATAGTAGTATTATCTCTTCTCATTTATATACTGTACTTTCTGGTTAAAGCTGCTAGGTTGATAAAATTATTTCAATTATTTCTAGACATGGAAATTGTATTAGGAATTCTTTCTATATAGACTTTCTCGCAAAATAGAAATTCCTCAATGTTTATTGAACACCGAATTGAGTTCGAGCATCCTGCATTTGACAGTTTAATCCATCATCCTGAACGAAGTAATCGATCTGGTTAAACTTCATTTCCTGTCTGAAGCAATAGGGTTTAGTAGGTGAAAGAGATGATCTTAAAAATTTTACGTGCAAGTTAGAAGGAAACATTCAAAGAGTAAAATTTTATAAAAGAGGGAGGTGAAAACTTAATTTTAGTAAAGTTAACATCAGTTAATAAAATGTTTCATTAAATTAAACATGAAATTACATTTAACCTAATACATATTGAATAAAAGTTTTCATATTACTTTTATGAAAAAAAATATTAAAAAATGATCTCCCCTTTATTATTGTTAGAGAATAAAACAAAAACAATCGTATCTCCCATAAAAGTATTATTCCATTATTATTTACATTTGAGATATTTTAAGATTTAAATAATTCAATTTTAATGAAAAATATAATTCAGAAGTTATTCTAAACAAATAACGAGAGTTTTTTTTAAATGAAAAAAAAAAACCGGTTTACCGGTTAAACATAAATATAAATATTTCTGATTGTTTTATGAATGCATTAATTAAATAATCAATTCAGCTATAAACAAAGTGACTCAACAAATGTATTAATTATAATTGTTTTATTTAATTTAAAAAAAGTTGAAATTATATTAAACCATCAGGTTTTTTTGTTGTATTAAAAAACCAACTAGCTTTGATAGCATGGAAAAGACATAATAGTTATATTACATTTTAGTAATAAAGTTTTTATCAAATTATAAATAAAAACAAACACAGTGGTTTTTATAATGGATTCAAATATCTGGTATTTCTATAGGATTAAAAAAAATCCTATTGGTGTTTATATTAAAAAATATAGTCTCTTTTCAAGGTATGCATTATAAAACCCAAAACTTCATTACCTGTCAAAACAAAATCTGCATTATAAAAACCAAATGGTTTTTATGATGCATATTTAAATATCTGGTATCTAAATTAAAAAAAAATTGGTTTTCATGGTGCATTCAAATATCTAGTTCTTAATTAGTTAAAAAAACACATAGGTTTTTTGCATAAAAAGGAGTCTCTTTTTAAAGCATTAAAAACCAACTGTTTTGTTAAAGTGCATAAAATACCTGGTGATGGGATTAATAAAACCAAAGTAATTTTATAGTGTATTAAAAGAATATGGTACTTATTTCTGTAAATAAAAAAACTGTTGCTTTCTAAGAAAATTTCAATTACCCTATTATATAATAAATCAAAATCAATCAATCAAATTCTGCCCAGGCCTAGTGGTCTTTCAGGCGGTGCCCATCTCTGTTGATATAATAAAGAGCTTGATAGAATTAATTACAGGAGCATTTAGTTTATAATTACAGTAAACTAATATATTTTATAATTACTGTAATATTTATGTTAGCTAATATATTTTAGTAATATTATTAGATCTATTAATATATTTTGTTCAAAAGGCAATATTGCCATGAGGTTCGAGTCCAAAATGCGTGTCTGGGAGCACGGAATGCCGTGTGGGAAACGAGTACTAAAATCTTTTTTGTACTAAGTTTTGGCATCAAGGAAAGTTGCCTAATATCTATACAAGTTGTGTTCAGGCTGGGGATTTTTGCTGTTCATATCATACATAGAACGATTATTAAGTATTAATATGAGTGTTGTATAAATCTTCTATAAAGTAGTATAAAAACAACCTTCACATGTAAGCACAAAAGTAATACAATTTATTTTTTGGATAAACACTAAAATATGATAAAACTATAAGTGCTGGTGTAGTAGACAGACTTTGTAACCTGAAGAAATTTACAATGGATATAAAAACTCCCTCCGTATGAAGTTTCCCAAAACTGTTTTTTCTCTGTACTATTGTTGTCGTAGAACCAACCTTCCAGCATTCCAGGTGATGCCAAATTAATGTCCTTCCCCTTTCAAAACCACCATCAGTCATCCGTGTTATCGCACTTCTAATCCATCTTTCGCTTTACATTAATGAACAGCATTGTTGCTATCGGGCATTGTCATTCCCTGCATGGGTTTTTATCCTTACTAGCTGATTTGCCCGGCCTTGCACGGGTGAAGTGTATAAAATTATTTTTTATGCTCTCTCAAGTTGCATATCTAATTTTCTGTATCAGCAATTACCAATCATCCCGGTGTCCCTGTCGCCTTTTTCCTCCCAGTTTCCCAGTACTTTTCCTCCCGGTGTTCCCGGTACGTTTTCCATCCCGATGTTCCTGGTACAATTTTTATCCAAGTGTTCCCGGTATCTTTTTCATCTCCGTACTCCCGGTACCTTTTTCAACCCGGTGTTCCTGGCACCATTTCATCTAGGTGTTCCCGGTGCAGTGCATCACGAAAAAATTCTTGGAAAGGAATTCATTCAACAACTTCCGAAAATATAGATACTACTCCCATTTGTCTATTTTGACGAATTTCCCAGTAATTAATAAAAAAAACAACTGCATAAATAAAAATATTTAACATTCCCCTGTTTAAATTGAAAAAAAATATATCGTTAAGCTATCATGGAAAAAATAATGATGGAGAATAAAACTTGATCTAGTTTTCATTACCAACTTTTTTAAAAGGTACACTAAAATAATTCAAGTTTAAAGATTAATTTCAACATTTCAACAATCTAAACTTTCAGTTTCAACATAAAATTTCAAAGAAAATGAAGTTTTTAATAAGAAAATACTGTCATAAAGTTTTTTATAAGGACAGTTTTCAATTTCTTTAATTATTAATAACCTTCTTAAAACAATTTCAGTCCAGTTGTATCTTTAAATACTTTGTTTATGTTTAAAATTGTTTTTGTTGTATTATTTGCAACAATGCGAAGATCTTCTTAAGTGGAGAAATAAGGCGAATTTTACAAAAAAGCCTAAAAGGGGGAGAAGGGGTGGTTTTAGGAATTAGAAATTGATGTCATGGTCTTTCCCCCGTCCCCATACGTATGTGTACCAAGTTTGGTTCGATTCGGACGGGTAGTTTTGGAGAAATTGAGCCAAATCTGTTCCGGACAAACCCAGGCAGGAACCCAGGGACACCTTCATTATATATAGAGAGATTCCATTAGGCTTCGGTTGAGCTCTAGTGTATTTGGCATTGTTGCACAACTTCCAAACCATTAGCATGCGTGAAAATAAGCTGAAATCGAATTCTGCGTTTTTGAAGGGTAAATAGATTTTTGATGGTTGCTGTTACTGAAAAAGATACTTATTAACTCCCCAACTATAATGTTAAATAAATGTTTAGTAGATGAACAGGAAAAACGTTTGATTTAAATTATTATTTTAAATTCAAAAACATTACTCTTATGAAGTAAACATTTTGAATATAGTATACTATACTTTTAACACTGAGCACTTCAAATCTTAAAGATTTTCTACTAATTTTTAAATGAATGTATTATGCCTTAATTTTTTCTTTGAAAAAAAAAATGTCCAACCGCTGCGAAAAGTAATTTCTCTGTGTTTGAACAGAATTTTGTATCTGATCCCATCATCCGTTACAGGCGGCCTCCATCCATCTTCTTTTTACCCTTTGTCACAAAAAGAATGAGACAATCATTTTTCACGATCGGAAAATACAAATAGGGTTACCGAATGTCAGGAATAGAAATGGAATTCATTCCTACATCTCTCCCTGGCTGATTTATTAGACTCAGTTGGGATTTTTTTTTTGTTTGTTTCTTCTGTTTGGTTAGTTACTTCTTACGATTCTGGGAGGAAGTAATGTCTTGGGAAAGTCAGCGTCTTCCTCCGCATGAGAAAATATTGCGCGAGGGAACTTGGAGGGGAGAAGGGAGAGCGTAGAAGGGATACTAGTTTGATATTTATCCTATAGATTTCACCCGTTTGTTTTAGAGATGGAACTAAAGGAAACACATATTATACCTAAGAAAGAATGAATAACAACACATACGAGATGAAAGCCACAAAACAAATACCTAGTTTTCCCAAGAAAGAATATAAAACCAAAATAAGGGTTAATGTTCCGTAAGCGGGAACCATCGCCAAGGAAAGTCGCCAAACTTGGCGTTATTAAAAAATTATTAAAAAATATTATTATTAAATATATATTTATTATTAAAAATATATTATGTGATATATAAATATATCAACGATGACATATATGAAAAATATAATAATATAAATGAAATATATGACAAATATAATATATAAAAATTGTTAACAAGATTAAGTATGGAAAAGCTTCAAAAATTATAAAACTGTCTTCATTTTTCGATTTTAAAAGGGAATGCAACTTTACTTTACTTGATAAGCTGACATGAAATAGAGTGCAAGTTCCAAAAAAATCGATTAGTTTTTCACTGAAAAAAGAAATTTTCATCTATTGTGCACGTAACTCCCAATTTTAAACTTCATTCCCTCATAGTATAAGAAGTGTAAAAACTCATTGATCTGCTTCGGGTTCGCTTGCTTACTTTAAAACTTCTCAGAACACCGGTTAATTTCTCTTCTCGTTGCCATGGATACGTTTGTCCAAAAGAGTCGGAGAAATGTTGGTTTTGAGTCCTGTGAGAACGATATTCGGTTAAGTTCCTTTGAGAGCAATTAAAAGCAGAGTATCTGCACATTCTTGAATTTCAAATTAAGCTAAACGAAGACAGGGCTTAAATGGCGATTCACACTGGATCGGAGCACTCAAGTTCAAGATTAGAGTATACGCTCAAGATTTTTGTCACGATAAATAACGCAAATTAGGAAGTACTAAACTTTTGCTACAAATAGCAAAGAGCATTTTATAAAACGTAATCTAAAAAATTATAAGGATAGAAAGTTTTAAAAAGTTAATAGAATAATTTAAGGATCCTTCAATTTTTCATTTCAATTTTTCTATCATTATTGTCTACAGCTACCAAGGAGAAAAAAAGTGTAGAAACAAAATAATATCTAGAAAAAAAAATACATTCTCTGATTACTAATAAACTTCTATCTATGAGTTAACCATGAAAGATTGTTTCATGAGACAGAAAACACTGCGTAGTAGTGTAGTGAGGTTTATTTTCCTCAAATCTAATTTATTTTTCAGGTCAGATCCCAGAAATCTTTTTAAGAGACGCACAGAATTCAACAAAGACAAGCTCTCCATGCAAGCAAGCTATATCTATTGACTTAACAATCAGTGATTGTTGACTTAACAATCTAAACTGATTTACAGTTTCGTGATTTTAGCTACACTACGACGCACAGCCTTCCTTTATAGGATTAAGTTCTTTAATTAAATTTCCTCTTCTTGATTCGTCATGCAGACCAAAGAACCGAACTGTTTTGACAACGTACTTAGAGTAAGTGCGATTGGATCAGATTTTGTTTGCGAACCTCCAAGTTAAACAAGGAAGAAAGTAGAAAAGGCTTTTATAGAATTCCGATAGGAGAAGCAGGGCTTTAAAGCCGCCGCCGGAGGGTTTCATGTTAAGTAAGGATTATAAGAATAACTATTGCTAAGAAAATGTTTTGGGAAGGAAACTTTCAATCGAAAAAAGTTGAAAGCTGAAAATGAAATCCTGGATAGAAGTATTTTGTAGCTTTCAAGCGTACTTAGTGACATTTTCGACAAGAAAAGCTTCATACAAATTCAACCACCTATATGTCACAAAAAAGAATTAACTTTAAAAATATCTGTTCAATTCAATTTTTTCCACAACTAAATGTAGTATTTTTTACAAATCGTATAAATCTGCATTTTAATAAAAACTTTTCAAAGTTTTATTAAAATTATACATTTTAAATCAAAGGGTTTATATTTTTTTTATGAAGGATTTTTTTTATAGTACGCGTGTGTGTAAAGTAAACATCGAAGTAATTTCTATGAATTATAGAATTAAGTTCTTTTTTTAAAATACTTAATATAATTCATATATTTCTATTTTGAAAAAAAGAACACTGAAATTTATTTTAGGAATACATTTCAAATTTTTCTTATTCCGTAACAGAATAGTTCCGCAATAGTTCTTTACTGTATTGTGGCTATACAGGGCACAGAGAAATATCCTAACAGAGGGTCCACGAGGATATTTTCAAATGCGTTACTGATGTGAGGGCGCCACACTAGAGTCTGGAACGTATGCCGGCCGCTTAAATCTCTCGCCAAATTAGAACTCAGCGCGTGTGCAAAAAGGTGTTTTCGATCTCCCATAGGCAGCCGGCGAACGATTCAGACTGAATCCAGACGCTAGTGAGTTTAGTGCGATCCCAGCGCCACAATTCTCCCAACCTGTAACAAGATGTCATGATTTTCGATTTCCATTATGGCCTATGGCCGTGGACTCTCTGTTCTAGTACTCTGTGATACAGGGTGTCTCACGAAAAGTGGCCCAACCCCTTTAACTTTTGAACCCCTACAGATATAGTCATGAAAGTTGGGTCTAGGTATAGTAAAGTGACCATGCCTTATCCGATGAGAGAACTTTCAACGCCCTCTAGCGGAAACTTTAGGAGTTATAATTTTTATTTTAAAAACTATGTGAGGTACGTGAAAAAAGTCAGTGACTAAGTTGTAGAGCAGCATCGATTCATTATAAATCGACACCTCTACCACAAAAATGACTACAAAAAAACTCATTAAACGCCCTTTCATTTAATTGTGATTTGGAACACTCAACCTCACGAAAAGCTTAAACCGCTTGCTTGTTTATTTGTGGTCTCGAACACTAAACCTCACGAAACTCCTCATGAAAATGAACTGATTACATTTACCGCAGATGTCCTTCCAGTCTGCGACGCACATTTGGACTCTAGATTGAATATCGAGCATCTTCAATAGCCTCATTTCAATTCAATAGCCTCTTAATTATTATATCCAAAAAGATAGTGCGTTTCAAGCACCAAGTTACCATGCAAAAGCGTTTCGTGCGGTTAAGTGTTCGAAACCATAAATAAACAACAAGCGGTTAAGCGTTTCGTGAGGTTGAGTGTTCCAAATCACAATTAAATAAAAGGGCGTTTAATGAGTTTTATTGTAGTCATTTTTGTGGTAGAGGTGTCGATTTAAAATGAATCGATGCTGCTCTACAACTTAGTCATTGACTTTTTTCACGTACCTCACATAGTTTTTAAAATAAAAATTATAACTCCTAAAGTTTCCGCTAGAGGGCGTTGAAAGTTGTCGCATCGGATAGGGCATGGTCACTTTACTATACCTAGACCCAACTTTCATGACTATATCTGTAGGGGTTCAAAAGTTAAAGGGGTTGGGCCACTTTTCGTGGGACACCCTGTATATACATTATAGCAAAGAAATTCCAGCATAAATTTTAACCTGGGGAGGTAATAAAATAAAATTTTGTAAATCGATAAATTTTCTATTTTTAGATAATCAAAGTTACTTTTAGTGCATCACTACATTAACAGGTTTAACAGTATGTTAATAAAAACAAAATTTTGCACAATCAGGAAAAGCTTATTTCATATAAAATTATGTGAATTTCTAGTGGTGTAATACATATATTTTTTAGGTGTAATAAACTACCAACATATTATTAAATTTATTATATTTTTTATTTTAATATCTTTTATGGTCATTCTTCTACTATCCAACAGAAGTTATTTTATTTACTCGAACAATAATGAAAATAGCGTATTTTTTCAAACTTTAGGGCTGATGCGCTAAGGCAATTTTTAACCGATATTAAAAAATAAAAATTTTATCCTTTTTCGTAACTACACAAGAGGCAAATTTTTCGCGGTATGGCGTTTTAAAATTCGAAAAAGCAAGGTTTTTTTTCGGCCCACTCTAATGTATTCAACCTAGGAAACTCTCATATCCACTCCTCCAAAACACATACTGGTACGATTTGTGCATGGGAGAATACTTTTCTGAGAGACATTGAAGTAAAAGCCTGCATGACGATAATCGACCTCCAACAAACTGATAAATGACCTGAGAGGGTTTAACATGCATGTGCTGTGGTTTTTCCGTCAAATAACTTCTACAAGGCTTAATCTTTTCCGCATTCTCACAGGCCATAAATCCAAATTTGTGCACGAAGCCCTTTTATAATAACAACTCCTGGTCGTTGCCATTCACCGCAGAGAGAAAGGCTCCCGAAATAATCTCTTCCCCCCACTTAAGCCCTCTCGTCTGACACGACCCTACAAAATAGGAGGTGGCAGCCAACGATTCGGAATATTTACGCTTGTAGAATCAGGTTTGGCAACAAACGAGAGGCTTACGGCTCGTGCCTTCGTCTCATAAGTTCTTATTAGTTTTGACCATCGCATTAAGTCAATGTTGGTAACTTTTGTTGGCGAGTTCTACGTAGATGAGAACCTAATGAAAGGACGTGTGGATTGCTTAAGGGAAACTTTCTACTGGTACTTCTTCCCGACTGAAACATTCATCGTTGTAAAGTCTCGAAATAAGTACTTTCGTTACAACAGGTATAGGATGTATATTAACTCAGCATTTGTAAACTATGGACAATTTAGTGCAATGCATTGGACTGGACAAAGAAGACATTTATACCTTCCCACACCTTGCTTTTGACTTTTTGAAGATTTTCATCCTCGCTCTAGCTAGATAAAGGGGATTAAGTCCAACCACCATATAACTGAAATCTTATTCGTAATCTAATTAAGAGACTACTACTAAAATAATGCACTGAATTTTAATAAGATGGTTATTCTATATCTCAAAAAATAATGGAGCGAATAAAATATCAATATTTGAGATATACATACTACATTGCTATCAACATTGGAAACCATCCAAAATCCAAAAATATTTTTCAATAAATCTTTGATCTACAATGTACCGGAAAGGCAACATGTATCGTTGAGCTGGAGGCAAATCATTTGAAAATTGCTATTAACTTCACAACAAGAAGGAGGATACTACTAATGGTCAAATCCCCCGATGCTCCAAGTAAATTTAATGCCTTGGAATTCGTCCAGTAGTGTTACACTCTCTTGTTTCAAAATGTCTCTTTTTTTTTAAAGGCAGTTACAGGTCTATACTTTTTGTTTGCGAGGTCATTTAGTATAAAAGACGATAAACATGGGAGCAGACTTCCTATCGATTATAGGAATTATTTTAGGATGTTATAGAAGAGAAGCGTGGTGTTTCAATTATGATACGGATGTGTTCATGACGTGATTGGAAAATCAAGCGAACCCGTGTCTTTTTCTTTTTTTGTATTTTTATGAGGAAAAATTAAAAATTATTTACTTAAAAAAGATAGAAAAAAGATTAACAAATTGTTTTTGAAAGATTTACAAAAATATTTATTATCATAACTTCTATATTCTGAAATTATATTTAAATATAATAAATTCTATATATTCTTCTGAAATTATATTTAAATATAATAAATATTAATTTCTGAAATTGTATTTAAAATAAGACACATTGCACTCTAAAGCACAAAACTTTTAAAAATAATTTTCCCAAATATGAGCGAAGTTCCTTTTTCCTATAGTAAAAAAGAAGGAGCAAATAAGATTAATTCTTTTCTCGTACTGAAAAAAAAACTAATTTAAAACAAGCGAGTAAAGATATGATTAGCAAAAATGTCGCAGTTCCGATGAAATACGCTTTTTATACTGAAAATAAATTAACAAATAAATTTGAATAGTAAATATCACATGAAAAATGAAGCTTTTATTTGCAGTAGGTGTCAAAGGGAAAAGCATTCATTCATACATGCATACATAAATGTTCAAAAGTTTCTTTTTAATTTTTGCTTTTATTTCTACATTAAACAAGAATAACAATGAGAAAAAAGGAACTCCGATATGTTTTTCAGCCCTCTATCTTGACATTCAACCGTACGGCTTTTCATAAATATTTGTAATTGATCAAAAAGCAACCTTCAAACCATGATTAATTGGCAATTCCAAACTAAATTAAAAAAGCTCCATCGCGAGCCTTCTATCTATTCGTTTCATTTTTCTGAGAGAAGTAAACACTATTTACTTCTTTCTCTTTTCTGGGTTATAACCCATTAAAAATCAACTTTGTCCGAAGAGGGGGAGGGAAGATCGTCTAAGGGGGAAAAAAAGAAGAAATTCTTGCTCGTGCCCGTCTTGTGTTCTTGGCCGATGTCATTAAAAGAAACCAGAAATGGTGGTCTGAGGAATTTTCCCGAGTTTATTTCTTTATCAAAAGTGACGTTACATGGCAGTAAACAACGATTTAGTAAACTTTGAGAGAGACCGTAAAAAAAAACATAACATACGCGAAAGTGCAAACAACGATCTGGAGCTGGGGAAAGAAAGAAATTTAATTTTCTGTTTCTTTGGAAACTTTAAAAGAGTTTCATTTATCTTTTGGAAGTACTTACTTTTCGGAGGCATAGAATAGGTTCATTTTAGTTTGGGGATCGTTGCCACAAGAATGTCCTGAGGGTATAAACAATACTTTCACGCGATTAATGCCTTTTTAGGTTCTAAAAGAAGTTACAGACTAAGATTTACTATTAATTTTTTTTGTATATAAAAATAGCAACTCAAACATAAATTTATTTTTAAATTTCAAGAAGCCTGTTTTAAATTTGTCCATATCAGTTAAATAGGTACAAAATTGTTAAAATTTTCAGGATTTGCTTTACAACAACCTCGTAAGATGAATAGTATGCACTTCTAATAAGATAAATAAGTATAAGAGAAGTATTCTTTAAATTTCTTGGCAATTTAAAAGAAAAAAGATTTTTGAATTCTTAAGACTACCCAAAGACATAATATTGCCAACAATATTCGTACTGAACTTTTCGCTCTATCTCCTTTAGTTTTTTAATTAATATTTTTGTTTTTACAATTATAATTTTTAATAATTATAATTGTAAAAACAAATTATAATTTTTACAATTATAATTTTGCCGTAAGCGACCTGATTAAATACATAGCATAAAATAAACTTTACAAGGATAATTCCCACTAATAATTTTTACCTGTGATTTTCGAATAACAAAAGAAAATGTCTCATCGCCTCTAAAAGAATTTGCGGATCAATTATCAGCACACCACGAAATTAACCAGAATGACAGCTTTTCTTTGCCGGATGAAGATAATGATCCAATAATTGAGTCAAAAGAATCACATGGATTGTGTTTCGAAATTAATGGAATGATTATGAAAGCGCGGCTTCTTTCCTTTTGGAATAAAAATGATCTACACGAAAGAGTACGAATTAATCCCTTTAATATTAAGGTTTTTCTGTTCCTCGCTTTTTCTTGCATTTGTAATTGGATTGGCGTCCGCCTGATTTCCTCCACAAACAAGTTCGATGTTGTTTTCACTCATTTACATACCGCATGTGGCAATGGAAAGAAAGAGAAAAGGCATTTTTCGTGTCCGTAATCTTTTCTGTACAGAAACCCCTCCTTTTAAATTTCTGCGGACATTTCTCCATTCCTTTCACCCCCTCGATTCATTAACATAGAATTCGAACGATGAACTCAACGCAATTAAGTGATTTAATTAATTCCTAATGAAGTTATTTTTTACTCTGATAATTTTTGGCCTTGTTCCTTCTAACGTTTTCCAGGATGCTGGCGATATCTTTCTTAAATAACATGGAAATAAAATGATAACCCATTTCTTCCTAGTTTAGCTTATCAGGATCTTCCCGGCCTTTACCGTTCATCTCATAATTGGTTGATTTAAAGTAAAGAAAGCTAAAATATAATTTTCTGGAATACTTCAGAAAAGCTAATGAAATATTTAGGGTTCTTTGGGGATAATTACTTTATATGCATACTTAAAAGAAAATAAGTAACGTTCTACAAATAATTCATAATAAAAACTTAAATAAATATCCACTTTCTAGTCTTACAACTAATCTCACTAGAAATCATTGAAAGAGATAATATATTTCATACTTTGAACTAAATTGATTATGAAAGAATTGAATGCCAAAAGATTGAATGTCGAATAATAAAAATAAATAGTACTTTAGAAGTTAATCACGATATTGCTTATTTTTTAAACTTTTAAAATATTTTTTAACAATTTTTAAAATTGTAATAATTTGAAAGAAACTGTTACAGTCCGTAAGAAACAGCCCAATGGACTCTAACCGTCTGACGTCACACGGAACCAACACGTGACCTACTGAGCTTGCGATTGGTTACCACAGATACTACACTAGTAGATCTACTAGTGTAGTATCTGTGGTAACCAATCGCAAGCTCAGTTGTAGGTCACGTGTTGGTTCCGTGAAGTCTCGAACCAGATAGGCGGTTAGAGTCCATTTACTTGCATACCTTTAATAAAAACAATTATTATTTAGTTTGCTTAGTTCACAAAAACATTAAAAAAACATTGAATTTATGTAATTGACTCTCGAAACATTACACATTAAATTTCTATTTTTTGGGATATGAAATCATCAAAATGTTCTAAAATCTTGTTTGAGTAGATGCTAAACATAAATTTAAATTATCACTGGTTCTGTGTCTTAAATTCCAAAAGCCCACAGTACAACATTAATAAAAACAAAGGTATTCTTGCAGTATGCGATCTATACCAGGTTAGTTAGCTGAATTTAGGGTATTTGGTGACACCCCAACTGATATTTTGAATTTTAAATGAGCTAACTAAAGTTCATAAGCTAACTAATCCTATAATGAGCTAATTAAACTGGTAGTTCGCATACTGCAAGAATAACAAAAACAAAATGTTACTTTAGGATTGACCATGTGCGAATCAATAGAATAGGACTCTATTCTTAACGTTTTACAAATTACACATAAAAATATTACACAAATTAAAAGGAACCCTGCTATTTGAGCTATTTTAATTTTTACTGCTAGCCAGCGCTTACTCCACTAATTAACAAAGAATAGGACTAACATTAAGAAAATAAAAATCTAAATTCATGAAATTCAAACCTTTTGAAAGTTTTTTTTGTAGTTGTAGTCTAACTATTGGTTATCCTAGTTGTTGTGATTAATACTTCTTTCATCATGAAAATTATGTGGTAAATATTCGATACTAAACTACTATTTTAACATAACTGTACTTTGGAATCACTTTTTTTTTCATTTCTCCATTTTTAATAAAAGAAAAGTATAAAAATAAGGTATTATTCGATTGTTTTAACAGGTGAAACAAGAGTAGAGAGATTTGAACTATTAAATGAATCAACTTTCTCGGATATCTACCTTCACATAAAACTCGAAGATGTATGTAAGATTTCGAGCACCTCCTTATGTTTTTCAAGAAATTCTTTTCGTAATGTTTTTTATAGAAAAGCAATAAAGAGAAAAAGCAGTCAAAAATACTCTTCATTTGTGTCTCTCATGAGTTCTCTAGCTGCAAGGCATGAAAGAATTTCGTACAGCCCAAGCGAATATTATTTTTTCGAACTACATCTTCTTCTTTAGAAACTCTGAAAAAGAAAGAATAGAAAAATATCTTGTTTATTTTCTTTCAATGCATTTCTCTTTTTTATGTTTCCGAAACATGGGGTTTTATTACAATTTAGTCTGTAAACACATATCTTCTTTTTTGGAATTCTGAAAATATGTGTGCTTTGAAAAGGCAGAAGCATTGAAATCTGTGGTGAAAAGATTATATAATTCGAGTGATTTTAGTTTTTGTTATTTAAAGATTATCAATATCAATAGAATTTGTATTTTTTTTTTAATTCCTAAAGGGTTAAAACCGAGGCAGGTTTAGAGTGGCTTCATTGATTTAGAATAACAAGATTACATAAGTAGATTTTCTAAATCAACTTTACGTTACTTCGCTTTTTTTTACTGGTGGAAGGATAGGCTCTCCAATACACTGGTTCAAACTTTTTCACTCACTGGTGCTTTCGGTTTTAAGCTATGGCTCTCCTATATGGTCAGTAACACTCTTTAATCATTTAGAACACATACAAAATCACATTTCATTCGAAAACTGTTCAATCTCTCGACTTATACCCCAGGATATATTCTACGTCTTGAACTCGGGCAATCTAACCTTTCAATCATAATAATAAAACTGATACTAAAATTCTGGATTCGAATATTGAAAATGCCAGACAACAGATTGACAAAAACAGCTTATTTTCAATACTACTACAACCAACCTGATCCAATTAAATTTAACTGGTCCCTAAACATTAAATCTATATTAGATAACTCTGGTTTTTATTTTGTGTGGTTTTCCCAAGACCATGAAGTAGCTTTAAAATTTTTGCCTCATATAATTATAAATTATATTGACCAGTATGCACAATTAGATATGAATAGCATGATTAACAGTACATTTTATCCACACTATAAACATATTAAACATAATCCTTTCATCGAAGATTACATTACTGCAACAATTGATTTATCATCTAAGAGAATTTTATTCCAATTAAGATCAAACCAATATTCATTATATTTTGAAGGCAAAGTTTTTAAAATACACCCCGACCGTTTTTGTCAATTCTGCAATCTTAAGAACTTTGAAACATGGGAGCACGTGTTCTTCGAATGCTCAGTATATGATTTTTACAGTATTAAATACCTATCATCTCTAACTCATTTCCGTAATAATTTTTCTAATTTTCTCACCTACTCACATCGTAAATTTCACTTAATAGCAAAATTTATTAAATCCGCACAAGGTTTGAACAGGTTTTTATTGAAGGGTCTGTCCTTAGAAGTTTAATCTTACTTTAAGATTATTTGTTTTGAAAATATTTTATTTATTCTTGGAGACAAATGTTGTTTGAACTTGTTATGAAAGGAAATGTGTTGTGTTTAAATTCTTGTTTATTACTTTTGTCTGTTTATTGAAAGCATTTGTATGTATTTGTATCCACCTTTGTTAGCGGGCTTCGGCCTGAGAAACAATAAAAATTTATTCTTCTTCTTCTTCTACTTCGCTTTTTTCTACCTGGTTTTCATCAATTAGTTTTCAAATTAATTTTAATGAGATTTATTTCACATCTAAAGAAGATTTTTATGTGTATGTATGTGTCATGTATGAAAACAATAAAAACAAGATTAAAGTCGATTTAAAATTTATATCCATTATATAAGAATGCAATGCAAATTAACCTGACATTTTAGAACACTATTGAAATACCACCCCCTGCTCTCTAACGCTCTCCAATCCCCGTAAACTGCTTAAACATAACCTTTTGGATTGCTTCGCAATTCACATAAATCCCAGTTCAATGAACTTAACTCACTTTATAAAACATATTAAGAAAAAAATTAGCAGAAGAAACGTCAACCAACTTTCCAAACATACGTCATCTCCATGAATAACACTTTCTTAAAAGTTTGGATATTTATTAACTCTAACTTATCAATAATTTATTCAAAAGGTATTCTTTAAAAATTACATCACATCTATTAATAACTATTGTTAATCTACATTCTGGAAAAAAAAACGTACACCAATGAATCTTTTAAATTCCATATTGTACCACCTAGTAACTCATTTGTATATCTAGTGTTTTATCATTCATATTTTTATTTAAACACTTACTTTTAAACAATACCTTTTAAGCCATTGAAAATAATAAGAGACAAAATGGGAATCTATTATCATAGATATATATATACTAACTGGATGGACTGCTCGTATGGCAACGCCCCGATTAAAATGCGACCAGTTGAAACTTTTGGCATCCATTTTGTTGGGCGTATGATTCCTGGAGGTCTGTGGTCCTGTGCTTCAGAAATATGGTTCACTGCTGCGTTACATATAATTGCAAGAACAAGCAGGTTTTGAAAAATAAGAACATAAGCTTCCATCGGTAAGTACAAACTATTTTTGATGCTAATTTTAATGTTTTACATCCTTTATTTTCAATCTCGTTGTTTTGTTATTGATGGCTGATAGGTTAGGAAAATTGTTTATCCTAATATTTATTACCTTTACAAAACCCAAAACTTGTATCAAAACATTAACTATTATCTTAGCCATCAATATTATAAGGCAAATTATGTTATCAGTTAATAAATCGTGAAGCTTAGTATTTATAATTTATAAAACAAGTGTTATCACCATGATTGTTTATCATTTCGCTTTAAGTGTAAGGAATTGTTTGTTCCTTATGAACCAAATGATATTTTTTCACTACTCCGTTCAATTAAATATACATATATGAATCTAGTTATCTTTTAAAACAATTTCAAGCCAGCTTAACATGTTTATAGTTATTAAAATTCAGTCAACATTCAAGACTTGTAATACTTGCATCACTTAATTTTTATCAACTTATTTGATCTTCCTAGAAAATAATAAATATCAAAATCTCTATAATTTGTGGAGATGTCATTGATGTGGAAGCATTTTCCAGAGTTGGATACATTAAAAGCTCAAACGTTTAAAAAATACATCTTTTATTTTAAAACAATGACATTCTTAAATTTTGAAAGAGAAATCAAAACAATAATAAATAAACGTGAATAAATGACACGCGCGGAACTAGTTCAATGTGATATATCGACGGTGAACACGAGAAACCTCGTACATCTCCAAAATCTCAACTTTTCAGGAGAGCAAAAAAACTGTTTTTGGGTGCCTATGACCATGGCCATGACACCCTATTTACCTCGTTACGACGCCAATTTCCAAGTTTTGGATTCAAACTCCTTTCTCTCTCCCTCTCACTCTCTTTCTCTCTCCCTCTCACTCTCTTTCTCTCTCTCTACTTTGTAGATTGTACTTTGTAGAGGAACCTCTACAATCGATTTTAAGGCTAAAAACTCACTTTGTCAGCGCTGCAAACACTAATATCGGTGGAGTAGTTTGTAATAGATAGGTAGCAATAAAAAACTCAATTTCGGAAAAATTGGAGATACGAGTTTTCTCGTCTTCACCATCGTTATGTGTTGTCAAAAATTAAACTTCACCCAATGATGATTTTATTTTACTTTTACAGATTTCCTTTCAAAAGACCTGAGGTAGTAAGAGAATGGGTGAAGGCCATCCATAGAAAGGATTTTGAACCAACTAAATTTTTTTTTAAATTGTAATTTTAGGGGACATTCATAAATTACGTGAGGTGTTTTTTCCAAATTCTGGACCCCTCCTTCCCCCTTCGTGAGATTTAGTGAGATTTGCTGGATCCCCCCTCTCCCTCACGTGAGATTTTCTCAATCACTTTTAAACAAATAAATTTCTTTGAAAGGCCTTTTTTCAGTCTTAATAGATACTTCACTTTCAAAAGTTTAGATACAAATAAGAATATTTAAATCAAAAACATGCTCTTAACTCCGCTGTTTTGACTAATCTGCTCCTTTTTTCTGAAGTTGTGTTAAAAAATATAAAAGAAAAATATTATAGAAATATTAAAGAAAAGAAATTATATTTTCATAACTAAAAGTTGACGTGAAATTTTAATTGACTCCCCCCTCCCCCAGGTGAGATTTGGTAAGCTTTTGCTAGACCCCTCCTCCCCCTTTTTGACCTCACGTAATTTATGGATGTCCCCTTAAGATTAAAAATATCTGTTCTTATAACAGCACAATTGATGCTGAAAAATTAGTTGTGGTAAAATGTGATTTTTTCTGATATAATAAAGATATTGTATTTAATCCTATTCCTTTCTTCATTGTAATATTTCCAAAAAAAACACTTTGTTCTACATTTAGGTGTATTTTTTAGTACATCTGTTTAGTACATTTTAAGCTTTTAAATATCTCACCCTAAATATTTGAAGTTGTACTAAAAAGTTGAAGAAAACAACCTAATTTTGCTCATGATTTTTGAAAGAATTGAAGATTATCATTCCTGCTAATTATTTATTTAAAACAACATTCTCAAGGTGCAATTTTCAGCATAAAATCATAAATATCTCGAAAAAAAATAAGTAAAAACAAACTTCAATAATGTTTCGATTCAACCGTCAATCTAAAAACGCCACTGAAAAACGTGTGTTGAGATTTTAATTAATATTTAAAAGGAAAGGGAGCTAATAAAATAACTAGTGCACTATCTTAATTAAAAACTACATTGCCCTAAATAATCCATTTTTGAGTTTTAATTATTCATAACCCCTAATATAAAATTTTTAATCGCAAAACAACATGAAGCTCTATGGAGATCTGCGAAATTTCATACGCCCAACGATCTGGCAACAGCGGTGGCAACGGCTGCATTTTTTTACTGTTGAACAGTCTATCCAGTTACGTTAGTATATATATCTATGTCTATTATCAGACTAAAATAAGTGAAATTTTAGTATGAAATAGCATATCTGTAGGTTTTTAGAATACTTTTATCAGGTTTTGAATGTTATTTAATTTTAGAAAGTGTAACAGATAAAAATGCTGCGTTACAACTAAACCCTTTATCTTGTAATATTTTGTTCACGTGAACTTTTCAAAAAGTAGTTAGGTTAGAAATGAAAATATCTTTGTGATTGTTTTGGACTTGTTTTGCTGTGTAATTGTAAATAGCATCAAAATTAAATGAAAGTGTTTTCGTAAATATTTATTTCATTCGTAATTCAAACGTTGTGTTAAATTGGCGCCCAACTCGCGGCCGAAACACGGTCCCATCATCTGGATAAAGTCGATGCCGACCAAGTAATCCAGATTAGTTTCATCATAAATATGGCGTCAGTTGGTCATTGTGATTGGTTGCATAATAAGTTGTTTGACAGTACTTGCTTTGTAACTGCGACCTTTCGTAATAAAAAATAATATAACATTTTAAAATTGAGATTTTAAAAAAAATCCAACAGCCTTGAAAGAATCCAGACATTTTGATACCAAAATTGTGTTTTACGGATCAGTAATTAAAAAGATTTTCCCTTGAAATCGCTCACCAAAAACTCTTTATTAGAATAGAGCATTCGCACATGACGTCACAGGCTTGTGACGTCAGAGGCTTGGATGACAGACAGTATGATAGAAAACTATAGGATGCACATCGTTTATTTGTTTACTTTTGATGTGAATTTTGAAAAATAAGGATGTTTTATGTTTTTCTCCAAAGTTTACTTTAAAATAACCTTTATTTACTCTAAAATGGCATCTCTGCATATTATAAGTCATTCAATAATACTACATTTTATATTTAGCAGTGTTCTAATTGATGAAACCATTTCTGCCAGTGTTCTAATTGCAAGTACCATTCGCAATGCTACTAACACATTTTAAAATTCTTAATTATTTATTAATTATTCAATATTTAGTTTCAGTAGCATATTATAAGTATTTTACAGATACATCGGACTCGCATATTGTTCTAACAAATGTAAACAAAAACATGTCACCTCGTAATAAGTCTTTTTCTAAATTTAGCTTAGCACTAAAACACAAAAACTTATGCACTTACCTTCAATAACTATTATTCTTTCGTTCCAGTCTTTAACCGAGCCTAAAGAATATTTTTAAATGAACTTTTTTTATAAAAACTAAATGCAGCGCGTATTCTCTATGGGAGCCTAATGTTAAAGAAAAGTTGTCTGTCATCCAAGCAATCCAAGCCAGCTTGATCACGTGATCGGAGACACGTGATTGAAAATGCTCTATAGAGATAATTGTGGATTTCATGCGTTATCTTATCTTTAAAAGAGAGCAGTCATATAATTAATTAAAAAACACATGAAATAAAGAGCTTAAAATTATTAATTAATTATACTTACGCAAAATCAAAATCTACAGTTTAGAGAATTATAAAATAATTACACTAAAGTCCCAGGCCATTATTAAAATCTTTTATCTTTCTTTATAAGCTCTGTAGTTTCAAGTTTAAAATAAATTTATTACGAAAAAAAACCCCAAAAACATTTGTTTTCCGTTTTTCTATGAGTAGGAGTAAGTACAATCTTCTTTATTAGAACAACAAATATATTTCAATGGATAAGTACCTGTCTAAACTTAGTGAGCACATTCCTCCCAGAACTCAACAGAATTAATTCATTTCCCTTTGACGTCAAAATTCCACTTTAATCCTCGCTCACAGGTTACACTCATTTGTTACAATAGTGAGTCAAGCGGATCTACTCTGGTAGAGAAATGGAGAAATAAGCGTTTTTGACCATAAAATCGTTAATTACTCGTAAATATTCGATTTTCGAACTTGGAAAAGTTTGTGTTGATAATCCTCGCCTTAGAATACGTCTATATACCGAGTTTTGTGTTACCTTTTCGAGAGATTAGTGGTCCGCAGGACCACTAATTTTTTTTCCCCAATTTCTAACGCTGGTTTCAAAGGATTAACTGCGTTTTAATCCCTTTTTGCGACTGCCTGTCTTATTATTGGAACTGAAAGGCACGCGACAGTAAAAAGTAATGCCGCGTGGCAGGAGAAGTTGGCTAATAACGTTTTTACCGAATCAAACAAATTTGTATTTTAATGGATGAAAGTGAGTTTCGGAGAGACGTATATTGGGGTAATTTAATTCAAAGTTTCTGAAATGTGTTAGAGTGATTCTCAAATAGAGCAACAAATGCATACTCAGTCAGCTTATTTTCAGATTAAAGAGAGTGAGTTTCGTAAAGTTTTGAGTAAAAGAAAATTTACGTTAAAAGTTTGAAACCATTGGGTACAGATTTTTACTTTTGATAATACGAAGTTTAACAAAATAGTGTTAAAAAATTGTCTTCATTCACAAACGTAAAGAAGATTATATTTGATATATTTTATAAAGGGGAATAAAAATTTAGAAGAACGTTTTTTTACATAGATTGGATGTTGGAACTTAAATTTACATTATTTTAACGTAGTATATTCGTTTAAATAGTATTAAGAATTAAATACTTTTGAAGTCGCACTAGAATTAAGTCCATTGATTTTAACAATAAATCATTATGTTATTGAATCTCACAATCATTTCAAAGGAAAGTAAAAATTTGAAGCTTTGATATAAAAAACACATTATAGAGTTATTTACTCAAATGAATTCACTGAAGTATCGCTGTAAATAAATATAGAAATTCGCCGCTTTCAGCACATGATCTACTAAAGGTATAGAATATGTTTTTGTAAAGAAAAACTTCATTCAATAGCTCTATACTCACTCTTTGGTTGTAAAATATTTATCGCGTACTGAAAACATTCCATTTTCTTTCCGCTTTAAATTTTATGGCAAGGAGGAAATATTTTACGTGGTTGCGTGTTTCCTATATTTCGGAAAATAAAACTTCGCCTGTAAAGCGTTTTTGTGTGCTTATATTACAATAAGCGTACGCCGACGCTTATACGCGTTATACGTATAAGCGTACGACGACGAAGCTAGGCCGACGTACTGGCCTAGTGGTTAGAGCATCTGACTGCGAAGCCGTACGTCTGGGGTTCGAATCCCCGTTTGGCATGGATGTTAGTTTCTGTCCTTGTGTATGTGTGATGAATGAATGTGGCCCCCCTGTAAAAAGGGGTTGTGCCTGCGAATGTGTGTGTGGCGTGGGCAACAGTACTTCACCTCCGTGGCTTCGGTCCACAGGTGCCCACTGGGTAACGAGAAGTAAGTACTGTCGTACCGCGAGGAGAAGAGCTTTTGACGTCATACGATGATGCTGCGGTTGGTATAGAAACGGATTATTCCACTGAATTTTGGGGGTGGTGGTAATTCACTTGGCGCTAAAATAAATGTTCCGAGCCAAATCTGAGTGGGTATCTTTCAGCTGTGTACTTCTTTCGATTCTAGAGTAACTAATTTTGGAATTTCCTTTCGCATTACATCTGATTTGATTAAATATTTCTAATCTGACCTTTTTCAACTGATCTGATCTATTTTAACTGATCTGATCTATTTTAACTGATCTGATCTATTTTAACTGATCTGATCTATTTTAACTGATCTGATCTATTTTAACTGATCTGATCTATTTTAACTGATCTGATCTTTTCAACTGATCTTAAATGTTTCACCGAATCTGATCTATTTTAATTTGATATAATGTTATGCGATTTACATCAATTTATCTGATTTTATTTTGGATATTTTATAATTTTTACCATGTTCATTAATCCTTCTTTTTGAACTCTCAAGTCGCTTATCATTTATCCTATCAAGTAGTTACCTTTAATTTTATTGGATCTGATCATACCTTCTTTTAAAGTAGATGTTAATTCATGAAAATTAGCGTTTAAATTATCTTTCATCTTTTTAACCCCATCCGATCGTTCACAATCGTCTCTGTAACTTTTTTTTTTTATTCGCCCGACTGTACAAAATATAAGAAGCGATTATTGGAAAAAGATGGGTTGATCGAAGATATTATAGACGAATTAGTGATTAATTTGTCGGAGAGCGATTCGAATCTTTGTCAAACACTGACAGTGACTGCAGTTCTAGTGACAATGAATTGCATTAGATTGTATTTAAATGTTATAAAATATTTTTAAAAAATTAATAAATATTTCTATATTTTGTCTCTTTACAAGTTTCTAAAGCTTCATTTAAATTTCGAGTATGGTGATTAAATTATGAAATTATTAATTTTAATTAAAATTGATAATTAAAAGTGATATGAGCTATTTTATATAAAACTAAATATAACTAATTCACTCAAAATAGCAATATTAAAGCATACTAAAAGTACAAAAATGTTTCATGCCTAAAAGTATTTTTGATTACGAGAAATTTCAAAGATAATCTATATTTCAATGCAGTTTAATAAAATATGATTATCTTATTTTCTTTCGCGAAACGCGTTTTCTCATTCGCCAAATGTACGCTTAAAAAGCCAAATACTGCCGTTCAATTCATACCAGCTTCCCTCTTCTTTTAAACTCGTCTACTCACGGCAACCCTGTTCAAAGCTCTTCTCCTCGCGGTACGACAGTACTGATTTCGGCATGTCTGGAGCGATGACCCCGGTCATAGTGTGTGTGTGTGTGTGTGTTGTGCTCTGCCATTGGAAATAAAAAAAAATATTACAATAACATTTCTGTTTTGTTTAAAAAATATATAGAGTGGGAAGGTTTTCTTTAAAATGTTTGATGTTTATAATGTTTTATGAATGAATATAAAAAAAACAACAATACAATCCTTATATCCCATATTTAAGCTAGTTTTAAGTCAATAGAATAGTACTAATCTTGGCAATTTTTCTTACTTTTGAAAGGAGGTACTTTATTTTAGTTAAGAACAAAAGTCAATTATGAAAGCGATGTGAGAACATAAATTGGGAAAACTTAAGTACCTGATGGCAATCATATCGATGTGGAGATCAGGTCCTCCCCATTTTAAACGTAATGCAAAATAAGGCCCGTGTGTCTGTCTATCCTGTGTTCAAAATGAGCCCAAAGTGCGTGCATTGCATAATTTCAATTAAATTTTACATTTGGGACATTTATTTAACTTATATTATTCGAATTACCAATTCGAATTACCCTCCGTGTAATTAGAATAAGCGTATGCCTCTTTCCCTGTAATCCCCTATATCCCCAATCAATTAATATACCCATTAGATAGCAAAAAGAACACTCATTATACTACACCTAAAATTATCTTGGGAGTTTAATAATAGTTCTAAATAAGTATATAGATGTTACGGGAATGTGATGAATCTGGGAATTATAAATAATACCCGGTTTGTCACTTTCTTCATAGCATGGACATTCAAATTCAATATAAACTTACTTGCTTTACAATTAAAAAACAGAGATGATGATTAGCAAAAATATTGCATAGTAATAGGTAAATAAAAATAATTACTTTTTTATTCCAATTCATAATAAATTGAAAAATAAAAGCAGATTTTAAAAAAATTGTGAAAATCATTTTAAATTTATTCAAGAACTTTGTAGCATAGGATACAAAATGATAGTTTTTTTTTCAATTTAAGAATTTTCTAAGGTATAATAAAACACATATTAAATATTTTAAGGTATAGTAAAATAGCATAAAAATAGGCAATGAAGACACCTTTACTTCATTATATACGATCATTTTATTCTTAAAAACGTTCGAGTAGTTTTACATTTATAAGTACTAATAAAAGTATTAAGTATTTTAAAAACTGTTTTCAAACTGCGCAAGGTAATCTAAAAATTTAAGACCTTTCAAATTGTTTTAGGAAAGTAAATAATACTGAACAAACTTTCTTTAGAATTGAAAATACTCTTATAAGATTATAAACAAAGCTTTCATGTCTCAAGAGAGTTAATAATGAAATGAAAACAGTTTTATTGAAATTTTTATGGAAATAAATGTGATAAAACTAAAGAAGATAAGGTACTATTCCCTTTTAATTTCCTTGTGTTTGAATATGTAAAAAGAAAATATATGCATTCACACAGGCTAATTTTAGTGAATAAACATCGTTGAAAATTTTATTTGGAATAGATGAGTTTTTACTCATAACAGAAAACATCATTAACAAAAGTAAATTTAATACTTAATCCAGTTTTTCACTAAAAAAATCATTTCATATTATTATATAGAACATAGTTTATTTGAATGCACTCTTAAATTCAAATAACACTGGGAGAATATCATAATCTGACACATTATAACTCTACGAAGGAAAACATTAAACATACAGTCTATCGTTTCCGCGAAACTTTGTTCTCTAGTAATTAAAGTTCAGGTACTCTTCAGAAACTTAGTACCCTGCGGATTTTCTAGCTGCTCATAAAAGAAAACAACAGGGATATAAAAGCACCGCAGAGAGGGGAGGGAAACATCTGAACGGTTACAGTTACTTGCAGAAACTTGATCCATGGAAGGGAAAACATCATACTGAATAAATTAGTACCTGGAAAACTTAAGACACATAAATTCCATTTAACACTCAATGAATTCATTCCAGCTTTTTTCCTTCTCCAGAGTACACTTTAGAATCGGAATGAAGTTCTAATCTATCTCTTCCCGGTTCTTTCTTGAGGAGTTGAAAAGGTTTTAAAAGTCCAAGTAGGATCAATAAGCGGCATAGAGGAAATTTAATTCGAAAGTCGAATACGATTAAACGTCCCTTTTGCGAAATAGGGGCTTAAAGTGAGATTTAGAGTTTTTAATTAGTTTGTATGTACCAAAAAAATAAGTTTTTCGAATTCTTAATGCGATTGCTCTTTTCACCGTTTTTTTTTAATCGTCTGTGAACGACAGAAGATGTTCGGACAGGATTTGGAATGTTGATTTTTGATAAGTGTAGCTAATTCGGAGTGTGATTTCGCGAATGAAAAACATCCCGTCTCTTTATACATTCAGAATTCTTATTTTAATTCCCCTGTTTCGAGAGAATGTTAATTAACTATCCGATTCAGAGGGAAGGAAGTAATTTGAGAACATGTTGGGGAGAAAAAGAGCCATTATATCGAACGGTAATTAACAGAGCGCGACTTGTTGAAGTGTTAAATCGTGTACTAAAAAAAAAAAATCACCGAATTTTAAAAGCATTGCGTTTGAAGGGAGGATGGAGCAATCGGTATGTTTCAGATGGGCATTCATAGTAGGGCCGAATGTGTTTTGGTTAGTTTCATTTCTCATAAATCAAAACAAATTTCGTTCACCCATTCGATTTATTCTTATTTAAGTTAAATATCATTAATCATTCGAGATTTCTTTTTGAATAAAGATGAAATGAAAAATGAACGGTTTGAATGAAAATTAATGATGTTTTAGGTTAGAGAAATGATATTTTGTAAAATAAAATTATGTAATTTTTTTTTTGTAATTACAAATTGCTTTTTAATGAATTATTTAATATTACAGGATGTCTTCAGAATTAAAGAATCTAAAAATTAAGCTGGTTTTAACATTTGAAGCATCGTATTTTAAGTATTACAATATTAATACAGTCTCTTGAAAAAGTTTTTATGCATTAATTTGCTTTCAATCTTGCTCATTATTTCGTTCAAATTCTCAGCATCATTTTGTGTTTTTTCGTTAAAAACTGTTCTAAACTGCTCTACATAAATTTAACTATGACGGCTAACAACAAAAATTTAAAATATTCTTAGAATTATTCAAAGAGCTAATTTAAAGATAAATATTTTTCACTTTGGGAAAAGAAAACAGAGGAAAGTTAGTGCTTAAGTTTTTATTATGGTTAGGGGACATCCATAAATTACGTGAGGTCATAGGGGGGGGGGTTGGAAAAATCTCACCAAATCTCACCAAGGGCGGGGGAGGGGGGTCGATTAAAATCTCACGTCAACTTTTTAAATTAGAAATTATTAGAGAGTTAACTTCTATTTATTGCTGTCATTTTATAAATTACGACCGGATGATAACATAATGTCCTTTCCCCCCACATTATTAATAATGTAAAGGTTTTATTAGGTGCTATGAAGCACTAAATGCAAATGAATAGGATAGAAAATCACTATTAAAAAGTTGTTGGTAAATCTCACGTGGGGGGAGGGGGTCCAGCAAAATCTCACTAAATCTCACCAAGGGGGGGAGGGGGGTCCAGCAAAATCTCACTAAATCTCACCAAGGGGGGGGGTCTAGATTTTGGAAAAAACACCTCACGTTATTTATGGATGTCCCCTAAATGACAGCTTAATGCATTTCAATTCCATGATAAATAAAAGGCAAAAGTTGATGACGATCCAAATTGGAATGGTTTTTCAGGTGATAAAAGGCCAAATATAAACCGAGGTGGGTTACCAGAAATATAAATTGATGTTATGGAAACAGATTTAAATATTGCCAGGTGTGAGTAACTCTAGACTTTCGCCGATTTTAATACCAATTGTAACCCTAATGCTAGGCATGCCAGAATGTGTTTGAAGCCTCGGAAAAAATATTCAACATAGCCAAACATCGGCAACTCTGAATCTCTGAACACATTGACCAACTCAGCAGATTTCTGGATTTCAACCACTGCTCGAAAGTAAACAACACATTTTTCCGCCAATCTTGCTTTTTGGCGTGCAGTGAAAAACGATTCTCCCCTTGGCGCCTTGGTAGCTGTACGTCGAGTTGTTCTTCTGGAGAAGCGATAAAAGGACGAATTGGATTTTTGTGGTGAGGGAATTTCTTAATGAGAGCGATTTATTTCAAGACAGACTTTTTTTCAAAACCAGAAGGGTTGCTGGAATAAAATATGCTCCATACATATCACCACTCACTGTATCTACAGTAGGGTGGAGCGAAAAACACGAATTTCGGAAATTGAAAACGCCTATGGTGGGAATAGCTGTGGACAACCATGCCTATTAATAATCCAAAATATGAGCTCAATCAATTAATATCTTCAGATGCCCCCTTTCACTTTGAAATTTCGAAATTTTGCCAATTTTTTCATATAAATAACAATAACGCATCCATAAAAAATTAATTCCCCCTATTACGAGGCATGGGAGATGTAATGAACTTCCCTGAATGTATAAAAAAAGTTTCAGCCTTGAAATAAATTTTTGAGTTTAAAATTTGGCCTCTTTTCGCGACCACGCTTCTGAACGGACGTCCCAATGTGTTCCTCGCAAGTGCGGGCGGTGGTACACGGGCGCTCCCCTTTCATCTCCTTGTTTATAAGGGGGTAAACAACTCGTGATTCACAACTTAGAGGTGTCTGGATCTCTTTAGATGCCCGCCCCTTTTTTGGTAAATATCTAGTAATAGATTCATATCAGAACTGGTGTTTCAGATAGATCTGCGGCAATTTTGATTAATGCTGAACTAAAACATATGGGAATGATTTCCACAGATGATATGTTCAATATAGGTGATAGGAGCAAAATTCGAAGAGAAAGAGTAAAAACACGTAGCTATCTTAAAAAGGAAATTGAAGAAATACCAGGGGAACAAGGGATATATTTTGATGGAAGAAAAGATAGAACATTAGTAATGATTAAAGAAGGGGAAAGGATTGCTAGGAAAACCATAACACAAGAACATATTGTTATAGTAACAGAACCAGGGTCAACATATTTGGGACATGTAACACCTGCCACTGACTCTTCTCAAAACATTAAAACAAGTATTTTAGCATTTTTAGAAAAAAATTTCAATCTTTCCAACTTAAAAGTTATAGGTTGTGATGCTACTGTAGTAAACACAGGTGTAAAAAATGGAATAATTCGACAAATTGAGGTCTTTTTAGAACGGCCTGTGCATTGGTTTATTTGTCTATTACACACGAATGAGCTACCTTTACGCCATTTGTTACAACATTTAGACGGGAAAACCACCGGGCCAAAAGGATACAGGGGAGATATAGGAAAACTATCTTGTAAGAAATTAACAATAAAAAACTTTGAGAAAATTGAAACATTTTTACCAGTTATTAACCAACAGGATCTAAGCACAGATCAGAAATACCTTTATGAAATGTGTGCCAAGGGATTGCAAATAAATATCCCATTACGCTTATCCCAAAGAGATCCGGGAAAGCTAAATCACTCTAGACAACAGCGAACAGGATTTTAAGGTTATATGTTTCAATAGAACATCCAACTCATAATTTGAAAGTATTAGCAGAATATATTATGAAGGTATATGCCTCTATGTGGTTCAAAATTAGAAGTCAACCATCGTGTCAGTCTGGAAGTGTTCATTTTTACAATATCGTAATCGATATTGTAATCGTAATCGATCGTAATCGATATATCAAATCGAGATTTTTGCCGGAGGTTTTTAAGAAGGTAATTGATCTAACTTTGCAAAGAAATGCTTACTATGCCCATCCAGAAAATATTCCATTGGCAATGTTGGCGGATGATCGAAAACACGTTAGAGAATTGGGACTTAAACGAATTTTAAAATTGAGGCAAGAAAAAGAAGCTCCAAATAATATTAGATAGTTTAGAACAGCTAAGTTAAACTTTGAGGCAGTGTCTCTTTCAAATTATGAGATTCAGTCTTTAATTTTAGACGTTCCAAGATATAGTGATCTTTTTAACTTTCCATGCCGTTCCCAAGCTGTGGAAAGGTGTGTTAAGATAGTTACTGAAGCATCAGGTGCAGTCTGTGGAACAGAGGCACGGGATGGGTTTATACGAGCGAGAATTGCATCCAGAGTTTCTTTGCCAAGGTTTGAAACGAAAAGCCAATGTAAACCACTTTTAAACCAGTGACTTAAATTTTTGGAGGGGTAAACACAGTTAAATTTTATTTTTAGTGGGAGGGGGGTGGGGGGGAACTCGATATGCAGCCACCTTCTCGTGGTGAGTTCTGGGTTGTTTTCATAATGAAAACAAGCGAAGAGCTGCAAGGGAAGTGCGCGCATTCCACGAGGTACGCTTTGGGACGTCCGTTCAGAAGCGTGGTCGCGCGCGTTAGATGCTTTAAAAAAGAGGCCAAATTTTAAACTCAAAAATTTATTTCAAGGCTGAAACTTTTTTATACATTCAGGGAAGTTCATTTCATCTCCCATGCCTCGTAATAGGGGGAATTAATTTTTTATGGATGCGTTATTGTTATTTATATGAAAAAATTGGCAAAATTTCGAAATTTCAAAGTGAAAGGGGCATCTGAAGATATTAATTGATTGAGCTCATATTTTGGATTATTAATAGGCATGGTTGTCCACAGCTATTCCCACCATAGGCGTTTTCAATTTCCGAAATTCGTGTTTTTCGCTCCACCCTAATCTACAGGATGTTAGATAAGTTCGCTTCATGGTTTTAGGTTTCAAACAACGTGTCGAAAAGCCATGGGAGTCAGATGTACCTACAGTTAAGTTACAGTTGAGCGGACTTAAGGGAATTAGGGGGGAGGAGGGGTCAAGGAAAATCTACCAGGAGGGGGGAGTCAATTAAAATCTCACCTCAACTTTTAGTTCAGAAAATTTACGTTTTTTCTTTAATATTTTTTAGCACTAGTTTAGAAAAAATGCTCAATGCTACGATTAGTCAAAACAGCAAATCATTAGGCACAGGCAGTCAGTCGTGATAACTACAAGTTAGAATCATGTTTTTGATTTCAACGTGTTCTTGTATAAAAATTTTGCAATCTGGATGGTAATTTTTATGCCGATAAAGCAAAACTAGTGTTTGGGAAAATCTCAAGTGGGGGGGAGGGGGAGCCAGCAAAATCTCACCAAGGGAGAGGGAGGGGTCCAAAATTTGGAAAAAACATCTCACGTAATTTCTGGACGTCCCCTTATTGCAAATGGCAGTCCGATATTTTTAATCCTCAATGGGGGTACCTCAGAGGTATCCCTTCTACATAATTGAATTACGGTGATTCCTAGCGTCAGTGTTAAATTGGTTTCTTTTATTTTTTCAAACGCAATCACAGAAGTTGCTTTACGCGACGGATTCTCTGCATTTTGATAATGCAGATGGGATATTTTACCTTTGAAGTAGAGAACCATATGGTCACTAACAACTTTTCACAAAATCCTTTCATCGTCATTGAAATTACCAGAACATGCCTGAAAATCCTGCCGAAAAATAATTGTATTAAGGCTTTTCTAATAACACCCTTGTTTAAGGCTAAAAGGACATAATTAGCAAGCAACAAAGGTTTTTTTGTCACCATCAACAAAAGAATTAGTCAAAGTGTACACAAACGCCTTTACATCGGGATTCCATTCTGGATCCGAACACAGGCTGTTAAGTCCTCTTTAGAAGTAATTTATGGACAGCGTGAGTCGTTAATTGGCAAATGTTTCACTCTCCGACAGCTAATAACAAACTCAATAGACAAACGAGCAGTTGGTCAATAGCGATAGGTCAAAAAGATTTAAATCCGCGCGCTCCTGGTAAAATTAGCGAAGAGCGTCGCTCCTCCGGTGGAGCACAGTTCAGTTAATAAGGCTTTGGCAGAGCTTCATGACGGAGCGCGTAATGATGAAAGTGATCCCGAATTAATTAACGGAAAAAGGAATGTCTCTTCGACACTCCACCAGGGTGAGAGGGAGTCTTAGATTGGGTGGACATTATTATATCTTGGAAAGAGCTTTTGGAGGAACCTTTACGTCGTAATTAAAGGGAAAGATTTGACTATTGTATCAGTTTATTGCATTACTTGAAATGTTACTCGAGAAATGCCATTTGTTGATGATAAGATCTTTAAATGACTATTTCTAAAACAAATGAAATCAAAGAAAATACTATTTAAGTTAGACTATTAATTTGTGAGCACTGTACATTTTACTACTTAAGTAATTACTATTTCGGGTTTAGAAAAAAAAATAGAAAGTAAAACTATTAAATCTAAGTGATACCTTAGTAGCACAGACCATACCAAATATGCCACAAGCTAACGTAGCTACAACTAAGAAGTAAACGAAATTTCCCTATGCCGGTCCCAAGCCCGGGTAAAAGAGGAGGGAGGAGGTTGTGCAAACACCCATCCACGTAGAAAAAAACCACGTTTACAGAAACCGCTAGTGGACATTTGGCCATACATGACCAAAATTGGACGAATCATGAACGTTTGTGCTGCTTGGGTAAACGATTTTATAAATATGAGAGTGTGTTTGCTAGAAACCTTCCTTTTGAAGTGTTGAGCTACTGTCTCGCCTCAAGCTTGCTGTACTGGTTGAGTTAAACTGTACTGGCATCAGCAAAAGTAGTTTTATATAGCGAGAGGAAAGGTGAAGGAAGGTTTAGAGGAAAGGTGAAAAAGCCTTGTGGTTTAGCAAGAATGATGTTGACAATGGGTGGGACTGGCTCACCGACTTTATTAAGATGTTGGAAAGAATTGATTTAAGCTTGGTGTTCACTTGAGATAAAGAAACACAACTTGTTATTAAAATTTTTGTTTTTTAACCTGTTCATTATAAATTTTATACTCAGTATTTTTTTACCAACCTAATAATGTTTGTTTATAATCTTTAATCTAATAATTTGGTGGTAGTACACGAAGCCAGTTTTCTCTTTTATTAATTATTATCTCAGAAATAGAACTGAAGCCTATAACTCAGACTAAATTATATTTAACCAGCATCAATATTATACTTTAAAGAACTCTCTGCACACATAGTGGAGTGAACTTTTCAGTACCTTACAGAGGATTCGAACTATAACCAAATAACAATTTTCAGAGACCCGAAAGCGCACGCTTGTTCTAATCCTTCCGGAAACAGCCTCCCTCCTGCGCCTAAATCGTTTGCAATGAAACAACCCAAAGCTCCCTCAAACGGCAAAATGATTCGTACTTTAAACCCTCGCCGCATTCCCCTAACGAATCGGTTTATTTCTGAACGAGCGGCCGGCGTCGCAGAAAGGATCGGTTTAATCCTTTGTGTCGGATCGCTCGTTGGGAACACGAAAGGCTTCTCTGTCGCAATCTTGTAACGACGCACAACATGTGCGAATGTTGTTTTCGACAAAGAATGATTAGGGCATAAAGGTATATGTTAGTGTAATGGCTGGAAATACGCTCTGTAAGTGATGGAAAAGTGTTCGTTCAAACAAACAACTAGAGAGAGTTTTTAATATTAATATAGCAAATAGAATTGTTACTTAAGTTTTGTTTCATATCTTACGTGAATTACCTATATGACTATGGTTATGATTATTGCACACATTATCATGAGATAAATTTCCTATTTAAAAAAAGCACAAAGAAATTTTACTTTTCTTAATTAATTCCTTCGCCAAATTAATCCAGACACATTTTAATTATTAAAACAATTTAAAAGATACAAATAATAATTGCTTCGAAAGAACATCGAAATAAACTTAAAGAAATGAAAATTACTCATAAGTTACTTATCCATACAGAACAACAAACGTTTACCTTTTTTTTATCTTTGTTTAAGCAAGCCACATCATTTTATATTATTAAATTTACTTTCCCACTTTAATGGACGTAATGGTAGTGCCTTGGAAAATGACATGTTGTTAGGGCAGAGAAATTAGTTTGAAATACGTCAGAATAAAGTAGTTTTTAGTATAAAGCCATCCTATTTAATTCGACCAAAGTCAATACACGATAAACCACTTAACCTTTCCAAGATTGATGAAGCAAAATTAAAGAAGGCAATTTTAAGAACGTCTCCTTTGATGTTTTAATGAAATCAACACATTAATTACAAAGCAGAGTATCGGCATGTTCGTTCCACAAAAATTAATTTAAAGCTTCTACCTTTAGAATGTTTTCTTTTAACCCGCAACATTTTTTTTTAATTTCTTGAGTACTTTAATATATTTTGAGAATGGCTCGGGTATTGAATTAATTCTTTCTCGAGATGAGAGTGAAGTATTGAAAACATCATTATAGAATCAGAGTGGAAAGTCCCGTAACAGTTGTTAAATAATAGTCTGCCATATTTTCAAAGCACTTTTTGAAAATTGTATTACAACGAGTCAGATAGAACTTATTTAAAAAATAATTAGTTTTCTAAAAAGAGATGAAGTGTATATATTTTTTATACTCCACCCTGAAATTAATAAAATACTCTCCTAATGTGAGGCTATCGAATTCCTTTCCATTTCGTCGCGTCAAAAACAATTAACACTGATAGGTAACTCTCGAGAGCTAAATAAGGAACGGATTGCGTTACACTGACTCAGTGGAATGCCACTGTTCATAAAACATCCTTAGAAGACATACGGTGGGAGAATGGATGTAAATGCGCTTCTAACAACATACAATCGACCAATTATTCTTGAAATGTATCATGAACTATATAGCAATAATGCTCTGAAATAAAAGCCCATTACAGATTTTGCACTTATATTTAAAACTATCTAATGTAAAGGAAATAGTTTTACATAAATAAAGATAATTGAAAAAAGGTTACAAATTGTAATTTTTTAATTTTTTCCATAAAAATTTTCAAAAACAACTCTTAATAACTTGGGATATGAATTATGACGAAATTTATGAAGTTATGAAAATCAAAAATTGCAACTTTAAGAAACAAATACGTTTCATTAATTAGTATTCATAATTTCTAAGGTGTACCGATATTTTTTTATTTATCTACCTAGCATAAATGTTTTTCTTCATATGCACAAGTTATTATAAGTACATCTAATACATGAAACAAACCTCTTTTATTGTTTTGAAACTTTCCGTGCCAAAAATGTAAAATTTTACCTTTTGAAACTCCCAGCATTTACCTTGCCTACTCTTCAAAACAACTAAAGTTCCTTAAGTCCCAAGGAAATTCAATTTAATTCTCAATGCTGCTGAAACTGTTCCCTTGTTCAAAAACATGCGGGCAGGAGTGAGAAAAACATTGAGCATCCAATGAAGAAATATTCGAATTCACGGCAGGACATTAGATCTTGGGGAAATATACCGTTCCGTTTGTGCTGTTAGCAGTTTATTTCGCGCTACTTTTAAAGTTCCATTCCTCAGAATAGTTTGTGTAAAAAAAAGGGTTTTTTTTCGCTCTCTTTGATCGCTATGTCCAGTTTTCTGGACGCCGGTAGCTTTGAGTGTTCTTTTTATATTCCAATCCCTCTATGACTATTTCGAACTCAGCAAAAGTTTTATTCTGGAGATTGAATTTTTATGTAAATAACTTTATGTACCGTATTTCTGCCTTTTCACTTTGAATAGTTCTGTCTAAAGAGCTTGTTATATCTTTTTAACTTTCCTTCGCATGCAAAGTCAAATCAGAAATGTTGTAGAATCCATTTTATTTTACAATCTCCAGTTTCTCGAGCATCTTTTATTTCATCCTGTTTTCTATAAAACAGGCTGATATCTAACTAGAGATTATTTCATTTTATTTTAGTTAACATAAATCCTACCAGACATCAATATGGGAAGGAAGTTATATTATGCTTTTATCAATATTCCAAAGTTTTTGTCATACAAACTTAATTTTCTTCATTGAAATAAAAATAATTTAAAGTTTATTAGAATTTTTCAAACCTTAAAATTGATTTAAGTAGTTCGAAACAAAATAAATTTGAAATGAAATTAAATATTTTTCCGAGCGAATTGTAGATAATTTTTAATATAAATAATCTTAAACTTATAGCTTTTACACACAATCATTTCTAATAAATCTAAAAATTGGATTACTTTGGCCTTTATTAAATCGCCATCAGTTTAAAAAAGGGAATAAGTCCCAAAAAGGGCAAATTGACTTCTTGTGCTCAAAAGAAATCTCCAAGCTTTGTTTTATACATAAGTGGAAAGAGTGGGGAAATAACTACCGCCTATAGACAGATATAGCTCCTGGAATTTGCGAAATCGATGTCCATTCGTTGTATTTTTTAATTTAAATTGGAAGTAAAGTTAAATTATCTTTCTTTTCCTTAACTGCTTTAAACAAAGTCAAAATAAAATTTGCTTTTGATTTAAAAGTGTTTTTAACTTTATTTTATTCAGTGAATGTTTGACTCCATTTATATTCACTTACTTCATTGACACTGACTTAATGACTCAATTCCATAGCAATTTTGAATTTTATTTGTTTTATTCATTCTCTAATTCTCACTTTTGTGCAGTGAACTATGCAGAAATAAGTGTTTTTAATATTTTTCCTCAGTTGAAATTTCATAAGTTTGAAAAAGGGAATAAGTTCATCAACTTTTTTAACTGTAACTTGAATGTACTTAATTTTATTTCGATGAGAGAGTATAAATCGGTTATGGGGTACCAGCAGCGTAAGCTGCTCCTGCCCCGGCAGCGGTCAAGTCTCGGTAGGCCCTCATTCAGGCTATGCCGCACTGACACCACTCCCACTACTAATCTATTTTATTTCGATGATAGCTCTGTTTTCTAAATAGGGTTCTGAATTTTCAATAAAATTTTGGTGATTATACAATAAAAATTCCACTACTTATATACAGTTTTTTTTTTCAATTTTCTCAAAACTTGGTTTTTGGACTATTTATTCCCTTTATCAAACTTACGGTTCAATTTTTATTCTACAGATAATAGTTTTAGTTCTAACTTATATAAATCCTTACATTTAGAAGCTGTTCCTTTTAATTTTTTTCATTTCGTACCGCTTTTGGTGGATGCAACAAAATCCAAAAGCTTAAGATTAAAAACATATTGATCTTGCTCGTTTTATGTGCTATTATAATGGTTGGCGATTTAGATAATATTGTCCCCTTTGAAAGGTCCACCTTTGGATTACTCTGATGATCACGAACGGAGGGAATACCCCTCTTTTCAAATAATTGGTAGTGATATAATGTTTTTATGTGAAGTTCACAAACCCTATATTGTAAATTCATGTTTGTATAATTCCTTGCAGAAACTTCTTTGTTGAAAATACGAGAGGCTCACAACAAGAATGTTTAGTTTTAAATTAGCGCGATTAGGGGCACCATCAACTCATTCTGTCAAAAGATCTCTCTCCTGGTTTCAAATTCTAGTCAAAAAGGTTTTATAAAAGAAGGTCGAGATGTAAAAAAACCCTAAAATGTAGAAATTCATTCCAAGAAAGAAAAGGTAAGAAATCCTCAAATTTATTATCCTTTTAAAGATTCCAATTTATTCTGTTGTTACGGTCAGATATACCTATTTCGAATTTTACTTCCCTCATAGAATATAAACCCTTACTTTATATATTGTTAAACATGCAACCCAGGAAACTTCTACCAGAGCAATTACATCTACAACCCCCCCCCTTTCTAATTTTCAGTATCGCTAATTTGACGAGCCGAGAGGGTTTAAAAACCCGCTTATCTCATTCAATTTAACGATGTCATCTGACTTAATCAATTCCAGAGCCGCTTCTTCGAACATGCTCCCCCCTCCAACAGCCTTTTCCCGCACTTTCAATTAATCACACTTTGAAGAGCGCTATCTCCACAGAGTGCACAGAGAGAGTAGCCTTCGCCGGGATTCTGATGACGCACTTTTAGTGAAAGCCACAAATTTTGAGAGATTTCTTACACACACTCTCCCTTCGTTTTCTGAATTTCATTTTTCAGAGCATGTCTCGAGAAGTGTGTGAAAGGGAATTCTTGTCTTGCGTAATTTCTCTCTGCTAATGAAAGGGAAACTGGGTGAATTTTAAATCAAGTTATGACTTTTTGGGACTCGTAGAAAGAAATGATGCGCTTGGAGGGAGAGTCAATTTTCATTATAACAATTTTAAAAAGTGTAATGCTTTTATGTTATTAATATACAATACGCCTACCAACATTTCAAAGCAGTGAACAAAAAAATACGACATTATTTTGAGATAAAATTTAGAAAGACAAATATTTTAAACGTAAGTTTTAATTTAAAAGTTTTTTTTTTCCCCTCATTGATAGTTGTCTTTATGAAAACTGCATAAATTAGTTTATACGCTTATCCTTTGATCATTTTTTTCTGATTGTTAAAGGAAACTAATTTTCAAACGAATAATAAAAAATATATAAATGTAATAGATGTTTTTTATTAACTTCCTTGTTTTTCTTTAAAAAATTAAGTAAACTAATATACAATACAGTAGGATATTTATTTATACCTTAAAGCTTACCCCATTTCTGCTTTGTCATAATATTCGTAAATAGCAATATACGTCTCTAGCCTAATATGTATTTTTGAAACAAATTGTACGTTCTTACACGAAAATAATTTCAATACTTCCCGCTAATGCCAAATTTAAGAATCCCCCACTTCTAAAAAGCAAATATTCATTTAATCAGAATTTATACCAAAATGGGTAAACATAAATCTCCGTTCTCCTGACGGAACTTTCACTCTCCCTTAATACCAAAATCTTATTACTCTGACTATAACCGCGTACTTGAACTAACCTCCTTAGGCCTTAATCCGGAGTCCCATTTACGACACAAACACCTTTGACGCCCCGTTAAAGGCACATATTTACACTGAACTCTATAAAACCCCGATTCGAAAGTGATCCTCACATTTTTATAGAGCTTCCTTCCATCATTACGTATTTAGCGGGACTTAGTGAGGTGTGAGTGAATAATGATCGGCGGCTGCTTTCACCACCGGAATTAAATATTTATTTCCATTTCCTGGAAGTATGTGCAAAAATTACCGGGAGCGAAGACATCCGCCTTGAATCCATGAATATTTTAACCATTACCCCGATGATGATGATGCTGGATCGATATATACGCTGCTCCGTCGGAGATTAGTTATTATAGGGCTGCTGTGCTTCAATGTGCGAAGCACGTAACTTCGCGGGTTTGTCATTTAAAAAACTATCCAAGTTGGGTTATTTTGTAGAAAGTTCTATGACTTTGGAGGGTTTTTTTATTGGTGTTCGTTGACTAGTTAGTTTTCAGTCAGCTGGAAAGGAGTTTTCACAGTGACTAATAATTTGATTTTTAAAATCATGGAATCTTCCACGCCCATATAAAAATGAACTATTTACTTATTAGTAAGTATAACTTTAATCTAAATAAAAATGTTTCTTTTAAATTTTTTTTACAAAATTAAAAATTAACTTTAAAGGATTAAGCTAATTACTTGTTTTCATTAAAGTTTTTACATTTTAGCACTTACAGGGGAGGGGAACTGTCTGCCGTACCTATTAGACGCACGTTCACGTGTAACAAATAGTCAGAGAGATGATAGTATGAGAGTCGTGTCATGGAGATGCAGCCTTCTACAGTTTTTCTGAATTTTCTTTAGCCAATAGACTAATTATCTCGATATGAAGTAAATTTTTTAAATCGTTTACCCTTAATTAGCCAGTAATTAATGTAGATATAATAAACAAAATTATTTTTATTTAGAGTTATAGAAACATCCGAACTGTAACTATCCGAACGAAAACTATCCGAAACTATAGAAAAGAAATATTTAGAAGCTGAATGATCACAGCAACAAGGCAAAAATAACCCATTAGGTAATTTTTTATGCCTATTAAGAATTATGTCCTTGAAACTATCAGAAGTTAAATTTATTGCATTATCACCAACGGTTGCACCTATGTGCAACCGTTGGTGATAATGCAGTAAACTATTTTAAAACTATTCACTATTTTGAGCAGTTAATTAACTTCTCAAAATAGTGACACTGGAATTAAAATGCGGAAAATTATAATAAAATCCCTTTGTGAAGTTTGGATCCTATTCAGATGATCAGATGAATAAAATAAAATATGAAAATTGAGATTGACTTTAGATGAAAGTCTGTTATTCTTCAAGCAAAGAAAATTCGGAATGAAATTTTGTGATGGTTGTGAAAAAAAATAGCAATTCAGAAAACAAACTTCAGCGGGTCTCTTCAGAATCCAGTGCCCATCACACACATATGTCGTTTGACAGCTAGTCAAACATCGGAAGGAAACAGAATTCGTTTTTCAAAGTCAGAGAAATAAATTCATGACGAAGGGAATTTCAAAGCGTTAACAAGTGTCAAAGCCTCCGTGAAAAGAATTCTCCGAAATGAACATCAAACAAATGATAAGCGTTGTAAAACAATTTCTCAGCATCTCAAAAGAAATACGAAAGTCTCAATTCATCAATACTTCTCTCTCCAGTGAAAAGCAATAAAAGTCACCCCCGCCCACCAGAAAAAGAGCCCCCATCACACTTTCTGTAGTGTTGGGCGGCTGCCGACACAGGATTTCTTCATTCACACCTGCAACTTTTTTCGAACAACAACAACGTTAACAATCGCACCAGGTGCACCGGGGCAAAATCAAAGACACAAGGAGAGTAAGCTGGACATTATGGAATGAAGGAAATATGGGACAGGTTGACACCACGAGCACAAAGGGGACCGGGAATTGGATAAAAAGAAACAGAACGCAGGCGCCAAAAATCGGATAGCTGGACAATGGGGGAAAATTATGAGTTCCACACCTGGGATTGCTAGGGGGGATGAGACCCCGAAATCCATAAAGAAGGACCCAGGGGTGGAGCTATGTATACCATTGGTTAGGAAGGGGTAAATGGGGCACCCCAAGATTGGTTAGGGAGCCCGGGGACAAGACGGGGGTGTCCGTGATCCCTCAGGAGTGGCCAGAGGTAGCACCACCCAAAAGGGGGCGGTGCCATATATAAGGTCCGGCAAGGGACAAAATAGAGAGTCAGTTATATATTTTTTGGTGCCCGATAAACTATAATAAGAAGAGAAGTCCGCCGGCCAGGGGCTGTTGCCCCTGGACCTTCAAGTCCCATGCATACCGTAACAATTATCCGAGTGCGTAAATCTGAACTTATATTCGTGTTCAAGTTTCCATGGTTGTGAACTTTGTGTTCTTCAGTGTTCGTGAACATTCAATTCGGATATTAAGTTAGCAGCACCGCATCTCATGAGCTGAGGGCTCCACAAAGGTAAATCCCTCTCCTCCTTCTCATACCATCACTCACTCAGTCCCATTTGATATTGTGATTATTATGTGAAATTGCTTAAACGTTAAAAATATTAGGAAAGTGTTTATTGATTTCATTATGCTTTATCCTGGAATTTAAATTTACGAAGATTATTGATAATGAATAGAATTTGGAATAATATTGTGTGCATGCAAAGAATTATTGATTAAGTTAGAAATGTGAATATCAGTGCAATTGTTATTAGATAATCTGAAAAAAAAAAATAAATTGTATATATGTAAAAAAAAAAAAAAAAAAAAAAAAAAAAAAAAAAAAAAAAAATATATATATATATAACTGACTCTCTATTTTGTCCCTTGCCGGACCTTATATATGGCACCGCTCTTGTTGGGCGGCTGCCGACACAGGATTTCTTCATTCACACCTGCAACTTTTTTCGAACAACAACAACGTTAACAATCGCACCAGGTGCACCGGGGCAAAATCAAAGACACAAGGAGAGTAAGCTGGACATTATGGAATGAAGGAAATATGGGACAGGTTGACACCACGAGCACAAAGGGGACCGGGAATTGGATAAAAAGAAACAGAACGCAGGCGCCAAAAATCGGATAGCTGGACAATGGGGGAAAATTATGAGTTCCACACCTGGGATTGCTAGGGGGGATGAGACCCCGAAATCCATAAAGAAGGACCCAGGGGTGGAGCTATGTATACCATTGGTTAGGAAGGGGTAAATGGGGCACCCCAAGATTGGTTAGGGAGCCCGGGGACAAGACGGGGGTGTCCGTGATCCCTCAGGAGTGGCCAGAGGTAGCACCACCCAAAAGGGGGCGGTGCCATATATAAGGTCCGGCAAGGGACAAAATAGAGAGTCAGTTATATATTTTTTGGTGCCCGATAAACTATAATAAGAAGAGAAGTCCGCCGGCCAGGGGCTGTTGCCCCTGGACCTTCAAGTCCCATGCATACCGTAACAATTATCCGAGTGCGTAAATCTGAACTTATATTCGTGTTCAAGTTTCCATGGTTGTGAACTTTGTGTTCTTCAGTGTTCGTGAACATTCAATTCGGATATTAAGTTAGCAGCACCGCATCTCATGAGCTGAGGGCTCCACAAAGGTAAATCCCTCTCCTCCTTCTCATACCATCACTCACTCAGTCCCATTTGATATTGTGATTATTATGTGAAATTGCTTAAACGTTAAAAATATTAGGAAAGTGTTTATTGATTTCATTATGCTTTATCCTGGAATTTAAATTTACGAAGATTATTGATAATGAATAGAATTTGGAATAATATTGTGTGCATGCAAAGAATTATTGATTAAGTTAGAAATGTGAATATCAGTGCAATTGTTATTAGATAATCTGAAAAAAAAAAATAAATTGTATATATGTAAATAATACTCTGTCCTATTGTTTTTCTTCCATAAACTTCTCAAGCTGTCTCTGGGGTACTACCCTATCGATCACTATGAGGCCAAAATTAAATTTAAACTTGAATTATAATAATTTCTAAAAAAACCCGGTCTAGCCCTTCCACAAGTGGCGCCGTGTCCACTCACGAACGTAACTGGAATATACAAATTGTTTTATGACTATTTGTGATTTCAGTTTACCAAATATATGACAGTCTCAGAGAATGTAATATGGAGAAGGACAGTAGATTTTCAATGGTATCAAGATATGAATACGGTTTAAACAAAATTTGCTGATTATTATAAAATGTTTATCAACAATCAGTGTTATCAGGCCATTTCTAATAATATGCTATGTGTAATGTTACGGAATTAAGCAAGGGATTTATATTGGTAAAAAAATATGAACTAAACAAGGGAATAATTGTGTACTTAATGGGTTCGTTAGGACGATTGAAAGTTTAGTTGTTAGTAACATCAGATTTTCGCGAGTTTGTTGTTTTTGTTGTTTAATTTACCACATTGTTGGCATGAAAATTACACATTGTTAGACACAAACAAGGGTAATGTTTGTAACTGAGGAGAATATTGGTACTGTAGGCAAAGGGAGTAGACAAAACACAAAACAAAACGAGTACCCTACTATGGAAAAGGGACCGTACCCCGTCTTCCGATTGGCGGAATAAAAACCACACACAAAACTACACAAAACCACTCCCAAATACCATTATCAGGCCAACTCCGTCTTTTAAAACATACCCCTAGGTGAGGAACATAAATCCTCAACCACACACAGTTACGCGCAACCAATGAGGGGGACTGATACGTTGAGAGGAATATGTACCCTATCTCAAAACAAGCGGCGTAGCGACACACACAAATAAGCAAGCTGGCAGTGTGGGAAAAGACGACAAATATGTGGCAAACTGATAGTTAATTCTGAGCAAAATATCTAAACGGACTAACCTTAACGAAACCCTATGAAGACAGATAAGTAAAACAAAAATAAAATAATAGTGCAAATAATAATACTCTGAATGTAAATAAATAAATGCAGTATAAAATGTAAACAAAAGTAGGAAAGGTGTGAGCAGGTTAGATTTGAGTGTAGTGAATATAAAACAATGTGTAAAAGTGTATAAAGTCAATATAATGATTCAAAGCTACTTACATATAATCAGTAGAAAAAAAATCAAGCGATATAAATCTTGTGTTGAAAAGATGATTGTAAAATAAAGTCTCTAAAAAATGGAAATACGTATCAGTCAATGACAGTAAATAATATCAAACGCGTTAGATGGGATAAGTAACGGTAAATTGAGTGGAAATGAAATGAAAATAAAAAGGAAATGTAAATAAAAAGGAAATGAAAATAAAGTTGTAAAAATGCTAAACTGAAAAATGGAAATGCTTAAAATGCAAATAATGAAAATCTAAATAAGCATAATAAGATAATAAACAACTACATAGCAGGAAGGAAAAATGGAATGAAATAAAAATTAAAGTAAACCCGAAAATTGATGCTGGAAAAGAAAAATGTTAATATGAACTAACGAAAGAAAGGGAACGATACGGTAAAATTACCAAGCGGGAGAAGGCACGACGATCGGTCCTAGAAGGCGGACGATCATCCAAATAAGAAATGCTCACTCGCAAAGAAGGGAATATCCAGATAAAAAAAGCCTGATGGCGAAACAGGGAAGAATCGAACCAGAAATACTAAAACGACCCCTCTGATAGGACCCCACACTAAGCCCAAAAGGTCCGCGCGGAAAATAAGTAAACCCTAAAGCGACAAATTGCGAATAAGTGATCATAAAAGGAGGGTCACAGTAAACGCGTGCCCCAGGGTTGGAAAGCAGGCAGCACCACACCAGTACGGCGTGGTCTGTCCAAATAATCCAGGATACATACAATCTTGGGAATAAGGCATAAGGAGATTGCCAAAAATTGCATAGAAAGATAGGTATATAATGAGAATGGAAAAGAAGGTTTTTGTACGTAATGAAGGTATGAAGGGGAAACTGATATAAGTGTGAAGAGAAATAAATGTCAGTAGGAGGAAAATGGAAATTTAGAATTGATCGCTTACGGATTTTTGCAGTAGAAAGGGTAGCTTAAGCATGAAGGTGAATGTATAACAAAAGATACCATGAGAGGGAATAATAATAATGGTGATATTGAGGAAAATTTTTCGAGGTATTTTTGCATGAGTGACACAAAGATGTAGCCTTAAGAGTATAAGAAAAACTTTTAGATAGGTGTATTTTGAAGGAATGAATTTTATTGTTTTATTTTTTTTTTGATGCTATGAGTAATTAGAATAATGGATATATTGTTGGGTAGAATAACGAATATAATGGCCTGAGTGACATATATACTGATTGTTTGATAGCTAATAGGAACATTTGATAAATAACATTTTGAAGCAGTGAATACTTTAAGAGATAAGTTTAGAAATACAGTGATTAACTAGTGATAGTAAAATTAGGCTTAACTTAAATTAAATAAATTGATAAATATTTTGACTGAGTGATGGATAAGGGGAGGGATTGTATTTACTTTGTATATTTACGGACAATATCATCTGATGCGCCACGCGCATCCTCTGCATTATTAGTTCTTCGGGATACAGACTGTATTTGTAAGAAACATTCCCGCGTTCGGCACTTGGGAACTCCATAATATTTCCCCTAGAGTGCGAACGGATGCTGGACACAGTGCTAGTGCAGTGACTTACGCTTTAGCCCCATGATCTCCATACATGCGTTTCAATGCAGTGGGATACCCCACAACCCACACCCATTGTAGGCCAACCAACGTAACCAGGCACTAGTTCGGGAATTTTATTTCTCCATTCAGTTGAGCCATACTTTCCTCTGCAATGGGGAGGAGCCCCTCCTTCCACCTTTGCTCGGGGAGAGGCGATTCTGAGCCATCGTTCCTGTTTTCTTTGAGGACCATTCCGATGGCAAACCCACCAGCCCGGAGGGTCAGATCCCTCATTAACCACATGCCTCAGCGGCACTCTGATGGAAACCCGGTCATCGCTCCTTGCAGGACAATTTCTGTGGAAAACCCCCTAACCCTGAGGGGTCGGCTGTCTCTCAGCCGCGCACGCCAGCACTACCTTGGGAAAGGTGGTCACTTCAAAGGGACAATGCCTAAAGGTGTCCCAGGCTGTTGGACACTGTTCCCAACAATGGGAGAACCCCTCCCGCAGCAAAGCGAACATTGCCTAGGGCCTTTCCGGACTCATGAGTGGCAGGAAAAGAACTTTGGACTGCACTATGGATTCAATCACTAAACGAATTTACTTACCTTCTTCTTTTATTTTATGTTGTGTTCTATATCATCTTCTTTCGTATACCCTTATTTTTCAGAAGGTGATGTTTTATATCTTTTATTATTATGTAACTAACCCTACATCATAGGTGGTGAATATTAATTGTCATTACCAGATTAATTAACTGTATTTTATATTACAGGAGGTAATTTTATTTTTGTATGTAATTTAAAGTTTTAAATATTAATTTTAAGGGGATCAGTTCATTTTGAACTTAATCTTGAGATGGGGGTGCATCGCTAGGGACGCTTGGGGATGGACAGTCATCGCAGGATACTTTTAATCCCGATTTAAATTTTTAACACTACTATTTCATTAATGCTGGTTTTTAAGTACTTTGTGTTTTTTTGGTGATTGTGTGTTTTTTTGTTGATTCTGTATTTTTTTATTGGTACTTATTTATTTTACCATTTCCCGACTGAGTGAGGGATGGGAAAGATTGGAACATAGATAATTTAGATCAAAATTTTAAAGAAAAAAAAGTTTCTGACTTTGTCAGAACCTTTTTTTGGTGGGAGTGGGGTAAATCTTGTTGGGCGGCTGCCGACACAGGATTTCTTCATTCACACCTGCAACTTTTTTCGAACAACAACAACGTTAACAATCGCACCAGGTGCACCGGGGCAAAATCAAAGACACAAGGAGAGTAAGCTGGACATTATGGAATGAAGGAAATATGGGACAGGTTGACACCACGAGCACAAAGGGGACCGGGAATTGGATAAAAAGAAACAGAACGCAGGCGCCAAAAATCGGATAGCTGGACAATGGGGGAAAATTATGAGTTCCACACCTGGGATTGCTAGGGGGGATGAGACCCCGAAATCCATAAAGAAGGACCCAGGGGTGGAGCTATGTATACCATTGGTTAGGAAGGGGTAAATGGGGCACCCCAAGATTGGTTAGGGAGCCCGGGGACAAGACGGGGGTGTCCGTGATCCCTCAGGAGTGGCCAGAGGTAGCACCACCCAAAAGGGGGCGGTGCCATATATAAGGTCCGGCAAGGGACAAAATAGAGAGTCAGTTATATATTTTTTGGTGCCCGATAAACTATAATAAGAAGAGAAGTCCGCCGGCCAGGGGCTGTTGCCCCTGGACCTTCAAGTCCCATGCATACCGTAACAATTATCCGAGTGCGTAAATCTGAACTTATATTCGTGTTCAAGTTTCCATGGTTGTGAACTTTGTGTTCTTCAGTGTTCGTGAACATTCAATTCGGATATTAAGTTAGCAGCACCGCATCTCATGAGCTGAGGGCTCCACAAAGGTAAATCCCTCTCCTCCTTCTCATACCATCACTCACTCAGTCCCATTTGATATTGTGATTATTATGTGAAATTGCTTAAACGTTAAAAATATTAGGAAAGTGTTTATTGATTTCATTATGCTTTATCCTGGAATTTAAATTTACGAAGATTATTGATAATGAATAGAATTTGGAATAATATTGTGTGCATGCAAAGAATTATTGATTAAGTTAGAAATGTGAATATCAGTGCAATTGTTATTAGATAATCTGAAAAAAAAAAATAAATTGTATATATGTAAATAATACTCTGTCCTATTGTTTTTCTTCCATAAACTTCTCAAGCTGTCTCTGGGGTACTACCCTATCGATCACTTTGGCCAAAATGAACTTTAACTTGAATTGTAATAATTTCTAAAAATCACGGGTCTAGCCCCTCCACAGTAGACATTCGAAAAAGGAAGTAGCCAAAGGATAAAACGAATACCTGTTTCATCTTCCTTTTTCACTCTTCTTTTTTTTTTCTTCCGTAATCATGAGTAAAGATTGGTTATTTCTATGTGGCATCAGCAGGGCGAAGGAAGAAATGGCTGAATGAGACTTGGCAGCGTGATTTTATCTTCGCACGTAACAGCGTAATGGTGTTTTCATCTACCGTCGGGTAATTTTTGTAATGTTTTTGAGATGGATTCTCTGGGATGTGATGGATGATTCCCGTTTTTCTCGCTGTTCCGAACGTCAATTGGGTATCCTTATTGAACGTAGTGGGCTAGAAGTTACCAAGGTTTTTCATGTTTTGAGATTTTGAGAGGTGATTTTCAGTAATATTATTCTGAGAAATATTTTATATGTTAATACATGCAAAGCATTTCAGTTAAAATTTACCTAATTAAAATAAGAATTTAAAAACTTGAATGACATGGTTTTCAATCATAAAATCATACAACATACATTTAAAAGCATAATCAACAAATCATGAAGAAAAACGTATTCAAATTAAAAGTTATTGATGTTTCTATTAGTAGTCACTGCAGTAGCAACTATTGGAAAATCTCAGATTCTGTGTTGGTAAAAGTAGACACCCCCCTAAATCCTTGTAAAATCTCTTCAGTGTCATTGTATACATTCTACTTTATCTTAAAATAAATTTAGAAGTCAATCAAACGGTAATGAATACGAAAAAAAAATCACTTCCGATATACCCGTTTCCTTGCGCAATTCAATAAGCAAAATCAAATATCAGAAACTAAATAAAATTTATTTACTGAAAATATACAATACTGAGGTCAAATAAATCAGAGGGAGAAAACTGACAAAATATACGTATTCATCAAGGAGTCGCGTAGGCCGATGGTGTTATTTTCGAAGTCTTAAATTTTCTTCCTATATTGATCTGTAGTATCGGTTGTTATTTAATTGTTTACCTGATAGCATAATCCAGATAACATAGATGTCTATGAATTTTAACGCTATTTGATGCGTCTAACTAATATTATTTAAAATTAATCAGCTAGATGGCCACTATTGGGTCAGTAGGCACTATACCCACATTATACTTCAAGATATTTCTTGCATTGAAGTTTTCAGAGAGAACTTTCAGTTATATCAGGTTTTCCTCTAAACGTAAAGTAGGGGGGGGGGGTAATTTTTTCAAAGTAATAGTGGAGTCGTTTGTGTCAAAAACCAATGATGTAAAAAAAAACTTTTGGCAGAAGCTTAGTGAGTGGTATCATTCGATTCGTAATGACGTCTACATTAACGTGGTACCGGGTGTTTTCTCCGAATTCCGTGCAGGGGGTTTCTATGACTTCATGAATGCAAGATGGCCGCCGCAGGAAAAAAGCTGTAAATGGCGATCTAGCAATGTTATCGGAACTATTTTTGGACAAAAAGCTCAGAAATATATATTTTTATCAAATAGCTACAAAAATAAGCATCTAAATCGGTTAAAAATTGCGTTTATGACGTCATAACCAAAAAATGGCTATTTTCACCAAAAATACAGTATTTTGTCATGTAATACTTTAAATAGATGCTATTTTCAACGTGAATGTAATGAAAATGTGTTCATAATAAGAAAACCAACAATGAAAATTTTATTGATGGTCACAAAAGGCGGATATGTTGCAGAAATCCAAAATGGCTGTCACATAGAATAAAAAATTTTATTTTTTTTATTCAAAAATTTTTTTAATTGGGAATTATTACACTTATATGAATGTAATAAAGGTATTTTGAGGATAAAATTTAACAAAACATTTTAAAATTCCTGAAAATAGCATCGAAATATTAGGTGTGAAAGACAGAATTACAGTATTTTGTCATGTAATACCTTAAATAGATGCTATTTTCAACGTGAATGTAAAGAAAATATGTTCATAATTAAAATGCCAGCAATGGAAATTTCATTCTTTGTCACACAAGGCGGATATGGCGTCAGAAATCCAAGATGGCTGGCATGTGAAATGAATTTCTTTAGTTTTTTACTCCAAAATTTTTTATTTGGGAATTATTATACTTTTATTAATGTTGTAATAAAGTCATTTTAAGGATAAAGGATATTTTGAGTTCCTAGCACTTACCCATCGCGTATTTTTATTAAATGTCGCAATTAGTCTTTCATTTTCTTACTTTTTGATTTTTTAAATGAACATTTCTGTTCATTTTACTGATTTTTGAACTTAAAGTAAAGAAAAATCTGATACCGAGAATCCCGGGACTACATTTCTAATCCGTAGTCTCATTCAGTTTCTATCAATTGCGATCTATTCGGAGACTTTTCCTAACTGTTGCTATACCAGCTAACTCTCGAAGAAAGTTAATCTCCTGCTAATCCCAGGCAAGTACTTACACCGGGGAATGTGGTAGGTAATTCACCGGAGAATAGCTGTTAGCGCCCTCCGCTTTCTTTTATTCCTTTTCCTCCCTAATCCCAAGCGGATGAGATAACGGATTCTCTTTCGGCGGCACCCGAAATGATTAGGGGAACTTGCATCAAGAAGAAAGTTTATATGGATATCAGACACAATGAACGCTTACCAATAAAGATTTTATTTGAATAGTTTATTACATTTCAAAATAAAATTATAAAAAAAACTAGAATGGTCCTTGTTAAAATGGAAGCTCCCAGTAATTTTACAACTCCTAAAAATTCACATTAATAAGATAAATCATGAAAATACAGTTAACAGTACAGGCGCGGCTCCAAGGGGGTGGGCACTTTTCCCAACCATCACCTTTACATTTTGAGAAAAATGTCAAAATGTTCGGGATTTTTTATAAAGTATCACTTAAGATCCCCTTTTGGTACCACTGGGTGGTATTGGGGTCCTCCCCAAGAAATTTTTTTGAAATTTGACCTTTAAAAGTAGGGTTTTAACTCGATTTGAGTACTTTTTACGACTTTTTTTTCGTACTTATGAGTGATTTTTTGGGTCCAAGGGGGGCACTGTCCAGTGTGCCACCCCCCTGGATTGCACAAAGATACTTTCCTACTTCTTATAAATAATTACTTTTCAACATCTTTTGTAATTAGGATGTTCTTCAGAATTATGTTTCTTTTATTTGTTTATGATTTTTCCTTTAATTTTTTAAATTATTTATTTCTAAATAATGTGGGCTTTAAACAATTTTTTAAGTGTTCAATTTTATTCTATGTCTCCTACTTTGCTAAAAAGTGTAATTCCATTTAGTTATTAATGATTTGCTACAATTACCTTTTTTAAACATCTAATTTCATTATTCGATTCCTTTGAGCAATTGAAATAACTAACATTTTAATTAAGTACTGTTTCATAAATTAAACAATTTGTCCAATGGAAACAGTGGCGAGCGAAATATAAACCACTTCCTCCTATTGTAGTGTAAATATTGTGTGTGGATGGATCCCTTTACTCTGAGCAGAGAATAAAAGGGAATCCGTGACTACCTCAAGTGCACTTAATTGGATCAACCATTAAGCGGCAAAGAAGTCGCAACGCAAGAAAAATACCTGCGATTGTCAGAAAAGAGGAATTTCCGGGGGATCATGATCATTTGCAGTTGGTGAAGATATTCCGTTTTTCTCTCATTACTGCCGCCATTAAGGTAATTTCGAACGGCTTTCATAGGGCGGATCACTTCGAAGAAGATCGAACCTCGCTGTGTTATTATACGATAGGGTCTTCTTTCTTTTCGTGATGTTAAAAGCAGTGAAGGTACCTTTTCAGCGAATGGAAGCACAGCAAATATTTGCACAGACGAACGCTAGTTTAAATAAATAGTTAGTATTCTACTGCTAAAGTATTAACGCTCAGTTTAACTCACGCTAAAACATACCAATTATACACGGATCTGGTTTTATTTTGCTATACAAAAGGAGACTGCAGTACTCACAACCTACTATAGCTATGTCTTGATAATAACAATAAATTATAATGATTTTTGGTAATGAAGTACCATTTGTTATTGGTAATCTTGAATCATAAAGTAAAAATCATTTTAAAATAAACCCAAGTTCCTCCATAGCTTTTAACTCAAGTGTAAGGCTTCTAAATAACCTTAACAATTTAACAATTTTTTTTTTTTGCAAAATGTCGCTTTAAATCAAAAATAAAATGAATTAAGTGTTATAATTGATTAGTTTTGAAAAATTTTAAATTTTTAATCTCTTTTTCGAAATTTAGAGATTCAGGAAATTAAAAAATATCCAATATCTATCACAGTAAATATCCTTATTTTGGAAGTTTGAATGGTAAAAGACGTTTCTTTTATCCGTAATTAAAATTAGCTCTGTTTATTTAAAGATAACTGGGATTTGTCTTTGTGCAATCTTTCATATTACTCCAGGTTTGGAATAAGATATGCAAGAATGAAAATTACTATTGAACTTTAAAAATAATTAAAACAAACTATTATTAAATTCTTTAGTCAAAACACCCCCTTGAGTATTTAGAGATAAAAGACTGGAATTTGAAGTAATTAAATTTGAATTTCATTTTAGTAAAAATTATTCTTAACCCATTTTATCCCACTGTTCTTTTTAGAGTACAGCTGAAAAATAGCATGTAAAAAAGTAGTTAATGTGTTTATTGGGACAATCTTGTCAGCTGGATATTATGTAGTAATACGTATGTATATAACTTAAAAATGCAAGTGCAAGTACTATAAATATTGTTTGCTTTATGTGTGTGTGCGTGTGCGTGTGTGTGTGATTCATACTAACATATATTTATTATGTATTTTGGTGTATGGGCCGGTGGCCTTTTTGCCAATAAATATTTATTTAGTTATTATTTTATATAACTCCTCATGTAAATGAGCTAACGATTTCATTTAGAATTTATTTGCATTTAAATTTATAAATATAATTATATTGCTTAGTAAATAAAAAAAAATGTATGGAAAATATTTCCATTTTAAACATCTGATAAACCTTAAGAGTAATTGAGCAAAATATTATATTTTTCAAAAAATTGTTTGTTTTCTAGATTTATTCGTTTGTAAATATCCCGAAAAGAGGTCTGCTTTATAAAAAAAAACTTTTAATTTGAATAAATTCAATTTTAAAAACCTTCAGAAGCACTTTTGAAAGAAAAAGTTTAGAGTATACATTTTCTGCAGTGATTGATATGAAAATACTACTTCAAAAGCTTTGCTGTCAGAATCGTACTTTCAGAACTAAACGCAGAACTGGGAAAAACAAATAGTAAGAAGTAAAAAAATTCTAAAAAATATTTAAAGGAAAAAGGAGCAAAGAGTATAATTTTGACCTTTTTAGAATCCGAAGTTGATATTTTTCGTTAAAAAAGCTAACAAATTGTCCAAGATCTGTTCGTAGCACCGAATTCTATTTTGTTAGATAAGAATGGATAAAACCGCAAAGAAATGGAAACATTTTTTTTATCATTCTATATTGGTTTCCAAACTCAATTTAACGTGATAAAAACTTTTGCCTATTTTGCAACGCGTCAAATGTAATTAAATTTGTTTTGAACTACATAAAATGAAAATATTATTTCCTTTTAAGCGAAAAAGGATGCAGATTTTATTTACCTAATAGTTAAAATTTTAAAATTAGTATAAAATACTGTTTATTATTTTGTAAATTGTGTTTATTTCTTACATCCTTCAATTCTTGAAAGTTTATAAATAAATTAGTTCCTACATTCCAGTTTTATTAGTATTTTGATTGAAATGGTCTTTGTCCTATTTTTGTGACAGACATTATTTTCATAGTCGAAAATAATAAAGTAGGTACATTGTGATTTTAAAGGATATATAAGAATATAAAGGGAAGATATTTTTTTCTTATTTCATCAAGTAGTTCTCTGTAAAAATAAACAAGGATTCTAAAAATAATAAACTATCTACTGAAATACTGTTTGGTTTAGCAAAAATATTTCATATAAAGCTAACTATGTATTAGACTTGTAAATAAAGTATGTATGTTATGGGCAAAGTGATAAACCGGATATTATTAATAATGCCCGAGCAATATCCGGATATTATTAATAATGCCCTAGCAATATACGGGCATAATTAATAATGCCTGGGATTATCACATTGCCCGTAACATGTATACTACTTCGTTGGCTTACACCTTACAGGACGAGGGTCTGCTATTCTGGTCTAGGCTGCAACAAATTTGGGTGCTTCCGATCCCTTTCTTTTGCGCTAGGGTGGGTTGGGGTAAAGTGGATCTTGGGGTAAAATGGACCAGTTTTAATTAACTCGATATAATACAAGTTTAAATTGAACTATCTTCACCCATTTTTTTGCATTGAATTATTTAATTTGTTGACAACATTTTACGATCATCAAAAGTTTAAATTTATAAATTTAGAAACCAAAAAAGTATTGATTTTGAACCGTGTATGGTGATGACAAAAAAAAACAGAGTCTACCAACTTCGGAATATTTATATCGTGTAATTAATTGCAGTAGACCTTTGAAGTATTTTTCAACAAAAGAAAGTCTGAAAGACATTTTAATCCAAACAGGTAAGAAAAATATAAAATATTTTCTGTTTTATATCAATATTTCGTGCTTGGGGTAAAGTGGATCAGAGTTAGGCTTAGCTGATCCATTCTTTTCTTTTTATAGGAGTTTTTCTGTATTAAGTTTAATGAATGTTTTTAACTTATTTCCATGAAATATGTATTGAATTTTCAAGCAGTTTTATTTTTTTCTTTAAATGAAGTATTTTGATTCTATATTTGAACAATGTTGATTAACTTTGAGAAATGTTTGAGTAACTAAGTTAATAACTAGGTTTCATCACCTGATTAAATAAAGTATTAATTTTTGCGTACTTTTTAGGAGGTAATGCCTAGAACATATATTTTTCTTATTTTCACGTATTACTTGCTAATAAATGTATTATTAGTATCATTTTGCAGTGTGATCCATTTTACCCCAGGTTGGGGTAAGATGGATCATTACGTTTAATGCTAAGTTTGACAAACTTATCATTGAAAAATGTTAAATTAAATTGGATTAAAATGTTCTACAGGATTGTAATGTCAATATCCAATTGAAAGAAATCATTTAAAAATAATAGTTTTGATAAAATAACACTTAGAATGTGAAAATAGCTATAAAGTGATTATTTAGCTTTTATTGTGTTGATTGATACAGGATACCTTTAGCAAAGTTTCTCTGATATAAACGTCAACTAAAAGAAATAAATATTAATTTAAATCCGTGTATGGAGCTTTTAAAGTTCAAAAGTTTGTAGTACTTTCTCTTTCATCCAAACATATAATTGATACTGATTTTTAATAATTTAGACAACGAATAAAAGCATCAAAGTTTATAACCCTTTAATTTTCAATTCCTCTTTGAAGATATCCAAAATGAATTAACCCTATGAATTCTTCATAACTAAGGAACGGGTGAATTCAAAGACTTTTCCAAGAAACAATTTCAAAACAATTATCAGTTTCTGTCAGAAAATTTCGAAAGGAACTTTCAAAACACACCTCAAACAACGGGAATGAAAGGAAATGAATCAACCCGTTTCAATCCCGAATTAAATTGTGCGCGCACCGGGCTTTTCTCGAGGGAAAACAGCTCTGTGGAAAACTTCACTTCTGAATTTCGCGTTATTTTCCGGTTCAAGAAAGTCCTTGTTTACAGGGCATAAACCCTTTATGTGCTAGCTAATGGAATATTCAAAAGGTTGTCCTACTTCAAAACTATGATGAGAGTTTAATGCCATTCTGTTTCAAATAAAATTCATGCATAATTCATGCCAATTCTCCATTATTGCTTGTTGTGAAAATCCTTTGGGCTTTACATAAACCCTCCTATACTAAATATATGGGAGAATATGCGTTCTCATCATCCAACTTTGGGCTGGAGTTACATTGACTTTAAAGTGTGTATGATTATGGTATTTTCACAGATTGTGGGATATTTTCAATATTGATTTTTTAATTATAGGATTAAATAGAGTAAATTGATACTTTTTTAAACAACGAATATCTTATTAGTTAATGTTTAAATGCTCTCAATCATGTAATAAATATAATTTAATACAAAAACGCTATGGGAGATAATAGCCAGAAATAATTTGATATTTCCCCCTTCTCTTAAAGTAATAATGCTTTTATCTATGTTCTTCAATAATGCAAAATTCTAATCAGGTCTTTATTATTAAATTGACAATCACAATTTCAACAGATATAACTGTTGAAATTATATTCGGAATGTCTCTAAACCTACAATTATAAAATGAGAGCTCACTTTCTTGTAAAATATGTCCAAAATGCTTCGGTTAAAATAAGTATTTCAGAACGATCCATTCTAAATAACTTTCAAACGGCAATTCGGTTAAAAAATAAATTTGTCGCAATTACAAACAAAGTAAGTTTTTACAAATAGATATCAAGTTGGGATAGCAAAGCAAAAAAAAATTACAATAAAGTAATCTTAAATGCAAGAGTAAGAAATTGTTTAAAATGATTTATCAAATAAAATATATCCTTTAATATAAGATTTTTTTATAATCAAGCCTATTAATAAGCATTTATTGATCATTGCATTCCTAATTAAGAGGAGATACATACACTCTAAGCGCATCCACGTTTTTATGACCCCCCCACTCTAACAGAACCCGCTTAATTCGAGGGAGGCCTTCAAAAGTAATTGGAGTGCTTATTAGCCGTGAAATGGAGAGCATTCAAAGAAGCGGGCAATGAAAGCGCTGCGCATATCAGGGGTGAATGATCAAAACTCACTAATACTACAAGCACGTAATCCCCCCTAATAGAACGAAGAAACGCTCGATCACACGGAAAAAAGGAGGGAAACAACTTCCAGTTCTTCTCTCCCGACCGAGCATACTATTAATGACGACGTTCCCGCAAGATTTATCACAGACCATCTGAGGGCTTTTGGAGACATTTTGGCGTTCCTTTCCGCTTTTATGGGAATCATTGGTGAATCTTGACTGTTTGGTCAATGAAAAAGAAAATGAGCATTTGGAAATTTGAGCTAATTTTTTATTAAACCAGAGACTCCCAGAGGCTTGTAAATGGTCAACTAGAGGGTGCGGCAGGTCACAAGAATAATATTTTTTAAAGCAGTTTGTAGTTTAAAGAGATTGAATAAATACTTAAATCCGTTCTGGTGAAACTGTACTAAATATTTGCGATTGAATACGGTATGGATTGGATAACAGTCACCACTATGCATACACTCCATGAGTATATGTGTTACGGGCAATGTGATAAATCCGGGCATTATTTATAATGCCCGGGCAATGTGATAAATTCAGTGGAATTTATGAATGCAATTTATCACTTTGCCCGCCTCCTCTTCGGGCATTATTAATAATGCCCGATTAATCACTTTGCCCATAACATATGCATAAATGAAAAGAAAATGAGGTCTAATCTTGTAAAAGTTCAATCTGGGACTATGAATCAAACTGGAGCAACTATTTTGGGGCTGAAAAATAATTTATCAATAAGCATAAAGTTAATCACTATTTAAGAGTTCGAGTTGTAAAGTGCAGTTTTTTTTTTAAATAATGATTATTCTATAAGAATAACTAATTTCCACTAAATATTTACATAAAATATTTATTGCTAAATATATTCAGAGTGGTCTACGAAAGATGATATTTGAGGTTCCCCGGACTTCTTCGAGTTAGGAACCACTGTTTTCAATGAGGAAATTTTTTCAAAACATCCCTATTTGAATTAATATTACACAAAGAAAACACAAGAAACGAAATTTCTTGACAATGCATCAAAATGTTTTTGTTTCTACTTTATAAAAGCTATTTTTTATTCAAAATTCTAGTTGAAATAAAATTGAATCTTAATTTTTCTCTAAACCAAAGAATACTTCAATGGTACTTTTTTTCCAATTTGTTTGCGCGAAATTACACAATATCTCAAAAGCTAATCCCTTTATTCTATTAACTCGCAAAAGATCCGATATAACTAATGAAAAATAATATTCTGTTCACAGTTTCCTGAGCAATTAAATACAAAGAATAATAGTTTTACTCAGACACCCATAAACGCATCATGAATTTCTTTCTCGGGGAACGATGAATTCATTTAAGAAATAACTCCCAGCGTTGTTAACAATCATTTCTTTGAGATTACGCTCTTTGCATTTTTAAATAAGCCGTTTTCAGTTATGTGGTTCTCGTGAGCAGAAGAGCAATGAATAATAAAACGAACGAATGTGAAAATGAATAAGTAAAAACCGTTGGGAATCCTTCCATCTCAGCGTAATGCAGTTGCTTTCCTTTTAATAACATTTTTTTATGTTTTCCCTCCAAGTTATTTAAGATCATTTTAATATTCAAGCAAGTGTAAAGAAGCTTAAAGAGTTATTTTATTTTAATAAAGGGGTCTAGCAAGTGATTAGTTTGTTAAAATAAATGCGTATTTACAATTTTTGGAATGAAGTGTAGAGTCACTGAATTTGAAAGAAGTCTATAATTTTTCTTTTAAAAAGATATCCAAGTAATTTTAAGAAAAGAATAGTTTATTTTAATCATGTTTAAATATTTTATGTAATATAACCCTTACGTAATGAATTCAAGAATTTTTTTCACATGGCAATTAACATAATCTTGTGCTGTTTGTAAATATTAATTGAATATTTCTAGTTTGCATTTTTAACAGATTAGGATTCAGTTTTTCTAAGATTTATGAAATCATTACAAGTTAAATAAAATTATTGAATGTAGGTATATATTTTTATGTTTTTCACACTTTAAAATGTGTCTTTTGAGGTATTTAAACTATTTAATCCCACTTGTTTCAACGCATTTTATAATTAATTTAAATTATGCTTTTGTATACATCGTACATGTTCTTTCGATATAAGAGAAGATAAAAATACAGATTATAAAAATATGACCATAGATCCGAGGATATTACGAAATAAGTATTTTTTAATTTAAGTATGAAAGATTTTAAATATATTTTGGATTTGAAAGAGTTTTTTAAATTCCTATTACTTATGTAATTAATGACTTTAATATTTTAAGATCCTTTCAATTAAAAAATATATAAAAACCGATTTAAGACTAAAATTTTATCTGGGGTAGGATCATGAACTATTCTTAAAAACACTGATACTTTAAACTTAGTAAACTTAGTGCGCTTATGTAATGTATCCCGAGGCATTTCTCCAATTCCCCCCCCCCCCCGAATATACCCTACATATAAAATTTCCAACACATGCATGCACAAATATTTTTTTTATCATAAGAGATTAATTTATATTTCTGCTTTAAAATTGTTGTTGTTGTTGCATATCTCCGGCTTTAAAGTTAATAATGCATTTAACATAATTTCTCTCATGCAGTCATTATTAAGATAAACAGCATAATTTCCACTGTAGTTTTACAAATAATCGTGAACAGTCAATCGTGAACAGACCAAATCAATGATCATGTCGTCCTTTGTGAAGGAGCACTGATTATGATTAACCTCAATGGAAAGGGGCTCGCATGTGTTTACCTAGCCGCGTCTCCAAAACTGAACGAACAGCGGCGCTTGATAAAACTCCCTCAGGGGCCGAAAAGGGGCTATCAGCCACTGGTCATTCTCGATTTGCATAATGGAGGAGTTCCATTTTGCGTAAAATTAGATTCGCGTTGGTTGATGCTATTATTGCAATTACCACACTTTGCCAGCGATAGCGTTTGAGGCAGAATCGAGTTTATTGGAGAAATTCAGCCCTCTGATTTTAGTGCAGGGGTATAGCAGGAGGTAATTTTCACAGCACATTTGAATTAACTACTTTGAGACAACAGTAATTAAGATAAAGAGAGTTATAATTTAAGTAAATAAAATAGTGGAATTTTTGTAAAGCTAAAATATGTCTCACTGCAGCTAAATTGCGAATTTACATTTAGTATCTATCATGTTATTTATGTAATGTAAAAAATACCAAACTAGTTGCGCTTAAAATGTTGAATGTACTACCATATATTAATAAACTTTGATTTTGAATATTTAATAGTCATAGGGGAAGGGAGGGTAAGAGTACGCACAAAAATGATTTTGGGCTATAAAGTCGAGAATTTAAAAGCTAGAGCCTCAAAAATTTACTGAACGTAAGTTACAAATCAACCTTCAAAAAAAGAAAGTCTTGGCTTTATCGGAAGTTTGTTAAAAATAAAAAAGAAAATGAAAAATTGAATGCGTACTTTTACCCGACGTGTCGGCTAAAAGTACGCAGGACGTGAGGCCAAGAGTACGCACCCTGAAAGCTTGTCAGAAATCACAAAAAAATTAACAACTACCTTCGTAATTGGAATATCCTTTCTTTATCTCACCCCTCTTAAAGTTTAATCCACATTGGAATCAATCTTTTTGAAAATCCATGAAAAATCACACTTTTAATTTTCCAGGATTTTAAAAGAGCTAGTTTTCAGCTTCTGAAGGATTTTAAGCTTTAAAAGTTTAATTTAAGCATTTATTCATCAATTGTAGCACATAACTCTCATGTAGTAAAGAGTAAAATGAATTATATGATTATCGCTACAAAAATTCCTACTATCTTGTCTGTGCGTACTCTTAGACGTCAATGTATTAATTCTTTAAAAGTCCTTGAATCAACCCTAAAATTCACTGCAGTTAAAATCTAACGATGCCAAGATGTTCAGAAGGAAGTATACCTCACATTATAGTATTCACTTTGGAAGCAATCTTTAGTTCTTTATTTACAAAAAAATTAAGATTCCTTCGCAGAAAAATTAAATGCTAACTCAAAGAAATCATATTTTACCTGATAAATAAAATACAGAATGTATGAAAATAATAATGACAGTCTGAGAGAATAGCTTATGATGCATGTGTCCATGTGATCTTACTTGCTCCCCCTTATACTGTTGCCAACAGGGAAAAAACCTCTGCGTACTTTTACCCGACTGCGCACTCTTACCCTCCTTTCCCCTATGGTAATCTTTTGAAAAAATGTGGCTTTATAACTTTTAAAACTTCTATTGGAACCAGTTTTAAACTGGTTTTAATTTAATAAAGCTTTTAATTTAATTAATAATTTAATAAAGCTTTTAATTTAATTAATAATTTAATAAAGCTTTCAATTTAATTAATAATTTAATAAAGCTTTAATTTTAAAGCTTTTAATTTAATTAATAAACTTGAGGTGGGGGAATAGTTGTAGTAATATTGCTTTAAAACCATCGACCAAAATGTGTTTAACTGTAGATAAATGCAAATTTTGGCAAGTAAATAAGTAATTTAATGGAGAATCATAAATACTATTTTTCCAATTCCATGAAGACGAAAATTAAATCAACACCTGCCAAATAATCAACCCCAATCACCAAATTCAGGAACACTCACATCCCTCACTCCGTAAACCCAAGTGACAAATCAAATTCAAAAGAAAACCCACTCTTTGAAGGCCGTTTCACCCCTTAATCTGTCATTACTCCGATTCCCCACAGGCTAACAAAGAAGTAATTCACTTCCCATAATTTTTCGGGTGGATAAAAATGGCAGGCACTCCAACCCACCAGAACCTAAAACGATCCAAGGGAGAGATTAATTAGTTTCAATGAGATCAATCAACTTCTCTCCTGGCATGTTTATTTAAAACCAAGGGAGATTATTTAATTAAAAAGGAGCACACACTCGTCAAGCTTCATTACCGCAATATTCGACCACTGGCTGTTTACTCGGGGGCTTCGTCAGCAGATAAGCTGCTGGTGGCGTCAAGTTAGCGTTGATTGAAAGGAGAAATTGTGAAGAGTCATCTAGAATTCAATAGAGCGTGGAAATTTTTAACCAGCTTCGGTGGAGCGTGGAAAATATCAGAGCTTTTCAAACTTGTTCGATAAGCCAGGTTAAGCAAAGCAGCAGGGTTCTTTCCATTTAACCACTGCACCAAAAGAAAATATTACCTGGAGACTCAGGAGTGGGTGTTTTTAAATTAAATATATTTTGGATGGAATGGAAGGGCCCTTTAAGACTCGGAAGAACGAAAGGGATAAAAAGATCCATTTTTGTTCTACATAATATAACTTTATAATTCAATATTAAATTATATTTAAACGTTTACTTAATAAAGTGCGGAAATATTGTACGAAAGTAGGTTAGGCAGTTAAAAGTATTACTAAAACGCATAAGTTACAATGAAGAAGATGTGAAACATAGGAACAGCTTCATAAACTTCTTTGCAAATATTTCCAGTTTAGAGACAGCATCGTTTTGGGTCATAGTTTATTGTTTATATATTTTAAGTGTTTTTTAAAATTATTTTAAATAATAATTATTATTTTGTTTTTCATGGGGTATATATTTATTGAATAATTTCTCAAATATACTTTTCTTAGAATTTTTACATTTACATCATCCAACAGACTTTACACCTTTCAGTTTTAAATTTATATTCTTCTTTATCGCAATGATTTGTAAAGATAATGTCAGAAAATAAACACACTTTTTATATTCCAGTATCACTAATAACTTGTGATGGAACCAATCCCATGCTCAAAAAGGAAAATTAAAATCATTGTAATCTCATAGATTATGATAAAAATTCGACAAAAGGTTTTTGAATTTATTAAGCTTTAACAAATGCTTTAAAGAGATGTCATTTAATTTGTGAGTTCCAACTAAATTATTAAAGTCACACACTCATATTCGAGCAAATGACAAGAAAGGCGAATAACTACTACAGCATGTGTCAGGATCATACACAGAATATTGATAAGGATTCTCAGAATTTCGTGTGTGGTATGTTCGCCGCAGTTTACGCGACTGATGCATTACCAGCGTTCCATTAGATGAGGGGAACAAGCTATGCTGACACCAAAGGCTTCAGCCCTTAATTGCGTGTCTACTCAATGGGCTTCCAAAGCAAGCTAAACGGAACGTTAATGACACAGTTTTGGTTGGAATACTCTCTTCTTATTATCATTTTTACACCACAAATTTATTCAGTATATCATTTAACTTAGATTTAGTCATCATCAGTCTTAAATAAATCAACTGTCATGCATACATACATTTAAATAAATTGTTGGAAAAAAGAAGGAATACTTACTTTAATTTAGATGCACTTAAAAATTTAAGTATATGACTCCAATAACTTATTTTTTAGGTTTCTAAACAATATAATTTTAAATTAGTCGTATTAATAATATTATTGATTGAGGGGAGGACTTTTGTTGAAAATGGAAATATTTCCATCAACGGAGTAGCATGGGAGTTTATTAAACTAAATATAGAATGACGAAAAGGGACGAAACATAAAAGAAACAACTCGTATCACAGCTAACAACAAAAGCATGAAATATAAAAGAACGTGTTGCCAGATCCAACTACACAGCTAAATCGGAAAGAGAACAATAGTGGATAGGAAAGTAGAGCAAATATTGCACTAACAATTTATTGATGTTTATTTACTCAGGGTTGAAGCTTTTATTCTGTAACATGATACCAAAAATGATTTTTACATCCTTGTGTATTAAATTACATCTACCTTTTAGATAAAAATGTAAAATGTTATTGTAAAGGAAGACTCGTTGTTTTACTTCCCCCATTTTATACTCTTTTTTTTCATACGCGTTTGGAATCTCATCTCTCTCTCCTTAAATATTTTTTTGTAGAATTAATGGGGAAAATATGTTTAGAGGAACATTGTTTTGGCATAAATACGTATGCAAATTTTAATTCTTTTGGCTCTATATAGCATTATAAACACATGAATTTTTCTTCACAATTGAAGCTGTTATACAAATACAACAATACAAATATTTTAACAAGTATGTGTGCATAGCTTAAAAGGTTTTCGTAAACTTTAGTATTTCAACAAATATCGGGAAAATCTCTTGAGAATACTTTTCCTAATACCATAAGCCCATTTTTAAAGATAGAAGTTAAACATTCTTAAGCTAATATTTTAGACTTTATGTTTAGAAAAATCTCTATGCAATATTTCAAAGAACGTACGTAGAAGTTTCTTTTAACTTTTGAGTTGGAAAGTTAAAGGACAAAATTCACGTTCTCTGTTCTTAAATAAATAATCCACAAAATATTCAAGCGGATAAATAGTACTATCGTCATAGTTTCAAGTGAAAAGGTGATATTCGAAAGAAAGATATCATGTCTGAAAAAATTTATTGTTCTAAACAACAAAATTAAGATAAATTCTACAAAACTACTATCCTATTTTGAAAATAATATCTTGCAGAAATTCATGAATGATATCGCTTATACATATTAATCTAAATAAAATATTTAATATATATAGTATAAACTCATATGAAACTAAACTCTTTTTACGTGGATGGTTAATATTTGTTTTACTGTATTAATATTAGTATTGAAATATTACACTCATTTAAATTCATTACATAGAAAAAAAATTTGGAAGCTTTACATTTTAGATTTAAAAATAGGGAATATTACATACAATCCATTTTTTTTGTTGAGCAAGAGTGATTTTAAAAATATATACAATTTTTAAAAAAGCACTTAATTTCAGATAGATGTATGGAGAAATCCGAAGTTTCAAATACGTGAAGAGACTATGTAATAATTCTATTGGAATCGGAGAAAATATCATGTAACTTCATTATGCTTTTATGAAAATAAAATGATTAAATCTTGTTTGTATGTTACTACTATACTACTATGATAATAACATGAGTTGAAAGAACATCACTAAACGAATGATTTTAGTCTTTTCGTTTTGAATGCCTATTTTACATAACTTGTTGTAAATGTTTAAGCTTAAAACCCCTTATATTCTTAAAAACTCAAAAACCTGATTTTCTACTGTAGTATTTGTCTACTAAAGCACCTTGTTAAGTAAAACTTAAAAACCTAGAATAACATACTCTAATAAACGGAAAACGAGGCTAATTTATAAATCCAGAGTAATCAACTTTAAGAAAACAAACTAACAAACAAGATTAATGGAGGAGGGTCGATGATCTCAAAGACATACTTAACTGCTTTTTATGAGATTTTAATCATATGGAATGATATTTTTACATGAAAATGGATAAATCTAAAACTAGACATGCCTTTGTGTAAATTTCCCTGAACAAAACAAAATCATAACCTTAAAGCTTATCCTCATTTGCACTCTCAATAGAGAGAAGCACATTAAGCCTCAATCTCCCAGAATAAATGACCCGGAACGTAAAGTTTCTTGCTCCGAACGAAACCATGGCCACCTAAACTAATAAGGCCGTAGAAGCTTGAAATCTTGAGTGATGTCAGCCTTCTATTTCACGTCATCGACGCGTTTAAGACAACAGCGCAACTCCAGTCTGGAATCTTGACCGCTCCACCCTTTACAGCCTGATTGGTCTACTCAACTACGGTGAAAACGTCACTTGAATTAGCCACACCGACACACGTGTCGAATATTTCAGAAGTGAGAAAGTGAATTAGAGATCGCGAACCTCAAGTTGATTCCGTGCTCTATTATAAACAATTTTATGTTGTGTAGTTTCGGTTTGCAGATCGAAAAAGAGGTTTCCCTTAAGACCTGAAAATGGTTTTAAGCAGAGTTAATTTTAATGATCATATTTGATCACTAAAATCTGGTTTAATGATTAAATTTTGAGTAAAATTGTAAAAATCGGGCCTGGTTTAAAACTCATGATCGGACATATTTTAAGCCTTCAAATTTACAATTACCATGGAGGGGGGTTAAATATTAACTGGTGTTTCCTCTTTTCGATCAGTTTTATGTTATCATCAACAGAAATATTTTGCTGGTTTTAGGTCCAATCTTAGGTGTCCAATCCAAGGATTGGGTGCAGATTTCAGATCAGGATTTATTCTGCTCTTTAACCCCCTCTGTCATTAAGAGAGTAATTCTTAGCGATCCTAAGTCAAATCAATCCTAATTCAGATCAAATGTTTTTCCCATCTGAAATATTCGGCACGTGTGTCGGTGTGGCTAATTCAAGTGACGTTTTCACCGTAGTTGAGTAGACCAATCAGGCTGTAAAGGGTGGGGCGATCAAGATTCCAGACTGGAGTTGCGCTGTTGTTTTAAACGCGTCGATGACGTGAAATAGAAGGCATGACGTCACTCAAGATTTCAAGCTTCTACGGCCTTATTAGTTTAGGTGCACTGTTAAACCAGGGTTCTTAAAATAGAGACGAAATTACTTGATTATGAGCACTTCATGTACTCACTATAGCTCCAAGTAAAAACTACTCATATTTGAAAAACTCGTGTACTTATATTTGAAACACATCACCTTCTTAAAAATGAAACGGCATGTTCTCATTTTCGAGAGCTCAGCGAGACCGCGCGTGCTCATTTTCGAGACCTGTTCTGCTCAAAATTGAGTCTGCGCATGCTCATTTTTGAGACTTTCTGCTCAAAATCGGAGTCCGCGCGTACTCATTTTTGAGACTGCTTCTGCTCAAAATCTACTAATAATGTACTCATTTATCAAACCTTCTTTTTCTCAAAATCTACTCCACATGTACTCATTGTTGAGATATTATCTATATATTTTCAGATTTGTCACTTATCCCTGTACTCAAAACCTATCAAACAAAAGCTTGTTTTGAAAAAAAAAATTATCATTTGTTTCAAACCTGAAATATGCTAAAAATAGATCACAAATAAAAATACACACAAGAGGTAACTTTAATTTCAATCATTCTTTAAATTGTGAAGTACACTAACCCAAAACTAGAAGTTTAGTCTACTGCAAAATATTCATCTAAGGTTGATTTTGTTGTATTCACTATATTTCAATCTCTTACTCAACACTCAATCTTTTAATGTATTCTATCATTTATTATGTATAGTGAATTTTCAAATGAGGAAGCTTTACCTAAAATTCAGAAACTTATGAAAAACTTTCACATTACTAAAGAAACATTTTATTCAACACTTACAACTATTTACATTATTTTAGCAAGTGATTGAAAGAACAAGAAAATACTTCCCTATTTATAGAAACTTCCATCACAGCTTATACAATAAAAAACACTTAAATTTACAGATGATATTTTCACTCAGATTCTTGGCTAATAAAATATCTTCACATTGTTGTTACAAAAAACTATAAAAATAAGCCAATATTTTTAGTGCTCACAACTAAAAATTCCAATTTAGAATTCAACAATTCCAAAATTCCAACGCTTATACATGTGTATTTCAAATATATAAGCTTAACTACATCTAAAGAAATGAAAGTTCATTAGAGATCCAAATGAATGTATAGTGTCAGTGTGGGGAAATGTTAACACCTTTAGGATCAAATTTGAACACATTAAAATTTTCTTTCAAGTTAATAAACAATAGTAGTACAGGTGCAGTTTATACAATTATCCTGTGTTAACACCAAAGTTTGTATAAAATATCATTGAGGAACTAAAATGGTTATCAACCTAAAGGTTTCATACAGAAAAACTATAGCCAAATGATGGCCACACAGATTTTGCACAAAATGTTTGCTCAGCGCTTATGAATAGGGGCTGATTCCTTAAAATTCATCCAATTCTTGTCATATATGGCCAAATTTTGTTTACCTCTAGTCACAAACTCGACATATTTAGTATGAGCTGTGCTACTAGGTTTTCCGTATAATCAAAAACTGAAAATATGTATTTAAAAATAGGAAGATATTATGTAGTTTTATTAAATAAAATCTGAAAAAAAAATTAATTCATTCAGCATTAAGTTCACTAAATTTCAACTAGAATTTTTTAGATGTTATTTCATAGTACAAATTGGGGGTAAACTGTGATTATTAATAAAAAAACTTGAGAGAAATACTTAAACAAAGACTCAAATGTAAATCCTTATCATTCACCACTATTAAAATGTTTCATACTTTAAATTATGTCATACAAAAACTCCACAAATGAAAAATTATTTAAAACAAACTTAGATCCGGATCCCATGTCCAAAGTATGCAGAGAAACTGATACCAATGAAAGCATGCTAATAAAATGCAAGAAGTATAACAAGACATGTTAATAGAGATGTAAAATTCTCGGTAATAATCTTTTGGAGAATATTCTCGGGAATATTCTCCAAGAGGAGAATTTTCGAGAATATTTTCCTAGAAGCTACTAAATACTAAAATATTTTTTTTTTTTTTTTTTTGAGAAAAAAATTATAAGGGATATATCAACTTCAAATTAGAAGAATATTAAAGGTTTTACAATGAGAAGTTATCATAAATAAAAGAAAGCCAAATTAAATTGAAAAATATTTTAAAATCACTACTTAATTGATATGACAACATGTTTGATAAAGTAATTATTACAGATAATTCTAATGTGATATTCCTTCTTTTAAGAATATTCTCGTCTCCTAATTTTACAAAGTTCTATCAAAATTAACTAAATGTCAGGTTCAAAAGGTCCTTCAGTTTGACAACTATTGGTATTATTACATTTGCTTTTAACAACTATATAAAAATAATTTAGACTCCTCTTTTAATTGTATGAGTATTTTCTCCCAGTAAAACTTGCTTCTAATATTTTAAAAAATATTTTATATTCTATTAAATAAAATTAACTTATTTAAAAAAAAAATTGCGAAATAATGAAATTACAGTTCAGAGAATATTCTCTGAACTGTAGGGTGACTTTTAAATGGTAAGTTTCATTGAATTTGTTATTATTTTCAGGTTTCTAACACTAATACTACATGACCATTTCATATTTTAAAAAATTTTTACATTTATTTCCATTTATCAATCAAAAAATAGAATATTCTCGATTATTCTCAAAATTCTCCCTCCTGGAGAATATTCTCAGAATATTCTCGTTCTCCGAGAATATTCTCCGGAGAATATTCTCGACTCACATCTCTACATGTTAATAAACCAATTAAAGATAACAAACCTAAATTGTTCAGAAATTTTAAAGTAAACAAGTTAAAAAAAAGAATAAAACTACAAGCTATATCCAGCTCTACAAAATCAATTCAAGAATTTTTCTAAAAAAACAAAAATCCTCAAAAAGACAAAGCGACTGAATCTCAGTCAGCAAAGATCTCTATTTATAATTTATATCTATGTATATTTAAATATAAATTGTGCCTAAACTTTCACTGGTACAACAAGGTTTGTGTTTTAAAGTAACATACATATTTGGATCATCAAATCTGTATGTCTTCCTCATATGAAAAGTATCATAACTGTACAAATTTTTAATATCTTTAAAATCAACTGTATTTTTAATTATTATATAACTGAAAATGTTCATCAAATTCACTTGATTCAACCATGTTATAATATGATGTATGCATTTTCATCATAAAAACATTTTTACAATTTTACCAAAGAAAAATGATTCATTTTCACAATGTACATTGTACAAGCACAATTTCATTTTTTGTAATACAGTACCATTATAGCACAGACTGTCACATATCAATAGTTCCACATCATCTGTTATTCCTTCTAGAGCAATGAATGAAAATTATTTTTATGTTGTTCATAATTATACAATTTGTTAAATGTTTGTTTGCAATATTTATCAAAACATGTGAAATGTTTGTGATTAAGATGCCATGCTTTGATATGCCTGCATAATTCCTTTGCTGAATTAAAAAATTTATCACAAAATATACAAAACATCTCTAATGGTGATTTTACACCACCTCGACAAAAGCGACAGTTTTCGAGGATTCCTATTGGTTCTTTTGAATCGCTGTTCACCGCTATTGCAGATTTTGATTTTTTTTAAATTTAACCAATTATACAGGATTCATACTAAATTTTACAATAAAAATAATGAATTAAAGGAATTTTTAAGGAGCATTCTAAAAATTTAAACAATAAAGGTTAAAAATAAATTAAACAAAAAGTCAAGTCACAGATTTGATAAGAGTCCTTCAGCCGTCACGTTTACCCACAGCTAAAATGATGACAACACAAAAGCATGATTCTGTCAGCTGTGAGATGGGCCTTCTCGTAGTGGCATGACCACCTGCAGCATTGAATACTCAGGCGCAAACTCAACCAGATCCCTGCTCCTTGAAAAGACCTTTAAAAATACAAAATATCTTATTAATAACTAATTAAACAATGTAGATAATTTTATAATTAATTCTAACTAATTATATGCTAAAAAAACACCTGGATCAGCTGGGATAAGAGTTCTCCAGGAAGGACTAGCGCAAGGAGCTCCAGCATATAATTTGCACAAGAAGGTCATCTCGTCCAAGACGGGCTTTCAGCTGTGAGATGGGCCTTCTCGTAGTGGCATGACCACCTGCAGCATTTAATCCTCAACCAGATCCATGCTCCTCGAAAGGACCTTTAAAAACACAAAATATCTCATTAATAACTAATTAAACACAATGTAAATCAGTGTTTCCCAACCTTTTTCGGCCCATGCCCCACCAAAGCCTTTCCAAATTTTCCAAGCCCCCCATGTCCTTTATTTTTTTTTCGAAAATCCTTCTTGAAAAGTAAATAAAACCTGGTGGTTCGTGCCCCTCCTGGGGGGCAATTTGGTTAAAAAATTTAAATTGCCCCCCCCCTAGAAAATCATATTGCCCCTCGGTGGGACGTGCGCCCCAAGTTGGGAAACACTGATGTAGATAATTTTATAATTAATTCTAACTTTAATTATATGCTAAAAAAAGAACACCTGGATCAGCTGAGATAAGAGTCCTCCATTTGGCAATCAAACTTTATCCCAGCTGTGCCAAACTCCTATTTAAAAAATTTTATCGCTAGAAATAAAGTTGAAAAGTATAAAACAGAAAATTGTTATTGTTGGCTGTAGCTAGGCCACCGTCGGATCTGTTTACTTTAGAACAATTACAAGTTCATTTTAAGCAAAATAATCAAAAGCGGAAGCCAGGATTCGAACCCGGGACCTTTGGAATACTAGACACGTATCCTACCACTGAGCTATTGGTACTGATACCAGGATTGTTCAATAATTTAATTTCAATGTTTACAATACGTTATAGGCCGTCAATATATAAATAAACAAAGCAATCCGACGGTTGTCTAGACACATCCGTTATTGTTAAGTGTAAAAAAAATAAACAAATAAAAAAAGTTTGGAAATGTCCACGCTTTTCCACCAATATCAAATAATTGGTAATTTGCATGATTCACGTTAGACACCAAAACTTTACGTTTGATACCGTTCCAAAACTTGTTATTTAGGTAATTATTACACAATTGAATTAATAAAAAGGGATAAATTATTCATATTTCATCTTTGTTCTTCAATATTTAAGTGTTGAAAATTATAAAAAAACCCACTGAGCTGAATTTAAGGTTTTTACCAATGCAAATGAAACTGCACTTCCCCTTTTATTTATGTATTTCAGTACTAGGATTTTACCAGCAAATATTTTACTATTGAGTCAACCAAATATCAAAAATTTTAGGGTTAACCAATTTTGGAACGAAGTTTAGCCACCTAAGGATTTTACGCAATAGAAGAAATTCCATTTACAGTGACAAAAGCAAACAGAATTGTATTTTAATGCTAAGCCTTAGATTGGTGGGAGATAAATGGCGAACACGTGAGATTTTCCACAATTAACCAAAACAGTGGTTATTACGACGATTCCGTAATGCAGAAACGGCTTGATTACCCAAAAACTAAATTGAAATACATCTATTAGAGAACTAAATAAATATACAAACTTGTGCATAACAGGGTTGTCATGAGATCATGCATGAGATGAATGGGTGTATATAAACATGCTATTAAGATAAAATTTACTGTACTTTTAAAGAACACTATTATTGAACGGCTAAAAAATAAGAATTGAAAATGAACATTACTTACTTTTCGTCGATTCTTCGCTAGCTTCAATTCCCAACGGAGTCCTCCGATGTCTGTATGCGAATAATGGCGCCGAAGCCGAGGAACCAAAACATTGTATAATCTTCCGCGATAGAATAATTTTGATTTCCATTGATTTCATAACGGTATATAGTTCGTTCGTTTCGATGGAAGTACTAATTAATTTTTTTTTGCATCGTAAAAAACTTACACTGATTATGATAATAAAGTTGTTGTACAAATGTTTAATGAATTGCACTCAAAATTATTAAATATTCGCCCTTTCTGTTAAATGTGTGATTTTAAGCATGTTTACGTACTCAAAACTGAGAACATCGCTTACTCATTTTTAAGTTAAAGCTACTTGAAAAATATAAGTAGGTATAAGTGCTCATTTTTAAGCACATGAATTTTAACAGTGTGGCCATGACGAAACCCACCCACAGCCTAACTATTCTCTTGTCGGACCCCCATTCAGCTGCCGTAGGGTGATCTGTTGCGTTGGTGATCTGCGAGAGGAGAGCAACATTGATTTAACATTCCGAGGCCACTGAGATGAATTGGATCGAAGGTGAGGAATGTGAAAAAGTCCACTGGTCACCGCCGATGATTGGCCCAGATTGTTCTCGGGACACATCTGCTGCTCCCTCCATTTCTTAGGGGTTTCTTTTGCCCTCTTTACTATCTGAGGTGGTTCTGTTAAGTAAGGAGGAAATGGAAGCGAGGAAACTATCTGGGGGAAAAAAGAGCGGAGTTTTCTTGTTCCTCTCACTTGGGATTGATTCGAGTCGGGTGAATTCGGGGATTTTTTTTTAAAGGTTGTTTTGTCGGGTCTGTCTCTTAGGTTTCCTGTGTTGTTTGCGACTCTGATTATGATGGAATTCGTTCGAATTGCATTTGGTACGACTGCCTTCTTTCAATTTAAAACAAAAGAATAAACGCTGAAGACTATTTGGGTAAAAAAAACCCTATAATTTTTTAAATACGAATTTTAGATTTTTATGATTTTACCTGATTAAAACAAATTAACAAAACTTGTAAAGTTTATCACCGTATCAAATTGTTTCTTTTAATGGATTGTGAAAATGACAGCATCTGTTATCTTTGCCCGCCTTTAAAACAAATTTACGAGTAAGTACGGAGATAAAATTAAAAAAAAAAGCAGATAAAAATTGGTATTCCTTACTCTTATCTCGATTAGAGAGTATTTATTTAGAATAATACTTGAGAAACATGAAAAATAAACAGTGAAATGTAATTTAACAGTGGTTTTTAATTAATTAAGAGAAATAAGTGAATTATTTTTCACTTTGATTTATATCTCCAAGAAAATAATCAAATTCGTTGTTTAATTAAAAAAGTTTCATCCGAAAGACAAAAATTGAATTCTAAAAGATTTATCACCAATAAGATAACCTTTCGCAATCCTCACAATTCAAATATTAAAAATTCGTTGATAAAATTACCAATCTCAGTTCCGATAAAAAAAACGAAGAAAGAATTCAAATTTTCACAAATCTCCCTATGAATAAAAAAAATCCCTCTCATTAAAATACCTCCTATAACCCCCCTCTTTCATTCCAATGCATCTAAACCCCAATCAGCAAACTTCAAACCCAAATGATTTATCCAGATCGCAAAATAATCATCCTGAGGAAAAAGATCGTTTCTGATCCACGCCTTTCTCTCGGGAGAAGAAAAATTCGAGGCATCCATCCTCTCCCCTATAATTTGGAAGGGCTTTCATATCTATCTGCGCCGGAATTATCCCCGAGGGACAGCTTGATATCCCAGGTAGGGCCCCTGGATGCCGCGCTTTAAAGCAATCACAAATATAAGGTCTAGATTTCTTTTCAGCCGGACTTTTTGTTTCGACTGTTGCAACGCGATGGATGGCTTTGATCAATAAAAGTGTCGCTTTCGGAATTTAATCTCGAGATGCTCGTGGCTGGCAGGAAATAAGGGTTGTTGTGGCAGATATGCGTGTCGGGAAGCTTTAATAAATGTGCGCTCGGCTGCAATAAAAAGGATATGATTTAGGGATTCAAATTCGTATGAAAGCTTTTCGGGTTATTAGAAAACGTTGGATATTATATATGTTCTTAAGTAGTACCGCATAATTTATGTCGTTCCATTATACTTCAAGAATATTTAATAAAATATTTTGTACGTGCATTTTGTATATGCGTCATCTAAGCCTGCAAAATAAAACATAACATGAACTGATTTACTTATCCTGAAAAATGTATTAAATTCCATACAGATATAAATTTAGAAACAGTTCTGCTTTTTTATGTAATTAAGTATTAATTTTTTAATTTATCAATATTTTTTTTTCAATCTCTTCTTGCAAAAACATTGATACATTGGTTGAGAAAACATTTATACATGGATGAAAAGTTTTTCTTACTATTAGAACAATAATTCTCAATTTAACTGGAAAATAGTAGCTAACCATCTTAAACACAACCTCAATTACTTTGTGAATGAAAAAAAAAACTCCCATACGTATTATCCTCGTCAACGTGAAATGGATTCTCTTGCGATCTTGAGTATGTATTAGCATACGTCGGAGGAAATGTTTATCCTTCCCCAAAGTAACGTAAATCGCAAGAAAACCTCCTTACTTCACTTTCAACGATTCTCCATTACCGAAACCATTTCTCGAAAGGAACACTCAAAACATTTGTTTGAATTTATGTCCGCCGAAGTTATCGTTTCTGGTAACCATCCCATCAGTGAGTGGAATCGCTTTCCCCATCGGAAACGGAATGATGAACGGCGAAAGTAATAAATACCCCTCGATTGTTTTTCCCTAAATGATCTCCCGCTAAAAATCCCCCATTTCACTCATATCAATCGCATCAGAGATGTCTTTTACAAAACCCAACGATGTAGGGAGAACTTTTTTTTTCTTGCGAAATGAAGATTCCGACTCGCAAATGTTCCAATTTCCACTCTGCCGAAAAAATTCTATCTCTCCGGATGGATGAGTTTCGGCCGTATTTTTTTGAGGGAAACTTTCTCTGGAGTTTCTCTTTTTCGTTTCTGTGGTCGAATTCTTCCCTATATATATGGCTACTTTCGCCGCTCCCCTATTTTACAACGGCTATTGGAGGGAGGGATTCTTGGAGAAGATAGATATGAAAGAGCGCGATTCCAAGAAAGGTTCGTTCTAAGAGGGGACTATTTGTGGAAGAGCCAAGGTTTTGATGAAGTGGAGGCACTGGTGAGAAAGGATGGGTTTTATTCTGAGGTGGGGAATCAATTTATCGGATAACTGGAGCTTCAAATATTGAGAAATGGATATCAATATTTAAAAATATTCTTCACGGTGCAATATATTTTGATGTTAAGTAACGGAAAAATTATTTTCTTCTCCTTATTTTATGTAAGGACTAATATTTTAATGCTTTTACTCGCTTTGTTTTTAAACATATTGGATTTGTAATTAGTTCATTTGAAAATAAATATTTCGTTCTTATCTTTACAGAGATAAGTATAAACGAGGTATACAGTTTTTTTTAATACCGATATTCCCTCAATTAAATTTGCGCTTTTTATTAATCCTATTCATTCTAGAATCCTGGTTCTTATTAAATAACGGTAATGACTAGGGTTTCTTTCCCGGGATCCCGGGAAATAGCCAAGTTTTCCTACATTTTGTAATCCCGGGAAATAATCTTATTTCCCGGGAATTCCCGGGAAATGAAAAAAAAATTAGATCAAAGCCTATGGATGTATTAATGGTGTAAATATACCTTAAATGGGAAAGAATTATCATTTTTTACATTAAAAAAATATGCTTCGGTATAATTTGTCAAAATTTTGTTTTATTTTCTCGTTTTTTGTCCTTTTTTTCGGCGTTATTTGGTTTCTTTTGATAGAAGTTTTTTTTATAACACCTGAAACTTCAAACAAGAAATTTATTACAGAAATGAATCACAGTTCAGTTGTTTTACTTAAAATGTTCTATAATAACACCGCTTATAGCATACTACCTGATCTACTCATCCGGGTAGAATCTTTTTAGTTTATTTTTGGAGATTTATGAAGTTGAATATCTATCTTTTTGTATTACTAGTTACCCCTTTCATCACGGATTAATTAATTAGTATTAAAAAAACATGTGAAATGTGGATTCTGTGGATTACTTCAAATTTTATTAACTAATAGTAATATTTTTTTCAAAAGTTACCTATTCAAAGTACTATACATTCTTTGATCTGACCAAGTATAAATTTATACTATTATTTATACAAGTATAAATTAAATCATTTAAATGATTGATAATGATATTCATAATGAATATTATAAATGCATTCCCCGAAAAAAAATATTATTAAGCCAAAGTATTTTCAAGGGAATATTTTCCAGAGAAATTATTGCCAATCCTGGAGAATGGATGCTTGTCAAAAACTTGTATTCAGTTTTATTAGATTTTAATCCTTCCTGAAATCATGAAAAAATATTTTTTGTTTAAAACGAATTAATATATAGTAATATTACTCAAATTGAATCCCTTTTTAAAGAAATATTTATGCACCCTAGGAACCTTCAAATAATTTTGATGTTTAAAAATAACTTTAATGAAGAAGTTTAAAATTTTGATCAATTCCCGGGAATCCCGGGATTGATCTTGTTATTCCCGGGATTTCCCGGAATTTCCCGGGAAGACAAAAACACCGGGAAATCAGAAACCCTAGTAATGACTAACGTATGAAAGATAAGTGTCTAATGAGTCAATATTCTATCTTTAATAGGTATGTAGTAAAAGCAGCATATTCCCACAAATCAAATTTATGGTAAATTTAAATTTAATAACAAGAAAGCATTTTTATCTTATCTTTGTGTTGCAAATAACTACATACATGTTTGTGGTATGTTTGATATTTCTTTGAAGCTAAATACTTTTTCTAATATTTGATTTTCAGCCTTCCAATTTAAAAAGCGTTTGTGAAAACAAGGAAAATCCCACTTCACTGCTTCATTTTTTTTTTTAAAATATCAGTTACGAAGTCCTTTAAGGCGGGAATCAATGTTATAAAAATTTTTTGAGCTTGCTTGCCGTGGTCGATTTAAATCAAAATTTGATTTAAACATCGACCATGGGCAAGCGACCCGAACAATATTTATAATATAACAATTTTCAAGACTTGAATGCATTTGAAAAACATAAAACTTATTTCAATATCCACTTCATTTCAAAGCTTTTTAAGTCAAAATATTTTTAAAGTATTTTATCTTGATTTTAAAGCAATAAAAGAATGCAATTTTTTAACAAATTATCAGCTTTAATCAAGATTTTTAAAATTTTTGTTAAAAATTGTTATTGTTTTGTTGTTGTTGTTAACCCGGTCGCTCGCAACACGCAACCGGGTTCCCATTTTATTCCGCTACTCGCCCATTTGCCTTGATGTCATTCTCCGAGGAGGACGCTCCAAATATTCAAGCGAGCAGCTGACGTCTATTCCACTGTCTTAAAGCCAGCTGACGCGTTTTTTCCTTCTAGATATTGGGTCAACTATTAATAATGTAAAAAATAGCCTAGAGGAAATGACTGTAAATTTTATTTTTTTCTGCCGAATGATATCATTCTTCGAGAAGGAAGCTCCAATGTTCAAAGGCTTTAAGTTAAGACTCTCTGAAGCATTCCACCAATTATCGCTTGAGAGGAAATTGGTCACCGAAACTGCCACTGGCTCCCGTACTATTAAATGCTGTTGTTAAAAATAATAAAGCCTATAAAGTCATTTTGATGCGCACAAGGAGATATCGGCTGCTAATCCCTTGAAATCGAGAGAGAGATACTCACTGGTGCATCTGTCGGGCTCGTCGCTGGCGTCGAAGCAGTCTGCGTTTCCGTCGCAGTAGCGTCCTCCGTCCACGCACTGCCCGGAGCTGCAGCGGAACTCGGTGGGGCGACAGCCGATGCGCTCCGACCACCCCCCGCCGCCACACCACAGCAACAGCAAGGCCACGATCATCGCTCCTTCATCGCTTCTTCTGCGGAGAGAGAACGTCACGATTAATAACTGATGACCTTTATATTACATCGGGAAGTTATGTTATATTATATATTATTATATTGGGAAGTTTGTTTGAAGTTACCAGATTTGAAATAAAACTGTAAGAAACTAATCCTACGATGAAATCAAAGTTAGCTAGATCGCGATCAGCTTCCAGCGCTTCCCCTCTTTGAAACTCACGCTTTAAATGTTTCAGAATAATGTTCAATAATTGTTGAAATTATAATTTGTATGAATCTGGGACGCTCTCAAAGCCAGAGAATGGAAGATAGCGGAGGCAGTATCACTTTTAAATAAAAAATATTTTAAAGCAAGAGTTAGGAGTGAAGGCCCATACACCAGGCATTGAAAAAGCCGCTGCTTTGTCATTGAGGGATGACGTGTATCACAGCTGCAAGTCATAAATTTTAGAGCAGTCTTTAAATGTTTTTATGAAAAAAATACCATAAATCATTATTACAATTTTCATTACGTTCTGATTTAATTATGAAAGACTAAATAAAATACTTTTAGCCTTTAATAAATGAAAAAAATTGTCAAATTTCGTAAGAATGATTTTTAAAAATATGAATCTGGCTGAAAACGCTTGTTACCAACAAGATTAATGAAATAAAGTATCACATTTTTGTAATTAACCTTCAATTTTAAGGAAAAAAATATTATTAAAAATGTTAACCATCAACATGTTTTGAGAATTGTGATAATTTATTTCTAGAGTATTATTTTCTTACAAATAAAGGGATAACCCATTTAAGTAAAATTATCTTACTATTTGAATCATACAATAATCCTACTGTTTCATATTCATTTTAACTTAATAATCAAAAGTTCTTCACTAAAAGTCTAATCTAAATCTGCGAGTGGAATTTGGACCATAGCCAGTTAGTTAATACTTCCATACCCTGTATAGAGCATTAATTTTTTTTCATAAATGTTTCATTGTTCTCCTGGTTCCTTTTTATATATGTTTTACTTTATTAAATTTTGTTTTAATTTAAATAGTTTAGACTTTAGGACATTGGAATAGAGAGAGTAAATAAAACTGCGATCACTTTTTTTTCTTTAAAACAAACTTGTTTTACTGATATAGTATCCTGTACCATACATCCTTCTGCAAATATGGGCTGCTTAAAACTTATTAATGATTTAATATTAGTAAGACATCTGAAAGACTCACTACATTACAATATCAAATTCAGCTAGATTATAGCAATAAGTGAGCAAAACACCTTTCTGAAACTATTTCAAGCGATTTCTTTTAAAAACGGAATGGTTTTCAGATAGGAAATATTGTATTCAGTCGGAAGTATATCTACATTCTTAAATCTTGGTCATGTATTGTAAATAAATGCAAAAATGTCTTTTTTCCCAAGTACTACAAAATTAAATTAACCTGCTCAAGGGGGGGGGGTTTCAAGGCATGTTCATGGAATCTACATTCAACATAAATTTTCTTAACAAGGTAGGGACTTCCAGTTTACTGAAAGAATTTAGCCAATATGGAGTGTCTACTTTAAAAAAACAAACTATAGTCCCAAAATCTCTCGAATAGGCTGAAAAGATTTTACTTTTCGCCTTCTTTATTTGAAGTTTTTTTCTCAATGCTCTCTCTTTTGAGAGCAACATAAAGCGATGAGATATTTGATATTTTTTACAAGAACAAAAGCTTCCATTCTAAAATGAAACTGTCAGTTACAATACAAGTTAAATTTATTCAGACGGCTGCTGTGCGAAGAAACAAAGCAATATTGAGTCGAATGCAAAGATTTTCAAAACCTTTCCCTGGATTCCTTTTGAACGAAATTGAATTTCTAAAAGCGATATCTCCCATAAATGCAAATTACGTTTCGCTACTTTGAGCTTCTCACAGCGAAATCCAATTATTATTTCATGACAAAACAAAATATTTTCATTAAGAATTTCGATAATAATTTAATTTTGAGCAATCAACTATCCGGCACTTACCGATTCTTTTATATACTTTGCCATGCATTTCGAGTACATCGATTCAAACCCTATGTAGTCTACGATTTCAAAAACTTCATATAAAAGTATACATGGTAACATTATCGGTATACATTTTAACAGTATCGGTAATTTAATCATAATCTAAAAATAAAATATAGTATAGATGTGAACATTATATTAAAAAATTCTAGAAATTTATTGCTTTTACGCTACGCCTATGACGTTAACGATTTAAAAATGAATAACAAAAGAAACATCTTTCAAATAAACTCAATGTTTTCAGATTTTTATATTTCATTAATATCAATAAAATGATTCACTCATTTTTTTAAATCTATCATTTACAATCTTGTTTTGCGCCTGTGGTGTATGTGTCAAAGTGATAAAAAATGTCTTTCTTTTTTAGTTTTTTTAGACATATTTTTTAATTTGTTTCATAAAAATGATTCAATTTCAGATAACTTCAGAAAAAAAAATATCTGAATATGTTAGTTTTACTACTAAAAAAATTAATTTGAATTTTGAAGTTTCAAATTTACCCCTCCCCCCGTTTTCCCCTTAACCAACTACTTTCCTAAAATATGAACAAGGTATTAATTTAAAATTTTATTACCAAAGCCGGGCAAAACAGGGTAGGATTTAGTTTCATGAGTATCACTAATTTTAAGTGAAATCTATAATTTTGGGATAAAAAAACAGTGCTTTAAAACTTTATACTGAAAAAAGTGCTCAATGAGCACTTATTCCTTGAGTTTTTCCACAAACATTTTATTAAGTTTAGAGGTGCAACTTAAGGTTTTTGACATAGGTCCAAGGTACACTACCCTTAAAACCAAAGTACAATACCGGTGTTGTACCTTGGACTTATTTTCAGTTTTTTTCTTTCATTAAAAAATATGTGTTTTGAAATACTTCGATTATAATTACGAAAAAAATGTGCACATGTTGTGTATGAAAGGCACAAAGTATAGAGGGGAAATTGCTTCATTAATTTATTTTGAACAAATAAAAAGTTACAGGGTAAAAAGTAAAAATAGGTTCGAGGTATACAATACAAGAAAAATTTTAACTTCTCAATATACTTTTTATATTTAAATTATTAATCTAAAGTAAAAATGCGTATCTTTGATTCAACCCCTTTAACACTAATGTGATGCAAATGATCTTCTGTGAGAAATCCATGTTGTAGCCAGATTCATACGAAATAGCATTCAGCCGCCGCGACTTTAGAAGAGATGTCGGTAGACACCGGACATTTTTCATTGGAATCACAGCGCCAGACGATGCTTAAAGGCCTTTCGATGAATACATTAAACTTTCAGCATTCTCTATCGGTAATTGAAAACACCGGCAGCCTTTGTGACACCAACGACCACCTTATGAATAGTAAACCCTCTTTTCAAACAAGCATTGAAACTCAGTGTCAACAAACAGGGCCCATTATGGCCTAACACGCGAGATGAAGGGTGTGCATCATAAAAACCCTCTTCGCACGTTTCATTCCAAATAATTTATGCCCGATCTCTCCGTCAACAAACTCCGTGTTTTAAAGAATCTTCCTCAGGGATTTCTGAAATGTAAATTCTCGGCAGGTAATTACCTCTGCCTTTCCCGCGGTGCACGTCTGCAATGCAGCGAAGCCAGCTTCCAGGACTCTTCTGAGTGCTAATTTAGATAATAGGGCGTTGTTTTCTTCAACTTGAAAGTTTAAAAATTGGAGAGAGAGGAGAGTATGAGCATTTTTCGATAGATATTAATTGCGTGCGAAAGCTCTTTCCCCCGCGGAATCATCGGTTAATACACTACGCAAAGGGAGATAATTTTGAGCCCGGATATTCTGTGGACCAGGCTTTGTTCTCTTTACCCTTGGTATTAGAATAATTAATTATTTCCGGTAGCCTCTCTGGGGATGGAAATGATTTCGATTTCAATATAGAATTTAATTTTGAGGGGATTAACGTTAAGCTAGGGAAGTGTGATTTAAAAATTCCCTAACGCAGTTAGGATGAATCATGTTTCGAATATGCAATTCAAATTATCTTTAAAAATTATTTGTTTGTTCTTATATAGAGAAATCCTTTCCTATTTTTACATAGAGAAATCCTTTCCATGATGCATTAATTCGAGAACTACATAGTAAATTAGTATAGCCCTTGATAATTTAACATTATATTGAAAATTTGAAATAAATAAATCAGAAGGTATATTTTGAACCAAATGTAAAATTAGGATTACATAAGAATGCATGCACAAGTCAGTATTTAAATAGGTAAGTGATTCAAAGTTGAATTTCAATTACTTGTGAGCAATTAACAAGATGAGTTATTATTTTAATTCCCGTCTGTTATAAATATTTTCATTTATATTCCCAAGTATGTTTCTATTTCAATTTTTAAAACTTTAAAAAATAATTTTATGGTATTTTAGATGAGAGTTAGTTATCTTTTTAAAAACATAACTATTGTGATAAAAAAATTAAAAAGTACTAGGTTAACTTGGCCAGTAACAGTTTAAAACACATGCCATTTTTTTAAAACAATAGTTTTAAAGGCATTATATCTGAACAAAAAATGTTTTGGTGAATAAAGTACACAAATTACATGTTTTTAAAATAACCAGAGAAACAATTTTTAAACAGGTATCTAGTAGTTCAATTAATAATCCTTAAATAGACGCTATTTTTGTGTCTCAAAGCCTTCCTTGTGCTGTAAAAAGAAGTTATCACCAAACATCGACGACAACAACAAAAAGCACGCGATAAAGAAACCAGAAAGGGCTCAAACTGCGAAAAAAACTTGTTCAATTTTTTGTCTCTTATCTCTCGCCGAACCCATCTCGTTTTTTAATCTCTATATTTGTTACCAAAAAGACGCGAATGTCTCGGTTCAGCCATCCATCTCACCAGGGTTGAAAAATAAGTAATGGACTCCCGCAGTTTGGCATCTGCCCAACGTCTTGCCCCTTCCTCTAAGGGGGGGGGGGGTCATAGGGACCGAGCGCATTAATTAATGCCGCTTTTTATAGTCGTGATTAGAAAATTAGAGTGTATTGTGTTTGAAGGATGCTGGTAAAAGGGACGGAGAGAATTTCTTAATATACCTTTTCACTTCTGCATTTATGTTTTTTAGAAGATGTATAGGTTTGCAAATACGCTGAGAAGGGGGATGTGAAAGCGCTTTATTATCATCAAAAAGTAAAAGGAGACGTCTCGAGAGGATGTGATGTTAAAGTATGCACCAACTAACGAGATGAAAGTATCGCTACGAAGGAAAGTAACGGTACTATAGAAATTGATAAGTCTCCTTTACAAATGTTGCAGACTTAAATTGTCATATTGTAGCTTTCAAAGGATGACAACTTTTGTAGAGATGTCTTCAAAGTTAATGCTGAAGATTTAGAAATTTTGTATAGGTGTACGATTTAGTTGAAAAGATGAAAACATTTCAAAGAAGTTATGATAGCTTTAATGATGAATTCTTTGTACTTTCAAAATTGATTGACTGACTGATTGAAAATTTTCTCAACGGAGCTTTTATCAGGCTATGTACAAAATTAAGTTGTTTTTAACGATGTTTTTTTTTTTATTGCAAAAGCACTTGACTTTACATCATTGGCTCCCATGCATCAAAGATGCTTGAGATTGGAGCATAAAAAAATAACAAAAACTGAGCCATTGAACAAAACAAGAACAATATATTAACCAGAACAGTAAATACTTGCAAAACGTGAACATGAAACATGAACGAGAATCAGTCGCTGGATGCCAATTGCATCAACTCCCTAGCCCGCCAATATCGACTGAATAAGCCTTCTTCATTCAAAGAAGAACAACTTAGCAAATGATCTTTGTCCATCTCAAAGTTCTGGTTGCACAAAGTGCACATAGGACTACCATATATGCCAATCCTGTATAGATGTTTAGCGAGGCAGTCATGTCCAGTCTCCAGACGGAAGGCTGCTACTGCACTGGATCTAGGGGAGTTGGGAATTTTATTTATTGAACACCTCCATTTCTTATTTTTGATTTCTTCTGTTAAATTAACACCATATCTTTTCCTCACCACATTTTTTATTATTCTTTTAATTGATGAAAATGGTAACGATGAAATGGTAACGGTTTAACGATGTAAAAAGATGTTAATTATTTTTTTTAAAGAACTGAATTCCTTTGTCAAAACATTAATTTAATTCTAGCTAAATGTTTCATTTGAACAATAATTTATTACACCTTAACGGTTTTTATCTTTCATTTTTATTAAATATATGGATCTTTATTATCTATGTTAGGCTTAAAGACCGAAATCGCTCACTGCTCGAAAAGAAAAACGACCACAAAGCGTTGTGGCATTTGCGAAACGGCCACAACCCGAAATGGTCAGTTTGAAAGACGGGACGCGTTTTGAACCTTATTTAATGCAACCACGATACAATGGACAAGTTTTGAACACATTTTCAAGATGCTAGGTGCTTAATAATGGGTAGTTGTGAAAAAAGCACATTTTTAAAACAACCAAGCAACTAAAGGCATCCAACTTGATAAATATTTATTAACCTTTTAAACACCGCAATTCAAATTTCAAATTAAAGGTTCTGATTTTTGGCTTAAATGGCTTGTTTCATCATTACTAAAACCAATCTAGACATTTTTTGGCCGAAAAAAAATCCTTAGTAGGATTTTGAGGATGTTCCCATTTGGGAACATCGGCGTTTGAAGTGAAGTTTTTAGGGGGATATCCAAAAGGCATATATTTCAAAATTAATTCAAGTAAAACTACTGAAATAGGTTTCTACTCAATAATTTTGAACACTTGTATGATATTGGACTGTTTCTTCATATTTAATCCCATGGTTGGACGATTGGGTAAAATTTTAACATGCGTGACACTTTTCCGTACATTTTTACTGCACAATGTGTAATTTTTCGGTATAAAAAATACGAAAGAATGTTCCCATGCGTTTGAAAGCTAAACAGTTATCTTTCTGAGTGAAAAAATAGTTTTAATTACTGTTGTATCCGGATATCTAGCATAAAATTCATGAATTGCATTCAAATTTAATTAGCTTTCAAAAGTGATAATGATAACTATCTCAATTGATTTGTTAAAGCTGCCTTTCTCATGGAAGATTCCAAACTAAACAACATATCTCTTACATCCAACTTACGTTAGAAGAGCGTTTTTAGATTTACACACTTTTCATTATTTTTAAAATTCTTCAAATTTATACCTAAAATTTTTATGTAAAAAAGAGTACTTGAACAAAATAAGTACCCAAGTCCTTCGAAGTACTCTAAATATGCCCTTTGCATAACCCCTAATAATAATTACTGAAAATTAATCGGTCAGGGAGTTAGAAAAATATACAAAAGTAGGAATCTGCTATAAAGATTTGGCATTTATTCCTCCATAAATCAAGTGAAAAAAAATTAAAATTGTAGATTTAAAAATTTAAAACATCATGATTAGCCTGTTTAGATCCTTTGAGACAGAAAAGGTTAAAAAAATTAAAGAAAATAAGAAATAGCTTGAATTTTTACATGTTACAAAAATCCCCTCAAAAACTATACCCCAAACGCCGATGTTCCCATTTGGGAACATATACGTTGAATTGGTAATTACTCTTCAAAATTGGAATATGGAGCTATTCTGCCAAGCCAATTGAAAAGATGTGTACTTAAGCTACCTAAACACAGCATAATTATTTAAAACTAAATTTATTTAAAACTAAATTTATTTAAATTTATAAATTGAAACTTGTGCAACTTTTGGAAGAGCCAAAAATCTATTATTTTGATATAAATTCTACAAAAAGGATTAAATTGCACGTGAAAAACTTTTGCATTTAAAATAACTTTTACATCCATTTTGCATTTTAAATAACTAACATACCTTTGAGTTTCTTACTACCAAGTATCAAATTCCTGCAGGAAAAATTAAGCGGTGAAAAAATTCCCTAAAGTGATGTTCCCATTCGGTAACATCGGCAGGTAAAAGGTTATTAGCCCGTGAAAGGCCGGATAAGTCAGCTAATTCAACATACATTTTCTTAAAACTACTACTACCAGTCAGCCTATCATGAAGCTGAGAAACCTCATTTGTGAAATATATCACCAAATAATATAATAATATGACCAATAATGTGAATATAACCAAAAGTTTTGTATAAATAAGAGACAAAAATACATCATTTTACCAATTGTATAATAAGTGGATGCATAATTAAGTAATCAGTTTTGAAGAAGACAGAAATTTTGGATTGTAGTTATATCGTTTCACTTGCTCGAAATGGGTCAAATGCTATTCAGTAATACATTAGCTTACAGAGGAAATGTCCAACGATTATACAAGTACCGAGAGCTCCTAACTAATGCTGCCGAGTCGCAGCTTGAAATTATAAGGTTATTAAAATAAGTTATTGCTCACTCTTAATTTCACGAAAAAGAACAAAACAACGCACCCGCGCAAGTTTTATCGCACGGAACTTGTTTGAGTTTTGAATATGCAAATACAGGAGCGGCGGCATCGTCACTCAAATTAGCTCTTCGCCGGTAAACACGATATCGTTGCGGCATTTTTATAGAAGCCTCCTCATGGAATATGCATGGGTGATTTAGCCGCGATGTCATGTCGAGGGTGGACCATGGAGTGGACAATCCATCAAGGACGTTTCTTTTTTAGCTCCCGCCATTTGCCTTGCGGAGGAACACAGTCGATTAAAACATGCTTCGTGACAATCTTGCGATACGTTCGCCTCCCTCTATACAATCCTTAACAATGTGTAATTACGGTATCATCGTCTTTGGAGGGATTTTATAAGACCAGATAAAGTAAGGATTTATGAAGTGAATCAATATTACTATCATGCGGTAAAACTTTTTAAATCCTGAAAAAAATATGGTTTTTGTGTTGCGGTTGTGTACTAAAAAATATTTTGAAAAGATATATAAACTTTTAAAATGGTTCGTAAATTCAGGATTTTACAACAATTAAAGATTTCTTTATTTTACTTAACATCATTTTTTTAAGACTTTTAACCAAAAGAGTATCAGAAGGGTATTTTCATTTAATATTATAATCATGGAGTAAATTAAAGGTTTTTTTTTTTAAATATTATTTTTAAATACATTATACTAAGACAATATATACTTATAACCATGCATAAGATTTTTATTAAATACAAGCAAATCAATGTAGATGCATTTTTGTCGTTCAATATATGAAAGGAAGTATTTTTTTTCATTAGTAATAAATAAAGAAGTTAAACCCATTCCCTAGCTTTAGGGCACATTTAAATTATAGCCCATTCATCAGAGTTATGAAAGGGTTTTATCCAGTCTAACATCCCTCCTGTAATGGTTTTAATCTCTGCATTTGAAGCATTTAACGTCAAATGTTTCCATCTAACCGGCCCTTTTGCCATCTGCACAGTCCCTCTTTAGCATACCGAAATACTCTTCCAAATAGTGGGCTATTTTTCAAAGCAAATAAATGATAACTGCTCTTCAGTCTGAGCCCATAAAAGCCTCTTTTTTGCTTTACCGAAATAGAACAACTCAAAACCAAGACTGAGCCAACGGCATCATTTTCATAACCTTCTCTTAATGTCCGAGGAGCTAATATACATTTAGTGGCAAAACGAGCCGAGGCTTTTAAAACTCGTAAAAACTCTTCCTCTCCCTCGACTGCATTAAAGAGCGAGGGTTATATGATAACCCTTCGCTACCTTTTGTGGACGAGATCGTAAAGCAAGGAGCTCGTAAATTCTTCCCCCAGCAGCCAAAAACAAACTGGGACGAGTTTGTTGGGGGCTGAATAATTAAAAATGGCGAAACGTTTACGATCGGATGTGGAATGCCACCGAGTGCACTTTCCCTTAGCTCGGATGTGCGGTATGTAACGAGAACCGAACAGAAGGTATTTTCGCAATAAAACAGAGGAATGGATTTTAATTGCTTCTCTTTTCCTTCCATCAAGAATCCATCAACTTCTCATTTATCTAAATCTTTTGAGTTTTTTTTTTTTTTTGTGGATTTTAAGAATGAGAAAGATTGCATATTACGGCATATATGAAGCAACAAAATGAAGGTTATTTAAGGTAGAAATTTGGATTTAGCCATTCCGTAGAGATTTTTTCCCAAAGAAATAAGAAGACAAGAAACTTTATTGTAATGGGCAGAGCCCGTTTACAAGATGAGAAATAAAAAGTAGCATTAGGAGACTATAAGCAGTAACAAAAACATAAACATTTTAACAAATAACAAATTTAACACAGATAAACACATTTTTAACATACACACAAATCTTATTGCATTTTTTTTACCAAATTATTTGAAGTTTTAAAACAGATGTAGTAAAATGGAAAAGTAAACTGTAGTTTATGTGGTGATGGTGGTGGTGGTGGCTATGGTGGTTATACGGAGAAAAAGATTTAAATATGTGCTGCCGGGTTTCATTCTCTTCCAAGTTACAAAAGGAGCAAAGGTTAGCATTAAAAATTTTGAAGATTTTGCCTATAAAAAATACGGGATTGATTTAATCGCAACTGGAAAATGATTCTCTTTATGGCAATATCAGACTGTGAATCAATATAAGCTTCAAAAAAAGGAGTAGTTTTTTTTTCCAAAGACTTAACAACTCTGCATTTTTTTTAAACAGTGGAAAAAAATTGAAAATAAGGCTTCTATGATTTCAATAACCTAACGTATTGATTTTCATTCTACACCATAACCATGGTAATGAATTACTGAACAGCTACACGTATTGTAAATCAGACATCATCTTCTGGGTCATTCCATGTCAAATCAACCAATGGTCCGAACCGTTGGGTCTTAGATTTTCGCAATTTTTTGTATGCTTGTTGTACTCATCCGTAGGAGTATAACAAGACCAATTTCAGATTTTTGGGGCCGGTAGTTTTTGAGAAATCGACTTTTAAAGAGGCAAAAATCGAGCGATTTTGAAAAAACATGACATTTTGAAACAGCTGATGCTCAAAACCTATTTGACCCAAAATCATGAACAAGGTGTTGTTTTCTTCTGTTTTAAACAAGCTTTCAAATTATGTAAAGCATGATAATTAAAAAAAAATTTTTGAATATTTTTTTTTAATTTGAAAAATATTTTTTTTGCTAGCAAAAATACATCCCCCTTCGATTTTTTTTAAAAAAATATATGTTATAAAGAAGCTATCCAACTACACCTGTGCAAAATTTCAGAATGGGACCGCCATGGGTTCTTGAGAAAAAAAATATTTTGTAAGACGGGAATTCGAAAAAAATCGTTTTTCGTGTTGAAACCCTATAAAAACTCGAAATTTTTCTGTTATCATATTAAACTAACTGGTTGAGACGCTTAAAAACTACATATATATTTAATTTACAATAATTATGAAACAATATTTCGCTATCTATAGCAATATTGGGTGGTAAAATATCTACAGGGTGTTTCAAAAGTCCATGTCACTGCTTTTATTTGGAACCAATATCTCCTAGGGTCATGGAAGTAAGGTGTACCCCTAGGTAATTGACCATGCCGAATCCATTGAAATGGATTACAGCGCCCCTAGCGGTGAAAAACTAAAGTTTAAAAAATTAATTAAAAAACTAAAAGAGATAGAACAAATACTTCAATGAGAAAATTGTTGCCAATATCATGACAAATGCATAGAAAAAGGTTTCGCAAAAATATCTTTAATATTCGAAGAGATGTTGAAACCCTATAGAAAATTGACATTATTTTGCAATATTATTAAGCTATCTGATTGAGACACTTAAAAACTGCTAATATATTTAATTTGCAATCAATATGAAACATACATTACAATCGATATGAAAACTGACCATTACAATGAAAACTAAAAAATTAAAAAGCACATTTCAGAAAGAATAGATATATTTAAAAATAAAAGTCTTTGTATTGAATTCACTTTCAATCATGATCTTTAAGTTTTTCTAAGAGGAGATCTGGCACCTATTAAGAGATGTAGTCTTGCTTAAGATATAAATGTTTTATTTTATTTAGCTTTAAAATTCAATAAACAGTTATTTTTAAAGAGTCAGTTTAGTTATTTTAGTAGATTCAAATAGTTAAAGAGAGATAGAGAGAAAACATGTCTTAACTTTGTAAATTTTGTTGTTGTTGTTGTTGTTTCTTATGCCACTTGGAATATCCAAGCTCCATCCGCAATGTTGTAAATTTTAAATAGTACTTGCAATACGCATTTAGTTTGTAACATGTCATAAAAATTGTTATATAGTACTTACGATACCACGGCGATTACAGGATTTTAATACTGATGGAGTCCTTTCCCATTAAAGAGGAGTGTGTATATTAGAGTTCACGGGCCCAACTGGCCGTAGTTTGGACTCAAGTGAATTTCAGAAAAAAGCCTCCTTTTTCTTTGGGCCCGAGGTTTTTCGGAAAAACAAAAAAAATTTCTGTGGTTCCTGGTATCTGATTGGTAGTCTGGGGGTGTGGCTGGGATTGTTTGTTTATATAAAGTGTGAGGGTCCCTAACCCCTCCACAGTTTTCAACCCGATGCCCGAAGAACAAGATCTTGAAAGTGACAGGGCAAGGATCATGACCGCATTAATAAAAAACGGTGAGACAGCACGCTTAAGGGCTGAGAAAAAACCTAATTTTTACTAGGAAAAACAAGAAAACTCCTATAAATTTTATATGAAACTGGGCTAAAATTTTCCAAAGATTCAGAATCCTTTTGAAGTATTTTGCTATCTTAATTAGTTAAAAATTTGCATCTTTTGAACCCACAGGGTCTAGTACCCGGTAGGGGAGAAGGAGATATTCTCATCTTCTGGCGGCGTGTGCCGGCCCCCACTGTTTGGATTCAGTGGTTGATGGTTTCCTACTGAATCATCCAGAAATCGTGAACTATAAATGGGACCTGATTATCACCAGACACCTCCAAAAAAGGGATATAATCGCGTCGAAAGCGAATTTTGAGGAGTTGGGAATCTAATGGAGACAAAGGCATGATAATATCTCTTCGATTATTAAAGATATTTTTGCGAAACCTTTTTCTATGCATTTGTCATGATATTGGCAACAATTTTCTCATTGAAGTATTTGTTCTATCTCTTTTAGTTTTTTAATTAATTTTTTAAACTTTAGTTTTTCACCGCTAGGGGCGCTGTAATCCATTTCAATGGATTCAGCATGGTCAATTACCTAGGGGTACACCTTACTTCCATGACCCTAGGAGATATTGGTTTCAAATAAAAGCAGTGACATGGACTTTTGAAACACCCTGTAGATATTTTACCACCCAATATTGCTATAGATAGCGAAATATTGTTTCATAATTATTGTAAATTAAATATATATGTAGTTTTTAAGCGTCTCAACCAGTTAGTTTAATATGATAACAGAAAAATTTCGAGTTTTTATAGGGTTTCAACACGAAAAACGATTTTTTTCGAATTCCCGTCTTACAAAATATTTTTTTTCTCAAGAACCCATGGCGGTCCCATTCTGAAATTTTGCACAGGTGTAGTTGGATAGCTTCTTTATAACATATATTTTTTTAAAAAAAATCGAAGGGGGATGTATTTTTGCTAGCAAAAAAAATATTTTTCAAATTAAAAAAAAATATTCAAAAATTTTTTTTTAATTATCATGCTTTACATAATTTGAAAGCTTGTTTAAAACAGAAGAAAACAACACCTTGTTCATGATTTTGGGTCAAATAGGTTTTGAGCATCAGCTGTTTCAAAATGTCATGTTTTTTCAAAATCGCTCGATTTTTGCCTCTTTAAAAGTCGATTTCTCAAAAACTACCGGCCCCAAAAATCTGAAATTGGTCTTGTTATACTCCTACGGATGAGTACAACAAGCATACAAAAAATTGCGAAAATCTAAGACCCAAAGGTCCAAAATTGTACTTTTTTTGGTTGATTTGACGTGGAATGACCCTTCTCCATTTCTGAAAATTAACTATCAACAGTAAAAATCATTTATATATACTATCATTTCAAAAATAATTTCTAACTCAAAAAGTCTCAACCCACTTCCAACAGAGAGTAAAATCATTCCAGGATCACCATACACCATGTAACATAATCGGGTCGCTAATAGTTTTTCCTCCTCTTCCATAAAGGGGAAAAGAGATCCCCAAATCAATCCATCTGTCCCGGTGAGAAAAGCGTCGATATCCCATCGACCCCGCCTAACGACAGCCCTGATGACGGAGGAGGTCTTATCGTCCCGCCACCTTCCAGGCAATTAACGGCGACTTTTTCTCCACAATAACCACCGGTTGGCTTTTTCAGAGTCTTATTCGCTCGAAAAATGGTTTTGTGGCTCTTTTGTGAAGATAGGGGTGAGAGTGTGTTTCTCTCCCCGGGGGAGGGTGTAATTAAATGAGGGGATCGATATTTTTCAGAGGGGGTCTCACCTGTTATCGCTCGCGTGTGTGTGGGGGGGGGGGGAGAGTTGGCATAATTTAATTAGAGACGAGAGGAAGCGTTTTGCCCACGGGCTGAGGGAGATATGCGAATGGACTTCTTTATTGAGTTTCCCGATGCGTTTGATGGAGACTGGTAAAAAAACTGAGAGAAAAAGGGATGAGATAAGAAAGAAGATATTTAAGGCCGAGACGCCTTTTTTCGATTGGCATAAATGTTAATTCAATTTTGTATATTTTAGTAAATAGAAAAGGTGAGGAAAACAAGTAGGTAGTTACTGCCAGATAGTTTTTGCTAACAAAAGTAAAGAAATTAAAAAAAAGAGCTCGTTTGACTATCGTTTGTGAAAAATTTATTAAGCATCCAAAGAAAACTCGAAAGTAGCGTCAGACTTATTCTTAAAGTAATTTAAATTGTTTGGGACAATTAACCAGGCAAAGCTAAAATAGTTTCAACAATTTTGGTTTAAAAAGTCCATGTGTGATGTATGACCCTTTTATATCCTATAACCTATAACATTCGTAGTCAGTGAATACAGGCCGTTCATCATAGTTTCACTTCTTTCCTTATCCTATCTTTAAAAATTTAGAAGTATATTAAACAAAAACCAAAGAAGCTGTTAAAACAAAAACGTTGGGGGAAATCTTGTAGCAGTACACAAATATTCGTTGAATTTTCATCCATGAAAACCTTTTTTTTTCAACACAGATACAAATTCTTTTTTTTTCTTTAGCTTTAAAATTTCACAAAATGAAAATAACTTTACATAAAGTGTCAATTTTATGTTTGATGTTTAACAGCGGTTAATTTCTTTTATGGTAATTTAAGTGGCATAAATTATGAAGTTATAAATTTCTAGTAAAAAAAGACGCATATATCTCCTGATATTAAAATCGATCAAAAAATGAGCAACTTTTTCTGCACATAATTATTTCTCGCATCAAACAATGCCAGATAATAAAAAGGCAATTAGGAAAAAACTAATTCAGAGGTTTTTTTAGCCAGTACTTATCTCGCACGAGTTGCTATTATTTTTAAGTTATGTTAATGAAATTCTGATTACATAAAACGGGTAATTTTTTGTAGTTAATGATTGAGAAGCTAAAAGGTTAGTGAACCACGTAAAATGCATTATTAAGTTGAGTAGTATGTTGTATTCTTGTTTTGTAGCATTATATCGATCAAAACTATCATTTAATCGTACTTAGTTCATAAAGATTTTATTATATATATATATCAATTATTAATGTTTTCCAACATAAACCAGCGGTAGATTCAAATAAGACCAAATATTTCAAATAACGCCTACTTCTATAACACATTTCAAGCAATCGTTTTTTATTAACTCAAGAAACAAAATGAAAAAAAAAAATGGAGAAAAGAAATTATTCTCCGCCAAGGACCCGTTCTGGCGAAATAAAGATTACAATCAAACTACAAGTAATTTATTAAATCATTAATTTATTAAATTTCTTTTCAGTATAGTGAAATTTATAAATAAAGTGAAATATATATGATACAATCAAACTTAAATTCCATTCTTGTAATCATATAAAATGTTAAATACTTTAGATATTCAAATATGATTCCCCCTTACAATGCAACCTACTTTTATAGCCTACTTTTTTTCTGAAGAAATGTTAGAAAAGTTTTAATATAATATTTACAGACGAGCTGTTGCATCAGAACGCCCATCTGCTGGAGGATTCTCGAAAAGCAACCGATCCTCCCCCCCCGCGAAAGGTAGTACGAAAAGCATTTCACTTGGTCCTTCCGCTAAATCAGGCCCACCAACCCTCCTTATAGAACCCCCCTTTCACCCCTTCTTAAAAGATTTAAGGAAAATTTTTATTAAAAATATTTATTTTTGTAAGGTTTATTTCCAAAGAATTTAGAAAGGAAAGGTTTGAGCTGTTTTTCAACCAATTATATAAGATTTTTTTTTTCAAAAGTTCAATATAAACCTAAAACTGACCAAGCGAAGGAATTTTATAAAAATTCAAATGTAAAAACACACATTATAAAAGATCCCCTTCTATTTCCTATTTATAACTGTTTGTAATGCTATAAATTAGCCATACAAAGTTTGGGTTGATCACTTGACTCGCGAATCCATATGGAATTTTTTGCCCTCCTCCAAGTTAAAATTATGCAGGCGTGCTCTAAACCACTACCCAACTCACGGTAAGCACACCTACAGTAACTATCAGTGTTGCAAAAATCCCTTCGATGGGACATACTACACAAAACGCATCCTTTATTCAGCTTTTTTCTCTTCTAACAACATTGAAAAGCAGTAAGCAATAAGATAAATCTTTCCCCGCGATTAAAACAACTTTGCACTTGGCGACATTCTTCGCAACAAGTTTCTTGGAGAAGGATGAAATCAAAAACGCCAAAGACGCCAAGTACAAAATTAGTTCTTATTTCCATCAGTCCTGGTAAACATTATCTTAAACTCGACTGGAATTGGACCTCGCTTCCAGGCTGTGCCAAAATATGCATAAATTGGAATGCAGAATGGGACGTCGATGCTATAAGGTTGCCATGAAGACGGGAAGTAGGAATTTGTTTCGCCATATCGCCTCTCATGAGGAACGACGACAAAAAGATGCTAGCTTCATCACCATCATAATTCTTTTTTCGCCAGTCTGGCCAGATGCTAGTTTGGCTTGCTATTAAAATGATGTCGTTTCAATTGTGGCGTTGGATTTACAGTAAACATTTAAAAGGAAACATAGCCTCTGAACCCTTCGTGAGCGTTTGGAACATCTGCGGTTTGAATATTGGTTGCCTCATTTACGTTCAAAATAAACAGCTATTAAGATATCTTGGCTCCACTCTTTCGACTTGGCGAAAATGTCTCACCGCCACAAGCTCCCGTGAAGAGAGAATCCCCTCATTTGCAGTCTCTGTGATGGAGGCGACATTGAACTTGGCGAGCTACCGGGAGCACCGAAGTAGACGATAAAGGTTTGGCCGACGGCATTAAAACAACCAATCAGAGAATAGGAAATGGTGGTCTTTCGCCAATCAAGTATTGATTAAAGACTACCAAAGTGACACGCCTCTTACAAAAAATGTTTAGATGTTTATTCTTTTCGGGAAATATTATGACTGCATTAAACCTACATAAAGCCTTCGGCGAGGCGAATATGGCTGTCGTAAACTCGGAATTTAATCACCGGTAACATCATTCTGTTTATCCAATTAGAATGATCATGAACCCAAACATGCTTATGATCAGTTCCAAACAAACATTTGTTGGGAAACGTGATTGATTATAATTCTATAGAAAGCGAAATCGCCGCAGGGATTGATGGAACGAGAAGTACCCTAAACGTCCTACCATACGTAATTATTGAAATAACCATCGCTTTATTCCAGCGTTACTTTGCCTACCTGAATAAAGTTTAAATATGATTATAATGTAACTAATACATATGAAAGCCAATCAAAGGAAATTAATCAATTCAATCTCGATATCAATGAAGGTTTTAAACATATTAAAATCATGAAGTGTTATAAAAAAAGTTCGTGTTAGTAGAAACGACTGATACTATACTTAAACTTAAAAATTTTAGTCTATAGCTTCAATTTTTCTAGGCGCAAAGAAAGCATCAAGTTAAGTATGCATCTTATCAATAGTTACAGATTTTTAGTTTCTTCTCGACCCCTTCTTTATGAAGACAAAGCACTAATAAATACTAAGATATCAATTCCATCGGTTTGCATGCTTATCTTGTCATCATAAGCTTTACCAATAAATAGCTAAAACAATTTCCATAAACAATATCTTATCAGCGGCCAAAACTATCCAATTTATTTTGAGACTAAGAAACCACAAAAAAAAAACCAACGGTCGTTACGTTTTTTTCGCTGGAAATAAAAAAAAACTTCTCCCGATAGCTATGTTACTGATATTTGAATTATATCTTAGAATGTGTTTCTTTTCGTCTCAAAATGGCGGAAAGTACGGGTAGATGGCCGGAGGTAATATATTTTTAATGAGGTCTTTCTTCAAAAGACAAAATAATTCTTTTCATCAAAAACCTTCTTTTGGCAAACAATATGTAGTGCTGATGCTATTCTGGCATGTCGAAGGTGAGATAAGTGGTGTAAAGACAAACTCTTCTGAATTTTTTTGGAATATCCTATTCTTTCTTCGAATGTTTTTCAAGCGATTTTTTTACCGCTGAAGGAGATAAGTTTCTTTTCTCCAGAAAAAAATACTGGAGAAACATAATATCTATAGTGCTTATACCTCCTGGAGAAAAACAAATTGTTCTTAATTAATTCTTCACGTTTGACAACTGCTTTTCGTTTTTTATCTTGGTTGAAAACAAAATAAGTTTAATGCGATTTCCTATTTCAGTCAGATTATATTTCCAAAAAAAATTATCAACGTGATGATGGTAAGTTTTAAAGAGCGAAATATTGTACACAAAGATTGTACATTATGTTGACAGACATAAATTGTGTGTTAAACATAATTTTTTAAAACTTCAAACAAAATATTTGCATAAAATTATGTTGAACATCAATTCAATGAAGATTTTTATAAAATCGAGATCAAATTTCAGTTTATAAAATAGTGGACGTACTTTCAATGTTGTGACATTTCAGATGGGCAGTTCTTAACCATTTTTAAAATGCCAAAAAGTTGACCAGGAATCATTTTATTGAAACAACATGGAGTAAACCTAATTTTTAAAAATGTATTTCTTAAACACCATTGTTTTAAACATTTTGATTCCCTAAACTATGTTTATGCTTCGAAAAAGAAAATATGCCCTCTTTACGAAATAAAACAGGCTTGGATGTAAATTATTAAACGAAGTATAACTACTGCTACTGCATACACAAAAACAGAACAGAAGAAAAAACAGAAACAACCTATATTTCTTTTAAAAATAATAGTAACTCTCATACAAAAATGCATTTATTCCATTAACTAACCATATAACAAGTTTTCAATTCTTTGAAAGTATCGGTTACCGCGAGTTCATCTCTATCTTTCAAAAGAGCCTCTTGGTTCTTAAATTAAAAATTAACATACATAGGAATGAAACAAGAGAGAGTCCTTTCATCTCATCTCTTTACTCATAAATTAAACTTTAACATTTTCTTTAAGAATTTTTACGTCAGAGTCATACGCCAGATTTAGTCAAAGATATATTCTATGAAATTAATTAATTTTCCTTCCCTGTGACTTGCGATGTTAAGTCAAATTCAACAAATCTATTTGAGACATAAGCTACAATTTTTCATTATCGGAATAATACTTATCATGTTGGTTGATTTCAAAACACAGATCCCTCTAAGTATCAAATTTAAAAAAATGACGGAAGATTATGTCTAATGTCTAAATAATACGAGTTTTTTCTCTGACTCCTTATTTTTAAGGATGCAATTCTTTCTTTTTAATGTAGGAGTTATTTTTGACATTCAATTACTTATCTTTAGTTTTAATTAATTAAAAACTGATTCGAAGTTTTGGGACAAGTTCAAATATTATAGATTAACGTTTACATAATTAAGCCACAAAATGGAAGAATAATCTTTAAAGAATTTTCACTAATTGTCACAAAGCTTTCATTTCATTTCATTGTAATTACAACTTTTTACCTATGATTTTAAACATCGCTTTTTATAATCTCTCCCCTGTTTTTTGCGACTTCATTATTTTCCCCGCTATTGGCATTCCACTCATGGAGTCATGGGAGTCCGGATATTAAAGACTTCATTTAATTAGGATTGGATTCGCTGCTGCCAACAATGTTTATCAAATATTAACGGGGAAATATACTTTAATTTATGCTATTTTTATACTGCTCGGAGCACTTAAAATGAGTATTAAAAACAGCGTTCACCTCTTTTGTCTGTGATTGAATCATTTATTTTTAATTTGAAGAAATACGAATGAGATTTTCACTATTGAGAGTTAGTAATCCAGATAATTACCTTTTATAGAGTAAATGACGGCATTTCAGCAGAGTCTATAATTGGATTTAAAAAAAAAAGGATTTGAACTTGGAAGAAGAGTAGAGCTATAGTTTAAGTCACCTAAAATCCTTTTAATTATATGCGAGATAAATTTCCGGGAAACCTTATTTTGATAGAGTAGTATATAAGTAGTATAAGTATAAGTATTTTTTTATCATTTCTATTAACTTTTAAAACAGCTTTAATTTTAAGAATGTCGAGATTTGTTTGTAAAAATTTCCAAATGTTTATGTTGATTTAGAAAATGAGTTACTATTAAGCATTAACGACTATTTACTTTGAAACGAGTTTATGAATTTATACTTACCGTTTATATTTTTTTTAAAAAAAGTTTGTTCTTGATCAATCTTTGGGCGTTAAACCCTTTACAGTAATTGACGTTATGTTACTCGTGATTTTAGTTGTTTATAACCCCCGAGACCCCAGCGCCAAAATAAACTTTCACAGAAACTCTCATTTTCAACCGAAAGAGAGCTGAAACCCCGAAAGTGTAGCTGCCTCTCTGAAAGCAATAATCTCTTGAAGTTTAAACAAAGTAGCTGCATTATTTTCCGCGTTAGGACGAATTCAAGCGTTTTTCAAAATGTGGGTATGACCGCTAGTTATGACCAAATAGAATGCAAAAAATGACCCATCTTATCATTCTTTTTTTACAGAAATAACATACACAAGGAAATTATAGATATACACCACTAAGTTAACTTGTTTTCCATAATTTTATGAAAACCATTTCTACTCCCTTGACCAATTATTATTATTATCATCATCATTGTGAAGTTGAAGTATTATCATATTCTATACATACATAAAAGATGAAGAAAGTGAACTTGGTTAGCCTCTCATATGAGATGTATTGAAATTTTTATGTGTAGAATATGTTGAAAAAAGCAATAAAATTTACCGAATTTTAAAATGAATTGAAAATTTTACTGAATCAAATAATCAAACGTAAGGGGCCATTCATTAATTACGTAAGGGTCCCGAGGGGGAGGGGGGTGGAAAAATATCTAAATACCCTTACTTGGGGGTGGGGGGGGTTAAACCCATTCTTACGTAAGATTTTTCAAGTTAATAATTACTGATAAATGGTATTCCAAAGACTAGAGATAATAATATAATGGTAATATGTAGTTGACAGCAAGAATATTACTTATCTGTTGAAAAATAAAAATCTTTGATTTACATCAAACTGAGAGTTTTAGTGTAACTGATCATATTCTAACATTTTATTATTTTGAAAAACGAAATGGAATCTTACGTAAGAATAGGGGGGAGGGGTTTGAAAAATCTTATGTACCCTTACATGGGGGTACGGGGGGTCAAAATTTGCCAAAATCATCCTTACGTAATTAATGAATAGCCCCTAATTATTAATAAGGTATTCTATTTTACTTGCTGAATTTCATAAAGTCAAACTATCATAATTAACTAGCTTATATTCCCGACTTTGCACAGGAGAGTAATATATTGTGGTAAAAAATAGGTTTTTAGGAGAAATAAAGCTATTTCTGTAAAAATGAACAAAAGAAAAAGGCTCAATTTACTACATTCCTCAGTGTTTATTTAAAAAAAAAATGCGAAAACTTAACATTCAAAGGTATTATGCACATATATATAATTCTTGTAATTATGCTTAGTTAATACTAATGTTATGTGCATAATATTTTTGAATCTTGAGTTTTTCCAAATTTTCCTTTCTTGAAAATGAAAGAAGTGAAAGATTTTTCACTGAAGAATGTAGTAAATTCTCTTTCCAAGTAAAAAATGTTATTTTATTTGTAAATCAGTGTTTTTCTTTTACTTAAATAATTAAATATTATAATTGATCATATTTTACGTTTTAACAAATTTGAATTTAAAAACAGTAATTTTAAACTGAAACATCCTATAGAGCATTTTCAATCACATGACTTTACCTAACAACGGCCTTAGCAACGTTGTTTTTATCCTCCAGTGATGTCATGTGCGAATGCCTCTATTGGATGCTTCTATTTCCCGCCCCTAACAACAGCCTTAGCAACGTTGTTTTTGTCCTCCAAGTGACGTCATGTGCGAATGCTCTATAGAGTGCTTTCAGGTGACGTCACAACCGATTTTTTTTCTTTTAACTGTGTAGTGTGTCACGTGATTGCAAATGCTCCAATAGGAGAATTCCACGGCTAGTTATTTTCTGTAACTGTTAACCTTTGTAAGGCAAAAAACTGTAACCTTCTGTTGCTAAGGCCGTTGTTAGGTCCGAGTCATATGATTGAAAATGCTCTATAATATAAAAAAACTAGTTTCAATAAAAATCCAATTATTTCTTGTACTCTCTAGCAAGAAATTCAATTACAAATATTTTCAAAGGGATTACTCATGACTTAAAAGAGAGAAAATATGTTATTTTCTTTGGTAATAGAATTTTCAAACTTAAATTGAAATTTACCCAAAACCAAACACGTTTCACATGAAATTTTTCCAATATCGTGAACTAAAGAACGATTGGATTGGAGTAGTATAAACGTTGTTTGCTTGTTAATTTGTGAAACGATAACAAGGTTAACTAGAGTTGTGCACTAACAAGCTGCCATCAATAGCACCATCTGTTTCCCCTATGTGTTTCCCGCACAACGATGTTGGAAAAAAAATAATGTAAATGTAAAATAAATTATTTTATAGCATTTCTTAATACGTTCCTTCAAATTCAAACACTGCTACTTTAGTAAAGAATTCTATGTACCAGTACAAGTAATTTATATTCATTTCATGCAAATCTTAATACATATTTTATTTTATTTTTGTTCTTTACACAAAATTATCAAAGTAAAATTTTAACACTCGAATAATTTTATCTTTTTCTCAGGAATTAAATTACGATATATTTATTAATATTATCTGTGAACTTATGGATGAGCTGTGGCTCCTTTGGGATGCATTTGCAATTGCCTTTTTTCTTTTCTTTTAATTATGTGTAAACTATTGTGATTCTTCTTTAAGTTTTGTAAATTTTTGTTTTTGTGTTTGTTAATAAATTGATGGATTGATTGATTGAATTGATTGATTTAAAGTTTAAAAATTGAAAACCTCACTGTTTTATCATCAATTTTTAATGTATCCTTCTTTTCTATAAACTTTGTTTAAAAAATGTTTTTGTAATATTCATATTAAACTTTTCCGGTTGACGACAACCGGATCAAACCCGGACCGGAGGATATCAACGTTGTTATCAGAAAAAATATGAAGCTTTCTAGAATTCATTCATGAATAACGGAACATTCAATCAGATACCAGAGCATGGCAAACCTTAAATAAGAACCCAGCATTTAAGAAATTAAGAATCCGGTCCACAGCATTTCCGAGAATTGTGTGCAGCTCTTTGTGGGGAGGAGAGTAGAGATTGAAGAGCTACAAAAAAAGTTTCCACAAAACGGGATTACAAAAAGACGCGTGACGGGAATTCAATATTCGGTAGAATAACACGGCGCACTCCACATTTGTCATCCTCCCTGGCAAACATCGTATTTCCCCTTTCCTCTTAGTTATCCCAGAATCTCACGGGCTTGGGGATTTTGGGGGGAAACGGTCGCTTATTTATTTATTACGCTTAATGTTGTTTGTCGTACAGTGTGGAAAATTTTGCGTCGGTGTGCGTTTTAAATGACACTGGGGGGGGGCTTACTCGAAAAAATCTCAAATGGGATACTTTCTCTCTATATATGGGGTTTTTATGGGATCAGATATGGGTACATCTCTACATTATCAACATTATCTACATTATCAGTACAGACAAAGGGAGAGGACTAATACTGGGTAATATATACAGACCTCCTGTTTGCAGTGAAGAGCAGGAAAATGGTATGTGCAATCTGATAAAGGAAGCATGTCAATTAGGAGAATTAATCTTAATGGGGGACTATAACTATCCTCATATTGACTGGACAAACAATCTAACTACAAATGAGAAAGGGGCAGAATTTTTGGAAGTAATACAGGATTGTTTTTTGTACCAGATGGTGGGTGAAGCTACTAGGGATAATGCCATATTGGATTTGGTATTCAGCAACGATGAGGACAGGGTGCAAGACTTGGTAATAGGTGAACCTCTAGGAGAGAGTGATCATAGAAGTATCAGAATGAGTATAAATTTCCAGTCAGCATGCACAAGCAACAGTAGGATAATTCCAAATTTTAGGAAAGTAAATTTTCAGAAGATAAGGGAAGAGTTAAAGGAGACCTTCAAAGGTGGACTAATAGCGACACATCATGCTGAACTATGGGAGGAATTTAAAATTAAGTTGGACAGGGTGATAAAAAAACATGTAACATTCAGGAACAAGGGAAAAACTAGAAACTTGCTTCCTATGTGGTTTTCAGGGGAAACACATAAAGCTTTAAAGTTAAAACAAAGAACTTACAGGGTATATAAAAGCACAGGTAGGGATAGAGACAGGGAGGCCCAAAAAATTTTTTGCATATGCAACGGGTAAGAATAAACTAAGTACTACATTAGGCCCATTGGAGGGGAGTGAAGGTGAATTAATACAGGATGAAGTAGGAATGGCAAATGTGCTAAACAACTTTTTTCTGGGGGTTTTCAATAGTGACTATGAATTACAGGATGAACCTAGGGATGGAGCCTTTGCAGGAGGTACAATCAAAGAATGTAAATTTAATAGGGAAGACATAGTACATCAATTGAAAAGAATAAAGCCAACTAAAGCACCAGGGCCAGATGAAATTTATCCAAGAGTACTAGTGGAATGCGCGGAAGAGTTGGGGGATGTAATTCTAATGATATTCAATACAACATATAGCACGGGTTGGGTACCAATGGATTGGAAATTGGCCAATATAACTCCAATATTCAAAAAGGGAATAAAAAGTGAACCGGGCTATCAGACAATCAGACAAGGATTGCTATCAGACAATCAGTATGGGTTTAGGAAGGGAAGGTCATGTGCCACAAATCTATTAAAGTTCTACGGGAAAATTACTGAGGAGCTGGACAATAAGAGTAGGGATATCATGTACCTAGATTTTCAGAAAGCTTTTGATAAAGTACCTCATGAGGCACTACTGTTTAAATTGGAAAGGATGGGGATTCAAGGGAAAACATTGATTTGGATTAAGAACTGGCTATTGGGTAGAAAACAGAGAGTGCAGGTAAAGGGACATTATTCACAATGGACAGAAGTAACAAGTGGGGTACCTCAGGGATCAGTATTGGGACCAATATTATTTATAATATTCATAGATGGTATAGGGCAGGGGATCAGGAATAGAATAAGTATATTTGCAGATGACTTAAAAATATGGGGGAAGGTGGATACCAAGATACAGATAGAGAATTTACAAGGTGATCTAGATATGATATCTGATTGGGCTGAAAAATGGGGCATGTCTTTCAATTTAGGAAAATGTCAAGTACTGCATATGGGTTACAGGAATAGTGAAGCTGAGTACTGTCTACAAGGAGTAAAGGTAAAGAAGGGAGAATCAGTCAAGGATCTAGGGGTATTAATACATAGGGACTTTAAAATGGGTCATCAATGTACAGCTGCGGGTAAAAAGGCAAATAGGTTATTAGGGTACATAAAAAGGACTGTAACTTCAAGGGATAAGAATATAATATTGCCTTTATACAAGGGATTAGTAAGACCTCATCTTGAATATCCAGTACAATTCTGGGCTCCATACATGAGGAAGGATATAGAGGTAATTAAAAAGGTACAGCACAGAGCTACAAAAATAATTAAGGGGATAACACATCTGGATTATAATGAACGTTTGAGCAGGCTCAACATGTATTCACTGGAAAAAAGAAGAGAGAGGGGGGATTTGATTCAGCTATTCAAGTTGGTAAAGCAAGGGGATACGGAGGGCTTAAGTTTCAGCAAGGATAACAGAACAAGGGGCCATGGGTATAAACTAAATAAGACACATGTCAATCGGGATTTAAGGAAGTACTACTACTTCAATAGGGTAATTGACATATGGAACGCGTTGCCAGAAAATATAGTTTATTCAAAGGGAGTGTTTGAGTTTAAGAGGCAACTGGATAGGCTGTGGGAATTGGGGAATTCATAATCATAGGACCAGCCTTGTTGGGCTATGAGCCTGTAGCTGGTCGTCAGTTTTGTATTTGTATTTGTATTTGTATTATATAGGTTTTTAAGGGGAGTTTTTTGTGAATCCAGGAAATACTCAAGGACTCAAAGATATGGAGAGAGTGTAGTTCATACCTTATATAGATTTATTATCAACATTCAGGGTATTTCAGAAATGAATGTTAAAAATATAATTTCTTACATTTAGTTCTGAAACACCCTGTATAAAATGTCTGATGACTCAGTTAAAAATTCCAAAATAGTAAATAAGGAAGAAAGATATACTTATGCTGAAAATGCATGAATAAGCAATTTAGCACTGTTGAGCAATCACGAGTTGTAAAAGTGATGCTAAAACTTACAGAAAATGTGCTCAAGTGTTTCTATCCAAATTTAAAATCACTTTCAGATTCTAAATATATTTTACAGCACTTTTATCAGGGTATAAATTTCTAAAACTCTTCGAACATTCAGAACCCTATCACAACACAATAAGGTGCTAAATTGTTCTGCCTAACAACACAACTTAAGTGTGTTTGAAGATTGATAAAAAAAAAAGTGTTTTCAAGTGTGTTTATAATGTGCTTATTTTTGAGTGGAGCGTTTAGTGTAAATTATAAAACCTGATCATTTCTGAAATGTTTAAAATAATGATTTTGTTGTTGTTGTCGTGTCCTTGGAGATCAGATGGAGTGATGCGTTTGGATTATTAAAATAATGCAAAAACCGTTATGGAGGAGATATTATGATCAAGGATTTTATGTTTTAAAACACAGAGTAATTTGAAGAGATTATGTTTTAAATCATAAAAACTATTTTTTGAAGGGAAAAATTATTCAAAGATGGTGCATTGCATTAGTTGAACTTCATATTTCAAAACTTAATGATTAATGGTTGTAGAGAGAGGAATAGTTAAAAAATGTATTTTGAGTTTCTTTAAAAGAGAATAATTATTTATTTCGCTTATTGAAGTCATTAATAGTAAAGAGATATTTTCCTTGTAACTTAACTTGTAGATATTATTTTTTTTGTTATTAAACCCATTTAAAATACGGCAATCTTTAAGAAATCTTGTTTTTTTTTTATATTCCTTATTAACTCAACGTTGGAGTATGTCATATATGTAAAAAAAGAGAGAAGCAAATTTATATTCCCTTTAAAACTATAATACTAAAAGAAAATACCTTATTATAAGTTCTTTATATTACCCTTTTTTCAATGACAATGCCACTGTTTCGTCATCCTATGATTTTTAACTTTCATGACATTGTTAAAGTTCTTTAGAGTTTCTTTCTGTTATGGCCATCCTGCGCCAGGTCTGCCTGGGTCTTCCTCTTTTTCGCCTTCCTTCAGGTGCCCAGGTCAAAGCGACACTCGTAGGGTCTGTTGAAGACATTCTTAAGAGGTGACCAATCCAGGTCCATCTGCGTTTCTTTATTGTTGATGTTACTTAACATTTCTTGCGGTTTCAGTAAACTAGGGTTTTTTACGTGGATGGGTGTTTAGCCCATCGCACAACCTTCCTCATTTTATCCGGGCTTAGGACCGGCATAGGTGCAGGCAAGCCTGACCTATGGCAGAGTTGAGAAGGATGATTATTCCCTATTAATCAAGGTTATTATTACTTTGAAATTTTTCCTTTATGGGTGTGTGGGTTTGTAATTTATATGAATACTTTTCCAGCTTAAAAAAACACCGTGTTTGAAATTTCGCCTTCCTGAATCATTACACCTAAAGCTAAAGGTTGAAAATACCTTCGTTCGAAAGTGACTTCTCGGAATCTCGTACCCGAGAGAGAGTCTAGCGACCTCTTCATTCCGGGGGATATATTTTTAGGAAAGGCGCATCATTCATCCTTATTCAATCCTGTCACATATTTATTTTTGTGTGTTGCGGCAAGTCTCGGCCACAATATTTCACCTGTCACATTTGGCAAACCTTTAGCTCAAATTGTAAGCCAGGACTCCTTCATTCGCTAGCTTTTTTTTTTCTTTTTGCTCTACCTGCAACACTTTAAAAGACCTAAAAGGTTGTCCGCATTAAGGAGTCTGAAATATTTATACCCCTCACTTCACGAATAAAAGAAAACCGGTTGAAGGGTTGGTTTTTAAGTTTATTTGTGAGTATCGCCAGTCTATTTGCATTTTGTCAGTTTAGGAGGTCCTGCTCCGCCATTGGAAATACGTTTTTTTAAGTCTTATAGACACCAGCGTTTTTATTTATCATCAATTTACTACGTGACCACATCACATAAGGTAAAACTTTCCATTCTGCGTGTAACTGTAAATTTACGAAACAATAAAAGTTTACCGTTTTTATAAGACAAAATTGAAGCCATATCTGAGTAGGTACATTTTTCCTTTTGTACTACGTAACTGCTGTAGTGATTCTGAAGCTTAATATTTTAGTGGAGCAAGTCTAGAACATACGCCAGCTATTGATGGATTTCACAAGAAGTTTGCGCTTTTTGAGTATTTTTCATTGAAAAAGGCTATTGTTACTTAACTAAAGACCAAAAAAGTAGATATATGAATATACAGTGCGATTCAGAACAAAGCAATGATAGGGTGGTAAGAGAGGATCAGAGAAGCATATTTCGAATAGGAATGGGGGCACAGATGCTACGTTAAAGTGTTAGAACGTAATGTATTGCGAGGGCGTTACTAAAACATATTTTCCCAAGGCCAAAATTTAATAAATAAAACATAAATGCGTTACAAGATTCTTTGCATAAGGTACAGTAATATCCATGCTACTTTCCCCATAAATGTAATTTAAATAAGAACACTTGTTAAAACGTGGGAGAGTTGTAAATGTACGATATTGAGAGCTGAGCTAAAGAATTGGGTTGAGAATTGTATGCAATGGATACTTAATAAATATCAATTTTTTTTTTCTAATGGCAGGTAATGTTTGAACCGTTACGGCTGTAACTTAAGTCCATCAACCCATGTCATGCCGAAGCAGTACTTACTTTGGGTTACCCAGTGGGCACCAGTGGGCCGAGGCCACGGAGGTGAAGAACTGTTGCCCACGCCACACACACATTCACACAGGCACAACCCCTTTTTACAGGGGGCCACACATACATTCATCACACACAAGGACAGAAACTAACATCCATGCCAAATGGGGATTCGAACCCCAGACGTACGGCTTCGCAGTCAGATGCTCTGACCACTAGGCCCATAGACCTTGACTAGGCCAGTACGTCGGCATCAATAATAAAGTGCATTAAATTTTAGAGAATAATTATCATACTGCCCATAATGTATTAACTCTAAGACGGACACCTTTTTTTAAATGTTAAGTAATGTAAGAAATAATAAACAGTGGGGTTCAAATTAATTTTCTTCTTCAGTTTTAAACGTTCATATCTATAAGGACAGTCAAGATTTAAACGTTTTATTTAAACAGGTTATTAACAATTACATTTATATGTGTACTTAGGGTTTCGTACAAAACCACTCCGAAACTCTGGTATTAAGCAAAATATACCTCCAGGAAAAGAACGCATAGACTATAGAATAAAGTATAAAATTCATTTGTGGCAAATATCTGAAAATTTAAAAGATATCAGAGTAAAAAAGCTGTCTCAAATGGATCAAGAAATAATTTTCCGTCCTTCAGCTGTCTAAAATTTTCTGTGCGTAATATAAAAAAGAGGCTTTAGGCTAACTATTACTTGCCTTATAAAAAAAATAATAATCAAATCAAATCAAAATTTATTCCAAACAATATACAATGCAATGCATACAATAATACAAACAATTTAAGAAGGGAAACAATTTACAAGGGGGGAAAACACAAAAGGCAAAAGGAAAAAAAATTGAATTGTTATTAAATCCTAAAGGAACTAAAAGCCCTCCCATAGGTTGACGGAATTCTAAGTAAAGAGTACATGGAAACAAAAACAAAGTGAAATAAAATCAAAGAAGGAAATATAATACATAACATATATGGACTGACAATCATATTTTAAAACCAAAAAATAAAATAAAATAAGCGGGTTGGCGGGGCTGGCTGGATGTTTTCTTTCTTTTTTTTATTTAATATTTTTTAAGTAAATTTTCACCTGACTGAATTCAATAAATTTTCTATATTATCTTGGTTTAAGATAAATGAAATACATAGTTTTTTAAAGCGTCTAACTAAAGCATAGGTCTAAAGTTTGGTTCCATTTGAGTTTCATACGGCAGTTTATTGAATAGAATAACAGATAAATAATCTAAATGTTTTTTAAATATTTCCTTATGAGGGGTTGGTATAAAATAAAATGAACATGTTTGTCCTGAAATTATATTTTTTCTTAGATTTACTTTTGCTGCTGTGGGAAATTTCTTTAAGAGGATAAGACTATTTAAAACATACATTTGTCGAACATTTAAAAGAGTACCTCATGGAAAATATCTCAAAAAATTTCCCTGTAAATTAATGTAGGTTTTATATTAGTAATGTAGTCGCCTCCCCAAACCAAAATGCCATAATGGATACGAGATTGCACCCAGGCAAAATATAATTTCAAAAGTAATTCAATTTTGATATATTTCTTCAAATGATAAAATTTAACTAGAATAAATCTTAATTTGCCACAAATTGAATATATGGTCATTAAATTTCCAGTTTTGGTTAAAAAGAATGCCCAGGTATTTTAGAGATGGGTTGTATTTGATGAGATGATTATTACATGATCGAATTTTGCGATCGCAAAATTTTAAATAAAGGTTTATTTCGGATTTACCCTTTAAATTAAACATTATATAACATGTTTTTTCTACGTTTACTTTCAATTCATTAGATGAAAATATTTTCTCAAATATTTTTATTTTACAAAAATCATTTATGTAAATGTTAAAATGTAACGGTCCTAGACGAGAACCTTGAGGCACCTTTTTTCGCAAGAATAAAATTACTAAATAATTTTTCTATTTTTACCCTATGTTTACGCATTAGAATAAATGATTTAAACCAGTCCAAACACGTTCCTCGAATACCTGCGGCATAAAGTTTGTATAGAAGAATTTCATAATTAACGCTATCAAATGCCTTGCTGATGTCAATTGATATTGCTGCGGTTTTTACATTGTTATTCAGATTATTTGTTGCATAGGATGTAAATTCAACTAGTGCATTTGTGGTACTAACATTATCTCGGAAACCATATTCACTAGTAGCAAAGTAATTATTGAAGTCTAAATACTTTTTTACTCTTGTTAGAACAACTTCGTCCATTACCTTTGAAAATACAGGCAGTAGGGATATAGGGCGGTAATTAGAAAACTTTTTTGGACCTCCTTATTTGAAAATAGGTACTATTGTACAATATTTTAAAGCTTTAAGAAATTTACCTTCTCTGATGGATTGATTTAGCATCGTTTGTATAAAAGGACTGTGGTATTTGCCAATTAATTTTAATACTTTAGAATTCAAACTGTCATAACCACAAGCATTTGAGCATTTCAGATTTCTTATTATATGAAACGTTTCAGTGATTGTGACATCGTCCATAAAGGCAATAGAGTTGACTGAGGGTCAAGAATTCTCTGTATGTATCATTCTGTTTCACAATATTACATCCAACATTTGAAAAAAAATCATTTATAGAATTAACATCTGTTTCCGAAAGTTTATTAGTTGAGGCATTTTTACACTTGCATCCTAGAATATTATTTATTACCTTCCATTCTTTTCTTGTATCACCAGAGCAGTTTTCAAATTCCTTTTCAAAATATTTGGTACGCGTTTCTTTTATTAATTTCTTTACCAATCTGTTTGCATTTGAATAATTATAATGTGCAGTTTTGTCTTTGGGGTTATTTTTTTTATTCTTTCTTTCCTATTTATCTCTTTTATTATTTCAGGGGTTATCCATTTTTTTTTGTTTACGATTTTTTATTCTTTTGGTGCAAGATGTCACAAGATTTTGAAGCTTGTCTATAAAATTATCATACCTATCATCTATATCATCGAAAGTACTTTCAATATTGGTGGATTTAATGACACTCTCAAGTTTTGAATAGTTTATAATAATATAGGCACTTTCATCAGCTTTCAGAATTTGTGATCGATTACAAGATGTAGAAAAATGTAAAACTAGAAATATAGGGTAGTGGTCAGTTATAGAGCTTTCACAAATACAGCTCCCTTCACAGTAAAATCACCAGAACCCTTAACATTAAAATGAGCAATACAAGTGGAGGAATTTTCAGTTATCCTAGTTGGTTTGTCGATTATGCTTTCATATCCATTATTATGAATCAGGTCTAGATAGTCAGCAGATACATTTACATCAAATAAGTTAATATTTATGTTACCGTGAAAGACCGAAATTGGAGAATGTCAACAAACACCAAATACGTCGGTGAAAGATCGAATATTTCATTACATTCTTGTACATTCGGACCCTCACCGGTGTTGTCGACAATCACAGATATGCTCTGGTCGAAAAGAGAGAGAGAAACACGAGTTAATTTCTCTAAAAAGAGCAGCCGGGAAAGAGAATCTTCTACTTCAATGAACAAAAATATTACGCGAAACAATTTCCTCCTGCTCAAATTGGTGATACTGTACGAATACAAGTCCCTGATGTCGACCGTGGTCGTACAGATAACCAAAATGTATTACCGGTTGTTGTTGGAATAGAAGACTCCGACTTCTCTAAACATACAAATAAAAATGGTACCCTCAAGCAGCTTTACACACGTAATCAGTTCGTAATTTGTAAAGAAAAGTTACTTTTCATAGATGAGATTGATTTTCAAGAAATTTCGCTGAGAGAAGCAGCTGCAGCTAATTTGAGAAGCGGTGGGCAAGGCTATACACACGCTGTCATTGCAAAAGGAAGGGTTCCACAAATAAATGCAGTTGTAAAAGCAATGGCCTCTTGTGCAATTCAAAGTGTCATAATAATTTAAGTTGTTGCAATAAATAATATTTGAATCACATAATTTAGTAAGTTTTTTATTACTATTATTTAATTTTCTCATATAGATAATTAAGTAAGTTTTTAACTTCAATTATTTTTCTTTCTCATTTTGAATGTACTGTGTGTATTAGTTCTTAGTCATTCCTCTCAGAAAGAGAGGCGAAAAATTTATCGCGACTGAATTACGGAGAAGAAAATTTAAATCTCTGACATGTTCAACATTCACCATTAGTGTATGGTGAATGTCGACATTTACTGGTGTAAGTCAGAAATAAGGGTATTTAGCAAATATTTCGGACATACACCAAGCGACTATTTGAATGTTGACATTCTCCAGATTTCGGTGTTTCACTGTAACATTTATATCACCACCAATGATTGTGTTATTTTTAAAAAAATGGGAACAGATAACTAAATTCACCCAAGAAGTAGTCAATCGCATGTGATTGAAAACGATATATTCCAACGATATTAAGATTAATTTCTGAATTATGTATTGCTATAATATTTGCAGAATCAATCTCAGGTAAAGGCAAAAGACTGAAATTTAAATTTTCTTTGATAAAAAGGATTATACCCCCAGATCTTTTGTCTTTACGAGTTTGTGAAAAAATCTTATAACCTGCTATATTATAAAGCTGGATTTCGTTTTCATACACCCAGGTTTCACTTATAATTAGACAATCAATTAAAGCAAATAATCATTAACTTGCGCTATAAATTCATTAAAATTTGTCCTCATACTTCTTATATTAAGATGTAGCACAGAAATATAAAACATATTGGCATTATTTTTTTAGAACAGTTAAAGAAATCAGACAGTTTATCCAAAGACCCAACATTTATACATTTTTTAGAGTCAGTTGGAAAAAATAACTTACTATCAAACATTAAGAAGAATCTGTCATTTTTCTTATTCTGAGTACTTTGGAAGTGTTGTTTTTACATAAAAATATTTTTGAGTCTTTGATCCAGCAGAAATTATAATTGTTTTTCTTTTTATACTGCCTTGCTTCACAGTAGAGTCTTTTAATCGCAGGAAAAATATGATCATTGACAAAAATAACAATAATAATAATAATAATAATGATAATAATAATAATAATAATAATAATAATAATAATAATAATAATAATAATAATAATAATAATAATAACAAATTTAAAATTTGTCAAAATAGCAAAGTAAAAAAATATCAACAGAAATTTTTAAAAAATACTGGTTGAAGAGAAACTTTCCTTATTGAAATGTGAACTGGAAAAATATAATTTCTTCTGATAGCAAGAAACCCCGCTCTGCCCATGTGAAAGGGCTCTCGGGCGAATTGATTCAGATAAAAAAGGACCCTTCTAATATATTCTGACCAATAGTTTTAGCATGATAAAAGAAGATATAGAATGACATCAAATGGAGAGGAAAGTAGTAGGTAGTAATTAATGAATTTAACTGGTTTTCTGTCACAAACAGAAAACACAGGAGTACCTCCAAACGCAAAACTTTGCTTTCAGCTCCCACTGATGGAGGACAACTTAATTTTTCAACAAACTTTTTTTCATACTTACAAAGCAGTGAAAATGTTTTCATAGGTTAATAGGTTTCATTAAGTGGCATATTTCATATTTTATGTGGAAATCTAATAGCCCCATAGGTTTACCTTTAAAAAAGGTTATTTAAATGAGAGTAGTCATTATATATTCATTCTCACAAATGAGAGTAGTCATTATATATTCATTCTCACAAATGAGAGTAGTCATTATATATTCATTCTCACAAATGAGAGTAGTCATTATATATTCATTCTCACAAATGAGAGTAGTCATTATATATTCATTCTCACAAATGAGAGTAGTCATTATATATTCATTCTCACAAATGAGAGTAGTCATTTGTACTCTAATAATTCAAATTACTGAAAAAGACTGCATGGAACAAAATTGTTCCTATTTTTTGGGGGGAGGACTTGCTTAAAATATCCTTATAGACTGGTTAATGTTCTTACTTTAAAGAGATGTGTTACAAGATAAAAATCTGGTAAAAAGGTATAAAAAAAAGAGTCCATATAACTAGGAACACTACAGGAAACTGTTTTTTGAATACATTTTTTATTACATTAACACAAATAATAAAAAGGATTTAAAAGTATGTAATCAAATAATAACTCACCCAAATCCACGTGGGTTCGCACAAGGTACGCACGCTTTTTGCCACTCAGTCTTACGATATGGCTGTTAAAATGTATGCAAAACCAAAAAATAAGGTTGATCGTCGTTGAAGGAAATATTCCAAATCAGTAGAAAAATTATGGAAAAAAGGTGATAATGAGGAGCGTATTGACAACCGAACCCACCGCTGAGCAAAACGCGAAGGGTGCGTGTCTGTGACGGACTTATCAGAAGAGTGACGCAACACCTTCCTCCGGAGAGCGGGATCAACCTCCCCCCTTTGGGTCCCAGGATCTTCCGGAAAGAAGAACAAGAAGGGTTGTCATGTTTGGTGATTAAAGGTTACCACATTTGGCAAATTTATCGCCCGTGTCCAAAAAAAATAGTGACTTCCTTTGTAAACCTTCGTTTGACAATAGCCGATTTCAACACTCTGCGAAAAGAAAGAGCCCAAACTCACCACTCTCCAGATCAAAGTAAAGAGAAGAAGGAAACTTGCGAAGAGGAGCTCATCCCAGAGACTCTTTATCGACCGCTTAAAGCGCCATCTAGCGGGTCTCAATCACGCAAATCCTCATTCCAGAACTTGCACTCGCTTAACATGGTGAGGCGAAGGAGAAAGAAAGTGCCGTGAAAAAATCCTCCCGTAATCCGCTTTCTGGAATCAACAAAGGAGGGAGGGTTGATTGAATCTCTCCTCCCTCGAGTATTGTGTCACGTGATCTTTTGCAATAGCTCACTCTTTGAAGTTTTACTCCAGCCCAATCGCTCTCTCTCTCTTCTAATACCTCGGGATTTTTAGACGGAGGAGTTATGAAGGAGAAATGATTGCAACAACAAGTAAACAGTAAAAGTGTTTTCGGTAGGGTTTTTCTTTTCTTCTGGCAGCTGGTTAGCTCAACAAACACTTCTTTTTGGGGAGTTTCTAATTTGCTAACAGTTTTCATTTTTGTGATTGATATCAAAGAGTTTTATTGCATATTATCAATATGCAAGTCGCTTTCAACTACCAAGATATTCTTAGTTCATGATTGTTTAAAAGTTATACATAAATTAATAAAGTAATACAACACGAAAAGAAATTCACTTTATACTCTTCACAACTAAGATAATCAGCAAAAGGACAGTTTATTCATAAACTGGTAAACATATATAGAACTTAAAACTTCTTATAATTTCATTTTACTCTACATAAAAAAGAAATTGAAAATTTATTAGAAGACTAGTTAAAATTTAAAAGTGAAGTAAATTTGTTACTTTTTTATAAGTAACTTGCACTTTTATTTTGCACAGAAATTGTTCAAATTTTTTGAAGCAATCATCTGATAAAGAATCGTACTCAGCCCAAGTTCAAGTTCAAGTTTTCAGTTCCAATAAAAACTATGTTATCATTTAAGCACGAGTTTTTGAAAACTAATTGGGAAGAAAGTTATATTATCTCCCCGCCACCAAACGCAACTTCCTTCAACCCAAACGACAAAGAAGTTTCTACGCCGGCGGTTTTTTTCTCCAATATCGGGGCTCGGTGTTTTTCCTTGGAGGACAAAAGCCCTTTTTCCCATAATTCCCGTTTTCACAGTCGACTGGTCCTTTTCGTCCGGTGTGCCTGAACGCTCGAGATACGCCATGCCCCCCGTAGCACATGCCACCGCCGCTTTTTTCCCTTTAGAGAACTTTATTAAAAGGGGGGGTCTTACACACGTTCCTTGAGTGCTGTATCGACACGGATAATTCCGCTTGGAATCATCAATGAAAGTGAGAGAAGTCGTGATGGTTATTATTTTTCGGCAGTTGTTTTTTTTTGTGGGGATTGAATCCATTAACCATAAAATTACTAAAGGGTCTCTCAAAAAAGTTTACCATGCATCAAAGGGGATTTAGTTTTCACTTACACGTTTTTTTAAAGAAAATTTTTCCCGAAACGATATCGCCTAAGTCACTGAGATAGAAAAGTAATAAAGGTGACAGTGTAATATTTGAAGTTACTTTAAAAAGTTGCTTAAAACATTTTTTGTAATGTTAAAATTCAAAATTTTTCTAAGGGTCCTGAAAATTTGGAATGTGTAGGTATATATTCCGATATGCCCCCCCCCCGAAAATCTGGTCTGGACCTGCCCCTCGCCTCTAGTTGCTTCCTACACGTGCAGGATTGGAAATACGCGGCCCGTTCCCCCCCAAAAAAAATTCCGACAAGGTGTAATAAAATGAAATAAAACCCTGTTTTTTTAGGTTCAAATTTTCAAAAAATTTCTAGGGGAGGTCCCCTAGACCCCCTTTTGTGCTTGGAGCTCTATTATTTACAGTTTTTCAATATTCTCTTTATCAAGATGCAAATCATACCTGGAAAATATTAAAAAACTACATTGAATCTATTAAATATGCATGGGGAGGGCTTAGGAATATTTTTGGGTCCACTCCCCGGTGCGAAATTCTAACTTTCTGCTGTTTAAAAGCTAAATTTTGTGAGGATATTTTGGGCCCCTCCCGAATATATACGCCACTGCACTTTTCTGTCACTGGGCTCAGCTGATTTCCGATTTGTTAGAGTAGTTTGAGGATTACTATTTATAAATACCTACCTTCTTGTAATATTGGTCACTGTAAGCAGTCTTATATTTTAGCACGTTGGGGTTATTCTAGTCAATCTTTAACAGCCGTGGTTTAAATTCAGTTCTTCAAAGGACTTCTTTGGAAATACACATAATTGTTGAATTCGCAAGCGCACTGTCCAAACCTAGCTTTGAACTACTGACACTTTCCCCGAATGCTAGATTGGGTAGTGACATAATTGCTTAATTGAAACCAAACTGAATACAAACAAGGAGCTAAAACTTTAGTTAATGTCTAACATATCCGATCATATTTTTTCTTCACAGCTTTTTAACAGGTTTTATGCAGTGGCGAATCCAGGATTTTTGGCTGGGGGGGGCTGAGTTTCAAATGTAACCTATTATGTAAGACTTCTCATATGGTAGGTACTAAAATATACTGAAAAAAAACTGATCTTAAAGACAAATAAATGAATAAGGTAAATTTTTTTAACTGAAAATATTTTTTGTAATTTTAAATTGTTATATTCATGATGCATTATCCAAATCATTAAAATAAATACAGGGTCACTGCAAGTATTTTCACAAAATATAAAATTTCATAAATACATATTACAATTTCTGATGCCTTGGACTTGACATGATACTCTTTCACTCATTGTTTTAGGCAGGCAAAGTACGCCCAAATCAATATTGAATTAATGTTTTATGACCCTTAAAGCACATAGTTAGACATACTGTTGGGTAAGAGTGTGCCATGAAAATCAAGGAAGTGCGAAATATGGTAGTCATCGTAAAAATTATCTCCCAAAACGAAATGTTAAAATATTTTCGTCATATAATCAATATCTAACTTCAAAATCTATAGAATAAAATAAAACAAATACAATTGTGAATGCCAAGAGCTTGGAGAAATTTTATTACGATGACTCCACTAATCTCCCAAAACATCATTTTCAAAATATTAAAAATTCTGACAAATGAGGAAAGTGCCAAAGGACGAACAACAGGATGTTATAAAAAGACAGTTATATTACCTTCTGAAGCAAACCTCTTATTTTGCAAGCTAATAAGTTTTGAGATTTTTGTCTTTAAAATAGGCCAAAAATCGCAAAAAGTCACATTTTAGGGCAATTTTATGGAAAACTTTTTAGAGTTAAATTCATTATTTTTTGGAATAATAATTCAAACATGATGTTTAAACAATGCGCCTAGCAAAACGTTGTTTAAACAAAAAGTTGCCCAAATTCTGAGTCAAAATTCTGAAAAAAGCTCTTGAGACCCTTTTTTCAGGAATCCTTTTTTGACAAATTACCTAAAAGTTCTTGCACCAATTCTTATCGAAAATCCTTCTTTGAAAGTAAATAAAATCTGGTGGTCTATGCCTCACATGGGGGGAAATTTGATAGAAAATTTTCAAATTGCCCCCTCTAGATAATCAAATTGCCTTTCGAAGAGGCGTACGCCCCCACGTCGGGAAACACTGGTTGTAGATTAATAAAATCAAAATAATGAAATAAGTAAATAATCTAGATCCTTTCACGTAATATTTAGCAAATTTTGTTAAGAATTTCTTTATCCTTTGCTTTTAATTAGTTTATATTTTTCTTTTTATCTTTATATTATTTATTTTATTTTATTCTTTTAAGACTTTTATGAATAATATGTTTACAAATTTTAGTGATAAATAAGAGTTGGATCATGAATTTTATTTCCTTTGAGTATCAATAAATATATGCTGCGTTCGATCAAATCAATGATGATATATTTCTGCTTCTAATGCGGTTTTGTGCGGAAAATGTAAATTCTTTTTTGAATTTAAATTTCTTGCGGCTCTTAGCTTGTTTAAAATCTAATTTATTCAGTATCATTTACCTTCTAGCTGTTATGTGAAGAAATATTTTGTGGATAAATACACTTGAAATTTTTTAAAAATGAATATAATAGTGCTACCACTCATCAGATTAGATAGTTAAAAGCGAGCCGACTTCAGTTCGTGGAATTAGACCAATTTAGACCACTTGGGTTCCATTTTCAGAGTTAAAAACAAGTTATTTTTCCAGCTATTCGTGAATACGTCGAAAGACCGTGCTTACCACACTGTGAAATTGTTTGGAAACAACTATTCATCACTATTGCGAAAGTTCGATAGGTAGACAAAAACGAGTTAGCTAGCCCAGAGGAGTTTTCTCCCATTTGGAATAAACATTGAAGCTAATTTATAACGTAGCTCAAGGTTAAGGCTCATTCGCACTGTTTTACTTTCATTGTTCATCCTGAGAGATTCACTCACTGTGAACCTCTAGTTGGCTTAAGGCTCATTCACACTTTTTCATTTTCACTGTTCATCCTTCATTTTCACTGTTCATTCCGAGTGATTCACTCCTGTGAATCGCTAGTTTCCATAGAAAAATGAAGGAGTATAGAGTGAAACGCCAATTCACACTTTTCACTTTGGATGATTCCTCGAAAATGAAGATAAAAGTGAAACAGTGTGAATGGGCCTTTAGAAAAGTGAAGGAGTAAGGAGTGAAACACTAATTTACGCGCCACTTTCGATAATTCCTACAAAATGAACACAAAAGTGAAAAGTCTGAATAAGCCTTAATTAAACCATGCTTTGATATCATGAAATGGCTCTTTGGGTGTTTTGGTTTAGCTAGCGGTAAATTGTGTGATGGATCTTTTTCGCTTAAAATGAATGTCGATCTCTTTTTTTATCTGGGGGGGGGATTTATCCTATTTCGTCCCTTATTTTTGAAATTTCCCAAATAAATCATGAAAAGTGAATCTTAAAAACGATTTGAAAAAAATTAGAATCAGGAATAAAATCTGACTGTTCAGAAGCTTTAAAACATTTACCTTGAATCCTTATAGAATGTATTGACAAGAAATATATGAAGTATATTTCTTGTCAAAAACCATCGTTATGTAGATTTTGATTTTGCTTTTCGTTAATTAAGATGGTTGTAAAAGGTGTTCTTTAAAACACTAGAAGATCGAAAATATGTAAGAATAAATGTAACTTTATGCGAGTTTTCTCTCTATTATATTTAGGGTATACTGTAAAAAAACTGTTGTTTTAAGATATTCAACAATACTTTTTAACAGAATTTCTACATTTTTACTCAAAACAAATTTTAACTGTAATCCAGCTCAATATAAAAAAAAATCCGTTATTTTTACAAACATTCTTTGACAAAAACAACAGTCCTGAAATAGCAAATCAGTTGGGAAACCGAAAATCTGTATTTTATTTAAAATACAAATATTTTCTGTAATTTAGGTTTGCGATCTTCGGGTGCCATGTTTTTTTGTTTTCATCTGATCGCTAAAACCACGCATTATTGCTCTTTTATTCGTATTTTATTAATAGTATCCTCCTTCTTACCTTGGATTTACAGTAAAACCCAAGAAAAACGCCAAGAACTCCCTAATACAACAAGAATATCTCACCCAAAATTTGCGTACCTCTCTATATTAAAAAAAAAGTAACAGTCGCCGCCGCTGCCGCCGCTGTTTCATAAAATCTTCACTTTGACAATTTTGAACTGTCACTACGCAAAATCTATTGAACGGAAATTATTAACATTTTGACCATTTGTAGACAAATGTATGAGGGTCCTTTTCGTTCCAATAGCTAATTAATGAGATAATTAGTTCTGGAATTATTTTATGTCAAAGTCGAAAATTATTTTTCTGCTGCGAGTTCGCCCCCAGCAAAATCTATTCGCAGCAGAAATATGATTTTTTGCAGCCGCATTCTCTTAGATGTGAAGTTTTGCACCTCGTCGCCCTTTTTTCGAATTTCGAATTAATTTTGGAGTGATTAAGTTTTAAAGTTTCGAAATTTTTGACGGGTTTTCGGTTTTTTCGTTATAAAAGAAAAACTAATCACAGAAGAACTATGATATTTTAAACACACATACAATTATTTTTTATAAAAATATTGGCGTTTTGTTTTTCAAAAAATTCTAATTAGTTTTGGAGTTATTAAGATTCAAAGTTTTAATTTTTTCTTCTCTTTCTGTGGCCGTTCACTAGAGAAACAGACGAGTTTTATGATGAGTCTGGATTGTTGAGATGAACAAGCGAGATCTGCTCGCTAAGATCGTGAAGCGATCTGAAAAGAACTGCGAAGCAGTTACGGGGGTTGGTGAGCGATAGCGAGCAGGGGGCAGGCCCCCTAGTTGCTTTAAAAACCTCTCAAATTATCGTTTGATATCATAAAAGCTTTTGTTTACAATCTCATAAATTATTTTTTTACGAATAAATTGTTGCCAGCGGCTTATCTCTAACTCATTAAGCTACATTTTATTCGATTAAATTAATTTATCCGAGAGAATTTCTTTCGTTAACTATTGTATTTTGTTATTTAATACAGAGAAGGTTTGTATTCAATAACAGAATTATAATAGAGGATTTCTCTGCGAAAATTACAGGGATTTCCTGGCAGAAAATTTAACAGAATTTCTGTTAAAAAACAATAGTTTTTTTTACAGTGTAGGTGGGGCAATAGTCCGATGTTTTTGGTTTTGAATTTTTGTGGCCCACAATTTGATCATTTTATCAAATTTCTGGAATGCAATCTAAAAAGCTTAGAATCTGCCCTATCATTTAATATATTTTCCAGCCTTGAGCTGTGATAATTTTGAGAAATATACAACTTTTTTGACAAAACCATTTTGTGGACATTTGCCCCAATTTTTGTGGTAAATATCCGCAGTGAGGATAATAATAATAATAATAATAATAATAATAATAATAATAATAATAATAATAATAATAATAATAATAATAATAATAATAATAGTAATAATAATAATAATAATAATAATAATAATAATAATAATAATAATAATAATAATAATAATAATAATAATAATAATAATAATAATAATAATAAGCTTTATTATTTTCATAACGAAAATTACAACAAAACTGACAAAGTAATATATTTATCACCAAGGGGACTTTTGTCCCGTTCAGGTGACAGATATATTTAATAAGATTACTATAATAATGCAAAACAAACAATACACAATACAAAAACAATATACAAAAATTTAAAATCAAATTACAAACGTTTAATAATAAAACAAAATTGGCAAGAGGCTGGTTATTTTAGGTATAGTTGCCTCAATTTAAATATGAAAATGACGGTCTATGTCGACCAAATTTATTAGGAAATTAAAAACCTCGCGTTTAAATGTTGAATATATCTTAATATTTTGAAGATAAGAAGGGGCAAATGGTTATAGATTTTGGGTGCTAAAAAGTAAAAATGCTTCCGAAATATTTCTTTAGAGAAATGAGGAATTTTATAAATTTCATTAGGTCTTCTTAGAGATACATTTAATTTAAAGTCACAAATTGATTTGTTTCTATACAAAAAAAGGGCTACACGGAATAAGAAGTCATATTTTAGAGATAGTAAGTTCAAATTTCTAAAAATATAAGCATTAGATTGATAGGGTTTTAAAATTTTGAAGCACTTGTTCTGGATCGAAATTAGTGGTAATAAATTACATTTATAATCGCCTCCCCAAATAATAATACTATAATTTAACAATAAGTAGAACTAAGAATAATAAAGTGTTTTTAAAAATATTGCATCTAATATTTTATTTAAAGAACAGAAGCAATACCTATTACAAGTTGTTTCTTAGTGTAGAAAATTATACCCGGACGTAAAAAAACCCTACTCTTTCTAGACCCTTGCCTCTTTAATTTTGCCTTATATTTTGTAAATTTTAAATGTTAAATTTAAATGTGTTGCTCTTATGTGAATAATAATCCTAATTTTGTATGCTATGTGTGCTTTTGTTAATATATTTTATAATTTTTAGTGTATTTTTCATTAACTGTTATCTGGAATAAAAAAGTAAATTCAAAAAAGTCTTCTCACTAAACACCCTAAAATTTCACACTTATATGGTTAAAAAATGATTGTTTTCATGTTATTAAACCAGTAAACAATATTTAATGATTAAAAGAAAAAATCCCGTCTCCTTAAAAGATTGATATTGGGGGGGGGTAAGGAATCCCCCTTGTATCTCTTGATCTAAGGGTCACACAAAAAAAGTTTTCATTAGAAAAGTTAAAGATGAATAAATTATCTAAAGAATGAATCCTTATTTTCTTTTCTATTATATTCGGTTCGAATTTTATGGTGAAAAACGCGCAGTTTTTAGTGAAAAATCGTGTTTTTTCGAAACTTTGACGGCTGGGCGCGGGGTCGAAATATTATTTTTTTGGTTTGAAACTTTCAGAATATTAGTTTGACATCAAATGGCACCTTTTGAAGGGGGGGCCGTGAAAAAAATTCGCACTTTGATTTTTAGCGACCACCCTAATGAACACTCCCAGTGAATGAACACACGGTCGTATAATCTCAATTATTAAGCTATTTGAACTCTGTATAGAGACTATCACTGAAATTCAGTAGTTGCAATAAGACCTCCTATAGGGTAGGCAATCGTTGATTTTACCGTATATACCGATTTCAATCTGTGTAAATTTATTTACTTATACTCGAGCTTCAGGCCCATGAAAAAATCTCCGGTAAGTTAAGATTTGACTTGATTCATTCATATTTTTCTAACTTATAATTGCGTTTATTATGATCTTTGTTGTTTTTTATCAACTGTTAAAGACTTAATCTTTGATATGTCATAATTCAGAAAGCTGTACTTTTGAAATTACGATAGATAAGGGGGTGTTCACTTACTGGAAGTGCAAACTGAGATTTCCCAGTGAATGAACAGGTGTTCATTCACTGGGAAAAATGCATATTTCGTAAAACCTCATGATCAGTGGCGGCTCGTAGCTCAAATTATTGGGGGTGCTGCTCCGGTGCTGATTCACCAAGTTGACACCGTATTTTAGTTAAAGAATAAAATTCCACATAAAACTCCATTCACAAGATCGAAGATCAAAATCACACTTTCTTTTACTTACTCTATTTTCTATATTTTGAAGTTAAAATTCACAACAGATACGCTAAAAGAGCAGAACACACCTTTTTCTGAATAAAACTTTAAAATTAAAATCTTACACGTTATACCATCCATATACGATGAGTTACTCTCTTGCACGCTACTAGAATGACTGAAAAATTACATTATCCAAAATCAAATTTGAAGTAAAAAAAAGAATAACATAAAAAAGGTAGGAAAAAATGAGATACATTACTGATATGTCAAATAAGCTGAATAGAATTAATAATTACTGTTTAAAAAAGAAGTTAAAAATAAAAAGGAAATCTGTGTTTATAAGAGATTTTTTCATCAATGAGCTGGTACTGGATTTATGATCCTTGACCATGCTGTAGTCCCCTTACCTTCACAAAACTCAATTCTTGGCGATGAAATTTCATACTTCATTTTTTTCTATAACGTCGAAAAAATCAATTAGAAGGGATGGGAACAATATAAAATTTAGATTTTACGCATAATTTACATTCCAAAACATGTGACTTACCTATATGTAACTCATAAATTACATCTTAAAAAGATGAAGTTTATTTTTTTTACAGTACCCCCAAGCTACTGAGACATTTCGAATCCAATTTGTTATGCATAAAAAGAGATAAAAACCCTTATTACAAAAAAAGTAAACACAAATCTTTATTGAATAGCCGAAACCGCTGAAGAGAATTGTTTCTTACTTTTGGAAAGAAAAAAAAGAAGCTATAAATAAAAAATGCAAACAGTGTTGAGTTTAAAAAAGCTAAAAGCCAATGTGATTTATTATTAGTAGAAATCGGTTATTTTTTTTTCTTACATCCGTTTTCAGTACGCTCGCAAAGAAGAAACTATCATTATTTTGCTCGGCGCCAGGGTCAGGGCTGTTGACACAACAGCCCCTCTCCTCCTTAATATAGATTCGCGTGCCAAATTCTTGATATTTTGATTCCATATGATAGAGCAAAGTTTTGATACCTCGTTCGGTGTATTTCCGGGTGCTGATCGACCCGGAAAGAAATTGTTGGCTAGACGGTGGAGTGTTTTGACTGCTTACAGCATTATGACTAATAACAGAGAATTATAAATGAAAAAGGGATAATAAGGAAGAATAAAGGGAAAAAATACGTCCTTTTTAAAATATTTTAAAGCTAATAAAAATTGGAATTTTGGTTGGGGGTGCTGCAGCTCCGCAGCCCCTATGGACGAGCCGCCACTGCTCATGAGTATAGTTTTATTTGATTCATAATGATGTAAGCTAAACTATGTAAAAATGCGCGATGATCAAAATTGTGTCCTTCCAGTAAATGAACAGGGTATGTTGATTAGAAAGTGCAAGTGTTCACATACTGGAAAGAATAATTAAACTAAGATTTACCAGTAAATGAACAACCTTTCATACTCTGTGAAACTGCTTATCTCGTGAACTAAAAGACCTATAGGCTTATTTGATGGCTTAAACTAGGACTAGGTTATAATAAAGATCAGTATTGTCTTTCCAAAGAATAAGTTTTTGATTTAAAAGTCTAGGTTTATACAAGGGTGTTTCATTATGAATAGGGAAACTTCTAGGGGAGAAGGGTACATCATAAGGGTTCAGAATTGCATAGGAACCCATGGTCCCAAACGAAAGGCATGGACGAATATAAGGGGGGGTTTAGGGGGTCCATACCCCCTTAGCCTAAACCTTATGTCAGCCAAACAGAAAGGTTCCTGTGCCAAATAACCAAAAAATGAGTGAAAATACAACTTTTTGGATCAGATTTTCTGTGAGAGGACACCCAGACACCCCTTTTTTGCTTGAGGGCATGTATTAACCACAAACATTTGTGATTAAGTTCACAAAAATTCACATTTGCCCTACATTTTACTCGAAAAGGGAAAACTATTAGAAACATTTTGGGTTCCAGAATCCCTTCGAAACAGTTTAGTAACGGCTCCCTTGGTCCTGAGGTCTTATAGGTTTTGCCCCCCCCCCAATCAAAAAGTTGATCTTACGCCCATGATTCTCCATTTTGTCCCTCCTCGTGATAAATGATAATCTAAGCTTTTATAACCACTTGTTAGGCTCAGAGGGAATTTCAAGGTATACAACCAGGCCCGTGCTGGGCCGCCCGGCGTATTTGACAAGTGCACATTCATCTTGCAACAGGGGGAGGGATCTCTCATTTCAACCAATCAGAGCGCAACGGCATCGAAGTAAGACTGAAACAAGATAGTAAATTAACATGCAAGCGTGTTTTTGCTTTATTCATTGCTACGCAAACGTGTATTAATTGTAAATGTAATCCAAAACATGTCAGTGGATATAACATTAGTGATCAACGATGAACCTCATTTAAAACCATGCTTAGGTATTGTGTCATTGATTTTAATAGTGCAAATTTTTTTTTACTTGAAATCAAAACTAGCTTGTGGTATATTAGTCTTTTTGAACTTACCAGATAAAAATAAATCAATAATGGACTACGTTTTCCCACTGTACTTTTAACTTAGCATACATGTAAACAAAAAACAAGACATCTTTATAATAAATAGAAATAGTGATCTTCAATAGAGCAGAATTCCCTTATTACCTAATCTTTTAAGTGTTTTTATTTAAGGCACTTAAAAATGCTCCATTGCTGTTTTAGTTCAATTGATAAAGTATTTCTGTGGCTGGTAGACAATGTCCACTAGAAGATACCTATTTAAATTACACTACTATATATAAATATGTTTTATAAGTGATGAAAAAATTTTGATGAACCTAAGTTAGCTGTATTCTAAGCTAGAAATTTCTTTAATAGCGATTTTTACTGGAATTTATATCTGCTCGAATCACGCATTTAAACTCGGAAAGAGCTTTAAATTCTTTTTCTACGAATTTATAAACGTAATCAGGCGGCAATAACTCTTCTAGAGACATCGTAAAAATTTAAGAACACAACGATCAGCACTATCAAGAATCGCGAATAGACATCAGAACAGCGCGCCAAAGCGTTTGTTTTGTTTACACACTTTCAGTTGCGCTCTGATTGGTTGAAATGAGAGATCCCTCCCCCTGTTGCAAGATGAATGTGCACTTGTCATATACGCCGCCGGGACAGCGGGACATATCCCGGTGCGCCCTCCAGCTAGTGTTCGGCACTAGTTAACTAGAACTAGTTGCAACTAGTAGTTAACTACCCATCAACTAGTAGTTAACTAGTAGTTTAACTACTTTTGGTTTAAACTAGTTTAACTAGTAGTTGAACTACTTTTTTTAACAACTACTAGTTGAAACTACTTTCAAATTTTCAACTACTTTAAAAAAAATTTTGTTTAAAATTTTTATCAAAATATACAAACAATACACTGCTATTGATAACAACAATGTCATGGTAGAGTACTCAAATACCATAACCAGAAATAAAGCGCCGTTTTGAGCGAAGCATAAAGTTTTTTTGATATAGATAAGAAAGATGTATTAGAATTTGGGCAAAAAATAGGTTATGAAATTAAATAGACTAGTTAACTAGTAGTTAACTACTTTGGGAAATAGTTAACTACTAGTTGCAACTAGTCCCAGGAAAAAATAGTTAACTACTAGTTGCAACTAGATTTTCCCAGACTAGTTAGTAGTTGGTAGTTAACTACTTTTTGACCACTAGTTGCCGAACACTACCTCCAGCCTGGAAATTTCGGCGCCCTCCTATTCCGAAACTGACAAGGCTTTGAGTGTTGCGACTGTAGGCTACTACTTAATAGAGGTGGGCGTCTTTAATCAAAACAGCAATACCTTTGAGAGTGTTAAGTCAAGGTAGTGTTTTATGCACTAAGGGAACCCTAAGCGAAAAAAAAGTACTAATACATACCTTGATAGTGGAAAACTAGGAGGTGTTTTCAGGGCACCCTTTTAAGCTACCGCGAAATTTTAAAAGTTCCGCTTTAATTTAACTGGGGTGATTTTTCATGGCGATTTTGCTCTTTGTTTAATACTTCGAATTTGCGAAGGCGGGGCGGTGTCTTTTAGACGCCCCTCTTCATGCACAAACAAGAAAATGCAAGGGCACCAGCACTGATTTTTTGTTGGGCCTTTAGTGAAATACGTTGAAATTGAAAGGGCGGGGAGTTAATTTTTTAGGGTTCTGTTATTTAAACAGGTAGTTACTTGACTAAGGGCCGTCCTTAGTCATTAGAGAGGAGTATCGAACGCAGGGCCATATCCAATGGGGTTTTAGGGGTTTAACCCCCAAAATTTAGAAAAATATTTATGCTGTTTTTTCCTCCGGGTGTAACCCAAAGGGTCTCAAAATGTGTCAAAACAGTACTTTTAGGAGTAAAAATTCCAAAAATTCTCTGGGGGAGGACCCCCAGACCCCTCTCGAATTTTTTTAATCCATTATAAACTGATTTTCCTTGAATATTCTCCTACTTACAAGGAGTAGTCCTCTTAGGGGCTCAAAATGATTAAAAATACTGTTTTTCACAAAAATCAATCAAATATATCTCAAATAGCAGTATTACTCGATTTTTTTTTTTTTATTGAGAAAAGAAATTTGTGAAACGTCGCCAATCTTAAAAGAAAAGTAAGTTTTTAGGTTTACAAATAATTATTTGGGCAGCGCCCTTTCACCCTTTGTCCACCGCCCTCTGAAGGTTCCCAGCACGTGCCTGTATACAACCTTCCTTTCGAAACCTCAAACTTTAAATTTTTCTCCATAGAAAACGACCAACCAAAGTAAAAATGGGTAAATAGGGTTCGGGGGTCCTCCTCCAAAAATGTTTAAATTTCAGTATGCTAAAAAGTCTTCTATAGCTACTTTATAGGGGGTTTTCAGGGAGCTTCGCAGGACGCATGTGGCCCGCCAGTTGGAAAACCCTGTTTTAGCTACACTTTCATTGTCCACTGCGACCCCTGAAAGAGGTTTCTTGACCCCCCCCCTTGTAAACGCTATAGCTACGTCCGTGCTGAGGTATTGATGATTAATTATGTTAATATGTCATATGCAATTAGTATAACGTCGCAATCGATGTCTGGCAAGATTTGCACCCACCTAATCCTAAGTACCTTTTGTGTGTGTGTGTGTATTGAAGAAATTTTAGAGTTCTTAGTAAAATATTTTCTATTTTATGTAACGCAGGCTGATGAGTTGAAAAAAAATCATGGTATTTTTCAGTGTTCATTTACTGGAAGACACTGTTCATACTTAGGGCAAACTTTGTTCAGGATTCCTTCAAAACTATTGATTTCTGAGATATGGAAATACTTCGATCATATTGCCAAGAAAAAGCCACTATGGAAACATACCTTATTTTTAGAAATTGCCCGAGAAAAAGCCCTAAAAATTTTTTTTGAAGTGGGAAAATCGCAAACCCAAATGCTAAGTGTTCATCACTGGGCGGTTCACCCTATTCTGCATCCCTGGTTTTAGATGACAACTCTGGATTGAAATTTTGATGCACTAAATTTCAAAATTGTATAAACAATATGAATTCCAAGTAAAGGGGGGTCTGGGGGGTCCTCCCCCATAAAAAATTTTGGAAATTTGCCCCTCAAAAGAGTGTTAAGAAAATTTTTTGAATTTCGCCCCTTAAAGTGGCATTTGAGGAAAAACCGTACTCAATAGATTTCAAAATTTCGAGGGGGTTTGGGGGTCCTCCCCCAGAAAAATTTTGGAAATTTTACCCTTAAACTTTAAAACTCATTTTGAGACCCTTTGGGTTATACCCGAAGAGGATCGCTCCTTGTGAGGCATAATTTTCAAGAAAAATAGTAGCATAAAAGTTTATGTCAAAATTTCGGGGGGGGGTATTGAAATTTTGATAACATTAGAGTGATTTTCGGGAGCGAGGTACACATTTTTGATTAGGCTGAAAAATAACACCAAATATTCTGTAAAGTCTAAAGTGTCCTGGTAAATACAGTCGAAACATTTTTGGCAAAACAAATTTTTTTTCAGGAGTGTGCCCATTTTTTGTGTTACGTCTCAGCGCTATGTTCCGAGTGGAAACATGGAATGCAAAATCTTTCAATTAAATGAAACAGAAAATATTTTAACATTATTCGGTAATAAATCATTTTAAAAAATAAATTTAAAAGGGATTAAAATTCTTTAAATTTTTTAAACAATTTAAATTTTAAAAAAATATTTTTTAAAAAAATTTGAAATTTGTAGCATTGGCAAACATGTCAATTCGCTCCAAACGAGTGTTGTTTACGAATATCAGGTTAATTTTTCAATACAATTTAAAGCTTCAATTTTTACCTAAAGTGCAGGTTATTTTATGGAGGGAGGAGGCCTCGTGCTGCCATCTTAAAATAGGAAAATAAATCGAAAGAAATGTAACTGACCATTCATATTTTCTGCAAAGGGAATTCTACATTTTTTCGACAGACAGGAAGTATCTCGAGCTGTTGTTTTTTTAGTTAAATCAAGGGAATTACCACTAAAATAGGTACTACCTTACTTTCGCATTAGCCCGCCGTCGACCCGCCAACAAACAGGAGCGATTTTGCAATGGGCCCGACTTACAAGTTTAGGGTCCCAGGGCAAAATAAAAATAACATTTGAGACCATAAGAAGGTGTCGTCATAACATTCTTGCGAGTCCCTTCATACCAAAATTTTTTCAAAGGGCACTTGTATTTTAATATAGTTAGTTATTGGTTGGTTGGTTGGGTTTTTTTTACAGGTTCTAGTTAGTTATTAATACATTTTGTAAAATAATATAATTTAGGGCCAGATTCAACATCATAACAATAATTTTATCCCAAACAATGAATTCATGCGAATTTTGAACTCACAAGAGATTGTCAATTTTAATTTAAAGATAACTTTAAGCGTCGATATTTGGAACCATTATTTGTTCTGTTTTTAAAAATGACGGAATTGTGCTTTTTATACATTTTTAGGTGATTATTTAGGCCCTGAAAAACTGTAATAAATTGAATTCACTAGTATACTTTTCCACAATATTTCCCCAGATGGCTAAAATTTCCCCCCGATCCTAGATCGCCAGATCGGACATAGTCTGCATCCCTGGGTTATTGCACTGTTTTAGATCTTAAACTTTGAAATACCTTTGAAACCTTTTATAGGTTTCATTTTTTATAAGTAAAACTTAATTTAAAACCGTAGAGATCGGAAATGACATGGATTATTCCTATACCGGAAGTGAAAATCGATTTTCTTTAATAAAGTTATGAAAATTCTCTCTTTTTAACGTATTAGGGGAAAAGTTTAAACAAAAACTTCATTTCTTCACAATTTTAACAAAAATTAAAAAGTATTAAACAGTTTTCAGATTCAGAAGGATTTTTGAGTACTTAAATTTCATAAGATCAGGTGTTAAGACTACTAGATGTTTTAAAAACAAGAAACATTTTTATAAACACATAAGAAACAATTTAAATTTTTATAATAAAACACCTGTTCTTCCAAACCCTGTTTAGTAAATTATTTTCCAGCTACATCTGCTCCATAACTTTTCAATTAAATAATTATATATTTTTATTTTAAGTAGCTATATTTACACTTTGCTATTTTACGTTAAAATACATAATTGAGCATTGAGCAGTTTTATTTTAAGGTAAGTCGGGGGCCCAGGGGCGGATCCAGACCAGCACGGCTCCAAACATCACCTTTACCTTTTGAGAAAAATGTACAAATGTTTGGAATTTTCTAAAAAAGTATCACCCAAAAGATTCCCTTTAGGTACCTCCTGGGGGTATGGGGGTCCTCCCCCATAAAAATTTTGAAATTTGAACCGTAAAAGTAGGGTTTTAATTTAACTCATTTTCAGTATTTTTTTTGGGGTCCAGGTGGGGCACTATTCAGAGTGCAACCCCTTGGATCCGAGCCTCGGAAAGGCCTCGCGCCCAAGAAAGAGAACCTAAAAATCAATGATTTTTTTCCATTTTTTAAAAAGTGAATTTTTTTTTAGAAAAATTTAGAAATTTTGACTATGTGAACCACAACTAGTTAAAACCCTGTATTTTAGGGTCAAATTACAAAAAAATTTCTGAGGGAGGACTCCCAAACCGCCAAACCCCCTTTTGTATTGTACTTAGAACTTATTATTAACAACTTTGATATAATTAGTTCATCGAAATCCAAATCCTACCTAAAAATGTATGTCCAAAATTAAAAAAGTATACAAACAAAAACAAGTTGAAACCTTGTTTTTAGAGCAGTTTTCAAAAAATTTTCTATAAGGAAGAACCCCCAGACCCCCTTTTGCACTTGGAACTGTATTAATTAGTGTTCGGCAACTAGTGGTCAAAAAGTAGTTAACTACCAACTACTAACTAGTCTGGGAAAATCTAGTTGCAACTAGTAGTTAACTATTTTTTCCTGGGACTAGTTGCAACTAGTAGTTAACTATTTCCCAAGTCATGAAAGTTGGGTCTAAGTATAGTAAAAAGACCATGCCCTATCCGATGAGACAACTTTCAACGCCCTCTAGCGGAAACTTTAAGAGTTATAATTTTTATTTTAAAAACTATGTGGGGCACGTGAAAAAAGTCAGTGACTAAGTTGTAGAGCAGCATCGATTCATTATAAATCGACACCTCTACCACAAAAATGACTACAATAAAACTCATTAAACGCCTTTTTATTTAATTGTGATTTGGAACACTCAACCTCACGAAACGCTTAACCGCTTGCTTGTTCATTTGTGGTCTCGAACACTTAACCTCACGAAACTCCTCATGAAAATGAACTGATTACATTTACCGCAGATGCTCTATGTCATTCCAGTCTGCGACGCACGTTTGGACTCTAGATTGAATATCGAGCCTAGCCTCATTTCAATTCAATAGCCTCTTAATTATTATATCCAAAAAGATAGTGCGTTTCAAGCACCAAGTTAGTACATGCAAAAGCGTTTCGTGTGGTTAAGTGTTCGAGACCACAAATAAACAAGCAAGCGGTTAAGCGTTTCGTGAGGTTGAGTGTTCCAAATCACAATTAAATAAAAAGGCGTTTAATGAGTTTTATTGTAGTCATTTTTGTGGTAGAGGTGTCGATTTATAATGATTCGATGCTGCTCTACAACTTAGTCACTGACTTTTTTCACGTACCTCACATAGTTTTTAAAATAAAAATTATAACTCTTAAAGTTTCCGCTAGAGGGCGTTGAAAGTTGTCTCATCGGATAAGGCATGGTCACTTTACTATACCTAGACCCAACTTTCATGACTATATCTGTAGGGGTTCAAAAGTTAAAGGGGTTGGGCCACTTTTCGTGGGACACCCTGTATATCACAAAAAACTTTATGCTTCGCTCAAAACGGCGCTTTATTTATGGTTATGATATTTGAGTACTCTACCATGACACTGTAGTTATTAGGGTGGTCTAAAAAACCAAAAGTCCGATTTTTTTCGGGGCATCCCCCCCAAAATGTGACCCTCAGTATAAAACTAATATTCTGAAAGTTTCAGCTCAAAAAAATAATATTTAGACCCCGCCCCCGAGCATCAAAGTTCCAAAAAAACTCGAAATTTTACACGTTTTCACCTATAAAATCTGAACCGGTTGTTGTAAAAATACAAGACTAGTATCAATTTTGTAGATTAATTATTTAGTTTCAACTTTTTTAATTGAAACTTGTTTGTAGAACTTACAGATCAAACGATACAAGGGGTTTTACTAACTCCCCCCGCAATATCAATTTTTTAAGGAGTGTCAGGAAATTCCTGAAAATGTTTCAGCTACCGTAAAATGGTTCAAAAACATATAAATAATGGTTATTGACTGCATAGGTGTAAAATTTAAGAGATTTACAATGAAAAAAATAATTTTTGTTCATACCTGTTAATTTTTTAACTATCCTAAAATAATTCAAATAAAATACATAAATTAATTTTTTAAACTAGTTAATAAATGCATGAGGTGTAAAAGTTGACAAACAAGCAAAAAAAGTTCAAATTTATTAATTTTAACCCATTTTCAAAATTTTTCTCTTTACTGAGTTAGGTGTAAGAAGACTGAATGGTGTATTTCCCCACAAGATCGCCCTAGAGCGGTATTTGACTTAAAAAATGGGATCAACTACAGGACCTCCACCTGAAGTTTTTAAAAGTTTCAATTTAAAATGGACTTAAATCAATAAAAATAGCTACGGAAAAAGAGTTGATAAAAAGAGGTCAAGTTAAAATCAAAATGGTATCGGAAATGTTGGAAGCTTCATAGCTGGGCTTGATACATCGAACCAAATATCATTTAGAGCCCCAGGTGCCATGCATCATGCTAGTGCTAGATAGATGACAAATGCCCTCTATTGAGTGAAAATTATCTTTTCGGGTACGAATTCCCTCTAACTCTTACAGAGATAGATACATATACCATTAGAAGTATTTGTATTTCCTTAATAGACATCAAAATTAAAGTTTGGTTAAATGCACCAAAGAAATTTGCAAATATTTACGAAAAATATATGTAGAAGTATCAAGAGTTATAACCACAGTACCATAGTTTAAGAACTTGGTGTCTTAAACCCTGAAACATTTGAATTTTTGACGAAAGTTTTATTAAAGAAATTAAAATTAACATGCCTTTGTCTAATGGGAAATACTAGAGGAAGACTATAGTGAGGAAAATAGAATAATAAAAGTGAAAGTGAAAAGTTTCCATTAATCAAAATACTAGCTAATAGTTTCAGAAAATTATCACGCAGTAGAGGGCTTTTGACATCCATCTAGATTCTAGAATGATGCATGGCACCTGGTGGTCTAATTGATATTTGGTTTGATGTGTCAAGCCCTTATAAATATTTGGCCCTTGGAATACTTCCCTGTAGTCTTGAAAGATATTTCGGGTTTTTCAATTGTCCAGGTATAAGCTTCCAACATTTTCAATGTCATTTAATTTTAACTCTTGACCTCTTTTTATCAACACTTGCTCCGTAGCTATTTTAATTGATATCAGTCCATTTTAAATTGAAACTTTTAAAATCTTCAGGTGGAGGTCCTGTAGTTGATCCCATTTTTTAAGTCAAATACCGCTCTCAAAACTTCTTCTAAAATAGGGCGATCTTGTGGGAAAATACACTATTCAGTCTTCTTACACCTAACTCAGTGAAGAGAAAAATTTTGGAAATGGGTTAAAATTAATAAATTTGAACTTTTTTTGCTTATTTGTCAACTTTTACACCTTATGCATTTATTAACTAGTTTAAAAAATTAATTTATGTATTTTATTTGAATTATTTTAAGATAGTTAAGAAATTAACAGGTAAGAACAAAAATTATTTTTTTTATTGTAAATCTCTTAAATTTTATACCTATGCAGTCAATAACCATTATTTATATCTTTTTGAACCATTTTACGGTAGCTGAAACATTTTAAGGAATTTCCTGACACTCCTTAAAAAATTGATATTGCGGAGGGAGTTAGTAAAACCCCTTGTATCGTTTGATCTGTAAGTTCTAAAAACAAGTTTCAATGAGAAAAGTTGAAGCTAAATAAATAATCTACAAAATGAAACCAGTCTTGTATTTTTACAACAATAACCGGTTCGGATTTTATAGGTGAAAACGTGCAAAATTTCGAGTTTTTTTGGAACTTTGACGCTCGGGGGCGGGGTCTAAATATTATTTTTTTGAGTTGAAACTTTCAGAATATTTGTTTTGTACCGAGGGTCCCATTTCTTGAGGGGGGGGTACCCCGAAACTTTGGACGAAAAAAATTTTAAATATTTTTGAAATTTTAAACAAAATTTTTTTTAAAGTAGTTGAAAATTTGAAAGTAGTTTCAACTAGTGTAGTTCAACTACTAGTTAAACTAGTTTAAACCAAAAGTAGTTAAACTACTAGTTAACTACTAGTTGATCGGTAGTTAACTACTAGTTGCAACTAGTTCTAGTTAACTAGTGCCGAACACTAGTATTAATTATAACTTTTTTAATACTTAGATTATGAAAATGCAAATCCTATATAAAAATATATATCCAATATTCGATATCCAATTCAATATCCAATATAGTACCAAAACTAATTAAAAACCTGTTTTATGAGTTGACAATCTCTAGTGAGTTCAAAATTCGCATGAATTCATTGTTTGGGATAAAATTATTGTTATGTTTGTTGAATCTGGCCCTAAATTATATTATTTTACAAAATGTATTAATAATTAACTAGTTATTTTTAAATACAAGTGCCCTTTGAAAAAATTTTGGTATGTGACTCTTAAGAATGTTTCGACGACGCCTTCTTATGGTCTTGCTCCGCCACTGGCGGAGGAACCCAAATGTTATTTTTATTTTGCCCTGGGACCCTAAACTTGTAAGTCGGGCCCATTTTGCAACATCGCTCCTGTTGTTGGCGGGTCGACGGCGGGCTAATGCGAAACTAAGGTAGTACCTATTTTAGTGGTAATTCCCTTGATTTAACTTAAATAAACAACAGCTCGAGATACTTCCTGTCTGTCCAAAAAATGTAGAATTCCCTTTGCAGAAAATATGAATGGTCAGTTACCTTTCTATTAAAAGATGGTTTCCTATTAAAAGATGGCAGCACAAGGCCTCCTCCCTCCATAAAATAACCTGCACTTTAGGTAAAAATTGAAGCTTTAAATTGTATTGAAAAATTAACCTGATATTCGTAAACAACACTCGTTTGGAGCGAATTGACATGCATGCCTATGCTACAAAGCATGCATGCCTATGCTCAAATTTTTAAAAAAAATATTTTTTTTAAAATTTAAATTGTTTAAAAAATTTAAAGAATTTTTTATCCCTTTTAAATTTATTTTTTTAAATGATTTATTACCGAATAATGTTAAAATATTTTCTGTTTCATTTAATTGAAAGATTTTGCATACCATATTTCCACTCGGAACATAGCGCTGAGACGTAACACAAAAATGGGCACACTCCTGAAAAAAAATTTGTTTTGCCAAAAATGTTTCGACTGTATTTACTAGGCTAGGACACTTTAGACTTTACAGAATATTTGGTGTTATTTTCAGCCTTATCAAAAATGTGTACCTCGCTCCCGAAAATCACTCTAATGTTTTCAAAATTTCATTACCCCCCCCCCCCGAAATTTTGACATAAACTTTTATGCTACTATTTTTCTTGAAAATTATGTCTCACAAGGAGCGATCCTCTTCGGGTATAACCCAAAGGGTCTCAAAATGAGTCAAAATCCTACTTTTAAGGGTAAAATTTCCAAAATGTTTCTGGGGGAGGACCCCCAAACCCCCTCGAAATTTGGAAATCTATTAAGTACGGTTTTTCCTTAAATGCCACTTTAAGGGGCAAATTCAAAAACTTTTTTGTGGTAGGAACCCAAAAACCCCCTCAACATTTTGCCATTTATTACAATATATCTTCGTTTTACCTTGAAAATTCGACCGCTTGCTATGAGGGGGGCTCTTTGGGGTCTAATCTTGTCTCGGAATGTGCTAAAACACTCTTTTGAGGGACAAATTTCCAAAATTTTTCTGGGGGAGGACCCCCCCCCCAGACCCCCCTTTACTTGGAATTCATATTGTTTACACAATTTTGAAATTTAGTGCAACAAAATTTCAATCCAGAGTTGTCATCTCAAACCAGGGATGCAGAATATGTCCGATCCGGCGATCTAGGATCGGGGGAAATTTTAGCCATCTGGGGAAATATTGTGGAAAAGTATACTAGTGAATTCAATTTCAGTACAGTAATCAAAATTTACTTTGCGATTTTCGCCTTCACCATCACAGATCGAAGGTTCACTTTCGAAAACTCTTAAGTATCTTGGGTTTAACAAAATAAGTCTATTGCTTTTAGAGATAGAACTTTCATTTTACATATTTTTGATACCGACGATAATTCTGAAGTTTTGTAGACCTTTATCACTTTTTTAAAAATGTGGCAGCAAAGTTTCTCCTATATTGATGTAATGAAACACGAATTTAATGCTGGTGTACATCTAGTTTGGTGGAAACTATGTCGCCACCATTTTTAGTGTTTAGTAACTCAAACAGTGCATCTCGCTGCCACCTCACATGCTCAAGTTCTGTTCCAGGGTTGGTCTTTTATTTAGGCATGCCAGGAAAATTGTTATGGACAAAATATGAGGAATGAAAGTAGGGAATAAATTATTTAGTTTATAAACTCATAGTATAATTGCTATGAAAACACAGAAAAAAGATTAACACAGAGCAATAAAAACATGCAAAAAAATCAATAAATATTAATTTGTAAATATAAAAACATTACTTTTAAATGTACGTATTTTGGAAACAGCTGGTCTAGGTAACGTTTTATGGATGAGCTATGGATGATTCAGAAATTGTCTGGATCAGTGGTTCCCAACTCAAAGAAGTCCGCGGACAACTAAGTTTAAAATTGAAACCTTCACGGACCCCTCTGTACTATAGCTTAAAATGCTTTACCCTCATAAAATTGCAAGATGAAAGTTTGTATTCCCTAATTAAGCGTGTAAATTTATATGAAGCTCTGAATTATAATTCTATTTTAAGAAAATTTTAATTATATCCTTTGTTATGATATAATTAAATCTCCGGGCCGAGCTTTTTCCAGAGCTCTTAATTTCACTCTAAATATTTATTGTACACAAAAGTATTGTTAATAATTAAGTGGTGACTATTATCCCCACAAATAACTCAGCCTAAATTCATCGTCACGGATATAGTTAAATCTTTTCTCGTTCAAGTCACTCAAATTTGTATTTATTGGATTTTTTTGTGCTTCGCCTGGCCCCTTCACGGACCACTTCCGAGACTCTCACGGACCACCTGTTGGGAACCACTGGTCTAGGCAGATCCAAACTTCTCCAGTTCGCATCTATGTGGACGTTCAATGGATGACAGCTAGACGTATTCTGGAAGAGCCTAGAGGACATTTTGACATGTTCTGGATCATTAATAGACGAGTTATGGATGAGGATGTCTTTTGATGAGCATTAGACGTCTATTGACTGTGTTATGTAATCCAAGTTGCACTGTATGTATTGAGGTTTGTGTGTCAGAGAAGAGAGACCACCTGATAGACGGTAGTCAGACGTCCGTCGTAAGTCTGGGCTGTGGCAGTGCATCGATAGACCCCGCTGTCCTGACGCCCAGGATCCCTCACCAGGAGAATGGACTTGCCCATGTGGTCATAAGACCTGATGCGGGAGTCTTGATGGAAGCAATGAGGGCAAGGGTAGATAGGCTCCTCGTAGTCGCCTCGCATCTTGGACCACACCACGTTCTGTAAAAAAAGTACTCAATTCACTTATTTGATCATCATCATCATCATATTGTAGTTCTAAGTAGAGTGGCACAAAAGGCCTTAAGTCCCAAAAAAATTTACAAAAAATCTTCCAGTCTCAAAAGGGGTAGTGATAATTTGCTAAAATTATACACAGGTGAGAGTTCGGATCGTAGAATTAACTTAACTTCAGAAGTAATCCACCCTAAATCCCTGGTTGTCATTCAACTAAGAACAATGTCCAAAAATGAATTAAAAACTCAACTGTCGAAAAAAACCCATCAAAGGTCGAATTTTTAAAAGTTAGACGGGGAAACCACAGACCTTTGGAATTTATCTTTAACTCCAAATTTCAGTTAATCATGATTCAAATCTTGCCTAAAAATATTCTATAAAAGCTACATCTAACCTGTTAAGGAGGTACTTAAGAAAATTTTCATGCCCCCCTGGGGTATAATATATCCCACTGGAGGGCCCGGTAGTCAAATTTGTCCCCGGTGACCATCCCGGTCACTTCCCGAAGCATCCACTGTACTTATGATACGTGGAATTTGGGCTCAGTGTGTCTTTGCTCAGACAGTAGCAGGTTAGTCCGTTCTGTAGTGAAGACAGCGAAATATTTATGCAAAGTGGACGTTTTGGAACATTAATTTCATTTTGACAGAGCGGTGCACAAAGGCCACGCTCGGCTGCGGGTTTATAATTGGACCTCGCTCAACTGTTGGCTCGTAAAACACGAATGGCCACCCGTTGAGTGTCCTCGGCGCCATTTAACTATCGAAGATTAGCCTATCAAAAGAAGTTGTGCTCAAACAGTGATTGAGATGCGTTCAGACTGGTTTGTTCGGCTTGCATGTCGAATACATGATTCTTCCATTCGGTACGAGGATTTATTTCTATGGTTAGAGAACCTGCCACTTACACTATAAAAATAATCGTAAAAAACAGACTGTACAAACTGAGGCCCTGGCGCAGTAGCGGATCCAGGGGGGGGTCTAGGGGGCTTGAGCCCCCCACCAAAATGAAAAATTTTACACTAAATAATATAGAATTTTATGCACCAAAATGAGTTAAAACCATGTTATTTTAAGGTCAAATTTTCAAAAAATTTCTGGGGGAGGACCCCCAGACCCCCTTGGTACTTGTAACTCTATTATTACAACTCTATTTTTTACTAAATTTGTTAAAACGCAAAAATTCTACCATAAAATCTATATTCGAAATTCGTATGAGGTGTACCAAAACAAGTTGAAAAAGTGGGTTTTTTTACTTAAATTTTCAGAAATTTTCTAGGGGAGGACCCCTAGAGCTACTTGCTACTTGTAACTCTATTACTACAACTTTTTTTTATATTAAGTTTGTAAAAACACAAAAATTCTACCATGAAATCTATATCCGAAATCGGATGAGGCGTACCAAAACGAAAAGTGTTTTTTTTTACTTAAATTTCCAAAAAATTTCTGGGGGAGAACCCCCAGACCCCCCTTTTAGTGGTTGGAGCTGGATATTTCACTACCTTTTCCATATTAAGATGATCAAGAAGATACAATTGGATTATGAAAATTCTTAGCCCCCCCCCCAAAACCAAATCCTGGATCCCCCACTGCCCTGGCGCTTGAATAAACCTTCATAAAAACTCGAATTTTTAATCAAAAATGCTGAAATCCCGTGTATCTGCCTAAAAGATTTCCACCTGTCACCTCCTAAAGTTTAAATAGAGTGGGTATGTTATTTTCTGAGTTAGGTTGTTGTTCTTATTGAAATGCTTCGAAAATCGGGAGGATTCGGGCGAGTTATAACCAAAGAGGTGTCCAAAAGTAACTAGAATCTATTATTTTTCTTGCAAAAAAGGAAATTTAAGGTAAACAGCACTAAATCAACTGCGAAAATCGGCTCCCCTTTGAAGATAAGATAATCTTGGACACTTCCTCCTGAGTGCTGGTGCTTTTCAAAATAGTCTAATATTATGTATACATATTAATAAAAAGCAGTCAACTTAAAAATGAGTTTTTATGCCCTTTGAACGATTAAATTATATATTTAAACTTTCCGTGATAAAATTTTTGGATTCACTGAACATTTGGAACGGAAAACGGTGTGCAGGGCCTGAGAGGCCCTGCACGCGTGCCCGTGTAACAGAAAGTAGCGCTCGTCCTCCCGGGTTAACGTAAAACCTAAATTGTTAAAAACCTGACGTACAGCGGAAAAATGGTGGTCATATTTGGATTCAGCGCACCAAATATTATAAGAATCAGTTGAAATATCTATAACCGCTTTTAGAAAGGTTTTTTTTTTTTTGCAGACCTGTGCAGTTAGGCAGGACATGCCCAGAACCTATGTTAACTAAAGAACTGTTGAATAAAACAAGGTGTGTATTCTATCAGCATTTAAATATGTTGAGAACGATAGCGAGCGATAGCCCCCTAGTATTGTTGAAAGTCATAAATTTAAACTTAAACAGCTTTGTGATGGTCATTATTTTTATAATCAATGGGGAGTTTTTTGCCTCATCAAGTTCATAAATCCCAGTTTTTTTACTTTCTATTTTGAGCACAAATTCTTATATTATAAGTTCATTAAGATAGAAATTCTAAGATCAAATTCTAATTATTTTATAGTTTAGGATGATGTTTTAATTTCTTAAATTATCCAATTTTTAAGTTGATGTTTAAAAATTTTCAGTTTAAATGGATTTGTTTTCAGATTATTCGTATTAAAATTATATGTGTTCAGAATTTGAAAAAATAGCTTATACGAATTTTTGGTTAATTTCAAAATCGGGTTCAGTCGGGATAGGGATAATCAATTTTTTAAGGGAAATTTCTTTAAATTTTTCAGCTACCGTAAAATGGTTCAATATCATGTAATTAATGGTTTTTTTGACTGCATAGGTATGAAATTTAAGAGATTAACAAAAGAAAAAAAAACATATTTTTGTACTTACATACCTGTTAATTTTTTAACTACATCATAAATGTATAAGGTGAAACAGTTGACAAACATCAAAGTGAATAAGTCCAAACCAAATTAATAAATTTTTCATTTTTGTGCTGGGGAAAGGGAAAATTTTATTTTAAAAAAGGGAAATTTTATTTTCTTCACTCTGGCTGGGTTTAAGAAGACTGAATGGGCTAAGATCGTCCTATTTTATAAGTAGTTTTGAGAGCAGTATTCGACTTTATAAAATGGGATCAAATACAAGACCTCAACCTGAAGTTTTTAAATTTAAATTGGACTGAAGTAAATAAAATAGCTACAAATAATAAGCTGGAGTTGTTGATAAAAAGTTAAATGAAAATTAAATAAGATTTAAAATATTGGAAGTTTCATGTATGGGCAATTGGAAAAACCCAAAATATCCTCCAAGGGAAGACTACAGGGAATAATTGCAACTTCTTGGTACATAAGACTTGATAAATCAAACCAAATATCATTTAGAGCACCAGGTGCCATGCGCAATCAGAAGTGTCTGTGTTATTATTCTAATTAACACCTACACATTAAAGTTTGGTTTAATCATGGCTTACTAGATACTATACTAATCTATCTACTATCTGGTATAGTATCTAGTAAGCCGTGGTTTAATGCACCAGATGCAACAATAGCTTCATATGAAGGTCTTAAATTTATTAAACTTTTAATTAGCTACAAAAAATAAATACAGAAATTTCAAAAATAGCATTAACAAAATTTTTTAACCCCTTGTAGTGTTTCAACCCTGAAACATTTGAATTTTTTGACGAAAGTATATTGAAAAAGAAATTGAACGTAACATTCTGTTGTATTATGAACAGAGGATGAGAGGTTTAACAGGAAACAGAGGAAACCTATACACAGAGGTTTTATAGGATGAGGATGAACTATAAAACTAGCTGAAGACTAGGAGGAAATAGAATAATAAAAATGAGAGTTAATTTAAGTGTCTAAATATCTGCAAAGAACTCAATAGTTTCATCACTCCGTTTACTTACGAGTACATTGAACTTTTTCAAAAGATTTAACATTTCTACTAAGTTTTTAAACGCTGATCAAGACATTTGGAATACTAACTGGAATTTTCACACAAATACAGGGCTTTTGCTATCCATGTAGCATGATCCATGGAATTTGATGGGGCTCTAAATGATATTTGGTTTGATATATCAAGCCTTATATAAACACCAAGCACTTGCAATAAATCCCTGAAGTCTTTCTTCCTTTGGAAGATATTTTGAGTTTTTCCAATCGCCCAGACATGAGACATGATTTTAAATGTTATTTAATTTTGATTTGACTTCTTTATCATCAACTCCAGCTCAAAAAACTGCATCAAATGTATGTAATTTTGGTGTTAATTTATGTGTTTTTTGCAGGGCCGTATCCAAGGGGGGGGGGGTTTAGGGGTTTAACCCCCCCCCCCCGAAATTTTGACATCAATTTTTATACTGCTATTTTTCTTGAAAATTATGTCTCACAAGGAGCGATCCTCTTCGGGTATAACCCAAAGGGTCTCAAAATGAGTCAAAACCCTACTTTTAAGGGTAAAATTTCCAAAATTTTTCTGGGGGAGGTCCCCCAAACCCCCTCGAAATTTTGAAATCTATTAAGTATGGTTTTTCCTTCAAACTTGTGTGATTTACAGGGAGTGGTCCTCTTTGATGTAACTTAAAGTGTCTCAAAATGAGTTAAAATGCCACTTTTAGGGGCAAAATTCAAAATTTTTTCTGGATTAGGAACCCAAAAACCCCCTCAACATTTTGCCATTTATGACAATATACCTACCTTCTTTTTACCTTGAAAATTCGGCCGCTTATAATGAGTGGTTCTCTTTGGGTGTAATCTAAAGGGTCTCAAAATGAGCTAAAACACTCTTTTGAGGGGCAAATTTCCAAATTTTTTCTGGGGGGAGTTAACATATAAAAGTACTTGTAAGGAGGTACCTCAGAAGATATCGGAGTCAACCCCCCCCCCCCCGAAACAAAAGTCTGGTTACGGCCCTGGTTTTTTGGTTCTACTTGCATTTTGATCGGTCTTCAAGGGATATTTCAGTTGGGAATTTTTTTAAATTCATTTTTGTGATATTTTAGACCCCTCTTCATGGACTTAACAATGAGCCCGGCCTATACAAATATGGCGTCTAGTCGGTTACCGAGGCTCCTATTCAATAGTATTACTGAGTCACGTGATGTCCACTCTAATATACTATTAGATCTCTATGGTATCATTAATGGACTCTAACCGCCTATCTGGTTCGAGACTTCACACGGAACCAACATGTGACCTACTGAGCTTGCAATGGACTCTAACCGTCTGACTTCACACGGAACCAACACGTGACCTACTGAGCTTGCAATTGGTTACCACAGATACTACACTAGTCACGTGTTGGTTCCGTGTGACGTCAGACGGTTAGAGTCCATTCTTACTTGCGTAGGTTTATTTCTCTCTCTTTAAAAAGCATTTTGCCTCTGTTGATAAACATAAAAATATTAACTTAAAACAATGGGTTAAATTGAAATCAATTCATTATTTACAAATGGAAGGCTTTGGTGGGAATGCGACCTCTCATCCAGAAGTTGCAAGCTTTCGTTTAATATCCTTTTGTCCATATCGTTTCGGTGATTGCCGGAAAGGATACTCCCCACGAAGTTATCATTGGAACAAAAAGTAAAAATAACACATAATTTACTATTGGAAGGCTTATGTGGGAATGCGACCTAAATTTGGCTTATCCATGGGCCGTAAGCTTTCGTTGAAGACCAAGTTTGTCCAAATCGGTTCGATGGCTGGTGGAAAGAAAATTAACAATTATTTTAATATGTGTGATTATAAATAAAATAACTAAATTGTTATGGTTCATTTTTGCAATTTAATTCATATTTGAAATTTTAGTAGTTATGAAGAAACGTATGATAAAGTTCAAAAGAAGACAATAAAACCTCCAAAAAAAATAATAAAAAGCCCTCAAGAAAATACAACAATGAAATGAATGGAGGTTATGAACAAATTAGATGGACCCGGGGGATAGGTGTGAAAAAGGCTGATTAATATGTTCTTTGCTATAGTGAAGTTAGTTTCTGAAAAATACCTTAACTGGGTTATGAGATGAGTTGACTTACCGACACGACGTAGCCCTCGAACTGATTGAGGGAGCAGGAGAGCTCGGCGTAGCCCCTGTTCCAAGAGGCCGAGCCCTCCCCGAGGTAAGTGCCCGGGTAGAGCTCCTCTCCGGACCGGCGTCGGTCGCCCCAGTAGGTGGCAGCGGCCACCCCCAACAGCATCAGGAGCAGCATGGCGGAATGAGCGAGCGACCGGCGGCGGCCTTTTATAGAGCACTGTCACGCAAGGATTCTTTGGTTGGGAGGAACTGTTTAGAAACTTTTATTTGGGGCCTGTCAATTGAAAATCAGCCAGCGGTTTTCATCAAAAACGGATCATTGTTTTCTGATCAGGAAAGAAAAATTACGTTTTAATGACCGCTGTAATCATAATTTTTAATGATAATCTGTGAGGAATACGTTCCGAGTAATGTTTTTTTTTTTTTTGAATCTAGAAAAAAAAATAATATTTGTCACGCGCTCGTGAAAAATCGCCAATTTGCCAAATTATTCTGAAAAAAAGAACCCATTCTCAAAAAATTGGATTGCCGATTTTGCCAAGGTTAAACGATAAGTTTTGGCGATGTGTGATTTTTTTCTATTGATCGAAATATTTTTCAACATGAGTTATAATCATTATGAGTAAAACCGTATCGCTCAAAAGTAATCCTAATTTTAATGTAAACCAATTTCGATCAAATCCGTTAGTGAGTACTTTAGCCCCGTTTTTTTAAAAACCGGTGTAGCCCAGTCAAATGGGGTTTTTTTCAAAACTTTCATATAGAAGTTTTTTTTTCGACGGTTTTATATGTTTTCGAGGTCGCTGATTACGAATATGAAGTTTGCTGCCACGTGGGAGGTCGGCTTTATATCGAAAATCGCAAAAAATCGCAAAATTTTTGCTCTTTTTTCGATCTTTTGCTTATACATCAAAAACTATAAGTTTCTCGAAGATAATCTCAATTATAAAGTTGAAGTAAACAAAATTTCCTACAAAATGCACTACTCAACATTGATTTTCTGAAGAGTGGTTCTGCCGCTAGAGCGCGCTGAAAAACAGCGATTTTTTGGCCTTTACGCAAAAAAATGAAAAGCGCGCGCTTCTACCCTCTACAAAAGGAAAACTATTCACGTTACCAACAAAACTTTTATACCACGTGAAAGAGAATTTAATTGCCTAAAAATAACTTACCTTACATTATTATTTTTTGAGAATGAGGGAGGGAGCGAAGCAAAGATCGGAAATAAAACTTTCGCGCCTTACAGCTAAAACGAACTCTCGCAGTTGTTAATTTCCAATCTGCGCTTTAATTCCGGTATATTACCAATAAAATTGGTTGTTTTGGGTGAATTGATGACTAAGCATGTTTAAAAAAATAATTTTTTAAATTTATTTATGAAATATTAGGTATTTTAGGCGAAATTTCAATATTTTAAAAAAAATCATAAATTAAACTATGTGAATTTTTTAATGAACGAATTTGTAGGTTTTTTGCATTGCTAAATCCGAATTTCAAGTTCATTTTCATTTCAAAAGTCACCTTCATATCAAAAAATGCAAAAAATCTCAAATTTTTGCTCTTTGGTTCAGTTTTTCACCGATTTTCTCAAAAAATTATTAGTTTTTCGAAATATTACAGTACACCAAATTAAAGTACGTAAAATTTGCTATAAGATTCACTGGTTTGTTTTTATTTCGCAAGAAGCGGTGTACGCTTTAGAGAGTTCTGAAGAAAAATGATTTTCTTTTTTCTGTGTAAAGTCAAGAAACAGCTGTAATTCAGCGCGCTCTAGCGTCAATTCCTCTCATTATAAAATGAAAGATAAGTAGTGCATTTTGTAGGAAATTAAATGTACTTTCCTATGGTATAAAATATGTGTCTGTTACGTGTATATATTTAGAGCTGTAGTGGGGGAAAGCAAGCGCTCTTCACTTTTTTTGTAGAAAAGAAAAAAAAATCGCTGCTCTTTAAAACCCTCTAAAGCGTACACCGCTCTTTGTAAAATAAAAACGAACCAGTGTATCTTATAGCAAATTTTATGTACTTTAATTTGGTGCACTGTTATTTTTCGAAAAACGAATAATTTTTTGAGAAAATCGATGAAAAACCGAACCAAAGAGCGAAAATTTGAGATTTTTTGCATTTTTTGATGTGAAGATGACTTTTGAAATGAAAATGAACTTGAAATTCGGATTCAGCAATGCAAAAAACCTATAAATTCGTTCATTAAAAAATTCCCATAATTTAATTTATCACTTTTTTAAAAATATTGAATTTTCGCCTAAAATACCTAATATTTCATAAATAAATTTTAAAAATTATTTTTTTAAACATGCTTAGTCATCAATTCACCCAAAACAACCAATTTTATTGGTAATATACCGGAATTAAAGCGCAGATTTGAAATTAACAACTGCGAGAGTTCATTTTAGCTGTAAGGCGCGAAAGTTTTATTTCCGATCTTTGCTTCGCTCCCTCCCCCATTCTCAAAAAATAATAATGTAAGGTAGGTTATTTTTAAGCAATTAAATTCTCTTTCACGTGGTATAAAAGTTTTGTTGGTAACGTGAATAGTTTTCCTTTTGTAGAGGGTAGAAGCGCGCGCTTTTCATTTTTTTGCGGAAAGGCCAAAAAATCGCTGTTTTTCAGCGCGCTCTAGAGGCAGAACCACTCTTCAGAAAATCAATGTTGAGTAGTGCATTTTGTAGGAAATTTTGTTAACTTCAACTTTATAATTGAGATTATCTTCGAGAAACTTATAGTTTTTGATGTATAAGCAAAAGATCGAAAAAAGAGCAAACATTTTGCGATTTTTTGCGATTTTCGATATGAAGCCGACCTCCCACGTGGCAGCAAACTTCATATTCGTAATCAGCGACCTCGAAAACATATAAAACCGTCGAAAAAAAAACTTCTATATGAAAGTTTTGAAAACGTCACTTTTGAACCCCATTTGACTGGGCTAGTGGTCTTCGGACCAGAGGTGGTCCATGAGCATGATTCAAATGTACCTGCAAATCGCTACCGGGGGGTAGTACTTTTTGAACCAATCAGAACACTATTTCTATATTATTGAGCACACGATGTTTTCGAGGATGTAAACAAAAACAAATGTTTTTCCATTTTTGTTATCCCTAGACAGTAACGTTAGTTGACCCTATGACGTCACTAACAAACAAAGTAGTTCCCATCGCGGTATCTGAATTTTCAGTGAAATGAAGAACGTCAATTTGAAAATATGATTATTTTGTTAAACCCATGTATACAGGGTGTCCCATAAATGTTGGGTCACACTTCTAGGGAGATGGTAGACACCAAGACGAGTCAGAATTACATAGGATTTGGGGGTCCCAGACCAAATCCCAAGGAGTTAAAAATGGAGCGACACCCCCAAAAAAATATTGAAAAATTCAATTTGTAGAAGAACTACTAATGGTAAAAATTTAATTATGGTCTCAAATTTTGTGGTTCTTATCTTACTTAAGTATTAATTACTTAAGTATCTTCAATATCTTACAAGGAGTTTAACATTGAAAAATTGCCACAATATTTTTGGAGAAACACGTAAGTTATAACCCTTCATTTTTATCACCCGCCATTTTGGAAAGCAAGCTATTTCCTATTGTTAAGTAATAACAACATTAAATATGCATAAATATAAACAGGAGAAACTTATACTTCCTAGAAATCCATTGCATTACTAAAAATTACTGCTAATATTGCTTTTAAATCAAAATTTGAACAAGTTTGTGATTTTTAATAGCATTGGCCGCCATTTTGAAAAAAACCTTCCAATCATGTTATGGGGGTGGGGTATTATAGAAAAATTATTCCGATTCACCCTAATATACAGGGTGTTTCAAAAGTCCGTTTCACGGCTTTTATTTGTAACCAACGTATCCTAAGGTTCTGGAAGTAAAGTGGAAGTAAGGTCCCTAGGAAAGCGACCCTGGAGGCGAAATAAAAAAGTTTAAAAAATTAATTAAAAAACTAAAGGAGATAGAGCAAACTCCTCAGTGAGAGTATTGTTTCCACTGTTACAAATAACTCACTGAAAAAAAAATTCATGAAAATATCGTGAATATTCGCGGAGATATTAGCATGTGAAAATAGCGCTTTTCCTAGCCTCAAAAATGGAAAAGTTCGCAAATTTGCAAGTTTTTCAAAGCTATTATGTAGTTTTGTATCTTTTTAGTTAAATAAAGAAAAAAATTTAAACAAAAAATCAAAACAACTTGCAAATTTTTGAACTTTTTCTTTTTTGATGCCTGAAAAAGTGCTATTTTCACATGCTAATATCTCCGCGAATATTCACGATATTTTCATGAAATTTTTTTCATTGAGTTCCTTATAACAATGGCAACAATACTCTCACTGAGGAGTTTGCTCTATCTCCTTTAGTTTTTTTAATAAATTTTTTTAACTTTTTTATTTCGCTGCTAGGGGCGCTGTAAGTCGTCATCTCAATGGATTCTCCAGGGTCACTTTCCTAGGGGTAGACCCTACTTCCAGGACCCTAGGATACGTTGGTTCCAAATAAAAGCCGTGAAACGGACTTTTGAATGTATAGTGTCTTTTTGTCACGATTTCCTTACCGAAACTCCTCCTTACAACCCAACAGGTTTTGTGTTTACCCATTTTCTCCTTCCGCGTAGTGACGTACTGGGTTCAGGAAACGTTGCTGTGGAGAATAGATTATTTTTTTTCTTATTTTAATCAGAATATAAAAAAATAATTTACAAGGAAAAAAATTAATTTCGCTACCTGCCGATGCAATATGAAACAGCAATTCTTATTTTTATTAGTTATTTGCAATAGTATTTTTATCCGAATTGCCTTAATCGAAAACGGGAAACGATAATGCATTTTCATTTCATAGGTATATGCGAGTTTTTAACTTTTTCAACATTTGTGAAAATGTTCAAAAGCAATAGAAGGACCCAAGATTAAACAGCAACAAAATATTTGCTCACTTGGCGTGGAATGACCCACCTGTTTTTCAGTGGCAAAACACAACAAATGCATCAAAGAAAACATTCCGCTAACAAAGAGAGAGGATAATGGGGTGACGATTCCGAATCCGTCATCAATACTGAATCGCGTGCTTCGCGCCCCAGAGATCTCGGCAGAGAAAGTGCTTTCGCAGTCCTCCATAATTGGCCGCTTGGACATTCATTAGGTGAGGAGGTGGCCTTGCCCATTAGAAAGGATTTTTGCCAATACTCACTGGGCCCTCCAGAGAAGAGAGGAAGAGTGGCCTACGTCAATTGTAGTAAAGGTTTTGTTCTGTGTGGAGGTTTATATCTCCGCGAACCACTTGACCTGCAGTTGAATAATTTACTACCTTTACGGACAAGCCACACCAGAAAAAGCAGAGGCAAGTGCAATAAAAAAGCCATAAAGATGGTTATCTAAGACAAGGTATCTAAGAGAAGTGAGATAACCATCTTTATGGCTTTTTTATTGCACTTGCCACTGCTTTTTCTGGTGTGGCTTGTTCCTTAGGGTGATGTTAGAGTTTTACAGCCATCGATTTTATTGGCCCTTCCCAAACTGTTATTACTGCCGGAGAAACCTCAGTCTGATCTCCCCGATCTCTTTGTTTGGTTTGGGAGGGGTTTTCTATTGTTCGCTAACTGACCCCACAAAAGAACCGGGGCCATAAACTGACTCCCGCTACTCAGCGAAGGGGCGTTTCTCTCGCCGTAGTAAAAGTTTTGGAAGAACTCTATGACCGCACTGTAGCTCTCTACTGTAGCCCATTGCAAAAGTCTAGGGAAAATATTTTTTTTTCTTGAATTTCCCAAATGCCCCCCTCTTATGTAGTTACAAATACGGAAGCATTATTATCTGCAAAGTTTCAGGTCTCTAGGCCAATTTTTGACCCCAGCGCCCTTCAAAAGTAGGTTTTCCATGTTAAAGTATGGGGAAAATATTGAAAATATCTCCATTTTTTATGTTTTTAATTTAATATGCCTGAACGCTGTCAAAATTGATTTAAAACCTATGTATCACCTTTAGGATATCATTGTCCCAAGATCCTATAGGAAAAACATTCACTGCCACCTACTGGGGGGATGTTCCCCGAAGGTTAAAAGGGCACTAATCACGAGAAAATAGACGGCTCGTTCAACGTCAAAAAAATGAGCTAAAATGTAACATACATTCATTTTTTATTACTAATAGGAACAAGATAAAAGGGGGAACCCTTGGGAACCCTCGGGGAAAATCCACCCAGTAGGTGGCATTAAATGTTTTTCCGATAGGATCTTGGGACAATGATATCCCAAAGGTGATACATAGGTTTTAAATCAATTTTGACAGCGTTCAGGCATATTAAATTATAAACATAATAAAATGGAGATATTTTCTATATTTTCCCTATACTTTAACATGGGATAACTACTGTTAAAGGGCGCGGGGGTCAAAAATTGTCCTAGACACCTGAAAATTTGCAGGTAATAATGTTTCAGTATTTGTAACAACATGAGAGGGGGAGGAAGTTTCTAGAATTTCTAAAAAAATATATATATATTTTAAAATATTTAAATATTTTTAGATTACGGATATTAAGGTTGCAGTTACAAAGCAAGCAACAGTCAAACAATTTATTAGTTAACGTTTCTTCTGCTTAAGGTTTTATCTGTAATCTGTATATTAATGGAGTTTGTGTATTAGTATGCATATTTACGTATGTGGTAAAAAAAAGTGAAAATGGTGAGTTTTTGTATAAGTTTATTAAGTGCCCGGGAATCTCGGATTAACTATTCAAAATGCAAATGATATGCTTTACACCACTGTCCCTTCGCAGGGTGTGATAATGAGGATCGACTGGCAAGACCGTCGTCTCACGTCCTCTTGTTGTTTTTGGTGGGGAGGCGACCGCTTACGACATTCTCGAGGTTTCCCGTGTAATGACGATGCTTTTGCATGCGGGCATTGTGGTGGGAACAGTGGCTGATTAGTGTATGGACATCAGGTCAATAGATGACCTTATTTCTTCCACAATTGACAGTTTGTAGATATGATATAGGATGTGCTGCTAATGGCATGCGTTACTTAATTGAAGGATGGTGTGCTTGGAAAAAAGGATTTAACCTTCATCTCCGGGGCATTGGGGTAAGACGATGTTTGTTTGAGCGGGTTAAGGCTGTGGTGTTATGAATATGTAAGAATGGGTGTTGATTATTATAGTTGCTTTGTTTTAGGATCGTGTTTGAATGAAACATATTAATGAAACGAGCTATTTGAAATTAAAAAGAAAGGACGTTATTTTTTTACACTTTGAAAATATGAATCTCTGTTGCAACTTTTTTGGTGTAACACACATTCTAATAACACAGGCCTGCAAAAAAAATCTAAAAGCTGGTTTGGATATTTCAACTGAGTTTTATAATATTTGAGGCACTGAATCCGAATAGGACCTCCATTTTTCTCCTATACGTCAGGTTTTTTGACAATTTATGATTTACGTTAATGAGGGAAATACCTCAAATTTAAAGAATATAGACTAATAAAACCGATTATTTAATTCAGAATATTCCTATAAACAATTCTTTCTATGTATATTGGTTCGGTGAATCCGAAAAGGACCTTTGTTTTATCCTAAAATATCACGTTTGCTTACAATTCAGGTATAAAGGTCAATATCTCAATAATAATTAAATAAATTTTTAAAAATAATTTTTTTATTCAAATATCTTATAGAAATAAATTTTCTTAAGGTTTATGGTGTGCTTAATCCGAAAATGACCCTTGCTTATTTTTAGGTCGTCATGTTTTATTACAATTTAGCTAAGTATGTAAAAAACCAAAACAACTCAATATAAATGAAAGTGGATCACTGAAATAGATTTTTTTTTCATATTTTTCAGGATAAACACATGGCTGATTTCTTTTTCAGCTCATTTAAATGCAATCCCATCGATGGTTCATGAAAATATAGCGAGGAAACGAATCCCACACTTTTGTACTGCATTTTCTCCTACTGAGATACGCGCGGAGCCTGTGGGTCTCGTCGAGGTGAGGTCGAGTCGAAACGCCAGTGCGATGCTGCTCAATCCTTTTTTGAGGATTTCTTTGACAATTAGGGATTTTTGGAAATATATATCTTAAAGGCACTGATATGAACTACATAAAGATAGTTATAGCAAAAAATTTTGTTGAAAACCCTCGGATAAAAAAAAACACCTAAAATTGGGGAAAGTAGGACAAAATTGAAAATAATTATGCGTTGTGTGCAAAATGTTGACGTATAGGATTATTTTCATTTTTTTCCATTATCAGCACACCAAAATACATAGGAATTCAATGAAATTACTCAAACAGCTTTTTCGTTGCAGACCTATATATGTAATCATTTCTTTTTTGGGTCTCATAAGAGCTTAATCGAATGTAATAAGTCTGAGAATCCTTAAAGTTAATTCATTCATTGAATATTTTGACTCCCGAAATAAACACAGTATGATTGACACAGCACTGTCATCTTAAGAGAGCAAAAATTGGACCCAAATTACCTTCTAAAAGCTTCTAGGAATAAAGAAATGGGGATTACTATTATAGTAGATATCGATAAAAACATCATAATCTTTAAATAAATAATTTAAAATTTTATTTTGTTTATACTAGCAACCATTGAAAACACATACTAAGCACTATGAAGCAATATATAAAAAATTGAATGGTGCAAAATCTGATTGCAGATTTGAAATCAGCGTAAAATGTTACTCTCTCTAGAAACACTATAAAAGTATCTTGTGCCAAAAACCTTGTTTACCAGTGTTATTTGGCATTAGAATTAAATATTAACTAGACGTGCACAAAACTTTATATATTTTTTTAATCCATGGGGACCATTTAAAAGTACAGTCGACTCCACTTATTGTGATCACGGTTAATGTTATCAATCGGATAATATTATCAGATTTTAACTGGACCCGATCTATTTAAATTAACTTAAAATATATCGCCTTATGTGATAAATATATATCGTGTTATCAAAAGCTGGTAAAATCCCCTAATAACCTCCTTTTTTCCCGTTTGAAGGCCAATTTTAATACATAATCATACGAAATGAATCATTAATTTATTAGTGTTGTATGTTCCACTCTCATATTTTCCTTTAAGAATGTAAAAGTTTCAAAATACATATTAGGTAATCGTTTTAAATACTTCAACTAGGACTACGTACTACATAGTTGTGTTTTTAAAGCAAACACTATAGAGAGTTATACTGTTCGGAACTTTCTAGTATCAAACCGCTTATTATTATCAATCGGATATTGTTATCATTCTACTCTTTAACAAAAGTGATCACACCAAACGGAGTCGACTGTATAATAGGGTGTCCCTTAAAATCGAAGGTCGGGGAAACTTTTGCGGCACCCCCCAATTTTTTTCCTTTTGCTATCCTAAGATAGTGTGCAAAATCTTAAATCGATCAGATAATATTAACACGTGCCCCAAACGGCCTAAAGTTTGAAAATTTGGACATTTTTTTCATTTTTTCAAAAAATTTTAAAAATTATTTGAATATTGTATGGTTGAATATTTGATTTTTAATGCACCTAAAAGGACACATTTGACCCTTTTTCACTCGCAGTTGGGTCTTTATGGCCAGATTTTAGTCTTGACGTCACTTAGAAAATCGTTAAAATTCGTCGTTTTCTTTGAAAACACGTACAATTTAAAAATGCAATACCTATACTTAACGGGGTTTTATTTCTTGGTAGCCCCTCTAGTAGTTCAAGGTTATGATATTAAACATTTTTGCAGGTGTTTTTTATGACATCTATGGTGGGTTATTGCCATTTAAAACGTTGGGGTGGGAAAGAGAGAAAGAATGGTTAATGAGTAATAAGTGATTATAAAGCAGTAAGCACACCAAAGGAACTGTGTCAGATGTACGATTGAATCGGAGATTTTATATATTTTGAGTATGCCTCCTAAAAATTTTAGGAATTCTATTTACCTCATTGACCACACAGATGAGGAGTTACGGGGCTCTAAACTACCATCTAATATTCAAGTACTGAGGTACTTCTTCTTCAGAATTTGCAATCTTACAGAAACGGCGGCGGTTGCTAGCATTGCAGTTGCAGAGTCTCTGATGTTTTTTTTGGCAGAAAGCTAGAATTCCCATTAGAGAAAAATCTCACATAGTTAAAAGAAAATATTAGACTATTACAGTCAATGGAGATCCCTTCAAAAACACAGTAATCGACGATCCGAGCGACAAGTGCTCTATGATTAAACTTTCTCTCAAGTATTCAAAGATCTTTTCGATATTGCTCATCAAAATGCTTTAGAAATGATTAATATAGATCAGGACCGAGAGTTCTTAAAACTTCAAAGACAAAAAGGTAGGCCGGGTAGTATGTCATCAGTTGATTTAAATTTACATAAAAAAGAAAGACGCAGACAAGAGAGAATCAGATCAGAAGAAAACAGGCGGAAACGTGTTGAATCTGATGCATTTAAAGGTAAGAAATTAATGATTTTACAACCCAATAAACTAAATTTAATTGATCGTAACTATCATATATCAGTAATTATTATATATCAGCCCATAGAGAGAAATTTTAAATTAGTTTAACTTTATTTTTTGACAGAGAGTTTTCCGAGTATTGGCGAATTCCCTGAAGAATCAACAAGCTCAAAAGAAGATTACACAGTACTTCCTGAGAATGTTGTACCTGAGAATGTTTTAATTATACCTCCAAAGAAAAGAAGAGGAACCATCAATGTAATGACCCCTAATCTAGTTGCTACAATGGATACTTCAAACCATAGCTTCAAACGGACGGGGCCTGCGGCTGTCTGTTTCATTAACGGATGTATCACAAATTGTATCCAAATCAATAAGTGACTTTGTAAATCAAAGCTCTTTAAAAATCTTTGAAATTTATGGCCTACGAATGGATTTTCTAAAGGAAAACCCTCTTGATTGGGAAAATTCGATAGATTTTAAACTTGCAAAAACCTTTTTCACGGATTTGCAGGTAGTGAACGATGCTGTGCTGAGCGAGGAGTCGCTTTGACTCAAAAGTACATTGGTCAAGTTCAAAAGGAGGAACATTTTCAAATCTCTTATTCGTTTCCCAATATACACTTAGAGCCAAAAAAACATGTACAAAAGAAACACTGATTAAAAATGTGTTTTAAGAATAATTTTATTCATTTGCACATTTTGTTAGTAAATAAATAAGATACTAAGATAATATGTATGTAAAGTATATAAAATGTATATGCATATGATGTATATAAGATGTATGTATATGATATAAAATAAGGAATTAAACAGCTAATTGTCTTTATAAACATGATTTTCTTTGAGTTTTATAAATATAAGATTCTTGAGGGGAGATTAGGTACGTGTAATTTAATCCAATATGGTGTCCGCAAATATACAATATTTATAATAAATACGAACATTTAAGTTTTTATACACTTTTATATAATTTTCGTAACCAATAATGTATGAAATTATGCCTTACAAAGATATTTTAATTCCCTCTTACTTTCCTGCTAGATGGCCAAAATGTGCAAAATCAATGATTTTCTAATTGACGTCCAGACTAAAATATGGGCATTAAGACCCAGCTGCGAGTAAAAAAAGGTCAAATGTGTCCTTTTAGGTGCATTAAAAATCAAATATTCAACCGTACAATATTCAAATAATTTTTAAAGTTTTTTGAAAAAATGAAAAAAATGTTCAAATTTTCAAACTTTAGGCCGTTTGGGGCACGTGTTAATATTTTCTGATCGATTTAAGATTTTGCACACTATCTTAGGTAAGCAAAAGGAAAAAAAATGGGGGGTGCCGCAAAAGTTCCCCCGACTTTTTAAAAAAACGCCCAAATAAGGGACACCCTACTGTATAATATGTAAGTAAATTTAATTTACTCTTGAACCAATTTTCAGATGTTATTAAAAACCACTCTAGATGAAATCCGTAAAAAGTAAAACCAACTAATAAGTCTATTTTTATTTCATCCATACATTTATAATAAACAGATGACACTCAACATATAACATATATGTATATACAAACATATATATACAAGGTAATTCATGAAATAATGGTACAAACTTTAAGGCGTGTTAGACTGCTCAAGGACGATTCTGAATCACGTAGAAAAGTTGAGTTGCAAACGCAGTTCAAATGCGCTGGACCAGGCGCTAGGTTCCAGAAACTTTTATTTTGGGTCACTTTTTAAGCTTTTATAATCTAAAACATTTGTATTTTATAGTGCAAAAAAAGTGAATCCAATTGAATTTTATTTAGCTTTAAAATTTTACTTATTTTATTTGGTTTTAAAATTTTTGGGGATTACCTTGTCTCATGGCAAAAAAAAGGGGACGTTTTGGGGTACTTCCCAGAAAATTTTGCAAATTTAACTCTTTAAGATAGTGTTTTAACTAATTTTCAAAAACTTGGGACTGGCCATCATTTTGCTACGTAAGAGAATTTCGAAGGAAAAAACTGTACAAAACTAAATTATATAAACTTCGGGAGAATGTTAAACCCCATAATCCCCGTGGATACCGGGTAATATTTTATATTTTGAAATAACAACTAATAAAGAAGTAATAATTTAGCCTACCAAAGAAATTTTGATTGAAAAATAGATTTTTACCCCAAAAAGTATTGAAGCATCTAGGCTTTTGTTTACAGTTTTCTTGTGAGACTTGGTTAGAATAGGACCATAGAGATTAAAAAAGTGGGACCGCCGGATGCTTTTGCAACTCCTCTTTCCTATCTGAATCGGTCTTTGGACCGTCCACTCCCAGCCATCTGCGAAATTGCTTCAAAAAATGCCTAAAATGCAGTTTTCTTAAAGAAGTCTGCAGTTATTTTTGTAGCAAATAAGGATTTGGAAGACTTTCAGCATGCAATTCTGAAGTCATTCTACAGCAATTTTATTACTAACCTAAAGGCTTCAGTGGTTTTATAGAAAAACTGCAGATTTTTTAAGGCAAAGAAAAAACTTTGAATTCGCTTCTTATGAGCACAATATAGCTGCAGACTTTTTAAAGCAAAGAATAAAAACTCAGAGTTCGCTTCTTATGGGTACAACTACAGTTTTTCTAAAGGAAAAGAACCCTACTTTAATACTTTTTGAACTAGTTTTTCATGTATATATCAATTTTTTGCTTAAATATTTCATTATGTTAGTTTCAATTAGTTCTATTTATGAATATTTTTCAACAATACTACTGTACTACTGTTCAACAACAAAACTGCAGACCATATGTTTCAATTCCCTTCACTTTTTTAAGCAATTTCGTAGATTTTGTTTTGTCTGGGGTACTCCTTGAAAGATAGTAAAATGACTCTTGAATCACACTATAAATATATACAGACCTTCCTTTAAATTACACCTTATAGACACAATCTTGCCACATAAAAATATTATCAATACAAGTTTTTACAAATTCACTACATCCAAAATATTTCTAGGATAATAAAATGTCGTTGGATAGATTGAGGTTGTGATCCATTGATTAGTTTCGAAACATATATCACATTTTCAGAGATACATATAGAATATAGAGCATTCCGATATCGTGTTTAACTTGGAATACTAGTTCCAGAATGAATGGATATTTGATCTCGAATAATATTGTGCCACATTATTTTAAAGAGTTAGCAGTGATAATTTGATTTAAGTAATATCTGCAAAAACATTCTTGGTAAAATAGTAACTTTAAAGCATATTTTTAAAATTTAATTCATATTAGTTAACTGCCTAAATAAGGAGAACAGCTTCAATATATTACATTTTAAGGGAAAACGGAAGGAAAGGCAAGGTAATAAAAAAAATAAAAGGAGTGTAGACTACCCAATTCCAAATTACCCTAGAAAAAGAGTCCCCGAAGCAAACCTGAAGAGCTAGAGAAAGTTGCCAGAAGCAATGAACAAGGGGTTGTTTTGGACAAACAATATACCATTGCCGATCATCATGGTTTAACTTATAAAAAATTGGGTGAAAATTTAAGTGCTCGTCTTCAAAATGCGACAGTGAAAACATGCAATTGTATTAAAAGGAGTATATTATTAAAGGAGTATAAAAGCTTTACTCAGTTTTTTTTTTATATAAATTAGGACTGGAATGATTAATCCCCCCCCCAAACCGCTTGTCCAAACCAATCCCTCTCTGTCATTGGTTACACACTATTATAGTGCCTCAAGTTTGCTTTCAGGATCAGGTGATTTTCCACAGTAATTCTAAATTATCTTTGGTACTCTAAAATCCATTTCATTTTCGAGTTCTGAAAATCACTCAATCTTTACAAATTAAAGACAGTTCACATGAATGCACGCTCCTTTTCCTTTTTTTTACCCGTCGTAAAATAACAGACACAGAATGGCACTACGAAACTTTAGAAAGGTCATCTAATATCCTCTTTTTGATTACTGCAAACTCTTGAATTTTTTGATCACATTCATTGAGATTACCGTATTTTTTGCTACCAATATTTTATCATTCGATTCTGTTTTATGAATAGGTTTATTAAAACTTTTTACTTTAAAAGCAAATTTAAGACACATGAAATGAGAAAAAGCAAAACTATATCCAATGAAGAACAAATAAAATTAAAAATACACAAACAGTTATTTACAATTGAAATATAAGATTTAATATTTCAAACTCGAAATAGAATATACACATCATTTATTACTTAAATACAATATTTACACTGCGAAAATTAATTTAGTTTTTAGATTTACAATGTATACAGAACTATAAATTAAAGTAAAATAATTTTAAAAGTTGTAAACATTCTGTTTATATCAAAAGAATTCCTAACATCCAATAAAATAGAATAAAAATCAAATTCAACGACAAGATCAACATAGTCGAGAATTTTTTAAAAACCATTTTACTTAATGTGCTTTCTATCTACATATAATTGCACTTATTGGATTAGATAGTCTATGCATAATATTCACGTTATGTTGTAATATAAAGGTTTATAAAATATTACAACATGTTGAAATAAAAATATTTTGCCCACTTAACTCATTGTTCTTTTATACGCATTTTAACTTTTGACCCTTTGTGGAGAAGAACGTGTGCTTTATTTGATAAAAATAGTTTATGAAACGTAACTTATTATCTATAATAGATCTATACATCGCTTTACTACTTTAGTATTTCGTTGAGAGAAAAATGTGAAACAAAATTGTAGTCAAAATCTAGAGTGCCGCTTTCTTTTTATTTCCTTTTTCTTTTCATTCGTCTTTTATTTGAAAACAACGTTTCTTAGGGTCATGGAAGTAAAGTGCCCTCATATAGGTGAAAAAAATTAAAAACTGAAGGAGATGGAAGAATAACCTCAGTGTGAAAATGGTGGGTAATATCATGTAACCCCAGAAAAAAGTTTTGTGAAAAAATATGTAATATTTGATGAGATATTAGTGATCAAATTTAGCACTTTTTTGAACCTTAAAAAGGGGTCCGCCCGAAATTATCTCCAAATTTCTTTGATATTTGAATTCAAAATTGTCGAATTACGTTCTTATAACATCGGAGAAATTTCTAAATTTGTTAATAGCCCCTTTTTCAAGGTTAAAAAGTGTTAAATTTGATCGCTAATCTATCCTTGAATATTTAGGATGTTGTCATGAAACTTTTTGTAGTGATTTTTAATGGAATTGCACAAAATTTTCTTACTGAAGTTTTCGTTCTTTTAGTTATTTAATTTCTAATTTTGCCGTGATAAGAGCTGTTAGTCGTCTAAATGCATTTAGCATGGTCACTTACATAGGGGTACACGTACCTTCATGACAGACATTGGTTTCTAATAAAAGTCTTGAAACACCCTGTATTCTATAATGAATGAAATCAGAGTGCATTGAATTATGAGTGATAGAAAGGAAATCCAAATTTTGTTGGATTGTTCTTAAAAAGAATGGACGACAGTTTGATCGATCAATAATGCACATTTTCTTCCATTCATTTACAAAAGATTTCTGTATTTCGTATTCTCTAAAAGGAAAGACAATTAATGAAGCCTAAGCTAAGAATAAGTACACGCATGCAAATGTATTTTTAAAGAGAGACATCCCACCAATTACCGTTTGTCTTTCACTAAGTATTAACATCAATAATAAATCAATAGCAAAACACAGTGAGAACCTTATATTAATTTATATATAGCAGCGGTTCCCAAACTGTCTTCCACGAAGGACTTGGTGCTAAAATCTCAAAGATATTTCTTACCTTTGGACTAGCCCAATTTCAAAGTCTAACAGTTACAATATTTTTCGCCTTGCCGTCCCCTCTTAACATAGTTATTTGCCCTTGTCTGTCTGCCCATGTTTATCCAAAATAAACTAACTTGATGATCACAGGGGGCCAATACATAGGGGTCCCTCTAAACCGAAAATTTTGTATATTTTAACCACAGAAAACGACTAAAAGTACTCCAAAATCACAATGTCCCCCAAAACATTTTTCTAACTTCCAACGCCACTAAAAATGATCCGCACAGCTGTTAAATCAATTAATATACATTTGAATCTACAGGGTGTCTCAAAATAAGGTCGATGACAAACTTGACAAGGGGTAGAGAGGACCTAGACAAGCATATTTTGAACAGGAATGGGGGGGAGGTGCAGATGCACAGAGCTAGGACCTAATGTTACAAATGGAGCGTTAGCGGAGAAAACAGAGAGCGTTACAAATGGATGTTTTGCCAATGCCAAGGCCCGTTTAACAAAACAAAACATATAATAGAATTAAAAAAAAATATTGCATGAGGTACAGCAGTATCCGTACTACTTACGCCATAAATTTTATAAAAATTGCTCCACTTGTTAAACCGTGGGGGGAGTTTTACGTGCAATATTAATCTTTTAGCCAAAGAAAGGAGTTTCCTTAGTGTAATGGTACTTCGAAAAATGATGATAGGGGAAGGAATTTCCAATGATCATACAGTTTTTTTTTAACAGATAAGGGTATCTAGGAGTAAAACTGAGACTAAAGGGTTAATGATGAAGTCTCTTCCATGTAAGCACATCATCGCCCTTCGTTTGAAGCTCTTTGATCATCCACATTTACGTATGATCTTCCTGAGAGTGACTTACTTCTGCATGTTCTAGCAACTGAAGAAATTTCTGCCTGTTCATCGGAAATTCCTGACTGATCATCGAAAAATTATGATCGATCATTAGATATTTCCAAGATTGTTTCTGGTACCAAACCTTCCCTCAATTTTAAAAATTCATTTCGAGGAATTTTATACCTTTTAAAAGGTTTTATTTGTGTATTTATATTATACTTGAGATTTTTTTTGAAAAAAGTTATTGTTCCAGAAGTCTGAATTTCATTGTTAGAATATTCATATTTTCTTTGGAAAATGTGAAAATAATTGGATAACAATTTCATTTCGCAAGAAAAATTATAGATACTAGTTACTTTTGGACACCTCTTTGGTTATAACTCGCGCCAATCCTCACAGTTTTGGAAGCATTTTAATAAAAACAATAACCTAACTCGGAAAAAAACATACCCGCTCTATTTAAACCTTAGTAGGTGATAGGAAGAAACCTTTTTGGCAGCTACACGGGGTTTCATCTCTTTTGATTAAAAATGAGAAGTATGGAGCTTACACTGTAAGATTTTAAACGGAACCACTTAAGAGTTGCATTTTCTGAAATTTATGTGAAAATTTTTGCATGCTTTGAATCATATGAATCTCCTGAAGGGATTTTGCGCTCTTGTATTATTTGAGGGGGTGTTCAGGGACATTCGAAAATTTCGATGGTTTATTTTTTGCTACAAGATTAAATTTGATTTCCAACTTAAAATTTGGTAGAAATGTTTATTTTGAAAGCTAATGAGCCTTAAATTATTAAAATAATTTTTACATTTTTTCCCAGGTATTAAAATTTTGAAAAACAATTTTGAAGAAAGGTTGTTGATGCACACCAAATGAAATGAATAAAATTAATAATAAAATGAACCAGATTTGATATTTTTAAGTTGTATAGTTCTAGAGTTATATCTTTTAAAAAATGCAGGAAAAACAACTATACCAAATTTCCTTTGTATTGATATTAAAAAAGATTATCACTATCAAAAGAGGGGTGATAAAAAAACAAAACCTGGAAATTATATCTACAACATTAGTAGTTTTTATGAAAAATAATGAAGAAAATGGGGGGGGGGTTAATGTGTGGTTTTTTAGTTGTTTTGTATAAAAATCAGCATTTTTTCCAAACTTGAAGGCCTTTGCGGCACCTCGAGATAGTTTTTGATCAATTTGCAGTTTTCACATATTACCGATGGCTAAAGCTAAAGGTAACTTTTGCGCGCTATTACAAAACGGTCTAACAAAATTAGTTTGTTCCACGACCCTAATGTGTATGGTAGGTTGGGAAAAGTGGGTCTAGTGGGGTAAAATAGATCTAGGGATTATAATAGTTTATATTTATAAAATTCCTTGTTTTTTGGCATGCTGATTTTGAGTCTCAATAAAATCAGCATGCTACAAAAGCATTAAATTTTTTAAATATAAACCGTTAAAATCGCTAGACCTATTTTACCCCACTAGACCCACTTTTCCCCACCCGACCCTATCTATATAAGTAAATAGTAATTAAATAATAATTACTAAAAGCATCGAATTTTATGCATTTATATCGTGCATCTCACCCAGCAATCAGCCAAAGAAAACTTTATGGGGCGTAAAACTTCGCCAACTCACACAGAGATTGGCATCAGGAACTCGTATTGAAACGGTTAGACTTTGAAGTTGAGCCCTGTCTCCTTACAAAGGTACGATTTCCTTGGCTGAATTCAAAAATAAAATCGAAACTTTTTATTTCTCAAAAGTACTCGGTGGTCTAAAAAAGTTAGGGAACCACTGATGTAGAAAATTACAAATGCATTTCAATTCAGTGTATACCCATGATTTTATATTTCATGCAGGATTTGGGGTTCTGTTTACTTCAAACTCCGTCTGTAATCTTGATTTCTGATTTAGTAGTACTTTGCATAGACAGGTAAAGGATACTATAAAGTTACTTGCAGCAAGACAAGCTGGTGTCTTTCAATTAAAAGTTCACAGGAGAAGATCACTACTTCTTTCCATTGAAGGTTATTTCCTGTGTGCTAGGAAGAAGAAAAAAATATATTAAAGCCAACGTTGTGTTTTATTTGTAGGATCAAACGCCGAAATCGGTCAATGAGCGATAAAACTGTTCAGATCGTGAATATTAAGACATTTCCAAACCCCCAAATGGCCATGAAAAGACACGACGTGTTCTAAACGTTAGTTCATTCAACTAGGTCGGACAGTTGACCGACAAGACGTTATGGTTATACCAACAAGACTTTTCGCCAACAGAACATTTACCGAAAGGACTTTAAAGTCTGTCTGCCCTAGCAAGGCACGAGTGGCAAACCTAAAATCCCTACCCACAGCAGAGAAAGCAGTGGCGAGTGCAGGGTATCGGGTATCTAATAGAAGTGAGATAACCATCTTTATTGCTTTTTTAGTGCACTCCCCACTGTTTTTTCTGCTGTGGGTACGGATTTTAGGTTTGCCACTCGTGCCTTGCTAGGGCAGACAGACTTTACACCGGACGGGAAATTTCACCGACAGGACGTAAAACGGAACGGAAAATTTCAACGACGAATGTGTGAACAAAATATCTCTTTCAATGTGACGTCCTGTCATCGAAATGGTTCGTTTGGGGTAACGCCCTGTTGTTATTCCTAAAATTTCCCGTCCGATCCTGTCGGTGAAATTTTATTTCCAGTGTTCTGCTGTCGAAATTCTGCTATCGGTGTAACGTCGGCAAAAACTCGTTACCTTTTACTTGATGAGGTTCTTCTTGAAAGACACCCTCTTTTCCGTGGTGGGCGTGGGAGTAGGGGAGGTGCCCATCCCCTTGAGGAACGCCTCTATGGCCCCGCCCAGGAGGTTGGGGTCGACGAAGTTGGCCTCGTCCCACTGCACGGCCTCCTCCTCCTCGTCCTCTTCCACGATGCGCTCCTTGACCTCGATGAGCGGCCCCGACAGCCTCCGCTTCACCTCCGGGACCACCTCCAGGAGAGAGCCCGTCTTGCGAAGGCCGATGTCGTCGGCGGCGGGGTGGAGCCGGATGGCCGGCCCCCCGCGGGCCCCTCCGCCCCCGCTGCTACAGTTGGGCAGGGCCGTCGGGTCCAAGGAGGCGGAGCGCCCTGCGCTGCGGAAGGACGTCACCTTGAGGGGCGGGGCCACTTTGATGGAGGGCGACTTGAGCACGGGGATGGGGGAGGTCGGAAGACTGGAGGCGGCGGGGACAACGAGTTCCGCCGGGGAGGACACGCGACGCTCCTTGGGTCCTGGTGCCTTGGCGATGAGGTACATCAAATCCTCCTTTTTACACACGATGCCGCGCACGTCCGGGCTGCCGTGCTGAATCAAAAAAAGATTATGTTAGCAGCTTAAATTTGGATTTGGTAAACTTTTTGAGAGAAAAACCATTTATTTTCTTTTAATTTTTTATTGAGGTGTAAATAACAACCCCCAAGTCATCACTCACTGATGAATAGCCACTCTTCTCAGCTTCTAATAAAACCAGGAAAAAAAAAGGTCCGACAGATGGGAATTGCGTTAAAGAAATAACGAAGGCAATGATGATCACGTAGCGCTAACTTGTAATGAACCCCCTAAGTTTTGGCCACCTCAAGTGACGACCACTGGTTGCACTACAAGAGGACCATCTACATTTTAGCTAGTTATAGAATGAGAGTGACATAAGTCCCCTGAACGTAGTTGTGAGTAATTGAAGGTTTTGTCTAATGGCGGCTATGTAGTTCCTATGTAGAAGGCATATTTTAGGTAGCTCATACAGGCAGCAATCATTGATCTTTTAACTTGGGTGATAGTCTGTCACATTAGGTAAAGCACCTTAAAAGAAATCAAAATTCATGGTTTTCTCAAATTTCGTATTTTTGAACTACTTTCATCCTGAGCAGCTCATTTCAACCCGGCAAGAAAGGTACAAGATCAACGGTATGCGCTGTACTGCTCAAAATATACTTGGAGAATTTAGGCCATGCCACTGGAAACGGAAAAAAAAAGAAAAGTAGAAGCTTCTGTCTTATTACCAAATAGACGACATTAGTCATTACGTCACTTGCTTGTTTGGAAACGTTGATTCCATCCGTGATTGGTTCCGTACGGATCCGTACGGATTTACTTCCAATCACGGAACCAATCACGGATAGAATCAACGTTTCCAAACAAGCAAGTGACGTCACACTAATGTCGTCTATTGAGATAAAAGTTGAAATTAGAAACCGAATTTTGGCAGCAAATAGATGCTATTTTGGTTTAAAGAGTCAATTAAAATCTGTGTGGAGAGAGTTTTGGAGATCTTGGGAGTTAATAGATGGAGAAACCTGGCAAAAAGTCGTGCCGTCTGGAGGATGCAGACAGAGAAAGCCTTGGCTGTATGTACCAGGCTGTAGTGCTGTTGAAGAAGAAGCTCTTATAAAACCATTAGTCCTAGCTATTTTGAAAGAGTTGCTTTAGCTAAGTCTCTAACAGCAGCCAAGTTGGCCGTATTTTACAGCCAATCTTTTGTTTAAACTGGGCAGATGTCAAATATTCATTGGAAGCTGAACAGTGACAACTTGGCGACCGCTAGATACAAAGCAACTATTTCCAAAAGATGAGACGACGGCCGGTTTTTATAAGAGCTTTTACTGTATTTTTTAAAACGGATGTAGAAGCTGGAAAAGTATACTGTGGATCTAAGGATAGTAAAAAAGGGTCACATGCTTTTGAAAGATGAAGCGATTATTTTGGAAGGGAGAAAGGAAGCTGAGATAGTTGGTTAAAGAAAAGTAGAGACATTCGCTTGCTCATAGGAAGCCGCATCTTCCGTTGATCGGAAATCCTGTACATTGTGCAACGCATTGCAGGACTGAATGGATGAGAGGAAGCAAAAGGGTTGGCCCAGGAGAGAGGGGTGCGTGGAGAAAGAGACTCGAGGCCTTACGTTTCAGCTGGCGCGAAGAGGATTAGTAAGTAAGTGCAACGCATTTCTCCCAGAGTCGATCATCGGTGATACCTATCGGGGTTCGTACTTTTTCTTCCATAAACCATTTGTACTTTTTCCCATTTTAATTAACAACAAGATTAGATCAATTACAGACCGATAGGGTGGCAAACTAATCGGTAACACGCGAACCAATCTCAACTTCCAAAACAACCAGGAAGAAGTGGCTAGTTTCAACCAACCCCAGTTTCCCTAGTTAGTAGTTTTTAGTAACCCTAGTTTCAACCAACTATTTTGGCTTCCTTTCTACCCTCCAAAATAATCACCTCGTCTTTCAAAAGCACGTTTACTGTCGTTGCCTCACCTTGAGCGTCTCGCTGTCCACGTTGGGCACGCTGTCTGAGTCGCTGCCGCTCTTTCTGCGCAGAGAGCTGAAGCGGCTCTTGAAGGACTTGGAGTCCTCCTTCACTGCTGCTGCTTCCGTCGTCGCTGCGGGGTCGGTGGAGGTGGAAGGGGGGACGATGGGGGTGGTGGGCTTCTTGTTCAGCCCGAAGCCCTTGAGCAACTCTCCGGACGCCATGCTGCGGCTGAAGAACTTTGAGCTCTTCCAAGCGGCGTGCTTCGGTGACTTGGCGCCCTTGGCGATCGCCTCCTCGCCCTTCAGCCGCGTCGAGATGCGCCGCTCACCGCCAACTGAAACAATCGAAAGGATCTTGGAATTTTCATTTTTTTTTTTTTTCATTTTTTATGGAGACTAATAATTTTAAATTGCTAATTAAAATGCCAAAATCATATCAAACTTTACCTTACTCCTAAATTATCAAGAAAAAGTACTGTCTGTCACAAGTAGAGTTGCCGTTTATGTATGTGTCCAAAAAACAGGACTTGTCTAATTTTCGAAGGGGAACCAGAAGAAAGGGACAACGCTTATGAAGTGCCCAATTGTGGCTTTGGCGGTAATTTTCACTAGATATTTTGAAATCACAATAGCAGCCAAAGTAATTTTGTTTACTAGGAGGGCAAACTTATCTTAAAAATATGACTTATTCTCAAATAAATATTAGTACTAGGGGGGTAGGACCGCTTGGCGATGCGCCGGAGGAGAGTGGAATAACATATGATGGGAATAACTCGCCATTCTGGGAAACTTTGGCGCAAATCCGTAAAGCTCAGAAAACGGGAAGCGTAAACAATCTGTCCACCGATTTTCATTACGCAGGTTTGAGTTAGCTTAAAAGTGTTTCTCTTGATATATAATTTCTAATTATAGTTGTAATACTTATAATATTACTTTATAATTTATTCATTTTTATAATGTCCAAGTTGAAGAGCGGTTAAAAATTTTCTGATAATTTTGCTCATTTTGCGTAAAAAGAAATTTATGATACAGTCAATAATTTGTTCAAACAGACTTGTGTGTACACAGAGCTACGTTTTGCTCTTTAGCAAGTAACTGTTCAAATGGACTTTGCAGAACTTTATAATCATTCAATTAAATTTTAATTAATTTAGTACTAAATCATTATAATTTTTTTACTAAACAAACATTACATATTATAATTATTTAGTTCTAATACTTGTTAAATATTTTAGAAAACAATAGTTTAAATTTTGAGTTGGTTTTGTTAATTTTTGTTTTCTTTCCTTTCATTATTTTTAAGTCATACTTATAGTTCAAGGGATGAATGAATGGCGTAAAGTTCAAAAGCTTCATTTATAAATTTAAATTTGGTAGTTACTACATTAAAACCTTTTTCCCAAATACTTGGTGTCTGATTTTACTAATTTGCAGTATGGTCAATGAGCTTTTGTACATAAATACCAAATAAAATAATAAAGTTAAATATTTGTTTAATAAAATTTATTTTAAATTCTAAAGCACAGCCCTAAAAATGTAGTGAAAGTTGTTTGTAATTAAATACTGTGAGTGTGAGGACCCTGAAAGAATATTGTTATAAGCAGGTCATTGTTATACTGAAAAATACTATGAAATTGTATTATAAGCTTATACAATAAAGAATCTTTATTTTTTCATTTTATATTATATGTTTTTTATTTGTGAAAAAACTAGTAAATTGTTATCCTGTAATTAATTAATACTCTTTAAATAGAAACTTTGTGATTAATCCTTTCCTTTGACAGAATTCAAGCCCTACATGAGAAAAATTAGCCATTATTATGATAGATAGGTGGAGCCACATGAGTCCACACTTACTAGTTTTGTTTACAAACACTCTCCGACCACTCTCCTCCGGCACATCGCCAAGCGGCCCTAACTCGGGGGCACTTTTGGGAATACGCCCCCGGGAACTGCTGACGCAGTTCCCCTAGGATTGCTTCGCAATCCTGTGCTCGCTACGCTCGCTCGCCATACGCTGGTACAGCCTAGCTGAGATTCTCATTACCAACTGAATTTATTGGTGAAAATAAAGTAAATAGTTATAAATAGTAATATGCAGCAGGGAAAAATTAAATAGAGTGTGTGAAAAATATGTACACACAGTGTTTATAAAATTCATGGGTACTGTTGAAATAGCCAAGAACCCCCCCCCCCCCCATAAGCAGTATAATATATCAGATAAATACTATTAACAGGTACAATACACGTTATACTTAAAAGTTGATGTATTTCAAATCTCAGTATTACTTTTAAATTATGTTAAGTAATTTGTAACTCTTGGTGAAATTTGCATCCTTTTAAGCAACAGTAGAAATTTATGTTTAAGATTACATGCATTATATAGTGTTTATAGAGTTAGGTGCAATGTTTGGTTTGTTTAGTTTACGTTTCGTAAATTCAACAGGCAATCCACGCTACTTTTGCTATTGTTGTAAATTGTCTGAATTTAAGGATGGATTTAAGTAGAGCGCTTTGTTAGTACCGCTATATCGCAAATGCCGATACTGCACGCCGCAAACTATCCGCCTCTACACGATTCGCACAGCGAATGCTGCCTTCCTCAGCAGCTTCATTCTCTCTCAGAATTCTACGTCGATTTCGATCGCAATAATACTTCCTAGCTTTACTTAAATCCATCCTTAAATTCAGATAATTTACAACAATAGCAAACGTAGCGTGGATCGCCAAAACGTAAACAAAACACAAAACCAAAACAAACCAATTAGTCCAGTAACCAGGTAGTTTTTTCAGGAAAAAAATCCGGAAGTTTTTTTCTCAACGGTTTTATATGTTTTCGAGGGTGCTGAATCCGAATCTGAACTTTGCATACAAAATTTCGAATGGCATTTTGGTGAAAATTCGAAAAAACCCTAACATTTCACCCCATTTTTTGATTTTCTACTTGTAGAACGGAAAGTATGGGTTTCTCATGAAAATGTCAATTATAGAAAATAAAGAAGATAAAAAAATATACAAAATTGTCAATTATAACTTTTTTGTCAGACCAATAGTTAGGCCACTAGAGCGCGCTGAAAAACAGACATTTTTTGGTCTTTCCGCGAAAACATGGAAAACGCTCGCTTCCACCCTCTTCAAAAAGAAAATATTCACTTTATCAAAAAAAAAATTACACCACGTGAAAGAGCATTTAATTCTCTACACATAACGTGCCTTAAATTATTATTTTTTAGAGAAGGGGGAGGGAGCGAGGCAAAGATCAAGAATTAAATTTTTGCGCCTTACAGCCTAAACGAACTTTTGCAGTAGTTAATCTCCAATCTGCGCTTTACTTCCGGTATATTACCAATAAAATAGGTTGTTTTGAATAAATTGATGACTAAGCATGCCTAAAAAAATAATTTTTAAAATTTATTTATGAAATATTAGGTATTTTAGGCGGAAATTCAATCAAATTTTTAAATTCATATAATAAATTATGGGAATATTTTAATGAACGAATTTATATGGATTTTGCATTGCTGACTCCAAATTTCAAGTTTATTTTCATTTAAAAAGTCAACTTCACATAAAAAAATGCAAAAAATCTCAAATTTTCGCTTTTTTGTTCGATTTTGACCGATTTTCTCAGAAACTATTCGTTTCTCGAAAAAAAGAAGTACACCAAATTAAAGTACATAAAATTTCCTATAAGATGCACTGGTTCGTTTTTATTTTGCGAGAAGCAGTGTACGCTTTAGAGCGTTCTGAAGGAAAGGGATTTTCATGTTTCTGTGTAAAGTCAAGAAGCAGATGTAATTCAGCGCGCTCTAGCGACAATACCTCACATTATAAAGTAAAAGTTGACTAGTGTATTTTGTAGGAAATTAAATGTACTTTCATGTGGTATAAACTGTTTGTCTGTAACGTGTATATATTTGGAGCTGTAGAGGGGGAAAGGGAACGTTCTTCACTTTTTTTGTAGAAAGTCAAAAAAATCGCTGCGCTTCAAAACGCTTTAAAGTGTACACCGCTCCTCGCAAAATAAAAACTAGTCAATGCATCTTATAGGAAATTTTACGTACTTTAATTTGGTGTACTTTTTTTTTTCGCGAAACGAATAGTTTCTGAGAAAATCGGTAAAAATCGAACAAAAAAGCGAAAATTTGAGATTTTTTCCGATTTTCGATATGAAGCCGAGTTCCCACGCGGGCACAATTTTGATATTCGTAATCAGCGCCATCGAAAACATATAAAACCGTCGTAAAAAACCTTCTATGTAAATATTTAAAAAAAAAGTACCGATTGCCTATGTTAAAAGGTAATATAGTCCAGTAACCAGGTAGTTTTTACAGGAAAAAAATCCGGAAGTTTTTTTCTCAACGGTTTTATATCTTTTCGAGGGTGCTGAATCCGAATCTGAACTTTGCATACAAAATTTCGAATGGCATTTTGGTGAAAATTCGAAAAAACCCTAAAATTTCACCCCATTTTTTAATTTTCTGCTTGTAGAACGGAAAGTATGGGTTTCTGATGAAAATGTTAAATACAGAAAATAAAGAGGGTAAAACAATCTACAAAATTGTTAATTACAACTTTTTTGTCAAACCAATAGTTTAGCCTTTAAAGCGCACAAGAAATCTAGCAATATTCACCCCTGAGGCGGAAAATTCACCATATCTTCTGTAAAAAAGTAACATTTGATTTAAATAAATAGGAAACACTACTTTAATAATTTCTTGTATGATTTAATCTTAATTTCTATCCCAATGATTATTAATTAAATTAATTATTCTTCAGTATTTTCCCCCAGAAACGGTTTTTTTGGCAATGAAAAATTCATTTGCTTGTTCATTTTTATTTGTGCAAGGAACCAACTTCCACTGAAAGTCTTTTGTTAAGTATTAACTACTTTACTTTCGATCTTTGCTTCGCTCCCTCCTCCTTCTCAAAAATATAATTTAAGGAAAGTTATTCATAGAAAATTAAATGCTCTTTCACGTGGTGTAAAATTTTTGTTGATAAAGTGAATATTTTTCATTTTGTAGAGGGTAGAAGAGCGCGTTTTCCATTTTTTTGCGGAAAGGCCAAAAAATGGCTGTTTTTCTGGCGCGCTCTCGCGGCCAAACTATTCGTCTGACAAAAAAGTTGTAATTGGCAACTTTTTAGATTGTTTTATTTTCTTTATTTTCTATAATTAACATTTTCATGAGAAACCCATACTTTCTGTTCTACAAGTAGAAAATCAAAAAATGGGGTGAAATTTTAGGGTTTTTTCGAATTTTCACTAAAATGCCATTCGAAATTTTGTATGCAAAGTTCAGATTCGGATTCAGCACCCTCGAAAACATATAAAACCGTTGAGAAAAAAACTTCCGGATTTTTTTCCTGAAACACACCTTTTTTGACACCTGGTTACTGGACTAAATCGTTTCCAACGGGAGAAAACAAATACCGCCAAAAAATCCATCCTTAAATTCAGATAATTTACAACAATAGCAAAAGTAGCGTGGATCGCCAAAACGTAAACAAAACACAAAACCAAACCAACCGTTGCCAACGGGAGAAAACAAATCCCGCCAAATTCGTGAGCCACGTAAGAGAATTATATACAGGGTGTCCCGTAAATGATGTGTCACACTTCTAGGGAGGATAGTAGACACCTAGACGAGTCAGAATCACATAGGACTTAGGGGTCCCAGACCCAATCCCAGGGAGTTAAAAATGGAGCGACACCCCAAAACAATTATTGAAAAATTCAATTTGTAGAAGAACTACTATTGGTAAAAATGTAATTATGGTCTCAAATTTTGTGGTTTATTATGATCTTCAAAATTATCTTGACAGTTTTCAATTTAAATTTTTTTTTATTACGAAAAAAGTTAAAAAACAGTAAAAAAATGTGAAAAATATGCCAAAACTTTATTTTGTTTTCCGAAATCCTTTCTTTGAATTTGATAATGTGAAAGATCGTAATTAATTAACCTTAAGTCCAAAGTTTCACGTAAATAGCATCAGTATTAAACGCTTGAGAGCCTGTTAAAGTTAGTTTTAGGCGTGCTAAATCGGCTTCGGAAAACGAATGTTCAGGGAGAATCTACAAGTTACGGATAGATGTCTGCCAACTTTCAATCCTCGCCCGATTTGGCGGATTGGCCGATTGGATTTCGGAAAACAAAATAAAGTTTTGGCATATTTTTCACATTTTTTTGCTGTTTTTTAACTTTTTTTGTGATAAAAAAAATTTTAAATTGAAAACTGTCATGATAATTTTGAAGATCATATTAAACCACAAAATTTGATACCATAATTACATTTTTACCAATAGTAGTTCTTCTACAAATTGAATTTTTCAATACTTGTTTTGGGGTGTCGCTCCATTTTTAACTCCCAGGGATTGGGTCTGGGACCCCAAATCCTATGTGATTCTGACTCGTCTAGGTGTCTACTATCCCCCCTAGAAGTGTGACACATCATTTACGGGACACCCTGTATATAGATGTTTAGTTGACTAATGAATAAACTTAGGTAACAGTATTTAGCAGGGTTTTTGAAATTTGATCATCATGTTTATAATCGCGAAAGTCTTTTTTAATTCTTATATTTACGACAAGCATTTACAAAAACCCTAAAACTATGCCTAAAGCACACCAACACATTTAAGATATCGCCAAATATCTTCTTAACTAAAACTGCATTGAAAGTGGAGCTACATGGTTCTTTTTACCAAAGCCATAACAATAATAATAACCAAAAGTAATAAAACAAATTGTAAAACACATAGAAGGGGAGACAAGACCTTACCTTTGGATGGGGATCGGAGCACTTCCGGGGAAGCCACCTTGGAGGTCTCCTGGTCTTCGGGATTGTCTTCGGTGGGAGTGGTCTTACCCCCAGACCCCCGGCGGGGACTCAAAGATCGCTGTCTGTGGGTGGGGGAGTCCCCCACTTTGCACATCTCTCGTTGTGCCATGGCTTAGGAGTTCGCAGGCATCTGTAAATTATTACACTCTATAGAAGACGGCTATTCCTGACTAAGTTTTTCTCAGAGGTTCCCAAACGAAAAAATTTCAGTTTTCGCCTAAAAAACAGAAATAAATTTGGGCACATATACGTATTAGCCCGTAGCGACAGTCAGACTCAGCGGCACGGTCGAAGGGTCGTAGGAACCTAAATTTTACCTGGAATACGCCCCGGCCGTACCAAATTCTCTTAAATACTAATATTAAAATTAATGAGTAGAAAGTCCCGTTTCTTTTGAGTGAGTATCTCTCTGATACATTGGGCTGCTTGACGGAGAATTAAAGCAGCCAAATGAATTCCCAAACCCTTTATATAATACTTCTGGAAAAGAGGGAAATAGAACTCAGTTACTCCATATTAAAACCGAGTAAATAAACTCTGAATGGAAAAAAACGTAATTTTTCGATTTCGCCTAATGGGACTGGTTCCGATTGGTTCAAATATGTAAATACTGCCCCCGGTTGCGATCTGAATCATGCTGGCCGTTAAGTCGCATTCTTAACGCACTGGGAATGTGCTTTACCATAGTTATAGACCTTGACCTTACATGCCTTATGTGTTGTCTATCCAAAAAAAAAAACCTCGAGTAACAGCTTAAAACTATGCCTCATCAAGACAGTTTACTTAATAATGTTCGTTTTTACATATAGCCGTCTTTTTGTCACACCAAGGACGGAGAACAAAAGGAGCCGCGGACGTCCAAGCAAACAAAGGTTGCAATGGTGGAGAGAGAAAGACGAGAATCCAATGAAAAACGTGTAAATTCTATTGTTCCTTTCTAATGAACTAATTTCCTGATTACTTGGATATCTAGTTTTTGGGTTAGTATCAAATTCAACTACCGTTCGAATAATCTACTTATCCATACTCCTGATAGCATCCAATTACAGAATTCTCTGGGTTCAACTCTGCCCACCCTATCATTGTTTACATTTAGTCCTGAAACACCCTTGTATAAACATGTCTATACTGCCTTGATTCTTACCTATGTAGGAAACTTGTCGCAGCTCTGGAGCGATAGCCATCCCAAGAGAGGAATCGATAAATCGATTCCTAATCATTCCCTTCTCCTCGAACAAATCCGAGGGGGGGGGGGGGCAGACGATCCCGCGTACAAACCAGAGTCAATTTGTGGCAATTGTTGCTCAAGTATACTTGTTGAGTTGGAGGAAAGTGTTGCAGAGACATCTCGTTTAACACCAAGGGGCGGACCGCGTAAGGTTATTTTTTGGACCACCAAAAATTTTCATTATGAATGAATTAGGATGCTACCACCGAGAACTTCAAACGCAGTTCCCTTCAGATTTCTTCGCAATCTGAATTGCTTCGCTCGCTCACTATTTGCTTAAATACCTAGCTAATAATGCAAAATAATTATAAAAAAAATTTTGCTTGCATATTAAGACATAACCTCGTTTTAGATATAATTAATGAAGTGTGTCAAACATTTCAACCATTAGAACGTTTAATTTTCTATTTTGTGCTAAGAGTTTTATCTTTTTGTGTTAGTCCATTCATGTGGCAAAAATTATTTTAATTTTTGGTAGATTTCCATGTTTCTTGGTTTTCTTTTCTTTATTCTGCTTGTCAATTCTATGATGAGGTCTTCGGAAGAAATAGTTTGTCTGATAATATTATATCGGGAGCGCTTCTAGCAGCTCTGTCTGCTACTTCATTTTCTGGGATACCTTTATGGACTGGGGGTTCAGATTATGTTAATTTTATTATCTTTTCCTGATATGATTGAGTTGAATGATAATTTTGGATATTTTGAATTAATAGATTTTAGAGCTTTTGACACAGACATGTTGTCAGTCAGAATATAAAATGAAGATTAGATTGAATAAATTCTTGTATTGTACGAAGAATTCTCGTATTCTTGTATTGCTTCTATGATGGAAAAGATGCTGTTAAGAGGAGGGGATGATACCGTTCTTCATCTTTAGATTGTACCAGACTTATAGTTTAGTTTGTTTTGTTTACTACAGCAACTTATGCCTTTTGATGCTGCAATTTCAATTACAATTTCATTGTTTAAATATTCTTGTCTGAAGAGGTTATAGGAACTTTGTGTTCTTGTTAGTGGGATAAATGTTTATTTTGGAACTCATATTGGTCTGTATGACACTTAAATTTGGTTTTTTACTGCATCAATCTTTGCGGAGATTATTCTTTAGGTGTTTATGGAAACATTAATTATTTGTTGAAATTTGTCGTAAGTGGTAAATGTATTTTCAATCGGGGAGTTTTGGAGTTAGAACGGAAAGAATATTGTCCAAAGCCGAGTCTTCTGTATTTTCTTAAGAACCTGATTTAATAGAAGACCAAAATAACGTCTTTAAATTGTTGCTCAATCAGTGATTATTATTTATATTACTTTGAATAAAATTCACAGATCGATTTAAAACTATATATGTTAGGATCAAGGACCGAAATCGCTCACCGCCGACCGACTTTCTCCGGTTCTTAAAAAGTTATTTCTTCCGGGTTGGTCACAGATTGCATGGACTAAAAGTTACAACCTTGCAAAGCAAAAAACAGCCTATATCTATTATATCGTTACCACCGCACCAAAAACCACGAATCTGCTATTCTTATTCTTCTTATGATATTCGTACTTTTGGCGTGGTTGTAACGATATGATCATTTTACCCCAACATAACGTAATAAATGCACAAAATCGCAAAACTTTAAATGTTTTTATAAATATACCTATAGTACGAATCTTAGATTATTTTTAATTTTTTTACGGAATCCTAAATAACTCCGGTTTCTCAAATACGGAAAAAGTGCGGCGATATATTTTATAAGCGAACGAACTGAACACGAAGTTAAATGGGAATGCTCCAGACTTAATCTCCTGTTAGGGCTGGAATTAATTTCCTGGCTGTCAGTGGAAGTCTCCATTTAATGATAAATCTACAGTTGCTGTCCGCTTCTGGAATTAAATCCTTGGAAATATCGGGAGCATTTCTTCCAAATCAAAGAGTGCGTCTAGAAAAGCTCAGATTTTAATTAGAACCGTCTAAAGTAAGCTTGCAATACTTAAAATGAGAAATATCTTGTTTTAAAAGTTGCTTTCATTCGAGACTGTTCATAAAAGGACTTTAAAAGGAAAATTTAAATTTCTCTCATTGATATTTCCGATCACATTAATTTTTTTTTCTGAAACTTAAATGTAAAAATATTTGTTTACAGTCTTTGTTTAAAGGAAAAAATCATCAAACTTAGTAAATTAATTAATTTACCTACCAGAAGTCTAGAAGGTAAATTTTTATTCAAACTATCAAAATTAGATACTTAAGATAAAGAAATTATAACTATCTATCCCTTTGCTCCACAAAACTGTGTACATTGTTAGGGATAGTTATAATTTCTTTTTTATAACTAAAACAAAACAGTTACAATAACTTTAAGAACATTTAAATGTTTATTCACTTTTAAACGACTGTAAAACTTTTTTATCCGAATTAATCATACTTTAACCCTGAAAAAACACTTAATAGGTCTCAATATGAAAAGTTTACATTTTGTGTTTACAGTAAAAATATACTGTATGAGTTCGTGAAGGATTTCACGGTAAAAAAAAATCCGTCTTCTTGTTTACGGAATGAAACCGCGTGAAAAAATGACGGAAATGAATGCGTAAAAAGACGAATTTTTTTTACATTAAAGCGGATCGTGGTCTAGCGATAAGAGCTTGTTTCACAACCAAGAGGTCCCCAGATTGAGTCTAGCTGTAGGCATTTTTTATTTTAACTTTCCACACAATGTGAATCACAACTATGGAACTAATGGTACCTACTAATAATATTTAATTATCAATTTTAAAAACATTTTTAAAATATATGTTCTTGTGTGGAAAAAATTAATTTTCTCTGCTAAATATACAAGTTTTTATAATCTATAATACTTTTATCAGTCTTTTAAGGTATTTAGTTCGGAGAGTACTTAAAAGTTGCCTTTTTAAAACATAAAAAGTGTTTTCATCATAAGATTGGTGTCAATTGGTGGTCGTGATTAAATGGATAAAATAAGTTGTCTGACAGTTGCTTGCTTTGTAACTACAACCTTATCCGTAATCTAAGAAATGGAATTTTTTTTAAATTCATAGTCTTTTTTAGAAATTCCAAAAGCTTACTCGAAATTCTTAAAAGAATTCGAACGCTTTGTTACCGAAAACGTGTTATACGGATTTATAATTTAAAAAGTTTTTCTCCGGAGATTCTTAACGTGCGTGCTACCGGCCCCTTGGAGGCGGTGAAAAGGACGGTATTCGGAGGCATTTTCGCCGATCCCAACGATCCCAACCACGTCCTCCACTGGAGGCTCAAGCGCATGCGTCAAAGTCTGAGGCTGCACTAATTTTTACATTTTGCTTGGCGGTCAAATTGGTCTTGTTCTCCTCTTTGGCGATAAGAGCACTTGAGCACGTGTTTTTTCTTAAATCATCAAATGAGACTGTTACATTTTTTACTTGAAAATTGTGTGGAATTTATAAAGAAGAATATTACCTAATACTATTGTTACAGTAATAAATATTATGTTATGTGAAAATTTTTTCTAATTTAAATGTAACTATCATGAGTATCATAATAGTCAATGAGTTTTTTAAATATTTTAATCTAAAATTAAAAAAAATATATAACTGAAGAGTTTTTTTGACAACACTAACTTTTACAAATATTAATTCTCTAATTCCCCACCTGTGTAAGTTGTGTTATATTTAATAGATATAATCTATTTTAAATGAAAAAAAAAATAATGGAGTAAAAAAGCCCCCAAAAATTATAATAGTTAAGTAAATATATATGTTAGAACATTGTTTGGTTAAAAATCAAATTGTATAGCATTTTAACTTGCTGTTAAACATTTAATGGAATTTAAAGTATTTATAGGAAGGAAAAAAATGACATGAAGCTGACTGTCTGGGATAATAAGTTTTTTAAATATTATGCATAAAAAAAGTTAAATACTGCTAGGTGGGATATAGAAAAGGAATTAACTTATTTCTCATAAATAGGCATGCTTATTCTTGGCTTTGATATTTCCATTAATTTCAATATAATTTAAAAACTCCACTTACCAGTTTTGACTGACAAGGGGACGGCAAGACCTCGAAAACGGACTTCGGGTTGAAACTTGGCAGGTTTGTAGTACACCCCAAGGGTATCCTACCCTGAAAGTATTACGACGCACTAGCCAGTAGAACCCGAGAAAACGCCCCCTAAAATATAACCCACAAATATAGTAAATTACCTTATATTTTTTATTAACCATTACAGTATTTTTTTTACTCCGGTTTGAATTAATGTTGTACTTAAAAATGATGAATTAACGAATTAAATAACATATTAATTCATTATTTAACGTATTAAATATTGAATTTTGTTTTAAATTTAATGAATTAAATATCAAACAAATAACACGTTTTATGGTACAATTTTGGATAGTTAATTTTACAAATGTAACTTATTTACAATTATAAAAAAATGTTTCTTATTTTACACACAAGTTCCAGAATGATAATTATCATAAAAACATTCAAAACAAAAAGTAGTTTGGCATCTTGCACAATTAATAAAACACGATTTTTTACATGAACAAGGATTTTTTAAAATCTCTGTAGAAAAACACACTTCATTGATATTCATAAAGACTTCTCTTTCATTAGACAGCTTGGAAGCATACCACGCATATTTGATCATTTTTTGGAAAATTTCGGATGATATATGATGATTTTCAGATGATGGGGAGTATTTGTATGTTTGCAAGAGGCAACAAACACATTTGGACCAAGAGTTCAAAAATCAGTTAGTGAATATGCTCAAAAGTACACCAATGTCGTCAAAACATCGTCCTAATCTGGAAAATTAACAACGATATTGTATCAGGTTTTTCTGAATACTTGCTTAAAGCCTAATGTGGGGAGAGAGAAGTTTCTCCTAATCATTGACTCTTGGGGTGGACAAACAAGGCCTGAACTGTATGATGAATTCTTTCAAGATCAGGACAAATCACCAACATGCACTATTAAAGTAATTCCTCAGAAGTACACTCCTCTTGTTCAACCTTGTGATGTTTACTTTTACCGCCAAGTAAAAACTTTTATAAAGCGCATGCGAAATTGCGCTTATTTGTTGATTGAAAATGATAGGGAGATTAATTCCCGGGAGGATTGCATAAAGATCCAATCAATTGTTCATCATCAAATATCATCCCCAATTTTCCAAAAAATGATCAAATATGAGTGGTATGCTTCCAAGCTGTCTAATGAAAGAGAAGTCTTTATGAATATCAATGAAGTGTGTTTTTCTACAGAGATTTTAAAAAATCCTTGTTCATGTAAAAAATCGTGTTTTATTAATTGTGCAAGATGCCAAACTACTTTTTGTTTTGAATGTTTTTATAATTATCATTCTGGAACTTGTGTGTAAAATAAGAAACATTTTTTTATAATTGTAAATAAGTTACATTTGTAAAATTAACTATCCAAAATTGTACCATAAAACGTGTTATTTGTTTGATATTTAATTCATTAATTTTAAAACAAAATTCAATATTTAATACGTTAAATAATGAATTAATATGTTATTTAATTCGTTAATTCATCATTTTTAAGTACAACATTAATTCAAACAGGAGTAAAAAAAATACTGTAATGGTTAATAAAAAATATAAGGTAATTTACTATATTTGTGGGTTATATTTTATTTAAACTTTAAAAATAATTTTTGAATAGCAAAAAAAAAAATTTCCGAAGGTAGGACCGAACCCAGGTCGGTCAGTTGCGAGGAGAGTACGCTACCGACTGGGCAATTCGGCTCTTGTTACAACAATGCAATTTAAATAATAATGCTTATGAGTTAATTGGGCGAAACTTTAGGGGGCGTTTTCTCGGGTTCTACTGGCTAGTGCGTCGTAATACTTTCAGGGTAGGATACCCTTGGGGTGTACTACAAACCTGCCAGGTTTCAACCCGAAGTCCGTTTTCGAGGTCTTGCCGTCCCCTTGTGAGTTTGAGTCGGTACATTTACTATTCGGTGTGACTTCGATTACTCAAATTTGAAGTGGTGGATGATTTAAAAGATCCCAATTTATTACCTTTTGCATTTTTTATTGAAACTTATGAATCATTTGATTTTTATTAGTATTTTTCGCTTTAATTTTCTAAGTTGCATTGTAGAACATAACTTACAATATAAATAACGCCCGGCTGGGATTGTGTCCCCTCAGGAGCGTTGAGTTGACAATAGTTAGGGTGCCAAGTCGAAAAGTTATTTTTGGGCGAAAAAAACAATGGTTTCCGGTAGAGAAAATAGTGTAGATTTCAGAACGGATTTATTCCACTCGGTAAAACGAGGATTTCTTTTACAAATGGAGCAGTGGCGGATCCAGAGGGGGGGGGGATAATATACAATAGCTTACATTCACTTTTTTTGTTCTAAAAATCAAAAATTTTCCGCAGAGAATCTCCCCATATCCCCCTTACTATGGCAGTGGTTTCAAACTGGTGTTCTTCAGACCACAGGTGATCCCTGTAGAGCTTCGAGGTGGTCGGGATAAGACTATTGAAGAGAAGTAGTCTGAGGGACAAATCACCAACAAATTTTTACCACTAAGCAGCCCATTATCAGTTTTAAGTAGTAGGGTTGGTGGGTTGGTTGTTTTGGGTTTTATGGCGCATGGAAGTAGTAGAGAATGAGAACACAATGGAAAGAACACATAGTATATTCTGTAGGTATAGTCCTGTCCTTTAAAAACAACACACTCCAAAATGTGCCCTAAAAACAACCCATTGATATTTTTTAATTACATAATTAAAATAGTTTTAACATCTCATATATCCTGTCTTTGAGTGCCATTTAGAGTGCCAGGGATGTACAAACTAGTCAAATAACTGTTAATTTACTTATTTTTTAAATAAGAAGAGATAACGTAGATTTTTGGTAAAAAATGTGCTTTAGATTTACAAATTTTGACGTTGTAAAATTGTATGTTACCCAAACATTAAAGCATTTTTCTATGAGACTACTATAAGAGTAAAATACTATAATTTTAGCTCAGTCCGCCAGTTAGAGTCCTTACTGTAGTCTTTGAAATCAGGGGTAAAAAACCCACGAGGGAGCTAAAAAAACATTGTTTTCTTTTCTAGTATACTAAATGACAAAATAAATAAAAATTTATGAAAAATATTTAATATTACCCATGATATACTTCTAATTATGCAAATATAATGTTTGTTTTAGTGATTCTTGGATTTGTTTTAGTATTTTTAATAAAAACTCACTGATACCAAAAAACACCAATTTCCCATGCAAAGATAGCATTTTACTAGAATTTCACTTGAAAATGGGTTATGGAGAGTTAATAGTTGGGGCTAAAATAAAATATAAGTGCTATTTATCATGTTTTATCTTTTTTTTTAAAGAAAACTACTCAGTTTTTGAATTTAAAAGGTCATTTGCAAAATCCGAAAATAAAAATACAAAAGCTAAATAGCTATTATCGTTGTGTTTTGAAGACAAACTCTTGAGGAGAAAAACATATCATAATTTTAATTTTATGAATAATTAATAAACTTGGTTTTAACTGTCTTAATTATTCCCTTTTCTATAAAAAACAACAACTTTTAACCATATTTCTGTACAAATTTTTGAGTATTTTCAAGCATGTTTTTTTTAGGGTACATGGGGTTTTTTTTAGGAAAAAGTAGGGTTTTTTTTTTCAAATTCTTACTTAATTGATTTCTAACTTGTAATAGAGAGTTGCAATTAAAAATGCTAAGCACTAAAATGGTTGGGTGGATGAGCCGTTACAAGAGTTTTTTGTTCGATTTAATTATCCTTTTTATTAAGCTTTTTTTTGACAAAACATTAAAAAATGGGTTGCTTTTAAAGGACAGCACTATATATTAATGTGTAAAAAGAAATGTTTTTTCTTGGAAGGGTCTCTTAAAATATTCAAAACATTGAATTCAGCATTATTTTGCACACCCACACATAAGCGAATGTGGTCGATGCTACTCTTATTATGTTTATAGAAAATCGTACACAAAGAGTGATTTTTCTATGAATATCCAAGGGAAAGAATAAGTAGCAGCAATGAGAGAAAAAGCACCATGCGAGGGCAAATGAATCATTCATGCTCCAGACTCTCGTTGAGGACACCCTGGCTCATTCATACGGATGAAGCAGAGAAAAAACGCTACTTCTGGATGTAGTGGAGGAGGATATATCACAAATAACTCGGACTGAACAAATGGAAAGGGCACATGGGTTGCTGATATATCTTTCAGGTTCAGTGATCACTCTCATGAAGAAGGCGCACATTGTTTTTCTAACGGTTGTTTTATTCAGATTAAGCAGTCTTCTGATTCCCTGACATTAATACCAAATAATACGTAGTTTGTGTGAACCACATAAAGGAAACATCATTCAATGCATACTTGATGTATCAGATATAATAATTAAATTTATATTTTTAAATTTGCACAAAAGGTAGATAACATTTATTACTTGATCCTTAACGAACAAATAATGTAGAGAATCTGTTGCGTAATGTTTAGGTATTTTTTTTATTTAATTTTAAAGTTTAAATCAAATTTACTAAATGAAAAATCAAATTCCCCATAAAAAAACGGTATAGTCAAAGAAAAGGATCTTTTTCACAAATAATGCTGTTGTTTTAACAAGAGTCTATCTTTTCAAAATGTAAATTTGAGAGAAAGTTTTGCCAAACACAAAATGAAGACTGGACTTCAAAAACGAGCTAAGTGCCAAAAAGTAAATTTCCCGTAGTTCATCATTTTAAATTTTATTCTCCATAGAAATACGCATAATAAGTCATCTTTCAGTCAGTTTTTGACCTACTAATCATGGTCGTGGCACTTAGCTGGATTTATAGGGTGTTGGTGATGGCACTTAGTTTGGTTTTTCGGGTCTAACTCATTTTTTTTTTTTTTTTTAGTTTTGGCACTTAGCTCAATTTTGAAGTCCAGACTTCAAATAACGAAATTTAGTTACCTAATCTTGGGGGCACGCAATTATCAATGATTCTTATGATTATCGTCATAGCATTTTATTGGTTACAGTATTTTTTATAGACTGTATAAGCAAGTTCGCCCAAACTCCTCACCGCCTGATTTCAAACGGGATGCACATAAAAACCCGTAGATCTATACGCACAGTTTTCGAGAAAATCGTGACAGAAAAACGTATGATGTCATATCCGGTTTATGCTAGGAATCTTCCTGTGCCGAATTTGGGTGTAGTAATAAAAAATTCACAAACCTTAACTTTATTCTAAATAGGGAAATAGTGCCCAATCAGTCCATGTTATTTAACTTTCCCCGATAGACCTTTTTAAATGATTAACAAACAAAACATACCCAAAGGGAAAAAATCCCATTGTCTTCCCAAATATTGACATAACGGCGCGATTTAATTGCGGAAAATAATCCCTCCGATTGCACCTCGATGAAACAATTAAAAGGAGCGAGAGAATAACGCCCCCTGTTTGAAGCCAATTCAATTTTTACAATGAGACAATTTAGTCACAGGTGCTTCGTGTTTAATTGGCTTGTTTCGGGTATTTATTGCGGGCGGATAATGGCAACTCTTAATTTCTCTGCTGGGGTTGATTATTTGGGTATCGAGAGCGAAAATTTGGGGTAACGGTGATAATGATTCTAAAACTGTTCTTACACAGATGCTCTTTATATCCACTTTTTAAAATAATAGTATAAAATTCTATATTCCATTTGTTTTAGTTCAGGAGTTATCGAGAGATTACTGAAAAACAATTTACGTTTATAAAGGTACGAAAGTCAATTTTATTTAATAAGAAAAGGAATTTAGAATTTTATGAAGGGACTGGCGGGTTCACCCTTGTCGCATGGACTACCTCATACGAGTCGTCTAGTTTCAAAACTAGATAAGTCATGTTTTCCTAATTTTTTCAGGAAAAACAAAAACTAAATATTCAAACAATTTATGCACATACAAAACCCTTATTTTTTATTTAAGATGGTAGGAGATGGTTACATTATCAACATAAATTCCATGTTCGAACAAGTATTAGGTTTTGAGATAAAAAATATTTAATTTTGGATCTATCTGGTTTTGAAACCAAAGTATGTGATCTATCTTGTTTTACAACACTCCATTGAACACTCCATTTCTCCATTGATAATAACACTCATATAAACAAAAACCACGTTTTTAAAACCAAAAGTTTTCAAACACAACACTTGCAGACAACACCAGTTGCTAATAACTAAGCCGGCAGCAGCTTGCGAGACTAGACCTCCCTACAGCGATCTATCTGGTTTTGATGGAAACTTTGTGACCTATCTGGTTTTGATATTAAGTTTTTGTTTTATTCATGTGATATAAATTAGATTTATATTTTTTAGGCTTAAAATTTGGCTATTTGCTAGATCTGTATTTTAACAATCAGAGCATAACATAAACTGAAAATTGAAAAGAAAAAAAAACCCTGATCTATCTGGATATCTAGGATCCTAGACGACTCATACCTTCCAAAACAAGTGTGATGCCATAGTCATAACTTTTCGCCGTCAAGCAAACTATTGAAGACCATTCGAAGCACCAACTGTGGTTAACTCTTTGCCTATGGACTCCGAGGGATGATGCATGCTGGGAAATTAATGATGTGGGAGCGCGATTTCCATGGCAACAAAAGCTTAAAGTGTTATCCTGGCTGAATTGAATGCATCTATTTATTTATGAAAGTATGCTTGACACATTGGGTTGTGCTATTCAGAAGATTAGGCTGGGGAATAAAAATAATCAATACTCCTATTGTTGAGGGAAAACGCGTAATTTAAATACTTTGTTTTGTAACAAAATATGATTGCATGTTAGCGTTCAGTTCAGATTCTCTATAAGTTAAAATTACTGTAATTAAGACTAAAAGAAGTTAAATTTTAAGGTATGTTTAAAGGGATCGTAAGGTAACCATATTTTAGGAAAAGCTTTTTCATTTTCCCTTACTTTAGAATAAAAATTAGATTCTTGATTTTTAAAGAATAAAAAGTAATCCATGATTACAGTGGAGGAAAAGGTATGTATTATGCTTGGCTGAAATCGCTCAATGAGTGGGGGGAAAAAAGGTCAGATCGCGATGTGGCATTTGCAAGATGCTTAAAACCCGAAATTCGGGTTGTGGCTTTTTCGAAAATGCAATTTGTGATGTGGAACAGCAAAATTCCAGATTGTGATCATCTGAGCATATAGAAAATACGTAAAGGCCATTCATTTAGAAAATACATGACGCGTTTCGAAGGGTACCTTGTTAAAAGGCAGATTTTAAACATACTATTATTGCTGAAACAATACACTTTAACAGAAAACAGAAAAAAAAACAGAAACAACAGAATTTTTAAACAGAATCTGTATTTTTAAACTATAAATTAAAAACCGTACTTTAAAAAACAACTTTTGATGGGGAAATCAGTTTATATTATCTCAAATAAAAAATTATATATAATTTGAACAATGTTTAGAGAACTGAACTTAAATTTCAGGTAAATAAAAAATACATGGACATTGATTTCGCCAAATTCAAGGGGCTATAGGGGATAGTTATTTTTTCCACTCATGTGTAGAGCGAAGAAGATGTCATGAGCACAAAAAGTCAATTTACCATAAATAAAAGTCAATTTTGTGGACGCATACTCTTTTTACAACTGACGATTTATTTTTTTACTTTGAGGAGTACTCACTTTTACTTTTACTTTACAAGAGGCAAAATGTGCCTCTTGAATTGCCTCTCTAATAGTATATGGAAATCTCAGGGAAATAACCTTTAACTTTAAACTCAAAAATTTTTGATCCAAACACTTTTTAATGAGAAAAGGTTAAAGACCTTTATGAATGAATAAATTATTACAGGATACATATGTTTTTCTGGGATTAATAAGTAGTTTAATCATAAGCACATTTCTTATAAGCCCTCCGTAAAAGACCAAAGACAAGCGGCTCCCAATTGGGGACGCTTAAAAAAGTCATCCCCGCCAATACATCGATTACTCTTTCCATCTTCTGTTCCAAAATGAACCTCGAGGAAAATAAACGGCACTCTAATAATGTAATTCACTCACGCACCGAATTCCGAAGAAATCAAGAGAAGCTTTTAATAGAGAGCGATGGAATCCACATCAATGGCCCAGTTTTGCTGTTAGATTATCTTACAACACCTAATTGTCCTCCGAAGGTTTGATAGGGTTAAACCTAGAACAAATTGCAACTAAGGGGTTTTCGTAGGATTTCGGTTCTACTAGATGTGATAAATGGTAAAATGTAAACTTACCAAAATCGGATTACCAGAAGGGGGTTTTTTAAGATAGCAACCAAAAAACATAGGAAATCAGGAAAGCTAGGTGGAGTTTCGATACGCAAATCGTGATAAAAAGACTATCTATACATGGGTTTACCAAAATAATCATAATTTTAAATTGACGTTTTTTTCACTCAAAATTCAGACACCGCGAAAGGAACTTCTTTGTTTGTTAGTGACGTCATAGGGTCAACTAACGTTGCTGTCTAGTATAGTATAATTAATGCAGTGATATTTTTGAAAGCTTATTTTAAAGAAGGCTTAATTTTAGGTAAACAATGTGTAAACCGAGTTACTCAAATGGGCAAACTTTGGTACATAAGGGAGGTATGTTAAATTTTTGAATGTCCCCTCATGCGCTCTTCCACTGGGAGCTCTTCTCTCGGAAAACTCCGGATTATGAGCTAAACGGGAGCAGCTGAAGTGGGATCTCCTTTGGACCCAATCATATAAAAAGATAAGAGAAAGATTCAATGTTTGGACTGGGATCTCGAGGAGTATTTGGAAAATGTTTGTTCTTTTCTGCTCGGTTCATATCAGCTTGCATGAGAAGATTCGTTTTTATTACAAAGGTTCAGCCAATCAGCTGGGCTCTTTGATGTTTTCTCTGGGTTGGGTAGAAAATACAACTTTTTATTTTAAAGATCTATTTGGCAAGGAACTCTGAAGGGAGTTTTTCTTATGAGGTGGTATTGGAAAAACCACAGACTTACACAATGACTAGTAATATTTGCTATTGAATATTAAATAGAGAAAGAACACACTGAAAAGAAACACAAAAATTTTAGGAACTTTTCTTTGATTTAAAAAAATATAAAACAATTATGCCGAATATTTTTTTTTTTGAATAAAATTTTAACTGATAAAATTCTCCTTTTCCTGACAGAAAATATCGCAAATTTGCAAGTTTCTTTGATTTTTCATATAAAATTTGTCTTCATTAGCTGAAAAACGCAAAAACTACATCACTGGAAAAGCTTGCAAATTTGCGACATTTGTACACTTTTGAGGCCTGAAAAAGTACTATTTTCACTTGCTAATATCTCTTCGAATATTGAAGATATTTTCATAACTTTTTTTCTGCGCGTCTTTTATGAAATTGCCAACAATTCCCTCTTTAAAGTTTTCGTTTTATCTTCTTTAGTTTTTTAATTATTTTAAACTTTCTTATTTAGCCGTTAGGGACGCTGTAAACCATCGCAATGAATTCCGATCATGGTCACTTATGGGTCATTCCAAGCCAAATCATCCGCGAGAACTCAATTTTACACCCTAGGTTCTCAGATTTTCATGACATTTTGTATGCTCAATGTACTTCCATATGACCCTACTAGAGCCTAAAAGACGTTGGTTTCAAATGAAAGCCGTGAAATGAACAATTGAAACACACTGTATGTGATGAAGAGGGTCACTAAGCATCCCAACGGCTCAAATTTGAAAAATAATTTTCAACCGAAATTTTCCGACGCAGAATGCAGAAACTGTTGCCACATGATATTTTCCGATTTAATAGAACGTAAAATTTAGCGAAAACATCTCTTAAGATAAACAAAAAGTGCTGGAAATATCTCCAAAGCATCCTTCCCTTTTTGTGCCATGTTGAGGCATAAATTTCCCAGACTCCTTGGAGATCGGCACTGTTTAACGCGTGTCCATAGTTGTTCTCGAAATGAATTATTCATCCAACACTTAGGATGCTAAAAAGAGCTAATTTAAATTCCGAATTTCTCTCCTAGAGTACCTATCTTCCATTTTCCCGGAATTCTCAGTATCTTTTGGGGGATTGGTTGGGAGAAGAGATATTTTTTTTTGCATTGCATAATGGGTGCATGTGCTTATAAAGAGTAACCATAATTAACTTAGTTGTTAGACGTTTTCATTCATGCATCAGAAATTATTGCTTGCATTTTTTAAAGAATTGTTTATTGAGTATTCACTTAATTTAATACTAAGTGACTTTAAACCTAACTGTTCCCCTAACTGAATAGGAGATGGACTAGAGAAGAAAACTTTTAAAATTTTAAGAATTTTGTAAAAAAATCTTTCATGCTTATTAGTTTTAATTATATTTTCAAAACAGTTCTTGGAGTGTCAACGAAGTAGTATTTTCGAAAAATATATTAGGCATTTTTTTTTGTAATAAAGTACCGGACGAATACTTACAGCTCAATTATAAATTGATTTTAATGGAATTATAGGAGATATCTAAGCAAACGCACCTTCATTACTTCACTTTTTAAGAAAAATATTACTTTGAACATATTTAAAAAATCATATGAATAATGTGTAAAATTCGAGCAGCTTTTAGACCCCTCACTAGACATTTAGTATTCATAATTTAGAAGCTATTTTAAAATGTCCTTTTAATTGTTTTAAAGGGGTATATTTGTAAAATATTTTACTTGAAATATAAAGTTTGTTAAAATTCCGTACACATATTGTACGCAATTGGCAATTGTATTCAAATAGCGTACACAATTTTAAAGTTTTTTAGGTGTGCAAATAAAAATTTGTTTTGAAGTTCTTCAATGCCGTTTGAAGTGTATCATAAAGAGACATTTAAGTTATTCTTCTTGCACTTCCCTATCATCCCTTTTTTTGGGCGGTCATAATAACATCATGTTTCATGAACCGAATAAATAGAGAAAGAATCTTGTTGATTCATTGTCCTCGACTGGACTGAGCAGTCTGTATTGAAGCAACAGAGTGCAAAGAAGAAAAAAATCGCGACAGTTGTGGGTCGGACAAACCGTCGCTTATCGCCATCGCCAGGGGGCGTATGCTGCTGCGGTGAGGGGGTGAATCGATTGAGCATTCGGGACGAGTCATTTGTCGCTCGGTTCTCTAGTGTGATGTCGAGCGGATCGGATGCTGGTTGAATTGGCAGTCTTGGGATTGCTTACTTTAAAGAAACAGAATTCAGATGAAAGATATCTTTTTCACTGTATGCAATTGATTTTAACTTATTTGTATGATATATCCTTGATCTGTGTATTACGACCCGAGGACCAAACAAAATTAAGAGAAGAGAAAGCCAGAGACGATAAAGAAGGAAAATAAAACTTACTAATTTAGTACAGTTTTTTTTTTTATCAAACTACAAATAAAAAGTTTTTATCAAAAAAGGGCATCCGATGGCCTAAGAAGGTCAACCTGTTCGGCCAACTAAAGGTCATTCAAAAAACATACAAAATATAAACAGCGGCAGATAAGCAAAATGATAAAAAAGCTGAAAGCTGCAAGCAAGGGCCTTTTAATTATACTACAGTCTAAGATGCATGAACTTTGAGTGTCGAAATTAGTAAAATACTTCAATTTGATCACTTCTATAACTTTGATATTAAAATAAAAATTTTACATTTTTACCATAAAAAACTCATGAGTTACGGAAAATTCTTATAGTTCTTGGCAAAACATTGTGATATAAACTATATTTTTAATAATACTCGCTTTTATAAATTACTAACTGATTGACCCTGTCATGCACGAGTGGAGAATGACCCTTTACATTTTCCAACAATATGCATGTTCAAAATTTTTACAATACAGTTTTTTATGTACAACAATATCGATCACCGGGATGATTGGTAATTTCTAAAATAGAAAATTAGACATGTATAAATACACTCCACCCGTACAAGGCCGGACAAATCAGCCAGTGAAACGTGAAGCAATAAAACTGTTAATCCCCCTATAATTAAAAAAGGAAAACCTTAAATAAGGAAATAATGCTTTAAAATTTAATATTTTGATACATTTTGGTTTATTGATAACTTATAATAACTTTTAAATTGAGTATTAAACAGATTTGTTTCTTAAAATGTTACATAATATTTTTGTTTTTATATTTTATACAATAGGAACGAGCAAATCTACTCGAGTGGATAAATTGGAGAAAAAAGTTAAATTGACCTTAAAAGCGCAATTTGTTCTAAAACTGTTCATAATTTCGAAATAAAAATTACTTTAATGACATCTCCTCGTTCATTTGATACTAACCATCTGCGCTCAGGGTTGTGGGAGGAGTTAAGGTGACAATCATTTTTGTTGAACAGCCCGGTTTTTTTTAAATATAAGGTGCACTTTGAAGTCTAACATTGCAATTAAATAGAGGATGGCCACTCTAACGCATGGCGCTCTTTTCATCGACAAGAGTGTTTTTCACCGCATACTCTCTCTTATAAAGGAAAAACTCGTTATACAGAATTCAAACCTTTCGACTGGAAAACAAACCTTTCTTCCCAGAACTCGCTGGAATTCTGAATACAGACGAAAACTTTTATAATAAACCTTTATTTATAGGGACCGAATATATTGATGGCTGTTCAGTCCAGATCGAAATGTTCACTATATCGGGGGAATACTTAACTTAAATCTCGTTATTGTGTTTTTGTGATATTGTTGCCTACCCTTTAATATTAAAAAAACTATTAGAAGAAAAAAATCTACTAAAGCAGTGTTTCCCAACGTAGGACGAAATATGAATTTTTAGGGGGACATTTTTAACCAAATTGACCCCCAGGTGGGGCATGGACCATCAGGTCATATAAACTTTTCAAGAAGGATTTTCGCAAAAAAATAAAGGACATGGGGGGCATGGAAAATTTAGTAAGGCTTTGGTGGGGCATGAACCGCAAAAGGTTGGGAAACACTGTACTAACGCGTTTTTCAACGATGTTTATTAAGTTGTTCTATGAAACTAATAAATTTCCTGAATAAAAACAATTTTCTGTTAATCAAAATAAACAGTGGGGGTTCATTATTTTTTTATGATGAACTACTATTTTTATTGATATGTTTACGGGCAATGTGATAAATCTGGGCATTATTAAAAATACTTGAGTATTTCGGGCAAAGTGATAAATATACTCATTGATAAGAAATGTCATTGAATTTATCACTTATTAATAATGCTTGATTTATCACTTTTCCCGTATACATTTTTCTAGGTTCATTTTTATCATCCCTTTAATTTTATAAAGTAATATTTTTTAGTGTTAAAGAAACTTTGTACAGTTTGTTTTTCCTGCAGTTTTAAACAGCTATAACTCTAGAACTGTACACTCAGTCAAAAATAAATTCGAACAATGGTACTCATTCATAATATACACATATATTTTCAAGTAAATAACACTCTTTTTGTACATATATTTCTTTCAGATTTTTTTATACATTTTTCAAAAGTAAATACCATTTTCTCATCCAATTTTTAATTTTTTTTTGCTTTTTATAAATAGATTGTAGATCTTTATAAAAACGAATATACCCATCCGTATTATTATCATCAAATATATTCGCATTATCTATAATATGCTTGACAAATTTGTTAGGTACCTTTACCTTTGAATAAATCATACATTTTACAGCATCCGATGAAGCAAAAATAGTGCGACAGTAGGGAAAAGTATTATTTTTAGTGAACCACTTTGAAATACACTTATTGTGAAAAAGATGAACACAGTCTTTAAGATTATAAACATTTGGTCCATTCAATTTCGACAAACAAATGCTACAATCAGCCATCATCTAAGAATACATCAGTCTCATCATCTAATGTGATCCGGACCAAAGAATTAAAACCTCTTTCTCCAAAATACCTGTATCATTCAAAACTTTGTTCCAAAGTACGCAACAATTGTGATCTAAGTAAGTAAAATAAAAATTGGTATTTCTTGAATAATTTGCTCTTCTACACTGCATAGTTTATAATATCAAGTCTCCGAGCCTCAAAATACACTTCAGTTTTAAGGTATTATCTTTCTTTCTCGAAATATATTTAATCGTTCTTGAAGGATGGAACGGCTAAAAACCTTTTTAAGGTTCCAGAAAAGGAAGTAATATTCGTATTATGGCTTCATATAGGGAATTTATAAATGCAATTGGGTCTTCATATTCATTATAAATATATTTTAAAATATCCATAAAAGTTTTCCTTACAATCAAAAAATTTAAGCTATTGTCTGATTCGTTATAAATTACTGAAAACTCTTCAAAAAATTTCGAAACGTTTTCGAAATATGCTTCTTTGGGTTCTATTATATCAATATTATCCAAAATGTATTTGTAAAAATTATTTTTGGGAGGTATCAATATTTTAAACATGTCTGATATTTTAATATAGCATTTACACGTTAGACATGTCATATTTTTTCTGATTCATTTGTACTGACAGTCTAAATGAACTTTGTGTTTGCAAGAATTTAGTTGAATAATAGGTTTTTTACCTATCGCCTACAACTTAAAAATTTTGTTCTTAATTTATTCTTTTTAATTTGTTATGCATGACCATGACCACCTTTCTTCAAAAACAAAATTTAAGAATTTAAATACATATATTTAGGCATCTAATAATTTTTAAATACTACAATTAAAAATGCTTTAAGGCGCCGCAAAAGACACTTAAAATTAAGTTTTCCCAGATATTTTACGTATGACTGACTCTATACAGTGTAGTTGTGACACTGTAGTGGGCACGTGGGATGTAGACACTGTAGTGGGATGTAGACACTGGGCGTGAAGTGATGAAATTTAGGATAAATTTCGGTTTTAATAGGGAAGAAGTAATACCTATTATAAAAAGCATAAACTCATCTAAAGCGCCAGGACCCGACCCAGCTAGAAAAAGTGTGTACTGTTCACAATTTGTTTATAAAAAGTGAATGAATTTTGAATACCTCGAGAAAGTATACACTTTTTATGCAAATTACCTGCATTTTTTATGCACAAAAATTGGCATTTTATATTTGTTCAAAAATTGTGCAAACATTTTACACAAAATATTTACATTTGCATGGAAAAATTGTGCTCACTATCGAAAATTATAGATGGACTTTGTCAGAGAAAAGGTAAGGTTTTTTTAGTTTTAGCTATTATAGATAGAGGGCGTGAAATTGATAATTATGGACACGCTGAGAAAAAACTCGAAAAAAGATCAGAATTTTCGTTGGTTTCGTTCAGGTTGGCGAGCGATAGCGAGCAGGGGGCGAAGCCCCCTAGTAGATGATTATTTCTCTGTTCTAAAGTAAAATGTCCGGATTTTTTCAAGGACTGTCAGTAAGCTGATGGAATTTTTAATACAATTCTCAATTTTAAAATATTTCCATGCTTTTAAATTACGGATAATGTCACAGTTACAAAGCAAGTACTGTCTAATAACTTATTATGCAATCAATCACAACGACTAATTGGTGCCATATTTTATGATGAAACAAGTTTTTCTCACGTTTTAAAAAAGTACTTTCTAAATTTAATTTCATTCAAAGACCGATAAAAGTATTCTAAAAACTTACCTACAGATATGCTATTTCATTCTAAAATTTCACCAATTTTGTCTGAAATTTATAGTTTTTAATCTGATAATCAGAATTTATTGTAAACATTGAGTGTCGTGTAGGTTTTGTCTCTTATTATTGCCAATGGCTTAAAAGGTATTGTTTAACAAAAGTCTGGGTTTAAACAAAAATATGAATGATAAAACACTAGGTATAATAACGAGTTAATAGGTGGTTCAATATAGAATTTAAAAGATTCATTGTAAGGTACTTTTAGAGTATAAATGATCATAGGGAACTTGATTGATACATATGTCTTGATTTCTTACCAAAAATACATAAACCACATGGAATTTTCAAATCGAAATTTATGGTTTATAGTTTCTTTTATATAATGATTAATCTGATCATTTTACTGATTCAAATTTATATCCTGCAAAACTCAAATAAAACGTAAAAAGTTCAATCGACACTTAGTTTGGCAAACATTTGGTGGTAGTAACTTTCGCAAATATTCTTCGGTAGAAATTTTAATTTCTTAGTCATCATTATACCAGACTAAGATAGTGGTGATACATATACCATATATTTATACCATATTTTTCATTAAATGCACAGTAGAATAAAAATTTTAAAAACATAATTTAGATAACAAAATGTTTTATTTTTAATATAAAAATTACTATGATCGCCGACAAATATATATCCATTCAGAAGTAATTTAACATGCATTAAGATGTATTCACATTAACAATCAAGACACATCAGACACATCAAGAACCTGTCCGTAGGTTACAACATTACAACATCTTATGGTTCCAAAGGTACATTATTAGGAGTTTTGATATTCAAAATTCTATAAAAAATAGAAGGATTGAGTAATGTGTATGAATTTATGATGCACAAGTACATAAAACGAAGAAAAATAAAAAAAAACTGCACGTCAAAGAACCTTAAGAACATTTTGAATTCAGTCAGTTACCCACCTTTTAAGTTTTTCTCCTTTTCTGATCAATTAGTAATCCATCACCTGCAAGAAAATACAGTTTAAAATACATTAAGGTATAATTTGATGTAATATATTTTGGGAATTGAATACTTTATTAAGGATTTTGTTATTCTTTTCAATTTGTTTTTCTAACAAAAGCCTGTTTAATTTGTTATTCTTGTTTATAATGTACAGCCGTCGCAAAAACACCAACGTGGGCAAAAGGATAGGGTTAGAAAGATGCATTCGGTGTCGTAGGTTATGGGAACCCCGTGAATTATGTTGGCAATTAACAATATTTTGAACTGAAATTTTTTATTGTCGTAAAATAATTCCCCGACCAACCGATGACCGAAACTGAAGACATTTTTTTAAATAGGTTGTTTTTTTCTCTCTAGATTTCATGAATTTTCAAAATGTTCACGGACTTTTCGTTCACCATGTAAATTGTCTTCTACCCCACCAAGGATCTTGGCACGCGGCTTCGTACAACCGGCCTGGCCTAAGATGTTAAGCCCCTTTCAAATGTCTCTACTTCTAGTTTCAAACAACTATCTAACTATTAAACTTGCAAATTTGTGACCTTTTGTCCTACGATGTGGGGCAAAAGATCGGCAAAACTTTGTCTCAGAAATATCGCGATTTCTCTCCGTTTGCAGTGCTTGTTGGATAAAATGTAGCCAACTACCCAAGCTATAAATGACGTACTAAATTATTAAATTTTCCCGTCTCAAAGAAATTTTGAAAACCAAAGAAAAGGCTACCTTTTAAACCCTGCTACCGTATTTGTGCCGTTCCCGTTTGAATAGTTTAATTAAAGGCCAATGTGCCTCTTACCACCGATCGCTTATAAAAAAGAGTTCTTATAGCTATTACGAAAAAACCCCAAACTGATGTGAAAACCCTAATTTATGGAATAAATCCCAGTAATAACTATTGTAAATATTTTCTATTTCTAAAGGACCGCTTGTGCTATTGACTAATGAACTGCTGAATAATGTATCATCCCCCGAAAAAATTTCATCATATACCAGTTGAACCTTATTTTCTCCAACTAAATCAACGCCACCTATTACTCAGGAAATTTGTTTAAATTTCATTATAATGTGTATTTTTAATTTTAACTTTTGCCTCACCTGTGGCTCTTAATATACCATTAGGGTCAATTAGGTCTAAACTACTATGGGTCGTTTTTCTTCATGTAAAGAATATAAATTACGTAGCCAATCTTAAAAAACCGATGGGTCTAAACTATGGGTCGTTTTTCTTCATGTAAAAAACATAAAACACGTAGTCTATCTTTAAAAAAAACGATAATGCTTTAATAGCTTGACCTTTCATAAAATTAAGAGGTAGTATTTGAACATCAGCATATCAAATGAATTCCGCATCTAATTCTTAGGCATGATAAAATTAGATACTAAACTTAGAAGGAAATGCGAGAAAAGGTTGACAAATACTGATTTAAATGTTCTTCGCTAGACAGGTTAGTTTCTTAAAAAATTAAATACCTTAACTGAAGAGGATTATAAAAAAGATGAAGATGATACCCTGTTTGAACCCTCATATCACTGGGTCTAGGGGACAGGTCAGTGAAATTTGGTATTAACCCAATATGGACATTGAGAAATCGAAATACGCAATAAAATTAGTTCAATTTTTGAACGACGAAATTCCTCCTGAGCGTAGCAAGGGGTTATAAAGGCTTAGGTTAACCTTTATCACGAGGAGGAACAAAATGGAGTATGCGTAAGTTCAACTTTTTGACTGAAGGGGGGGGGGGATAAGAACTCAGTTTAGTAACGGCTCCCTTCGAAGGTGTTCTGGCCCCCAAATGTTTCTAACAGCTTCCCCTTTTCGAGTAATATGTAGGCCAAATGTGAATTTTTGCGGTTAGTACATGCTCTCAAGCAAAAAGGGGGGGGTCTGGGGGTCCTCCCCCCGAAAATTTTGTGAAATTTGAACCGAAAAAGTTGTATTTTCACGCATTTTATGGATATTTGGGACAGGAACCTTTCTGTTTGACTGACATAACGTTTGGGCTAAGGGGGGGTCTGGACCCCCTAAACCCCCCCTTATATACGTCCATGCTGCGGAGGCTGTTTGGAAAAAGTGTATCAACTTCCTCAAAATAATTGTAATTACATTTTTAAGTGCTATAGAGCATTTTCAATCACATGACTGGAACCTTACAACGGCCTTAGCAACAGACACTTTGTCCTGTAGAAGGTTAACAGTTACAGAAAATAACTGGTCGTGGAATTCTTCTATTGGAGCATTTATAATCACGCGACCACACACCTAACAACCGCCATAGCAACAGATACCACCGCTCATAGCAACCTACAACAGACGCATTGTCCAGCAATAACTGGTCGTGACGTCACCTGAAAACACTCTATTCAGATAATTAACTTCCAATAAAATTAATTTAAAGTAAACTAAACTTTTTTGGAGTATTATGTTATAATTAGACTTTTATTAGATATTTATTTTGTTTTACAGATTATTTTGAGTTGGCAATACTTCAAAATTAAGGTTTTTTAGAATATATTTTGTTGTTGCAAAATGAGTTAAGCATGAGGTGTGCCTGATAAATTTATTAACTTCGTTAAGAATTTTAAATCTTATAAATATTGTAAAAAAAATTGTAAATAGTTATTTATTGGCACCCGTTGATTAGCATCAGTGCCAAACATTTTTTGGTGCTACACAAGACCTTCTAATCTCTTTTAGACGTGTGATGGCATTTGCGGATGGTCCCTTCGATAGTAGAAAGAGTTTTATTCAATGTAACACTAAGGGGTAAAATATTCACTATTAAAAATAATCAAAGCGATATAAACACAACTTCAATATCCTTTTCACTGCACCCATCTAATAACGAACCCTTATCTCTCTCACTTACGGGTGCAAGAAATTCTGCTTAACGACCCCAGCTTTAGATTCAACAACCGAAACTCTTTTAATTCATTAGCCTATCTCAAATCTCCCTTTTCAGAGTTTTCCATCGGCCGAATAACGCTGATGCGAAACCGCTTCGTTATTTTACGAGGTCCCGAGAGGCCGCCCAATTACCGCTTTTGGAGAAATCCCAGAGGGCCGCCATTTAGGGGGATCTTTTTTTCTTCTGGGGTTTTACGGTCTGATTTATGCATGTTGTTTACGGTCCGCATCAACTTTCTCAAAGGATCAATCGCTTATTGAAACGACTGCGATTCTTATATTGATAAGGATATAAAGAAGGGCGAAAAAAGCTTACTGAAGCTTTGCTCTCGGTATCTATGGGAGGATAAATCTCAATGTACTATTATAATTCATAGTATTGCAGACAATATCCTGTCCTGTTCATACCGTTATTATAAACATACTAGCGCTTTCAGCGCTAGACCCGGCGTTGCCCGGGCCCAGTAAAACTTTATATTTATACCTATGGCGCACGCGCTATCCCAGCGTTGCTCAGATATTATTGACGGGCTGCGCCCGTACTAAGTTCCTTTGACAGAATCTCATACACTTTGTAATAGTTGGGAAGTCATATTTGTTAAAAAATATTTAAACTTAAGGTGCAACAGATTCAGCATTTCCCAGACTGCACCACAAAGAGGCCCGCTGCATTACCGTCCATAAAAATGGATTGAAACAGTTAAATGAATCTATTCGAAGAATTAAACAAAAATCAGTAAATGTATAAAAGGCCAGAGTAATTTAAAGGCACAGCTTTGATAAGAGTCCTTCAGCTGCCATGTTTAGCCATAAGCTCAAATAATGACAACTCATAAGCATATTGCTTGTGGATAAATATGGCGGCTGGAGGACTTATTGAAGCCGTGGCAATTTAAATTATGTGTAACAAATGTACGAACAACCTCAAAGAAAAGGAAGCCTGATCTGCCTCATAACTAAAACCGTTCAATTGTTATCTGTCCCGATGAATATCGTCAAGCTGTTTTAGTAGCTATAATGATTAAGAAAAAGTGTATAAAATGCCACTAATGTAATATTTAAATAACTTAAATTATGTGACTAAACACAAACAATTCCCAAACAAATTTTTTGACTTAACTACTTTAAAAACCAAAGCAACTATGGTGAATTTGAAAGTGTGGAAGAAATGCACAACTGTAATCAAACTGAAGTAAACTGCTACATGGATTTTCTTATTGTTAAAAATGCACACAGAAAAGTAAACCTAAAGTACTAAGTAAGATTCAAAGAATGAAATGAAAATCAGTTTCAGGATAGCACAAAAAGCACTTAATGAAATAACGACAAACATCATCAAGAGCCAAACATAACAAAAAATACAGCGTTAAATAGAATAAAAGGGAAATGTATGTACGAAAAACGGAACAAAAGTAATAAATCAGAATAGTAAGAAGCACTCACTAAATGAAGAGGAAAAAAACACCGTTCACCCTTCGCGGCCTCTCAGCGAAGTAAATCGGATGTAAACAGCCAAAGCCATGTTGCTTAACAATCGGCGTTCGAAAATGAAAAGCAATAACTGAAAAAGCTTTATGCAATCCCCACCACAGAATGCTATTAAAATCCAAAAGAAAGAAAGGCAAATCAGTTTCTGGATATAAACCGATACTTTTCACCAAATTATGTCAACAGACCGAAGTTTGCCCCTTGGTTGTTGCCAGGTTTCAAAGAGAAAATGGCTGCACCTAGATCACGATGATTCTTAGCATTAGGATATTTGGCAGGACGAATCCTAACCACTCCGAGAGTAGGATAAAGAGAGTTTGGACCAATCATATACGCTGTAAGCACAGCGCGGACAAACAAATAAACAAACAGACAAACAGCGGGTTTCTATTTTATTAGTATAGATTTAAGAAAATTTTCCTCTACTTCCTTGTTACAGAGTCCTTCCTTGTTACTTAAACAGAAGCGAAATACGTTTAAAAAAATACTTGAACTTCTTTTAATATGAAACAATTATAATTTAGAACTTCTTTTATCAATAAATTACACTACCCGTGTGGTGTTATTTTCGTACTTTAAATTTTCCATCTTTGATATCCTTGTAGTTTTACAAAATGAAAACAATCCTTCGCACATTATTCATTAGGTTTTTTAAACCTACCCTTCTTAAAAAAATACTTCGGAAATTGCCTCTCTGTAATTTATTTATAAATTAAATCCTATAATTATCATTGAATCCACCCCCAATCGTTTGCCCAAAACAATGCCTCTTTCATTGCTTCCTTTTGTCTCCAAGCAGCTCAGGAGGGACCTCAGGGTGATGTGGAATTACTCTGGGTAGTCTACACTTCCTTTCCTATTCGCCCTTGAGTTTTGAATCAACATGTATCAAAATGAATATTTGACAGACTAGTCTCTTCTTGAGGATTTCCTAGAACCCTAATTTATCTCATAAAATATTTTTCAGAATTATTCCTTATATCCTCTAATATTATGAGTCTTAAGCAGAGATATTTTTAACTCCTCTGAGAGAGTTTTTCACTCCTTGAAAATCGGAATTATTCTTTAAAAAACTAGACAGGAGTATTTCACTATTTGAATTATTCACAAAGGTTTAGCATACTTTTACTTAATTATCATACTTCTTAATTGTGTTTTCATTCAGCCATAGTATGTTTTTCAGTTATTGTTCTGATGTTTAGGGAGTTCGATTTGAGTTTGTATGATTGAAACCCAAAATAGCATCCTCCTTTTTTTTTAATTTCATTTTGCCCATTAAAAAGTAAGCGTTTTTAATAGAAATTTTGTCTCTGTACTTGAAGTTTATCCTATTTCCATATTTCACTCCTCCTAAAAAAGTCAAGGAGTATTTTTACTCATCCAAAAAAAATCCTAGGAATAACACTGGTCTTAAGTAAGTATTCTGAAGAAATGCGAATGCATCTTATTTGATAACACTTTAAAAAATAACGTCCCAAAATACTGTATCGATCATTTTTTTATTACAGCTACTATTCGAATTATGTTCCAGCACAAATGAAACCAAAGTGTTTCCTTCGAATAACAAAATCATTGCTGGATGGCTCTATTTACTCAGGCAAGGAATTCAGCGAAATTAATTACAAGGCTGCGTGTCATCCTAGAGTAAATACACCCTCGGGCGAAAAGAAGTTTGTTTTTTGGAAGGGTAAATGAGGAAATTTGAAAAACGTTGCGAAAGTTTTAATTTCCTTTCATCGATTTATTTTTCGTTGTTCAGTAAAACAAACGTTAAGGAGTATTAAAAGCCGTCCTGCAGCATCCTAGTCATTAAAAATTTTGAACAATACCGTTTTATCTCTGTACTGAATTGCATAATACTGATGAATTTAATACCTAAAAATACGAGATAGAAAATACACATGTATTTAAATTATTTTTATGGTTTATCATGCTTTAGGCAAGAAGCATGGAGGGCTACTTAAGATCTTTGGCAGGCTCAATTCAGCACACTTCGTATTCTAAAGCCAATCTGGAGAGGAATTCTTCACTGTGTCCAGAAAAGTCATATTAATGCACTGACAACCGAATGTCTGACATCTGTCCATTCGACGACCTCCCGGGGGTGGACAGAAATATTCGGTGATATATTGCATCGGATGTCATCACAGGAAGATTAGTGGCCACTCCTTTTTTGTCAACGAAATAGGTCAACGGTGACAGCTATTGCTTGACCCATTGGGCATAAATCATTCTAACTAGGAGCTTTCTTTCTCTCAGCCGCACTCTGAGATAATGAAGAGCAGTTTATCCCCCATTTAGTCGTTCCTTCATTTGTTGACTCCGATTTAAATCAGTTTTAAAACCGGACTTTGCAAACAAAAACAAGAGCTACTTACTTTTAATATATTTCGTTTTGTTTTATTCATTTATTTATTTTTTGTGTTATTTTTTTTTATTTTATTCTTAAATTGAATGACAATGTATTTTTTAATTGATATTGAATCTTGACCTATTTATTTCATTTTGTTCTTAGAATTCCTTTTTTTTTGTGTTTATGTGTGTTTTTGTAGTGTTTCTTTTTTTTTTTAGCTTTCTGTTATTTTCCACAGTATTTTTAATGTATTAATTTCTATTACGCCAGAATGGGACCATTTCTTTCCTCTGGGTGTATCATATGTTTTTTATTTGTATTTATTTTATGTGTTTCTAAAAAAAAGTGCCTTTCGTATTCTTTGGATTTCATGACCATACAGTAAGTTTAGACCTATATACCATTAAAAATAATGCAAACTAAACTGTGTAATTTTTTAAAATTAATTTACCTATGTAATTTTCCCAACTTGAACAACTAAATCACTTAAATGTCTTAACAAAGAAAAAAAATATCTTAAATAAGTTTATTTTTTCCGTGGCTTGAGATGACACATGTATTTTTCTTAATCTCATTGTTTCCCCTTTCCTCTCGCTAGATTCATTTCAAAACGAGAAGTTTGCTAATGAACTCCTGCACTTTTTTTCTGTCGAGGCTGTCAGGAGTAATCTTTTTTTTTGTGGCAAGGATAAAATCGATTTCATTTGCTTCTGTTTTTAAAGGTGTAGGAGGAAGTGGGACTATTTTGATACACCAAAACTCAAACTCATTTTTGTTTCAATTTCATGAAACTCATTCTCAGGTGAAGAGATGCATTGATACCACAACAGAGACCAAATAGAGCGAGGCTATCTTTCACCCAGTCTTCTTTCTGGGTGAAACATTTTTCTTTTTTATGTTAAAAAAAATCAAATTTGATGTTCTGAGTAGAGATGTTTTTAATGTAAGAATGTGATATCAAATCAGCTGTCAAAAGAATCAAATGTACCCTTTTACATTTTTTCACACTATTTCAGAAATTACAACTCGAAGTCTCAAATATGAAGAGGGAAAATACTTAAATCTCTGTCTATCCGCTCAGTTAATGCCAAAACAAAGAGAAATTAATAGAATGCGCCTGAGGTGTCATTTTCAACCAGTTAAAAGCCTCTCAGAATTTGTCACTCGAATTAATTGGGCACTTCATGGTCCATTTATTCAAAAGTGAATATCAGCAGAAAGATATCTGCGTGATAGAAACATTAGAGGAGGCTCAATTTTCGTTAAAAATAAATTGTTTTATTTATTTTATTCTAAAATGGAGGTTTTAAATTTTGGCTACTTTGAATTTGGGTTTATTGAATGGATTGCAATTTATAAGTTTGGTTGTTATAGATAAATAAATGAATGGATAGTAAATTTAAAATAATTTTCCCAATTCCTTTAATGCTTATAGTTATTTTTGCTGAACATAGTCAATTTATTCTATTTTGTATGAAATGCAGCTGCATTATTGGGGAAGAAGATTACTAATATCCTGTCTTAGTTCAGGATTATTTCTTTTTATTTAAGTGATATTTTAATTTAATTTATTATAATATTTTATAATCTTAATAGAAAGTGTTAAAATTGAACAAAACCATCTCTTTACAGCAAGACAAAGAATTGATTAGCACAAAAAGTAGTTTCCTCTATAATAGTGTCCTTTTACTATAGCAGAGAAAACCTTTCGGAAACCTTTGTTAAAGATTTTTTAGCTGCACTTGACACACCTATCACAAAATTTTCATTAAAAAATGCATACGTTTTTATGAAAGAATACGTACAGTATCTACTGGAAATAAAAAACGTTACAGTGGAATTTGTGGGCGAACGACTGGGGCTAAAAGGATACTTTAAAAGCCAATTTTTATTATTTAACTCATTCTTGTGTGAAAATTATAATTAATCCCTAAGAGGCCATCTTCGTTACATATAAAAGAAAAATATCATTCATGAATATTTTTCATCTCTAATTTAATTTTTTCTGTGAAGCAATGATTTTTCTAACTTATTTCATTGCAATATTTACTACAATATTCTAAATAACATATTGTTATAATTGATTGTTAAAATGGAGATATAATTTTATACATGTTTTTAGCACTTAAATGAGGGATTTGCACGGTTTTTTTTATTTTTATTATGAAAGAGGATGAAAATCCATGAAAAATGACGTAAAAATAATTGAAATCGGAAAACTCTTCCCCACGATATTAATTTTTAAAATGTCGTTTCCAGTATTGGCGGGAAAAACAGTAATTTCGTTATGGCTGTTGTGTGACGTCACGGCGCTTGGACCCACTTGGACCCGCTATGTTATTGTATGCTTAGCTTGCTTCATTCTGCTATTCTTCATAAAGTTTTAACTAAAAAATTATGATATTTTAAAGACACATACAAATATTTTTTATAAAAAGATTGGCGTTTTGTTTTCAAAAAATATTAATTGGTTTTGGAATTATATTAGGATTCAAAGTTTTAATTTTTTCCTTTTCTGACCGTTCACTAGAGAAACAGACGAGTTTTATGCGTGTTTTGGTTTTATGATAAGTCTGATTTCTTTTATTTTCAACAATTCATTAGTTTTGAGGGTGCTGTGACGTCAAATCCCGTTTTTTGATCACATGACTTTACTAGTGTTTTGGCAAAAATAAAATTAAATTTTAAGTTATTTAAAACATATTTTTGAACTTAAAAATCTGATATTCGAGAATTTTAAACTATAACGAATCAAAAAAGTGTAAAATTAAGCAAATCCCTCACTTATGCAAATCCCTCATTATAGTGGCTAACTATTAAAAAATTTTGTAATTAAATCTGAAAATCAATCTACATAGTTTAAAAGTGGATTTTCTTTTTAAAAAATATTAAATGGCTTTTAATTAATCTGAGTCATGAACTATAGTAAGTCATTGAGTTAAGAAAATTGAAATCTACCATATTCTATCATATCCGTTCCATTTCGAATTTTTCCCTACTATAAAAATAAGCGCTCTCTCCAACTAACAAACCAATAGATCAAGTGTTTTTAGTTCCCGTTAATGATTCGGGAAACCTTAATGAATACAATGTGAACGAGAAATCTATTAATGTATGGATTTGATTGCAGATTTCATCAAGGGAGCGTTGTAGGAGTTATTATTTAGTTAGAGCGCTATTATTATACTAAACTTGAATACCTTATGCCATAAAAATACAACCAACCTAAACTTGAATGAAACATGTATTCTTCATTTTCTATAATTATTACTATATTTTATCTTTCTTTTTTTCTAAATTATTGCTTTAAACATGTTTAGTTAACTGAAGACTTTTAACCTTCATGTAAATCCTGAAATTTCTACCCATATATGTATTTTTTATTTCTTACAATTGTGTAATAGCATTACTTATTTTAGCCCTCGTGAAGGAGTAATTGCATTATCCAGGACACGACTTCATCATCGTACTTAAGAAAAATCTGGAATTAAATTGCTTTTTTAATCTTATTATGCCTCTGTGCTTATGGTATTAAACTTTGATGGGCTTCAGTAACATACTTTTTAAATATTCTGCAAATCCTATCTAAGATATTATGAGTTTGTGAACATAATTTTTCACGTTAAGGACTATTGATTGATGGATTAAAGCATTTTGACGAATAAGGTATAAACTTACTTTAAAAATTATTATGTTAGGTTATCTAAACACACAATCTATCTAAATTATTTTTTAAATGAATTGGTTCATTAATATTGGTTCATTACACATCATTTACTATTTTGTTCAGCATTACAGATAAATGGCAAGATTGTGAAACTAAAACAGACGAGAAGCATTAAAACAACTTATGAGTAATTGTCCGTGAGTGGGGATTCTTTCTTCCCATTAACGAAGTTTCACGAGCAATTCTGTTGTTATTAATTATTTTATTGAACATAATAATTTCATGAATGCTCTCCCTTTCAGCATTGTTTAACTTCTGAAATTGCCTTCAATTGGGGCCTTCCACCCATTTTTTAGGAAACTGGGGATTGGCCGGGAGCAAATTTCGTCAGCCGGACTATATTGGAAATGAATTTCACAAAACAATTTATAAAATAAAAGCGACAATGTTAGTTAAATGTTTTGATTGTCTTTTTACTGTGAAGTTTGATTACTTTCGGCTACTTATCAGAACACTTGGCACTTACACCTGGCTTATCCTAAAGTACCGAATTTATTAAAATATTTTTAACAAATTGTAAACTATGGGGTTTTTTTTGGATCACCCACCGTTTTTGAGATTTCCCTCTCTAACCATTTTAAAATGAGTGATTTTCTGATAATAAAGTTCATTACACTCCCAACACTCAACAATTTCGATTTTCTTGAAATTTACACAAATGTATCTCATACCATTGGGATAAAAGTGAATCAGGGTATTTAAATAGAATTATATATTTAAAATCCTCTCAATTCTTCAAAATATTTTGATGATTTCACAATTTTCAAATTTAAAAAAGTCATTTAAAAAATAAAAGTAAAACTTATCAGAACTATGCTTGAGATCAGACAACAGGGTGATATTTTAAAACAACCTACTAATTTCTGGGATAGTTAAATTGTTTTACAATACAAATACAAATACAAATACAAATATAGTCGATCAACTACAGGCTAAAAGCCCAGCAAGGTTGATCCAGTCTATTCAATTCAACCCCCCCCCCCCGATTTCCAGTATTCGTCTATTTTCGTTTAAACTCGTCCACCCCATTTGAGTTAATTATCGATTCAGGTAATGCATTCCATTTATCCACAACTCTATTAAAAAAAATAATGCTTCCTACAATCCCGTTTAAAACTTGCCTTATTCAATTTTAAACTGTGACCCCTCGTTCTATTACCCGTACAGAAATCTAATCCCTCTGTGTCCCCTTGTTTTAACATTTTAAAAAGTTGAATCAAATCCCCTCTAGCCCTTCTTTTCTCTAAAGGGAACATATTTAACTTCTTAAGTCTTTCCTCGTAACTAAAACTAGATATACCGTTGACCAATTTAGTAGCCCTATGCTGAACCCTTTCAACTAAATCCTTTCTTTCTTTAAATCCAATCTTTCTTTCTTTCCAAATTCAACTTTTAATGGATTATAATTAGATAAAAATTGCAATATTTAATATCTGACATAAAAAAAGGCTGTGCATATACAACTCACAATAAAAACTTCCAATAACACTAGTCTAGAAGAAAAAAAACTCTTTTCAAACTGTTTGGGTTATTTCACCTGAACTTTATGCATTTTTGTGGGCCAAATTCGAAAATGACCTCCATTTTGGTCTGGTATGTCGCTTTCTGTGACAATCTGGTTTTTATGTTTTACGGGGAAATGGCTCAATGATTTGGAAAATGGACTCAATGTACTAAATTTTGAATTCAAATTTTTCAATATTATCACGATGTGCTGAATCTAAAACTGACCTCCGTTTTATAATAAGACTTCACGTTTCGTGGCAATTTAGATAAATAAGGCAATTTTTCGAGAAAAATGATTTAGGATGAAAATGATTATTTTTTAACTCAAACTTTATCTGAAAATCATTTTTTGATGGGGGGGTTTTTTTGGAGTACTGAACCCGAAAATGAGACCTCTTTTGATTTTTAAGGCATCGAATGTTTTAACAAATAGAGCAAATAGAGCAATATTTTACAAAAAATGAGTGTACTTAAAAAAAAATATTCAAATTTTTTATTGAGGTCATTATTTTTAATGTTTTTTGGTGCACTGAATTCACAAATTATCTCTTTTTTGCCCTAATTTAGGTAATTTTGTAAAGTAAGTCATTATTTTAATTTTAATGACTAGGGGGCCTGCCCTATGCTCGCTATCGCTCACCAACCCCCTCACACCCCGCTGGTCGGCTTAATTAATGCTCCTTTACAACCGAAACTACTTATATCACTCTTGCTTATAAATAATTTAATCCAGCAGAGCTCGTTTGTTCATCTCAACAATCCACCACAACCATTTTCTCCGCTTAATTAAGCCTCTTGTAACACGGAAAATACCTCTCTCTTGCTTATCAATCAATAATTTTATTGAAATGTTAAAAAAATATTCAGAACTCTACTAACAATCATCAACCATCTTGTAGAAAAAACATATCATTTATAATGTGTACGAGTGCTCGCAACAATCTAGAGCACCGTCAAAAATAAAACTTAAAAAATCTCCAATAAACATTAAACGTGTCTGATGAAGACCTAGTAAAACTATGAAAAAAAAATGAAACTTTGATGCTTAATAATTCCAAAACTAATTAAAATTTTTCAAAGAATTAAACGCCAATCTTTTTCTAAAAAATAAGAGCATAATTGGTTAAAAAATCATACTCCTCTTGCGATTAGTTTTTCTTTAAGACCGAAAAAGTGTCACAATTTTCGAAAATTTAAAAATGAATTACTCTAAAGCAAATTCGAAATTTGAAAAAAGGGGGCGACGTAGTGCACATCTTCATACATCAGAGTATGTGACTGCAAAAAATTATAGTTCTGCTGCTAATAGTTTTGGCTGAACTCGATTACGCGGCGAAAAAACAAAAACTTCAACTTTGACCTTAAAAATACCCCAGAACTAATAGTCACATCAATTAGCTTTCCGTTCGAGAATGTTCTACAAACGTTTCAAATTTCAAAAATTTCTGTCAAGTACTTTTTGCGTTGTGAGAGGTCAAAGAGTTCAAAAATAAAAATTTCTGAAACAGCGGCGGCGGGCGGCGGTGACGGTTACTTTTTTTTAATATAGAGAGAAAATAGGTTGGTAAATTTTTTTTATCATATTTTTCATAAAAATCATTATATAACTAAAACGAGCTGGTTGTCACACTCTAAAACCAATTTTTCCTCCCTATGACGCTTCTCTTAGTACATTTACCTAGTGATGGGTAAACCTTTGCAGCATAGCTATCTGTAAATAAATGCATAACATTAAAGGTTAGGATTTAAAAATTATCGTTAAAACTGTTATGTTTAGAACCAGCAAAAAAGATTGAAAGGGAAAAATATTTACAAAACATGGTATGGTTACAGATGGGTATAGATTTCCTATTAGCTAGCTCTATTTCCTTAAAAACTGAACAAAAATATTTTTTAAAAATCTTGTTCTCATTGATTTTTATTAATGAGCAATATATTCGGTATGGTTTTTTCCCTCTGGGTCCTTTTTCCTCATCCAAAACTTAATTTGCTCAAAAACATTAGTTGAGAAAGTGTAAAAAGCCAAGTGGGAAAACTCTGAATTAAAAAAACAAATAATAAAAGTGCCATATATCCAGCTGAATTGATTGCCGTAAATGTAAACTTTAATGTGTAATGAATTTTATAGGTTCAAAAAATTAATTTTGTATTATTTATGCAGCTGGCGTTAAAATGTGCCCCAAGCGTTTTCAAATGTGCTCCTCTACTGGAGTACATTTGAACAGAATTTCTCAATTTTTAGAATGATGATTCAAGTTAGAAATTTTTGATAAAAATGCATCCAAGAATACCAAAATTGCAGGACAGCACCAAATTTATGAATAAATCTGTGTTTGTTTCAAGATTCTAAATGTATGGAGAAACAGTGAAAAATGTACTTATTGTTCAAATTTGTCCCCCTCTCCCCCATTTAGTTTTCAAGCAATATACTCCTAGGATTATTTTAAACTGATGAAAACGATATTTAAATTTGCAAAAAAGTCTCAACACTTTTTAGATTTCTCATCATGAAGAATATTCAATTCTTATTTACAAAAGAAAATCCTCGTCTTCACAGGTGTTATTGAATAAGAGCTGCAACTCATCGCCATTTTGTCTCGATTCATTTAATGCGGTTCGGAGAAAATAAATTGAGATGGAGTCACCCGATAAACAGATCCCTTTTAGAAACGGTGTCAGAATTTTCTGTTATTAAAATTTCGTTTACTTCTCTTTTTTGATTGGGTAGCATCCAAACCAAACAAAAGGTAAACCTTTTTCCTCTTCTGTAAAAACATCGTCTTAAATGGCTTTTTTTCCCAAACGGCTGGTCTTGCCATTTCAATTAGGAGTCAAAGGCGGGAATTGAAAAACGTAGTAAGTGCAGTAAAACGTTTGACTCTTCAAGCAATTAGTTTAGTTTTGAAATTTTATGACTAACTTGGCTATATTTTATAGATACGCGCATGTCAATTTTTAATTTCATTTATAAAGAAAGACTAGATAGTAATAAAAATGGTGAATGGTTCCCATTTTCTATTAAACAGAATAGCCTGTTTTTATTTTCGAATAAATAAATGAAAACTGAATAAGAACTACTTTTCGAGCAAGATAGAACTAAATGTTCGTTATGGAAATGATAGCCTCAAAACGGAGTCAAAACATGATTGAAATTTTGTCTCTCTTTTCATTTGGGTTCACGATTTGGTACTTATTCCGTTTATCCCCTCTAGCAACGGTTCACACGAGTTCTCCTTTCTTATATTAATCTGCATTTTGAATAAAGATTTTTTTTTTTGATAGAGAGAAGTGCCATTATTGCTGCGTTTTATTTCTTGTGGTTTGGTTATTTATTTGAAGAGTGTGGGGGCTTGTTTTCGAAGAACGTGAATTGTCTTAATTAAAATGTGGTTTTCTTTTCAAAGCGTCCGAAACTTTTGAAAGAAAATATTCCTCCTTAAACGAGTTGTTTTGAAATAGTTTCGAGGTATTTTAATCTTGGAATCTCGAAAAAACTGTGTGCCGATGCAATTAAAAGTTAGAAATTTATTATTTGAGAAACTTAATTAATTACAAATAAGAGAAGCTAATTAAAACCCTACAGGGTGGTCAGAAAAAAAAATGAGGTCTAGTAGATCACCTAGACAGTCATACCTTACTGCTAAACATATCAAATTGCAATTATGAGCACTGATATCTATTTGAGGGAATGCGCATGAGATTATGACGATTTAAAACAATAGAGCTCTCACCATTACGGTTAAATTAAAGATATTTTGAAATATTTGAGTGATAAAGAATTTCTTCTTAAACTGATCAGCACATCGTAAAATAAGTTTGGATCGGTACATTTAAAATAGAAACTTCCCTAGTAAAGATTTAGTCCAGAAGAACATCCTTAAGTGTATTTGATTCGTTACACCCACAGAGCTGGAACAAACATGTTCTATGAAACATTCCATCTCATAACCAGACGCGCTTCTATCGCCCCTCATTCGAATATAGTTGACCTCGACCTATATTTAGCCAGTTTCCGTCACAAACTAAAGGATATTGCGCGGAATTTAATTAGGGGCGCTCTGTTGCTTTAATTGTAATCGCATAACTGCAACCGGAGATGTTATTGCGTCTTGCGAGCAGCCAGTTACGGATAATGCGCCATTAAAACGCGACGCTGTGGCTCGCTCGGTAGTGCCTTTTGAGATACGAGTCGCAACGGAGAGGGACAACCCTATAAGCCTAAGGAAATAAGGGGATTAAAGTTGTACTTTCAAAAGATTGTAAAAAAATCCCTAGTCAGATTAATCTAATATTTTCTTAAATTTAAATGTTGAATTCTAAGATTACATATTTTGTTACACAAGTAAGGGGATGAATAAACAGTTAATGTTTTGTAGAAAATTTCTATCCTTGATTTTGGAACTAGAAATAAATTTTCATCGTTGACTTTATCTTACATTACTTAATATAGAAAGAGTCCGTATATAGAGAGTTTTCAAACCCACCTCATTCCGTGTTCACTTTATTATCAACGAATTACGTACAATATCTTTTTTTTCCGTAATTGAAAAATCACATTTTCTGAAGAGACTCTTATCTCGGGTGAATTTAATTAAGCAGAACAAAGGTACTTCCGTCCTTTGAAGGGAATATCTCTTTTAAAGGAGCACACAGTCTGACAACATATCAATTTTACTCTCCCCACAATAGAGGGGCTCTTTGGGAATCCTGGGATTTTCACTTTTCATTAAGAGCCGTACATCTTGAGAGAACCGTTTTCTTTGGTAGGCTCTTAACCGAAGTGTTTCGTTTGCCAGTTTGTTTTTCGGAATCGATTTTAGGAAAATCGTTACAGCTCCTAGATTTTCGGGATTAGTAAGTCAGCCTGAATATTTTAGGAGCTGGAATTCGTTTTATGTTTGCTACTCGTTGAAACATTTTTGATCCTTCGCTATTGATCTTGACTAAATCGTCGGCTTTTTCACACGATAGTAATTTTCGATCCTCCAGCTTCTTAATAAGAGTGTTCTGGTACATTAAAACTGTTCTTTAAGACATCAAACTGCATTGCACTTTCGAATGATTTTTTTTCGTTACACATAAAATTTACAACTACAATTTTATCGTATCTTTTGAAAAGCAAAATTAGATTTTGTTATGACATTGCAATCAACAAAAGCAAAAGAATAATCGTGTTAATTTAAAGATAATATTTTCGTTTATATATACATTTTTTAAAAAAGGTGTTGACACTATGCAATTATTGTTGATGAACAGAACATCATGGAAACTCATATTACAGAAAGTAAGCTAATTTCATTTAAGAGATCACTTATTGAATTTATTTTAAAAAGCGTATTCCTAAAAGGGCGCGTTTCTCACTAGAGTAACGTCTTACTTTAGCTTTCTATTCAAAACACACTTTTCTGACTAATGACCACCGTAAAATTTTTATAGTATGCATAAAATAAAATATTTGTTCACATTTTATTTAAAAAAAAAATCTTATTTTCTTCCAAAATCAATTGAAAAGCATAAACATATAAAGGAATAAAAAGTATTTTTATTTTTCCCATGTTTTCTACATGTTTGTTTTTCATTCCCCCCCACACACTTAATCTTCTTATTTACTGCTCATTGATACATTTTCCTTGAAAATTACATTTAGTTATTGTAAAACAAAATCAGTTTTTAATAAGAAAAATATCTGATTAATTGATTTCCTCGCAAATTAGGAACTTGGGATGGATTATTATTATTGATAGGTAATTTCGCAACACAATTTAGCATTGGATGAAGTAAACTCAACACCTCTTATTTTTTGGTTTTCGAGATTTGGGCAAAAGTTACCCGTATTCAAGATATACTGGGCCTGAAATTTTAAAAAGTATTTTGATTTGCTAAAATTTTGAAAGAATTTTGAATTGAATTTTTGTCTACAAATGTTTAAAATTTCACCAATTTCCTACGAACAGTTTTAGCGTAGTGAGAGTTCAAAGTGTTCAAAAATAAAATTTTCAAAATCAGCGGAGGCGGCGACAGCGGCCGCGGTCACTGTTACTTTTTTTAATCTCTCTATCTCTCTATCTCTCTATATATAATGAAGGTGTCCGTGCCTGGGTTCCTGGGTTTGTCCGGAACAGATTTGGCTCAATTTCTCCAAAACTACCCGTCCGAATCGAACCAAACTTGGTACACATACGTATGGGGACGGGGGAAAGACAATGACATCATTTCCAAATTTCTAAAACCACCCCTTCATCCCCTTTTAGGCCTTTTTGTAAAAATTGCCTTACTTCTCCACTAAAGAAGATCTGTTTAACTCGCATTGTTGCAAATAATACAACAAAAACAATTTTAAACATAAAACAAAGTATTTAAAGATAAAACTTGGCTAAAATTGTTTTAAAAAGGTTATTAATAATTTAAAAAATTAAAAACGACCCTTATAAAAAACTTTATAACAGTATTTTCTTATTAAAAACTTCATTTTCCATGAAACTTTAAGTTGAAATAGAAAGTTTTAAGAATTAGACTGGTTAAAGTAAAGATTACATCATGCAGTTTTTTTAGAAAGTTGATGATAGAAACACTAGATCAATTTGTTATTTAACCTTATAATTTGTTTCTTTGGTGTAGTTTAACGGGATTTTTTTTTCAATTTAAACAGGGGGTATTTACAAATTTTGGGATTTCAAAAGTCTGTAATAATTTTAATGGATTTTTTTTCACTTAGAATGGATAATTGGGTAACTGTCGTAATTAAATGTGCAACACCGGAACTGGATGGTTAGGTTAGATTTACACAGTTGGAACCGGGAGGGAAAAGGCACAGGGAGCACGGTGATGAAAATGCACCGGGAACACCGAGATGAAAAGGCACCGGGGACACCAAGATGAAAAAGGCACCGGGATATGAAAAAATACTGGGAACACCGGGATATGAAAAAATACTGGGAACACCGGGATATGAAAAACTACCAGGATGATTGGTAATTATGGTTACAGAAAATTAGGCATGTAACTTGAGAAAATTTTAATAAATTGATACACTCCACCCGTGCAAGGCCGGGCATATCAGCTAGTATATAATGAAGGTGTCCCTGGGTTCCTGCCTGGGTTCCTGGGTTCCTGGGTTCCTGGGTTTGTCCGGAACAGATTTGGCTCAATTTCTCCAAAACTACCCGTCCGAATCGAACCAAACTTGGTACACATACGTATGGGGACGGGGGAAAGACAATGACATCATTTCCAAATTTCTAAAACCACCCCTTCACCCCCTTTTAGGCCTTTTTGTAAAAATCGCCTTACTTCTCCACTAAAGAAGATCTGTTTAACTCGCATTGTTGCAAATAATACAACAAAAACAATTTTAAACATAAAACAAAGTATTTAAAGATAAAACTTGGCTAAAATTGTTTTAAATGTTTTAAAAAGGTTATTAATAATTTAAAAAATTAAAAACGGCCCTTATAAAAAACTTTATAACAGTATTTTCTTATTAAAAACTTCATTTTCCATGAAACTTTAAGTTGAAATAGAAAGTTTTAAGAATTAGACTGGTTAAAGTAAAGATTACATTATGCAGTTTTTTTAGAAAGTTGATGATAGAAACACTAGATCAATTTGTTATTTAACCTTATAATTTGTTTCTTTGGTGTAGTTTAACGGGATTTTTTTTTTCAATTTAAACAGGGGGTATTTACAAATTTTGGGATTTCAAAAGTCTGTAATAATTTTAATTGATTTTTTTCACTTAGAATGGATAATTGGGTAACTGTCGTAATTAAATGTGCAACACCGGAACTGGATGGTTAGGTTAGATTTACACAGTTGGAACCGGGAGGGAAAAGGCACAGGGAGCACGGTGATGAAAATGCACCGGGAACACTGAGATGAAAAGGCACCGGGGACACCAAGATGAAAAAGGCACCGGGATATGAAAAAATACTGGGAACACCGGGATATGAAAAACTACCAGGATGATTGCTAATTATGGTTACAGAAAATTAGGCATGTAACTTGAGAAAATTTTAATAAATTGATACACTCCACCCGTGCAAGGCCGGGCATATCAGCTAGTATATAATGAAGGTGTCCCTGCCTGGGTTCCTGGGTTCCTGGGTTTGTCCGGAACAGATTTGGCTCAATTTCTCCAAAACTACCCGTCCGAATCGAACCAAACTTGGTACACATACGTATGGGGACGGGGGAAAGACAATGACATCATTTCCAAATTTCTAAAACCACCCCTTCACCCCCTTTTAGGCCTTTTTGTAAAAATCGCCTTACTTCTCCACTAAAGAAGATCTGTTTAACTCGCATTGTTGCAAATAATACAACAAAAACAATTTTAAACATAAAACAAAGTATTTAAAGATAAAACTTGGCTAAAATTGTTTTAAATGTTTTAAAAAGGTTATTAATAATTTAAAAAATTAAAAACGGCCCTTATAAAAAACTTTATAACAGTATTTTCTTATTAAAAACTTCATTTTCCATGAAACTTTAAGTTGAAATAGAAAGTTTTAAGAATTAGACTGGTTAAAGTAAAGATTACATCATGCAGTTTTTTTAGAAAGTTGATGATAGAAACACTAGATCAATTTGTTATTTAACCTTATAATTTGTTTCTTTGGTGTAGTTTAACGGGATTTTTTTTTTCAATTTAAACAGGGGGTATTTACAAATTTTGGGATTTCAAAAGTCTGTAATAATTTTAATGGATTTTTTTCACTTAGAATGGATAATTGGGTAACTGTCGTAATTAAATGTGCAACCCCGAACTGGATGGTTAGGTTAGATTTACACAGTTGGAACCGGGAGGGAAAAGGCACAGGGAGCACGGTGATGAAAATGCACCGGGAACACCGAGATGAAAAGGCACCGGGGACACCAAGATGAAAAAGGCACCGGGATATGAAAAAATACTGGGAACACCGGGATATGAAAAACTACCAGGATGATTGGTAATTATGGTTACAGAAAATTAGGCATGTAACTTGAGAAAATTTTAATAAATTGATACACTCCACCCGTGCAAGGCCGGGCATATCAGCTAGTATAGTATAATAGAGAGATGTAACAATTTTCAACAATTAATACAAAAATACTACATAATTGTACAACAATGATTAAAAAAATCGTATTCTTGTTTCTTTCGTTTCTTTGCATTTTCAGAGAATATTTACCATAGTAATGTATATTTTTTTACACCATCAGAAAGTAGAGATTTCAACGAACAAAAAGCCCACCGACTTTTTTAAAAAAGCAGATATTTTGACGTGAGAATTTTCGATTGAAAATTAGGGTTCTTTTTCGATATTAATTCAAAATAAGGTGAAAAAATATATATTTAAAATAAAAAAAATACCGTGTGTTTGGGACACAAAAAGTTAATTTCACAAAATTTCGTGGAAAAAATAATTTTTTTTGTAAAAGATAAAAACAAAAAACCAAAAACTTAGTTATTTGAATTTTTCACATAAATTTTGAGGTTATGTGAAAAAAGTGTAAATACAAAAGTTGTAGATCTTTTGTAGTTTTGCCGGAAATCGAGATAAACTGTGTTTTACCCTTAAAAACCCCCTTTTTCCGGCCCCTTCACCTTCCCGACCTCAGATCACCCTTAATTTATTTTTCCTTCCTTTTTTGTTATATTCTCTTCCTTTTCCAATGAGTTTCATCCTACTTTTATTTATTTTTTCACTTTTAACCATTTTCAAAGGCTTTTACCCTGGTCTACAAGCGTATTCCTTAAGCTCATTTCAATCGTTTCGCGGATTTTTTTCTGAAATATTCTTGTTCATTAGGGGCCATTCATTAATAACGTAAGGGTCCCGAGAGGGAGGGGGGTTGGAAAAATCTCTACATACCCTTACTGGGAAGGGGGGTCAAACCCATTCTTACGTAAGATTTTCCTAGTTACGTAAAAAAATTCCAATTATTCTAATCAAATTACTATTGAATAGCCCCAGATCGCCATTATTGTGTTGTTCATTCTCGCCAACAACAGTCTTGTGTGAGTAGAGAGTCCGCCAACAGCAATTACAGACGCTCTCAGCGCATCGCAGCCAAAATTGCGAAGCGCGGCCTGAGTGGACAACATAGCTAACTAACCCATTCAGTCCAGACGATTTAAAAGTGTTATTGGTGTGAAGATTGTTTAACTGATTTATGTTTAAGATTATTTAAAAACTTACTTTTAAATCTCAACTGATAAATGGTATTCCAAAGACTAGAGATAATAATATAATAGTAATATGTAGTTGACAGCAAGAATATTACTTATCTGTTGAAAAATAAAAATCTTTGATTTACGTCAAACTGAGAAATTTAGTGTAACTGATCCTTTTCTAACATTTTATTATTTTGTAAAAAGAAATGGAATTTTACGTAAGAATAGGAGGGAGGAGTTTGAAAAATCTTACGCACCTTTACATGGGGGCAGGGGGTTCAAAACTTGCCAAAATCATCCTTACGTAGTTAATGAATGGCCCCTTATTTTAAAACAATGTGATTTCATGTTGTTGGGGTTTTTTTTCATTCTATTCTAAATGGGCTCTAAATGGGCAAACAAGTATTTATGTAACAGTTCTCATGAAATACATTTGGTTGGCTGGTAAAAACGTTTTAAAAATGTGTATGAAAAGAATATTATTACCATGCTAAGGCTATGAGTGAATATTTCTAAAATATAATTTTAGTCATCAACTATCCTTAAAAATATCTTTCACACATTGTATTTTGAATTGTTTAGTTTTTAGAATAAATTAAAATGCAGTATTTAAGTTTAATAATTAATAATTCTTTCAGCACGATATAAAATAACTATCTCTTTACAACCATCGAGACATACATACATCCAAAAAATGAAATGTATGGAACTTACATTGAAAAAAATATGTAACCATTTTTAAAAAAAGAAAATTAGAGGTAAAATGTTCATTTAATAAAACACAACGTATATTAAAATACTCAAGATAATAATTTAAAACACAATTAGGATCAAACCAGTTATAAAACCTACAAATTAAAAAAAAATAGGATTAATAAACCATGTATATGTTACGGGCAATGTGATAAATCCGGGCATTATTAATAATGCCCGATGTGAGGCGGGCAATGTGATAAATTCAATGGCATTTTTCAATGAAATTTATCACTTTGCCCGCCTCAACTTCGGGCATTATTAATAATGCCCGTTTAATCACTTTGCCCGTAACATATATTGATAAAACATTTTTCAAAAAATAACAATCCTAATAACACTAAATTACTATCAATCATTTTTATTTTAAGAGCTTTTCAAATTAAAATAAACTTAAAGGCAGCAGAAGCGTAAAGTATTTTTTTATTTCATCAATCGCGTTATACGTGATATCATTTATTTCGTGATCATTCTGCTTATCATCGAAGAAATGACGAAAGCAAACGATTTTCTTCGAGGCATTCTTTTCTCCAATAACAGGATGAGATTGTGGAAATTCTCTTTTATTTTGTCTGCCCTTTATCTACTTTTCCATCTCTTTTACTACCATACAGGCCGTTTATGGTCATCCCAGGTTTATTCGCGGTTTTATGCTTCTTTTCTACACACGTTTATTTGGAATTTGCTTAGAAGAACAACAGTTCAAGCGCTGTGACAAGTGCAATATTTAAGCTATGAGTATATTGAAGAGATGGAGACATCTGCAATATGTTTACCACAGTTTATACGTAAAAGTATTTTTAAAATCACGAAAACTAATTCGCATTTTATGGGAACGAAAATATTTGGAAAACCCATTTAAAGACAAACAGTAAAAAGACAAAAGGATACTGTTTATGAAGAGTAACCTGCCCTTTTCCTACAGCATTTGTATATGTGTAACTGAAAGGTGCATTAAACCTTTAAATTGAAGATATTTTGGGAGATTTCCCTACCGAACCACCGCCGCTTACGATGACACTGAACGTTGCGAATTTGGCTTTAAAGCAAAAGTATCTGAAAGCCTTTGATAATTTCGTAAAAGATAACTTAATCCCTAATTGAACTGGCGAGTTAAATTGAAATTTGGATAATATGTATATGTATAAATTGTCGAGTTTTTCTTTGATAATCAGCAAACTTTGACTGAATCTTCAGAATCAAATTATGGAAAAGTGTTAATACTGGAATAAGTTCATCCATCCAAACATTTTGGTGACTCAAGAAATATTGTTGAATATTTTTCATTTTTAAAAGTTAAGTTTAAACTGGGAATGTAAAAGTAGTAAATGTTTTAAAATTGACGGTTCAATTATGTTTTTGCTTAGCACAAATGTGAAAAATAGAAATACTAAGACAAAGTGGTAAAATTAAACGCAAATTGACTATTAGTCGTAGAAAAACTAAAATTTGTTAAAGAATTAGAGAATAGCCCCATCTGAACAAAGAATAGGTCTTCCGAGGTGCCGGTTATATCAATAAAAAGAAAGTTTTTAGGAATTTTTAATGCATACTACACAAAAACTGGATTTAGTGCCTATAGCAAAAATCAATTTTAAAATTATCATTTTTACATTAATTCATTTTTTAAATTCGTGTGTATTACCAATAATTGGCAAAAAAACGTTTGGGTCAAGTCAAATGGGGTTTAAAAATAAAAAAAGTTTATTCGTATTGAAAAGAAAATCCCTCTAAAGATGACTTCTAATATTTTACAAGGCGCTCTTTTTCACCGAACGCCTCTCTTCAAAGCATCGATGTCATCATTTTCCCCCAGTTAAAACTAATTGGATGCGAATCGAAAAAACCGTATTCTGGCGAAACGAAATGCGTCAGATGCGATTTCCAGGCTCTGTTCAAAGCGACAAGAAAAATTGTGCAGTTATGCTCCCGCACATTTTATTCAAATCTCCGTTGCAGATGTAAACGAGTGTTTTGCTTTCTCTCTCTCTTTCTTCTGCATTTTGGAAACTTATCTCACTAATGCCTTTCAAATTACCGATTCTTGTTACCATTATGACGTCTTTCGAATCAGAACTAACTTTCAGCTCAGGTTTCGTCATAAAATAGCAATTTAGAGTCTGAATTGATACATTTCCTTGATTTTGTACAGTAAAATATATTTAAAGAAAATGTTATTTCTACTAAATGGCGATTGTATAAGCGTAAATTTTGCAATATAATATTACTGTTTTTTTAAATAAGAAATGAGATACTAAGTAGAAAATTATCAGAAGTTTTTACTGAAATTGATATTGAAGAGATTTAGAATTACGGTTGGTTGACATAATATGCTAGATTATTTCCTAAAGAAAAAGTATCGTACATATGGGGGGATTTTTCTATAGAAAAATTTCTTATAATTTGGCACTTAGAAAAAATGGATCAAAATATATGGATGTACAAAATCCATTACACTCTTATACGCATGAATCATTTTTAGAAATGATTACAAAAAAAGAAAAATTTTAGTAGTAACATTTTTAAATTTGTATTCTATTGGGGGTCTTTGTTCCCCACTAACCTATGGAATTTTTGTGATTTCAAAACTAGTACAAAAGTAACAATTGGTCTTATTTAGAAAAGCATATAGCTACTACCTTTTTTGCTTTTGTCACTTTCCTAACAGCATGACCAAACTATAATTTAAGCATAAAAGACAGAATTTCATGATTGGCTATTAGGTTTTCACTTAAATATTGGCAAATTCACAATAACTAATATCTAATGAGGAGAATAAGGGTCTGCAGGGAGTTTTCTCTAATCTACTTTTATTAGAAATAAAAGGATTATAAAAAATATAAATGCGAAAATTTTCGTAAAACTTAATGTACCTAATAATATAAGAGACAAAAATAAGATTTCAAGATCATTTGTTTCCTTAAAATATAAAAAATACTAGTTGTTTTATGTTAATTTAGAATTATTAATTTCGCCGTTATTTAATTTGTATTTTCTATGGAACATAAGTAAGCATAAAAAACCTTACAATCATTGAAAAACACACATTATTTCTTAACGACAATAATTATTTTTAAAAAAAAATTCTTTACAGAAGTATTTGGGGTTTTGTAACGTTTCTTTTTATTCTCCGACAATAATAATTTCCCTGCATGCATTGCATTAGTGAAACATTGAGAACCGTCCTCAGTCTTTCCCTCAGATCATTTCTTTTCTTCTCATTCATCCTTTCAAAGGGAATTTGAATACTTTCGAAGGGAAGGGAACAATTCTTATTTAGAGAAAATTATTTCAGATGTGCTAATTGAAAATACATAAACAATTTTTCACGTGAGGAAAAAAATCCAGTTTTTTTGCAATGCATGAAGAAAAGTCATCATTCAGAGATGCCTTTTCAAGGAGATCTGTTGTAAGTATGGAAATTATTACAAAGAGCATTAAAGTTTTAAATTATTCTAAGTACTTAATTTAGTGTTAACATGTAATAAAATAAAATTTTTGATCAATGGAACCAATTACACATGAAAGAATGTTCAAATCTTTTTACATATCTTAGCTTTTGTATTAAATTATTTTTGCATGTTTTTAGAGAGTAGTATAATGAATATTTTAAATAAACATAAAGGTTTTGATTTTAAAAAATGTTCATATATGTACAAATCTCGTTCTTTTTAATAAAAACTTGCACAGATGCATCTCTCATCTTCATAAAATATAAAAAACACAAGAAGAAAACAGAATTAAAAAGTTTTTTTACTTTTTTTTTAGAGTTAGAAGATGGATTTTTTTTTAATTTTTGAAAGAAAATCCTTAAATATCCTAGTATATTATTTAAAAAAATTGTTCAATCCTGACATATATTGTTGTTCATACATTAAATCAGTTGAGGTGTTTTTTTTTTCAAAATATTTTATTTAACCTTCTTTTGGGACCCTCGAAAAGCGTTCCTTAAAAGGTACGCTAATGCCCCCGTGTTTGTATATTGAAATGCAAGTGTTTCCCTTTTTACTTTAATAAAAAGGATTATATTCTTATGAAATGAATTAAATGACTAATATTTATAAAATAACTTTTCTTTTAGGTTATAAATTCATTATATGTATAATGTAAATTTTTTTTGTTAATACTGTTATATTTAGTAAATTAAATTGACATAAAAAGTCTTAAATAATAAAAAAATTATTTATATTAATTAAAAGGAATAAATTAACTATTTAATTACATTTATTATATAAATACATTTAAGTTATATTTTAGTTAAAAGTTTAATAATTAGTAGTTATCATAACTTTTTGTCATTAAAATTTTTAAAAAAAGTCGCTTTTGTGATAACATTTCGGCCTTTTTTTTTTAATTAGAGGTAGCTATTCATTGTGTTGTATAATACAGATCAATCTTCACCATTCCGTATGCAAAAGCACACCCTATAATGCTTGATTTTCACGGAGAAATTCGTGTTCCACACAATAAAATGAAGAAAGGCCATTTTACCGACCATTACCAAAACATTAACATTTAGAGTTTCTGATGGATTTGAGGGGGATAAAAGTAACCACTTCTAAAAATAGTAGGTGAGATTAGTAGGTAGGTAAGGAAATCCTTTTTCAATTAAAAAGCTTAATTAAATTGCATTTAACTTATATTTGGAAAGAAAAATCTTTATATTTAAAGCATATAAAATGTTCATAAGTTTAACTTTACAGTTAATTGGGGATAAATAATTAATGTGGTTTTTTTTTATTATTTTCATAGAACAGTATCTTTCCGTTCACTTTTGCTGTACTTAAACAGGGTAGAAAATGTTTTTGAGGTTTTTAAACTATCTCCTCTGTTTTCTACAATGCGTTTACTATAGGGAACCGTTTTAGGGACGTTTTTTAATTTTGATGTAAAAACTAATATTTTAACTTGGGATTTTTTTCACTATTTTCCCAGTCGTTTTGAGGTTATTTTTGTTTTTGCCAAAAATTTAATAAAAATAAGAATTCAGGCATTAATGGGTTAATGACTAAGATATTTTCAATTGGATCTTTTATTCACTTAGAAAATGTGGTACGGTATGAGTTAGGGTAGATTTACACAGTAGGAACCGGGATGAAAAAGACGATTGGGGATGATAGTTAACTGCTCTAATCCATAAAGGGAAAGACATACAACTTGATAAACTTTTTAAAAATACATACCAATAAACCCTACCCGTGCAAGGTTGGTTAAGTAAGCTAGTATAGTTAGTTGCTAGTTAAATAGTATAGTTAAATCTACAGAATAATGTAGATTTAGCTACTATGTTTTGCAAAGATTCATTCTTCTAAATTTAGTGACAAATATGTTGGATAGTAATAACTTAATTCAAAAACTTGAAACAGCACACATTTCAAAAATATATAGTCGTAATAGATCATTTACAATGATAATGCCAGAATACTAAGTTGAAATTCAGCCAATTCTTTCAAACCAAAAAATGCGAAATTCGTCAAATAAATCTAAACGCAACCTAAATAAAGAGTATTTGTTTTCAGTCAGATGGTTCTGTTTAGGATTTGTGTCTTGTATGTAATCTCCTCCGGTAAAGAGTTATCCTAATCCTACTCTTTATCACACACCTAAGTTTCAAGGACGTTCTTAGATCAACAAGTCTCCTCCAGCCTCGGATCTTCAAACCAACCTCAAAGAGTTTGAGGAACCTCAATACACCATTGGGGGTCTCAGGAACTGCAAATGAAAAGCTTGTGTGCATGTAAAAAGATCTCTTATAATTTTAGATGCAGCTTATTATGATACTCTCGTGATTATGTATTTTCCCATATGAGATCCGTTTTGGATCAGCTTTCACACAGAGATTACAAAGAATTTGAGAATTTTTTTTAGACACTTAAGTTCCTTGGAGAGAACCGATTATCTCACCTGTTCTGTAGACAACGTAGCTCTCTTGGAATAAAAATTGGGGTTAAACCAGGCAAACAAATTTCAGATCTTGTAAAAATTTCACCGAATAGTTCTGTGCAAAATTCGGGCTCCCCGCGAGAATCAGGGGGGCACGCTGTGTGGCATCCCGGAGCGATCCTGGAAACGGGAGAGAGATGACCGGGATCCTGGCTGAAGCGGGAATCGAAGCAGGTTGCTCGCCGGCGGCGCCGCCGTCGCTCCCCTTGGCACACTTTACTGCTCCTTTGGCGAAGTCTGTGAGATGTCAGTAGCTGAAAACGTGTCGTATTTAATCAGAAGGGTTTTTTCTTATGTGATTAATGAAGGACTTGGTCTAGTTCATTACAAAAAGAATCAAATTTCAAAAAATCTCTGGGAAGGAGTTGTATGGAATTGAGAGTCTTAGTACCAGACGAAAACAAAAGCTCTCAAAATAAGTGGTGCCGTAAAAGAGATTAGGGGGGGTTCAAAGAATAGATACAACTCGTTTTCGGTTGTCCGTGAAAGATATAATGTATCCCGATTTTATTGCAAAATCTATACAGTTGATATTATGACTTTATATTCTGAGAGAAGTTGTACGTATTTTTGAAACTTTAGAAGTATTGCGTAATGATTTCAAACTCATAGATTAAAATGTTCAGTTATGTCGATAAAAACCATACAAATTTGTCGATATTGGAATATATGGCGTTCAAAACAACTTGATGATATTAAACGGGACGGTTAACGGCATGTTTTGAAAAAAAAAAAGCTAGAGATTTGCTGATCTAAATCAACAGTTTCTGAAATGCTTGTTAAGAACTGTTTCATTTCTCTGAAAATATTTACGAGACACATCGAAATCACTTGATGTCCCCGAAACAAACCCCCGTTTTTCTTTTTATCCTAAATTGTTTCTCTATGAGATGGCCACCCATGGGTTATTTCCCAGCCCATAAAAACCATTTGAGAACTGATTTGGTCGTATAAGTGTGGAATGCATGCTTCGGTTAGAGTTAAGCCACTTCTCGTTTGCCGTCGTGACAACCTGATCGATCGGCCGTATTAAAATAAGGGAAGTGAAAACAAATATAATTTTTGGTATACCGAGTGCAAAATTCTTGCGTTGTTAGATTATCAAAATATCGCAACCTCAAAAACCGTTCGAATCATGAAAAATTTAATTTCAAAACAAGTTATTTAGAGGATAATAAAAAAAGATTATAGAGGCAATAATTTCTTCTGCAAATCTTACCATTGATTTTTTTTTTGTTTCTTTCTTAGCATCATTGACCATATTATAATATGAGTTTCAGTTTATGTGCTTTATTCCCATTAATATTGAAAAAATAACCTTCTTTTAATTATGGTTAAATGGAGGGAACACTTAACAATTTATGGTTTAACTACATGGGGTGGTGGATACGTTAGTAATTATACAGCTTTAATTTCACTCCAAAATAAATTTATTAAAGTAATATTAAGCTCTACCGACCACACAAATATTTTAATGTACCAAACTTTAACTATTCTACCATTACGATATTTTTATTTTTACAAAATTTGTTTATTCATCTTCAAAATTCCTAACTTTTGTGAAAGAAAAATACTTAAAAACGCAAGAAGTAATAAAATCTACAAAATTCCATATCCCACTAAAGAAATCATGCGCAAAATATTTTCGTATCTTGGCCCAAAGTTTTTCAATAGCCTACCACTAAATATACAAAACAGTAAACCAGTAAAACCTTCAAAAAACATTTAAAATTATATTTACTAACAATTACTGATATAGAACAACTTTTTTAAACTGACTGAAATAAATTGCTAACTCCCCGACACCGTACCGTTTCGCCAACGCTTAGTACACCTTTTTTTCATGCATATTTATATCGTTTTTTTTTCTTTCACATTTTCTTTTTCTTTCTAATTTCAATTCTAAGTATTAATTTTGTCAGTATTTCTATGTTTGTTTATTGTATACTTCATTGTAACAGTATTATACATGTACAGGATTATTTCCTCCAATGTTCAATTTGTAATTTCTTCTTTCTTTGTCAATAAATAAATTTGATTTGTCATTGGAATATTTGTTGGGAACATTTAACCATGGGCCATTTAAAAGAGTTAATCGTGTATAAAGCTATTTCCCTATAAATAACTAAATGAAATTTAAGGAGTACTTTTAATTACTTTCATATTTATATGTGTTAGTATATTTTTTGAATGATTCCAAGATTTTAAACAGTCTTTGAAAAAATAATGATTAAATGCTTGTAATTTTATAGCTTTGAAAATGGAAAAAAGTAATTTAAATTGAGAATATTGAATAGATATTTATATAAAAGATCAAATCCCTAGAATTCTATTTCTCCATCAAAACTATTGGACTGAGAGTAAATGATGCCTTTCTATGCAGAAAGAGGACGTTTAAATATCATTCCATATGTGAATCCAATTTTAAAAGTTTTCTATAAGGGACAGGAAATTAATTCTCATGAAGTACCTGCTCATACAGTCGTAGCTTAAAAGCTTCTTTTCAGAAATTGCACAACTTGTTCGAATTCAATTTATTTACTTCCTGTGAGTTCGCATCTCCGTGGATCATGCTTTTCAGAAAAATGTATTGAAGTAAAATATTTCTTTATAGAGGCGTTTAGATATGTTGGGAAGGTATTTCAAACTACATAATTTCAAACCATTTTGAATTCGGATGATATATGAAATGCCCCTGTTCTTAAGATACAAATATAAATTCAAACCGCCTAATAATAGTAACTTTTCAATTTTTGATTTGATAACTTAATAAGATAATTCTTATGACTCTTCTGTATGCTATAGTTGGTGGTCATTTATTTTATGAGCAGCAATTATTTTACGTATAAGAAGTAATAGTTTGCAATATATTTATTGACATTTAACCGCAAAAGGTTTTGAACAAGTAATTATTATGAACTCTTATTAAGCATAAAAAAAATTTGTATATTGTATTACAAGCAAAACAAAAACCATTTTAATGATGAAATATTTACTATTGTAAGAGACTTGTTACTTGGTAAGACTTTGGTTAATATTAGATTAGTTAGCTGTTTAGTTATAACGTCTTGATTATATCTGGAAATCGTCCAGCAGTTGTCTACAACTGCAAGCATAAACTCAAACCAAACCTTGTTGTCCGATGATGTAAATCTCAATTAAATTCATTTTGGAAATATTCCCTGGGCTTCTCTCAAAAAATTTCTAGTTTTATGACCTTTGAGATATTTGGATTAAACACTAGCAAAAAAAAAAGGTAGTAAAACTTTAGAGATGGCATATAATGTGTGTTTTTCAGGCTTTCAAATTTGATACTATCTTTGAAATGCATATAATTCTTAGAAAAACTCATTAAATATATCGTTAACAACGTGGTAAAAAAGTCCACTTTTCATTGCTTCGAGATATTTAATGTTTTGTGTTTGATTAAATGTGTGTAAAAATATTGCTTTGTTTTACTTTCAAAAGTTTTAAGGAATACCACAAACTGTTTTCAAACTCTGTTTGGGTTATTCCACCTGAACTTTATGATTTTTGGTGTGCTGAATCCGAAAATGACTTCCCTTTTGTCCTGGGACGTCAAGTTTTCTGACAATTCAGATTTTTATGTTTTATTTGGAAATGGCTCAAAATTTTGGAAACTGGACTCATTGTACTAAATTTTGAATTCAAATTTTTCAAAAATATCCTTTCTAATACGTTTTGATGTGCTGAATCTAAAACTGACCCTTTTTTATCATAAGATTTCACATTTCTTGACAATTTAGGTAAAAAAGGCAATTTTTCGAAATAATGAAAGAAAATTTAGGATAATTATTTTTTTTACTCAAATTTTATCTGAAAATCATTTGTTTGATGTTTTTTTGGTTGACTGAATCCGAAAATGACCTCTATTGATTTTTAAGGCATCGCATTTTTTTAAAAATTGAGCAAGTAAAGCAATATTTCACAAAAAAGGAGATACATTTAAAAGAGTACATTTAAAAATATAAATTTTTATTCAAGTTTATTATTAAGGTAATTACTCGTATTTTTAATGTTTTTTGTGCACTATATTCAAAATAATCTCTGTTTTGCCCTAGAATGTCATGTTTCTTGACAATATGGGTAACTTGGTTAGATAAGTCACAACTTTAATTTTAATGAAAATAGGTTTATAAAATAATTTTTTACTATACATTTTTCATAAAATTCATTACATAAATTCACAAATAGAAGTTGGCGTATTAAATTCAAAAACACTAGATTCGTTCCTAAGCTGATAAAAGGGATGCAACCAACTCTTAATAAGTAAGATGATAAATCCACTTAAAAAAGTGAAAGATGAACCTAAGGGTACTTTTATGTTGAAAGAAGCAAAAATCGATCACCCCTTATTAGTGTGAAAGGCGTTTCTTAACACATGATACACTCCATTCAAAGGAAGCGTGTTCTGTGTGTCTTGTATTCATCATGGAAAATGTTCTTCTATTTGATCTTCGCGTTCTTTGCTGGATCAACCATTTCAAGGAGGAAGAGAGCGTTATCAAAAGCATTGAAATTCGTTTTGTAAAAGCCTGGGAAATATCTGCATTCACACCGGAAATGTAACTGAAAAATATCCTTCTCTTGAAGAGAGGAAAAATACTTTCAAGGGAGAGAGTTTTGTTGTTCCTTTAGATTTGTTCGAATATCTTTCCCCTTGGGAAACCGTGACAAAAATTGTGCACTTTTCTTCGTCTTATATAGATTAATCCTCAATAGATATAATCATCCCTAATAGTAGATTAATCTAATCCAACATTACTGTATTTTTAATGATTGTTTGATACAATTATCTGCTTCTTTAGCTTCGGAATTATTACACTATATAGATTTATATAGAGATCAAATGTTATTAAATTCCCAACATTAAAATCATGTATTATATAATTTAAAACACACTTTTTTGACGCTAGGTTATTGGACTTCGCGTAAGAACTAATTTACTAATAACAATACAGACACTTAGGTGCCCAGTGATAGATTTTTAAATAGGCTAGTTAGAATATTGTCAAAGGGGTCAGATTTTCATTGGTGATTTTTTTTTAATGTGGTAAAAATATCCGCTTCTTCAAAAAGAAGTATAATCAACCCCATGTTTTTTTATATGAAATAGAGTGAAAAAGTGTTTAAAACTGGTTGCACTGTAGCTGCTTTACAGCCAAGCCCTGATTTAACATTAGGCCTATGAGACGTGGATCTCGGAGATCCATTATACAGTTTTCAAAAGCACTTAAAAATGTAAAACAAAATATAACTTTTCATATTTTCTGAAACATATTTTTAATACTTTTTAAACAGAAAAATAAATATAAACATAGTTGCAATTTAAACAATATAACTGCTGCAACAAAGTAAATTATTGCTATGAAATCAGTTTTTATGATTAACATAGCATGTGAGCTCTCTTCTTGAGACTTGTGCTTACCAAACCAATTTTTCTAAATCGGGCCGTGATAATAATCACCTACCTCCAACCTCCAATACAGCTACTGCAATCAACATTCCAATAACACACTACTCTCAATAGATCAGTTGCTGTGGACGTTGCAAACACCCATTAACCGTAAAATACCCGGAGGTAGTATGCTCAGAAGACCTTTCAGCATGGAATGACCGCCATAATTCTAGATGCTGATATTCCTAAAAGAACTCTTGGCTCTTTTAATATGTTTTCAACACATTTTTAAAAGGAGGCTCTTCAAAAAACGTCGAAATCTATTTGATGGTCAGAAAGTACGGTGGACTTGTTAAAATTTATCTGTAATGAAAACCCATTCAGATGCTCATTCTGAGCTTTTAAAAATTCAAAACCCCAGCCGACTGTGACAAAATACTGCAACGACAATAAAAAAATAATTACTTACCGTGTTAATTTTATAACTATTTTTATATGAAAGCTCAAAAGAATAGAGTATTTTTTAAATAAATTGAAATGATGTTGTACCTTTTTATTAAAAAACATAAGATGCATTAAAATCATTTAAATAAATAAAAAATTTTTTCTTTGAAACAAAAATTTACAAAAAAAGCAGCATTTGTTTTGCCAAGGGGAAATGTTTAGTTATAGCCAATATATAAATATATTGGCTGAAGGCTGGATAACATTAATAAAGTAAATATGCTTAAATGAAGTAAAAAATATATATCCAGATCATCAATATTAATTAATAAGTGAAATAAATTTCTTTTGAAAACGGTATAATTGCTATATTACTTTTATTAGGGCGTATCACGTAAAGTTTTTTTGGAAAATCAAATAGGGATACTGAAAAAGAGTTGCCTCAGAAAGAAAGAGTTCACCAGAAAAATTTCAACAGAATGAACTTCATCCCTGTTTAACAAAATTACCCAAATTTACAAGATTTAAACAGCATAATTTTTCTAAGGTGATGCACAATTTTGCCTTAAAATGTAGGCTTGGTTTCCTACTTTTACTATCATTCTTTTGAGCGAAACCATTTTTCTTACATTAAACAATGCTCGGAGAGCCGTTTTTCCTGCATTTTTTAATCTCTGAAATTCAAGAATTAATTAAATGAAAGATAAGTGGCTGTAGTTATTTTGTTTTATAAATTTAATTATATTGTCCTTAGTGCGTAATAAGAAAGTTAAAAAAATAATTAAAAAACTAAAGGAGGTATAACGAAAACTACAATGAAAAATTTTTTCCAGTATCATGACAAATGTACTGAATAAAGTTTCATGAAAATATCTTGAATATTTGAGAACATATTAGTATGTGAAAATAGCACTTTTCAGGGCGCTAATAAAAGAAAAAGTTCGCACACAAAATTGCAAGTTTTTCAGTGTTATTATCATACAGTTTGGTGGGGTTTTTTAGTCAAATAAGGACAAATTTCACTAAGAAACTTGCTAGAGAACATTTTCTTTTTTGACGGCTAAAAAAGTGATATTTTTACTTGCTAAATATGCAAGATATTTTCACGAAACTTTTTTCTGTGTGTTTGTCATGATATTGCAAGCATTTTTGTTAATAAGTTTTTAGTTCTACCTCTTTTAGTTTTCAATTTATTTTCTTACTTTCTTATTCGCTGCTAGGGGCACAGATGCAAGCAATGGATTCAGCGCGGCGGTCACTTACCTAAGAGGTACACCTGTCTTCTATGACCCTAAGAAACGTTGGTTCCAAATAAAAGCCATGAAACGGATTTTTCAAACACCCTACTATAGAACCTTTCTTAAAGTTAAACAGAGATTTATTGAGATAAAAATAAAGTATAATACGGAAAATGCATTACATCTAAAAAGCCTAAGGGATTTAAAATTATGTGGATATGAGGGAAGAGATTCAAATTCAAAAGATTCAAATGGTAATTTTTTCCTCAACTCATTGATGTGAATTTTCCATTTCAGGTTAGTATGTAATCATCAATATCTGAAACTTCAAACTGGTTGGAGAATCTGACACTGGCAGTTGTTTTTAGTTCTACAAGATAAGGTGGGATATTTTATATTTTAAATAAGAGAATGTCTCAAACTTAAATAACTATATTTAGCTTTGTTGAAAAGTTTGAAAATTGTTTAATTAGAAGTTGAAAATAAACAGTTTTTAACTAATAATATAACAATTAACAATTGAAATTCATTTCCCCTATTGAAAGTAGATTTATTTAATTTAAGAAATACTAGATTTACAAATAAAAAAAAAATTCTTAGCTTTTTGAATGCAGAAAATAGTTGGGTAATGGAAATGCACATCAAATTTTCTAGTTAAAAAATTAATTCCCATGAGAAGATATACTTAATGATCAAATTGCATCCTTTTAAAAGCGTTCCTTTTCTAAAAATGCTGTTTATAACTAATCTCTTTCACACCTGTCCACAAAAGCGGGATTAAATGGAAACATTTATCTTTTGTGCGCACCAATTCATTTTGAATAAGGCGAAATACTTTTTTACTCTACCTGTTTTGAAAACGGTTACAAAGCCCAAAGCATATACAAGCCGGAGATTTTCTATTTGCGTTTCTGTGCGAATAAAAGCTTTTTTTTGTGATCTCAACGGCAAATTAAGAATAATATTTCTGGGAATGGTTGAAAGGGATTTTTTTATGCTCATTAGTTAAGAGGTGCAAAAGGTTTTTTCTGTAAAAATGTCGTGTTTCTCCAATTGAGCTATCGTCTATGTCAGGTGTTTTAAACTTTTTTGATACCACGACCCTCTTTTTTTAGGTTGAATGTTTTGGTGACACCCTCTGAATTATAAAGCTATTTTTTTCTTAAAATAAAGGTACATATTAGCCGGACGCTCGTAGCAAGAAGTAAGAAGTAAGTAAATAAAGGTACATATGTAATCAGTTGTGCGCCATACTGCTTGCATCTAAGTGGGCTGAAGCAAACAACACCAGCTTCACATTGTATTCTGACTCAATGTCTGCTCTTCTTGCCACTACCAACCGGAGCAATCGGAACCCTTTGGTTTCCGACATTAGGGGCACCCTGAGGAGAACCCCGAACCATGTCTGCATGCGTTGGACAAGAGCTCACGTGGGCACCACTGGAAATGAGAAGGCGGACGAGCTGGCTAAAAAAGCCACAAAGCAACACCAAATTAATTATTCAAGAAAACCGGTCAGCTATTTCATTCGAGAACTCAAACTTCAACTGCAAGAAAGGTGGAGTGAGCGATGGAGGTCCACAGAGAAGGGTAAAGGAACCAAAGCATTCTTCCCCAACATCGAAGACAGATGAAAAGTTTATGATTTACCAGGTTACAGAGCTACACAATTTCTCTCGGGACACGGTGGCTTTGGGACCTATCTGCGGCGATTCCATCTCAGTGAAGACGTTCTGTGTAGCTGTGGAGAAGAGGAAGAACCGCTGCACATCATCTGTGACTGTCCTGCCACGGCAATACCCAGATTTCAGTTGGAGATTTTGATGGGAGCAAAACTTACTAAAGAAAATCTACCTCTGTTTTGTAAAGAAAAGAACTTTAAAAACTTTTTGAAGTACCTAGAACACTTGCCCACAAGAACAAGACGTAATAGCTAATCAACAAAAATACCCTAAACAGCAATGAACAAAAAATAGCCCAAATAGTAATAAATAGTAAATAACCTAAAGGTAAAAACAGTAAAGCTAGGAAATGACCAAATAACAGAAACTGTAAACAGCATAAATAGGAAAAAAGTAGCAAATGAATATATTCTGAAAGAAAGTGCCCTTATTAAAAAAATACCCTATAAAATGAGATAATTTCACGTCCATTTTAGTAAGGCACCTAATAAAACCAGTGATTTTACACAGTCAATAGTTTTATCAAAGTATTTCGATTTATTTGCAACTTATTTATATCTGTTTTTTTTTCCCTACATTTCGCGACCCCTTGGACACGTTCTGCGACCCACCGGTTAAGAATCCCAAGTCTATGTGGAAAGAATATTCTCAGCTTTCAGTTATTATACTAAAAAGCTGATTCCATTATAATAACTAAAACAAAATGAAATGTGGATGTGACGTTCGGCCTTTTCAATAAATCTACAGTTTCATTCGAATCTTCTGCTCTACATATAGGTTTAAAAACAAAAAAAAATATGCGTTGTGTATCATGTGTGCCCAATTAAATTTCATTATAAATCAACTAAACATGAATGTAAAATTTTGAACTTTGAAATTTAAAATACCCCCTTATTGAAAGTAAAAATTTCAGCGATAGGCATTTGTGTTTACATGTACATATTTTACTCTACACGTATGTTCGAATTCTCAACTCTTATAATACATTTATGATAATTATTTTTAAACTGTGATATTAAAATCAATATGGGAACTAAGAACTGAAAATTAGAAAAAAAAAAAATATGAATACTTATTTTAGTAAATTGAGTATGTTTCAGTTGTTTTATTCAACAGTATCTAGAGGCCCCACACGTGATTAATTTTTTGTTTTGTTGTTATACTAATAAGTGTTTGAATCGAAATGGGATGGGTGCCATAAACACTGTGGTCTTTCTTATTATGCCCTAGATATGGAAACCCTCAAACCCTTCCAAAGTACAAGAAAAGCCCTTCCCAATAGAAGCGGACACTTTAAAACGGCGGAATCGAGACTCTTGTCAGCCCCTGCAAATAAGGCGAGGATCCGTGAAAAAGCAGGGGCGCAATCTCGTGGGTGGCGGCGGAATTGATTTCCTGCCCCCATATCTCAGCCGAGGGGTATTCGGTGGTGGGGGGGGGAGGTGGATTTGAGGCGGTTCTTTGGCATGGGGCAAATTTTCCTGGAGGCTGGTTTTCACGATCAACTTTTTCCCAAACATGTTTCTGCAGAAAAAACAAAAAGATTGACTAAAATTCGTCCGAGAAAATATCAATGAGTCTCTTTTTCTCTCTAGTGTGAGAAAATTACCCTACTAAAATGTCAGCGTTTCTAAGAAATAAATGCTTAAAAAACGCTTATTTTACTTCTTTCTTGGGAGGAAGCTGTTTGCCCATGCGGCGGTCACAAATTGCCCTCCGAGGAACTGTAACTCAAGATCCACAAAAATCTCGAAGTATATTGTGTAAAGAAACAAATGTACTACTTCTGAACACCCAAAATAATAATTAAAATGAAAATAAAATAACTTTCTTTCCACAGTAAACTTGGGTAAAAATATTTGTAGAACAAGAATAATTTAAAACGATTCATTTTTTATACTTATTGCTACCATTTTAAATTAAAATAACCTACTTCATAATATTGACCTTTGTTATATACAGGGTGTCACAAAAGGTTGATTCCAAACTTAACATGCAGGTTTGTCATGCCATGACAAACAAGATTTTCATAGGAAAGCATGTCCGCAAATGTAAACTCTGTCCGCTAGAGGACAATGTTCGCCTGCGAAACTTTTTTTATTTTACGAGGAGCTTCAATTATCATTACACAATCGGATAGAGCACCCCCGAAAACCACTGTACCACAGACCGAAGAAACACCCTCGACATTCAGCAAAGCCCTCTTAAGCAAATCCCATTACGCATTAATGGGGACAAAGGGTAATGCGCTCCCGGGGATTAGCGAGTGACACTGAGCAGTGGTTAATTGAATACGGAGGCCGACGAGAAAACAATCGCCATCAGTGCTGAGGGAATATTCCGGCAAGGGCCACACAGGCCTGAAAAACAGAACTTTTTGAAAAATACAAAAGATGTTTCCAATGAATTTTATGTTTTTTGTTTAAGCTGATTTCGAAAATGACCGTGTCCCATTTTCCCACACCCCACCCTAATTTCATAGGGATACATTCAACCGCTTAAAGCATAAGCGCCAACTTTAGTAAAATATTGGGCCCCACCATTTTTCCTGGACCGCCAACCATTTTCAATATGAATAAATAACTTATAAATATTTACAATTGAAAACTATTTATATGTATTCCTAGTACACCAAAAATAAGTTGACCTTCTTTTTAATGGTCAAATTTCCAAAAATTTTCAGGTGGGAATCTACAGATCCCTTTCACTACTATTAATAATTTTATTACTTTTAATCCATTGAGACAAAAGTTATTTCAATGGTTTCGAATCTTATTATTTAAAAGGGGTTTTAAGAGGGGTGCTGAAATGTAAAAAGTTTATTTCTTTGTAGTTAATAAATCAAGATTTTTCAAATCGTTCCGGGGAGGAATCCCTAATCCCCGAGCCATTCCAAACAACATTCTCTTGCTGACGACGGCCCATTTGTTTGAGTTTGTGTTTTTGATTTGTTGATACCATGTTTTTATTAATATTTTATAAGTAATTTTATATTTTAAATAGTGGAGTATTTTTCGCTGTCCTCGAAAAAAAAATTTCACAGTTATTTGTACTCCAAGTAAACATACTTGCCGGCCCCTGGTTAAAAGTTCCTCATTCATATAAAATTGACTCAATTGCACTAATTGCAATTCAACATTTGGAAGCAAAAGAAACCAATGTGATTAAAAACCCGACATCATACACAAAACCCAAATGTGACTGAACGTTTCCTTTTTCTAATTAGCTTTAAAAAAGGACTTCAAATTAAATAAAGCAGCCGCATGTTATCTGATTCGATGCCTGGAATTAAAAGAAGAAATTGCCATTTCTTTTTTTTTTCTTTTTTTTTTAACAAAAAGTGATTAGTGAGAAGAAAAAGCTAATTTGATTGAGGGGATTTCTAATTCAGTGCAATAAAAAGCTTCCGTTTATTTTTTTTTTCTGTATTTAGTAGTTTTGACCATTTATTTTGTGCATGGGTGCCAATATGCTTGAATTCAGGAGGGGACCCGAGAAAACTTTTTGCAAGTTAGCCAGTCAAGCCCGTAACCAGATTTAAGTTTCTTTTCTTACGGGGAGTAGGTTCGTAATTATTTCAAAGGGTTCCCTCACGATTACGAGTTACGAAAGTTTTGTATAAAATACTGGAGTTTCAAGCAAAGTAGAGGTGTCTAAGTGAGTCGAGTCCTCCCCAGAAAATGTTTTGAAATTTTAAACTTAAAAGTAGCGTTTTAACTCATTTGGGTGACTTCTAAAATATAATTGCTCCTACGCCGAGCCGTAAAATTTCAAGTAAGAAAATAATACATACATACATAAATAATGGTCATCATTATTAGAAACTATTTACATTTTGCTTTTGAATTAGCTTACAATCATAATAAAAAGATTGTTACAGTTCAAAATTTAAAACGAACCCCCCAGTTTAATGAAACCCGATTTATTTAGTCAAAGGAAGATTTTACTTAACTTTTCCGGAGCAAGGGGGGGCATGCCTCCCTTTGCCCTTATGTATGGGCGCCCATGTTGTTATGCTTACCAATGCCTCAAAAGTTTCATTCAGAAAGAATGAATATTAAAATAACTCAATTTAATTCAAGTTGGGTTGTTGTCAAAGATGTATCAAAAGTGACGATATTACAACAAGTCTCCTTTTAAAGCTTCTCAAGCCTAATGTGTCTCGTTGATCATGCTCTAAATTGGTATCATATCAAATTTCATTTACATTATTCATAATAATAATTTCGTTTTTTCCTTACAATTTGCTCAAACTCGGAAAATTCGCGTCAAACAAAGGTATTGATTTAACCCCCCCCCCCCCCAAACACTAGATTAGCTTAGCACACTTTGAACTGCTGTAACCTATATTGGGTATAAAAACGAAAAATTTAGTGAAATATCGGTCGATTTAAATTAATTTAGAGACCTGTCTTGGTCAGTTATGGTTAACTTTATAACCATAACTATAATAACTTTATATGGCTATAACTTTATTACCATAACCCCTTGACCACTGGTCACTACCTCCCATTTTCGGCAAAACGAATATTTCCTCTACCTAAACCTGGTTACAAACGATATATTCATTCCAACGAAATTAATGCCATTCGAAACGAACCACAAATGTAAAAATCATTGCTTGTTATTTATCTTCAAATTAGTGAAAAATCACCAAATAAGACTGTTTTGGCAGGTTTTGTATTACGTCCTTAGGAGTATATTATAGGGCAGTTACAATCAGCTGATTTTCCTGTAAACCGTAACTGAGAAAATTTCTTGGAAGACAAACAACATGGATTTCTCCATAGAGTTAGTATTGCGATTTGCGTTCGAAGTTGATTAAAGATGTATTCTGAATACTTTAATGTCATAAATTTTCATGCTAAGGCCCGTTATATCGACAAGATAAGGTTCTTAATGGATTTGATCCATATACAGTGCCGAAAGCGGAATATTATCCACTGTAAAGGACCGTTTTCCAGATCTTGCATACATAGATACGGTGAACTACCTCGTATATTAATCGGTTGTTATACATCTGAATTTAAAGCTTACACAGCACTTTTATGCATAAGTGAATTCTTGTTCTAATGAAGTTATCTGATTAAAAATTTTGATTGTTTTTCGCTTTCTTAATCAAATAAAAACTGAGACACTGGACATAAACAAACTAAAGTGCCTATTTATTTCATCACAGAATATTAAAGTATTTTTCTTTGAATACTAACTATTGGTTTAAAGCATTTTTCTGAATAGATAAAGGTATGGTTTGTTTTATCAAGATATCAGCAAATGTTTGATTTTCTGCTTCATATTTTGTGATAAGAGGCTAGCAAGAGCCTGTTTACACTTTATTTGAAGAAGCTTTTATGAGAAATCTGTTATTTTAGTTTCATCTTAATATTGTTAACTTCATTGTTAGAAATATTTTATTACCATTCAGTCTTTATGCTAGATCAAAGTATTTATTTAATATTCAAAATGCTGTTCCACAAATATGTAATTTTGTGACTATAGTCATGTAAAATTTGATACCCATACCAGGGAAATTTTGGTTCCAAGAATACTTCGCAAACTGAAATTCTTTCTATTATTGGATTGAGGCACTAATTGGAAAGTGTATAATTTAGTTAGAATTGAAACTCAACATGAATAGGGAATGAAATACATACAACCCGTGTAAATATTATCAGGATAGTTCTGAACAATTTACTATTTATGTAGTTTAAACAAATTAGCATTTACATTGTGTTAGTTTTGGCAAGTTAGTAAAATTCTAAGTTTTAGACATTTGCTTATTTTACATATATCATGGCTGACACACTTAATTTTTATTACCAATTGGTTAATACCACTTCTTTTTTTGCACAATCTTAAAAATAGTTTTTGTTAAAAAATATTGGTTTCCATGCTTTGTATAAATTTTATATTTGAAATAGAAATATTTTAGCAACAATGAGTATCAATTAGCTCAAAATTGTTTATAATAGACAAATAAGAGTGAACAAGTTTTTCCCATTCTGTTTTAGGTTCTATTTATTTAAATCAGAGAATTGCATCACATCCAAGTTCCAGCTCACAGGACGTTTTACAAATGTAATGAGAATGACCAAATGGCGTTTGGTTTTGGTGACCACTTTTGTGGCATCAATTCTAACCGTTTTTTGGTTGATCATTTAATTTGTACATCTATTTCTTTTTCTGTCTATGGTTTAATAGCTGAATTAACCCAGTCTACCAGATGTTTTTAGGAATGGCGACTTACAATGGAGTTAAGGTAAGCATCTTATTAAACATCCTGTGCTCTTTCAAGGATCTGCTTTTGGATTCCTTCTTTACCTATCTGTAATCCTCTAAAATAAGCGTAAAAGTAAAATAAGGAGTTTTGTGTACTTTAATTAATCAGATAAGTTAGATACCCACAAACTCTTAAAATGTGGCCCCCATTAGCTGACTGAATTTTCTCGGTAACTGCCCATCCTTTTCAACGAGATTTTTTGTCAACCTCTCGATTATATTTATCATGAAAATTTTTAATATTTTCTCAGTCAATATAGAAGTTTTAATTTTTTTTTCTAATGGCAGGTAATTTTGAACAGTTACAGCTGAACTAAGTTCATTAACCCAAGTAATGCTGGAAGCATACTTACTTTGCGTTACCTGTGGACCGAAGCCACAGAGGTGAAGTACTGTTGCCCACGCCACACATTCACAGCCACAGCCCCTTCTTACAGGGGGGCCACATTCATTCATCACACACAATGACAGAAACTAACATCCATGCCAAACGGGGATTCGAACCCCAGATGTACGGCTTTGCAGTCAGAGTCAGATGCTCTAGTAGTTTTATTTTGTCTTGTCTGGCGCATAATATCCTAAAGTGGATCATGCGCCATAAAACACTAACGAGCCAACCAACCAATCGGATGCTCTAGATATAGATTCTCTCTCTCAGATACTAGGCCAGTCCGTTTGCAGAAGGTTTTAATTAAAATTATAAAAATAAAGCATGATACATATATGCCATTCCACAAATATATATTTCCAATACTAAGGTATCACATGGGACCAGTGGTGTAGCCAGAAAAATAATTTCAGAGGGGTATATTGATATTTTGGGAGGGGATATGAGGTAGTTTTAGTGATTTTCTATGGTCAAGAAAGGAAAGTTTCGAAGGGGATATATCCCCAAATCCCCCCCTCTGGCAACGCCCCTGCATCAAGCTATTATTGTAATTGACTAAACATTAAAGTTATCCAATAATTAAAATTGTGTCTTGCATTTTAATGAAAATTTTAGGACTGAAAATTCAAGTGACCAGGGGGGTGCAGGGAGGGGCAGCTGCCCCCCCCTAAATTCTCAGTTTGTTAAATTTTTTTGAAAAACTTTATTAAAGCAATAGTACATAATTATCCTTGAAAACTGTGTGGCTTACAAGAAGCGGTTCTGTTCGGCCAAAGAGTCTCAAAATGAGCTAAAACACTACTTAGAGGGGCGAATTTTAAAAAATTTTCTGGGGGAGGACCCCCAGACCCCCCATTTTTAAGCTCACATTCATTACCCATATTTTTACGTTAGGTGGGCAAAAGTTCAAATCAAAAAGTTTAAAGTTCAAGTATAAGTATCCTAAAATGTAGGGTGTAAAAGTACTCGCCATGGGGTATGGGGGGGCCTTGGAAATATTGAGTCAACCCCTAGTCACTAGTATTCGCAATCGCAACATCAAGAGCACAGGTAAGAATCCTTGCCCCCCCCCAACATGAAACCTGGCTACGCCCATGCAAGTGACGTCTGCTTCTTCCAGCCGACTATGTAATTCTGCATCATTCCCAGCTTCTTTCTTGCTTGACTCAGCAATTACATATTATTTGGGGTCGGTATAGGATAAGGATTTTTTGACAGGATATTTGAACTTTTCAATTCAACAGGTTCAGTTTTGAAACATTACTGATGATTCTAAAAGTGCCTTTGTTTTAGTTTAAATGAATGTTATAGGATCTCCATGTTAATGAATATTTATTGCTAATTTGAAGCAAGAAACCAAAGTGGATTCTGCCAAAGGTGAGAGTAAATCCATAGATTGGTTTTAAGTAAGTGGTTTCTTATTGGATTCAATGTTAGCCTTGGGAGGCTTCAGATAGAAAGTGTTTAAGGAACAACAGTATTTCCTTTGTATGTTTAGAAGTTTCCAAAATACGGAATTGGGAATATTTTCAACTATTAAAGTTATTTACAAATCAATCACTTATGGTCTAAGTAATAAATATCTGTCATTATGGATAGTAATCAGTTTTAAATGTCAGCCAGATACTGAGAAGATCCAGTCAGCTACTGGGGGGCCACACTTTAGGAGCTTGTGGGTATCTAACTTATCTGGATTAATTAAAATACACTAAACTCCCACATCCTAGATATTAAAAAAGAAAATATTATTGCTTATTTTAGAGGATTACAGATAGGTAAAGAAGGAATGCAAAAGCAGATCCTTGAAAGAGCATAGGATGTTTAATAAGATGCTTACCTTAACTCCATTGTAAGTCGCCATTCCCAAAAAACATCTGGTAGACTGGGTTAATTCAGCTATTAAACCATAGACAGAAAAAGAAATAGATTTACAAATTAAATGATCAACCAAAAAACGTTTAGAATTGATGCCACAAAAGTGGTCACCAAAACCAAAAGCCATTTGGTCATTCTCATTACATTTGTAAAACGTCCTGTGAGCTGGAACTTGGATGTGATGCAATTCTCTGATTTAAATAAATAGAACCTAAAACAGAATGGGAAAAACTTGTTCACTCTATTTGTCTATAATAAACAATTTTGAGCTAATTGATACTCATTGTTGCTCAAATGTTTCTATTTCAATTCAAATAGGTATAAAATGTATAGGAATTGAAGTGTAACAATATTTAAACTAAAATACCAGATTTCTTATAAATTAAAAGCTTCTTAATATAGTGTGAACAAGCCCTTGCTCTCCCATGAATTATAGGCAGTTTGAGTAGATAAATCATAACACAAAATATGAAGCCTAAAATCAAACATTTGGTGATATCGTGATAAAAAAAACAAACCTTTAGCTGTTTCGAAAAATGCTTAAAGGCAATGGCTAATTCAAAGAAAAATACTTTAATATTTTGTGTTAAAATAAATAGACACTTTAGTTTGTTTATGTTCAGTGTCAGTTTTTATTTGGTTTCTCTCTACACTCATGTATTATGAATGGGAGCTGAATATTTTTGTCTTTAAATCTTAAAAAAAGGGAGCACGAAATCACACTGTTTTACTTTTTCATGATCAACGTACCTCCAACTATGCAGAAAAGTAGTTTTAGCTAATAATTAATGATTGATATTTAAAATACAGGTACTATTTACATCGTTTCACACTCGCATTTTAAATCAATGGACCTGAAAAAGTTTTCGTTAAAATCTTAAAAAGTGGAGCAAAAATCAAAACTTTGATTATTTTTTAATGATTACCATACCTTTAACTATAAGGGAAAGGGGTCTATATGTTATCAGATGAGGAATAATATTTTTAAAAAAATATCTTAAAACCCCATGCAAAACTCCATAGTGGAAGAATCGAGGATGGTCACGTGATCATTCTCCAAGTTTGAGCTCGTGACGTCATATGTAACTTCCCTATTGTGGGATGCGTTTATATACCTGTAGTGGATTGATTTTTCCTCAGAACCTTCCGCAATTCTTGATTGGCGAAAGACCATTTTCCTATTCTCTGAATGGCTGTTCTTAATGCTGTCGGTAGTGCCATTAAGTCCTTGTTCTCTCTGTAGAGCCACATCTGATTTCCTAAGATTTTCTCATTACAGAAAAGAAATTGTATAACTTGATATCTTAAACTGTGGTAACCTCATACCCTCGACTTTGAGGTTCCAATCTACTATACGGCCTTGTAGATTGTTGAATTTTTAGCCTGGAAGCGAGGTCTAATTCTACTCTGACACGGGTTTGAGATAACGGTTACCAGGACCGGCGTAGCATTGTTTCTTTGGCGTCTTTATTTACCGTGCGTATCTCACTTCCAGAGGAAGTTCGATGCAATTGCAAATGGATAAATTTTCTCTATACTGGAGCTTGGCGAGGAAACTTCTAGAATGGTAGCCAACTCAAAAGATTCAAGCCGAAAGCGTTTTGTAAATATTTTGGACCTTTTAATGAGGCAACCATTCAACCGCAGGTGCTCAAAATATTCACTTAGTGATTCCATTTTTCGGAGTTCTTGTTTCTCTTTTAGAAGTTTGGGCTTTACCCAATGCCATAATTAGAACAACATCTCTCAAATTTTCCTGTGTGGCTTACAGTGGAAGGAGAAACACTGTTATAAAAACCAGCTGTCTCACCTTTAGAAAGAGTTAACTTTGGCGAAAATCCTTAATAGTAGCCAAGTTGACAATATTTTAGAGCCGAACTGTTGTGTAAACAAAACAAACCTAAAATATTCATTGGTAATAAAACATGGCCAACTTGGCTACCCCAAAGGTCTTTCGCCAAAGCAAACTCTTTCAAAAGCTGAGACAGCTGGCTTTTATAAGAGCTTCTACTGTAGTTTACACGCAGTGTATTATTCTTTGAAGTAGGCTCACCCTGAAGTGAGCTAGTAAGTGAGCTAGTAGTTGAAGTTGTAACATGTCTTTTTGGTTCCGGCTGACCATTGGTCAGTCCAGTCAACTTTTTACAACTTCTATGCTTTTGCACTGAAGTAGGTCATGTGGGGGCTCAAACGCCTAAAGACGGGTTACATTTTGTTCTTGACCGCTGGTCAAATCTCTTGACCAGAGGTCAATCCACTTTTTCTCGCTAATTTTAGCTTTTCTGACCTTCTCAGCCGGAACCAAAAAGACATGTTACAACAATAGGGAATACCGAATATCAATAAGTAACTCAAAAATTTACTTTACTTTGATTTTTTGCCATCTAGAGTAATCTTGACCAGTGGTCAAGCAACATGAAATTTAAGTAGAATTAGTTAAACTTAACTAGGAAGTCCCTTCTTATGTCCCTGTTGTTAATTAAGTTTTACTTAGCTAATTGTTCTTTTATCTTTCCGCCAATGCTATTCCTATGGGATAAATTTTTAAATGACATGCCACTTTTTTACCGATAGAACCTCAATTTTAGGGGCTATAGCCCCCTTTTGTCATCATATCCGGGTACCCTGGGACGCAGCTTCATACAACCACTCGAACCTAAAATATTAAGCCCCCTCATATTTCAACAATGTAATGGATTCGTATCTAGGACAATTGAATTGTCGGGCAAACGTACCTGTCGGGCAATCGTACTTGTCGGGCAATCGTACCTGTCGGGCAATCGTACCTGTCGGGCAATCGTACCTGTTGGGCAATCGTACCTGTCGGGCATTCGTACCTGTCGGGCAATCGTACCTGTCGGGCAAATGACTTGTCGGGCAATCGTACCTGTCGGGCAAGTGACCTGTCGGGCAATCGTACCTGTCGGGCAAGTGACCTGTCGGGCAATCGTACCGGTCGGGCAAGTGACTTGTCGGGCAATCGTACCTGTCGGGCAGACGGTGTCGGGCAGTTGAGCTGTCGGGCAGTTGATTGTCGGGATTTTGAACGGATCCCATAATAGAAATACAATGAAATATAATAAACAAACATAAAATTACTGGCAAAATTAATACTTAGAATTGAAATACGAAATAATGAAAAATGTGAAAGGAAAACAAAAAAACGAATAAATATCTCTCTATTTTAAAAAAAAGTAACAGTCGCCGCCGCCGCCGCTGCCGCCGCCGCTGTTTCAGAAAATCTTCACTTTGACAATTTTGAATTGTCACTATGCAAAAACTATGGAACGGAAATTATTGAAATTTTGACCATTTGTAGACAAATGTATGAGGGTCCTTTTCGTTCAAATAGCTAATTAATGAGATAATTAGTTCTGGAATTATTTAATGTCAAAGTCGAAAATTATTTTTTTCTGCTGCGAGTTCGCCCCCAGCAAAATCTATTCGCAGCAGAAATATGATTTTTTGCAGCCGCATTCTCTTAGATGTGAAGTTTTGCACCTCGTCGCCCTTTTTTCGAATTTCGAATTAGTTTTGGAGTAATTAAGTTTTAAAGTTTCGAAATTTTTGACGGGTTTTCGGTTTTTTCGTTATAAAAGAAAAACTAATCACAGTAGAACTATGATATTTTAAACACACATACAATTATTTTTTATAAAAATATTCGAGTTTTGTTTTTCAAAAAATTCTAATTAGTTTTGGAGTTATTAAGATTCAAAGTTTTAATTTTTTCTTCTCTTTCTGTGGCCGTTCACTAGAGAAACAGGCGAGTTTTATGATGAGTCTAATTTCTTTTATTTTCAACAATGTTTTTTCTACAAAATGGTTGATGATTATTAGTAGACTTGCTGGATATTTTTTAACATTTCGATTAAATTATTGATAAGCTAAAAAAGGAATGTATTTCAGCAACATTTTTGTTGTTAATTTAGGGGAATGATACGAATTAAATTATTTATAAGCAAGAGAGAGGTATTTTCGGTATTACACAAGAGGCTTAATTAAGTCGAGAAGAGTGTTAGGCTGAATTGTTGAGATGAACAAGCGAGCTCTGCTCGCTAAGATCGCGAAGCGATCTGAAAAGAACTGCGAAGCAGTTACGGGGGTTGGTGAGCGATAGCGAGCAGGGGGCAGGCCCCCTAGTGTATTAAAAAAAAGGTGTACTAAGCGTTGGCGAAACGGTACGGTGTCGGGGAGTTATCAATTAATTTCAGTCAGTTTAAAAAAGTTGTTCAATATCAGTAATTGTTAGTAAATATAGTTTTAGATGCTTTTTGAAGGTTTTACTGGTTACACTATTTTGTATATTTAGTGGTAGGCTATTGAAAAACTTTGGGCCAAGATACGAAAATATTTTGCGCATGATTTCTTTAGTGGGATATGGAATTTTGTAGATTTCATTACTTCTTCTTGCGTTTATTAGTATTTTTCTTTCACAAAAGTTAGGATTTTTGTAGATGAATAAACAAGTTTTGTAAAAATAAAAATAGCGTAATGGTAGAATAGATAAAGTTTGGTACATTAAAAGATTATAACATACATTTTTACAAAATCTGTAAATCTGAAGCACATTTTTTGCCAAAAATCTACATTATCTCAGCTTGTTTAAAAATTAAGTAAATAAACCGTTCTTTGACCAGTTTTTACATCCCTGACACTCTAAAGGCCATAGAAAGACAGAGTATATGAGATGGTAAAATTATTTTAATTATTTAATTAAAAAATCTCAATGGGTTGTTTTTAGGGTACAATTTGGAGTGGGTTGTTTTTAAAGGAGAGCACTATATACTCTAGTATACTCTATTAAATAACTTTAATTGGACGAGGGGTTTTAATTTCGAAGGAGCACCTAGTCCCTAAGGACTTCAAGCTCCTGTCTTGACTGTGCTCCGCTGCGCGGAGCGCATGCTTAATTGATCTTAAGGCTGGTGGCCGAAGCCACAGTATAGCTGTCTTCTAGAGACTTGAATAATTAATTTCAGCTGAGCAACTCAACCTACTTTGGAGGTATAAAGGCCCGAAAGCCACCGAGCGCTCGTGCAGCTGTCATCTTAGAGATTTGACTTGTTTTAGCTAAGCAACTCGACCCACTTTGGAGGTATAAAGGCCCTAAGGCCACCGAGTGCTCGTGAAATAACTTTAAACTTCTAAACATTTTCCCTGTTCGTCACCTTTTCTATTATAAGACATGTCTTCACCTCTATTTAAATCCAAATACTTGTACGAAGCGTAACGTAGTCAATCCGCGAAGACCAATATATTACCTGTAGATATTCAAAATAGCCCATCAAAATATATATTCAAACAGAAATTGAGAAAATTCCTTTTTTCAATTAATGAAATAGAAATTTCTTTTGTTTAATCTGAATTTGGTCACGTATTTTCAAAAGAAAAGAATTTTTGTGTTTTTACGTGCAGTTAGTTGATGATAGAAAAAATATATTTAAGACACCCTGTTTGCCACGATATTAATTATTTAATTCCTTATACTATTTATTTTGCTATATGTATTTGCTCATTGTTGTTCATTTGTGTATTCTATTGTCTATATATTTTATTTTGTTAAGTTACTTTACATATTTATTTTCTCGCCTATATGGATAAACTGATCCCAGGTGATATTTTATAAATGTATTTTTATTCTGATTAATGAAGTTCTGTTCTATTCTGTTCTGTTAATATCCTTAAAATATTAATATGTGGGCGAATTCACTCTGACAGTAATTTTCAAAGGAATTAAAATAAAAAAACTAAGTGTTCCGATTCAACCCGTTTGGATTGGTTTTACATATATTTTCCGATTTGTGTGCTTGATACAAGGATCCGCTTATAAACCTTCCACCCCTTTTTACGGTACCTTTACATTACATATAGTGCTCGGGTTACTATGCAGATTATCCTCCCAAATAATTACGGAAGACACACACAGCCAATGATTGCCACTCGAAATTCTAAACCATCTCCCGCCTAATTTGAATCGCAATTTGCGTTGTGACCAGAGCTTATGAATAATATGCCCGATCGTTCGGTTAGCCATACCCAAGACTGGAGTAGATGTTTGGGAAATTTTCAGTCCAATCCAAATGAGAGTGTTGAAATCGGTTAAAATTACTCGCACCTAAATGTTAATCTAATATGTTCAGAAATTAGATCAGCAGTAAATCTTAAAATGTTAGTTGTTAAGTTCCTTTGATTTTCCAATCTACTATTAAGATTTTACTGTTAATTATTATAATGTCATTACTTTACGCTCAATCATTCTATATAATTCTTTGTTTATAATTCATAAGCTAAATCGGAGTATTTAAACAAATTATGTAAGTTCAAGAAATTAAGAAAAAACTATCACATACATCTTTTCTAGCAGCACAGCTCATACCAAATACAATATCAAGTTTACGTAACTGCTACTAGATGTAAACGAAATTTAGCCATACATGACAACAATTGGACGAATCTTGAACAAACACTTATTTTTAAAGGAATCTTCTGGGGAATAGTTCAACTGTTTAACTTACTTTTGTTGATAAATTACTCCATTGAATACTTGATAATGCATTCGGTAAATCAGTTAGTAATTTATGAAATTGTTACGACTGTCATTAAAATTGAATTTGAGATTTTTAAGAAATTAATGGCTTCTGAAAATTTTCTTATTGCAGTATTTAGAATTAGTAAAAAAAACAGTTCAGGCTGTCATTTACCTTTCTAGATTTAATATAAGGGCATTTTCTTTTCAATATCAGTTAAATTGTTTTTTGTTTCAAAACTACTCACCGAATCGTAAGCACAACTACTGAAAATACAGTGAGGTTATGCTAATTAAACTTCCACTTTGAGATGGCTATAAAAGAAAACTACTGAAAAAAAATTAAAAAATTGATCCGACTTCTTAAATTATTCTGAAGATTATCTAAGAATCAATAACGTATTAGAGGGGTAGAAGATGATTTTTGTATTTACATTTCCGATATTTTTTATTAATGCATGTGAGTTATATGATCATTGAAATTTTCAATAAGCTTAATTTAAAACGGAAATTAACCGACTCTTCAGTGCAACCTTTCCATTGTCTAGGAGTTCTGTTTTTCTATCTGTTACTAGGATTGTCCCAAAAGGGACGGTTGATTAAAAGTTCTACTGTGCTTTTGAAAGGTATTTAATACAGCAAAAAGTCTTATAAACTTGGTTCTTATTTCGATAAAAAAAAGGAAACAGCCACCTTCGTATATCGGTCATTCATGCAGGAAAAATAAGTTAAATCCTTTGACGGGTTGTTTTTCAGTTTAGCTCCTCCGTCTGCACTTGGAACGGGATATTTGCAGAAAGCTGCTCATTTCCACATGAAAGGAAGGCAGTAAACCGCGAAATTAACATCGCGAAATGAGAAACTTCGATCAAAAGGAGGAGAAAAAAAAGTGAAAACTTTAAACGGAGATTAAAAGAGAGATGCTCGATTGAAAAATAAGCCCCAGTCGTTCACATTTCGTAGAGAGGTGATTGAAACAGGGAGAACGTCTGCTCACATTGAAGAGAGCATCCGAAGCCGTTCAGAAAACCAAACTGAAACGACGATTTTCTTTCTTAAGTTTAAACGGATGGAAAAGAAGAGTTCTTGTTACATATCGTGAAGCCATTTTCTCTGTGAAAATGTCCCTCATTACAACCGAGAATTGGATGGAAGTCGTTCTTTCCAAATTGATGATGTCTAAAAAATGATCGGAAATTAAAATGCAACTTAAATGGAGGTATTTCAGATCTTTTCGTCTATATCAGAGATGGACAATCCGCAGCACGATAACAGTAACACGCAAAGAAAATAAATGATTTTGGAAAATAATAATAAAATAACTATAACTATTATATAACGAATCTTGAAAATTTCTATCCACAAAACAAGCAGCTTTTCTAATTTACACAATTTGGAAGTCGGATACGGTTGTAGGTTTGAATGTTAATTAACATGAACAGTGTAATTTGTATTATGAACACAGAATCGAAATATCGTCCAAGATTAATTGAATCGCCAGTTCAAAAAAGATAATAAGTCAAAAAAATGGCAAATCGATTTTTTGTGCACAAAAAATCTAGATATAGCACCTTGAACTTGGCGAAATTGATGTCCATTCATAGTATTTTTTTATTAAATTTGATATTTAAGTTAATTTGTCTTCATTTATTATCCTTTTGTGGTGTAAACTAAGCTTAAATAAAATTTACTTTTAATTTAAAAGGGTTTTTCCACCCTTCTTATCCAGTGAATATTTGACTCCATTCCATTGTTTTTCACTTACTCCATTGATAGTGCCTTAATGACCCAGTTTCATAATAATTTTTAATTTTATTTGTCTCCGTCTTTCTATTTTTCACTTTTGTGCTGTGAACTAAGCAGAGATATCTAATATAATAAAAGTCAAATCTTGTGGGTGGGTGTGTTTGTCTTTTATACAAATCTACAGTTTCCTTCCGATCTGCACCAAACTGGGTATATATACATACGTTAAAACACCCCATTTGAAATTTAGGCGATGTTTCGAAGTTCTAGAACGACCCCTTGACCCTCTTTTGACCGTTTTTATGTTGTTAAAACGCTCATTTTTCTCCCTTTTTAAACTTTTGGCCCGAAGCCAATTAAATACCGTCACTAAATCAAAAAAAATTATTTCATGATCTTACTCGTGTCGCGGCATCATAATCATGGTAGAAGTACAATATTTTACACACATATACAATTATTTTTTACAAAAAGATTGTCGTTTCGTTTTTTAAAAAATTCGAATTAGTTTTAGAATTATTAAGATTCAAAGTTTCTATTTTTTCCCTGGTCAAACATGGCTAACGTCAACCTATACTTTCATTTGTTTTGTTGGAACCGGGATGAAAAAGGCGTTAGGAACACCAAGATAAAAAAAAGTTACCGGGAACACCGGGATATGAAAAATTATTACCGGGAGAACCGGAATATAAAAAAATACCAGGAACATCGGGATATGAAAAACTACTGGGAACATTGGGATGAGATTGGTAATTTCGGTTACAGAAAATTAGACATATACTTGAGAAAACTTAAAAATAAATTGATACACTCCACCCGTGCAAGGCCGGGCATTTCAGCTAGTAGTTTATAATCAAGATTTAATTTAATTGTCGAATTAAGTGGTTTTTAAGATTTTTTTGTCGGCTGAAATTTTATGAGGTTAAAAAAGGGAACAAGTTCATCAACTTTTTTGAACTGTAAAATATTTTTGAATAAGGTTTCATTTTTCAATGGTTATTCTGTACTCTAAATAGGGTCCTGAATTTCCTGTACAAAATTGGTGGTTATACCAATTACATTACTTATACAGTTTTATTCTATTTTCTCAAACTTGGTTTTTGGACTTATTCCCTTTTTCAAACTGACGGTTCAATTGATATGCACAGTAAGCAAACCTAATTTTCATTTTGTTATCATCTTAGATGAATAATCTTAATGTATATAGATGACTATAGATAAAAAAATTATTTCTGAGTAATTAAAATTTATAACTGGTTACAACTTCAAGAGCCACATTAAGCCTGTAGCACTAAGGCTCCTTTTTTACCCACCTTCACGCATATTTCCCATATTTCCGAATTCAACACTGGTGCGAGAGTTAATCGAATAATAATTGTCATTTCTACTATAGGATTTTCAGTTGCTCTGCTAACTCTCTGATTGGCTCTCTCTTTTAATGGGGCAATCAAAGTTTTACGAAGTAGAACTATGAAATATATGCTCCTCTCTGGTTGTTGGCGCACAGGGTTGCCTTACAAATGCTCTCTTTTAATAATGCCTTTATGGTATAGAACTTTTTACGAAGGCTTAAGCTCGATATCAGTTTTTGTCCTTTTTCTCTAATCCAATTAAGGCGTTTATTCTCATGTGTTGATAGGGGGATAAAAAAGATAGAGAGAGAGCAATAAATAGTCACGCGGATTATTTGAGTCGGTTTTAATTTAGGAGTTTTTTTAAGGACCTGACAGAAACCTTTTTCTTTTCACTTCCTACTAACTAAAGATTAAGGTTCAATTTTCCTTGGAATGATGACGTAGTTGTAAGTTGGTTGTGTAAGACACAGGCATAAAAAATAAGCTCCAAAATTGGGAAATCAACCAACAATTTATTTTTGGAATCAACCGAAGAATAATTTTCCCTAATGAGCTTAATTTTTCATAAGTTCGATTGAAGCTATTTGTCCTACAATCCAAACTCAACGCAAGCGCAGTCGGCTGCAGAAGGGATTGTCATATGGGGCCGAAAATTGCTCCCCCGTTCTGTTCTAATCCCACACTAGCCCCAAGCGTATTAAAATATTTTAAATTTTTTAAAATAAATTTATTATTATTAAATTACTAATATTTAATTTTTATAAATAAAATGAAACTTTTAAACGTTATTAAAAATGATGTTTTTCCCAATTCGAAACGCAAGTCGGTATTAGAAAAAGTTGTATATTGAGCTGGAATTTATACATTTTATTGAATCCATTGGACCAACAATGCACCCTTCAGGTAATCGTATTTCGAAAAAGTATTTAAAACACCCCACTGTTTTAGAAAATGTATAACAAGATAGAAAAAAATCATATTTTAGATACTGAAAATAAATATTCTGGGAGCTTTGGGATATATTACTACATGAAAGCTTTTTACGCAATCCGGATGTTTAGGTTAGGGGTTTTAGTTGTAGTGTTCAGTTTTTGTGTTGAAAAAAGCTCGAAAATTTACATTTTTTATCATCGGATCAGAAGAGCTCACATTTTAAACATTGTTATTTAAATATTTTCATGATTCCTGGATTTTATAAAATGAACCACATCCTGTTGGTTTCCTTTCTCAGATATTTTTTATGAGGAATGCCGCCGTAAAAATCAGCGCAAACCATTGAAATGTTTATTTGTACAAGCATAAGCTCGAGAACACGGGCATCCATATTACATATCCATTGTATTCCTCTTAGAAAACATCTAACTCCACTGGATTATCATAAAGGACAGGGCATGAAGGAATACTTTTCATGAGTAGGTAAATAAATATTTTCCAAATATGTCTTAATGCACGACGGATTTCTCTCTGGATGTTTCTCCGTACACAGATTTATAGTTTTCTTATGGAATGGTTTACTGTACTGTTGTATTTTATTCTTGCAACTGACTGTTTACTTATTTGTAAATGGTCAGTTTTCTATTGTCGGGGGAGTAAAATGGATATAAGGATTTTAACAGTTTATATTTATAAAATTTAATGTTTTTGGCGTGCTGATTTTTCTTGAGGCTAAGTTTTTAGCGTTATAGCCATTTATTACTATTCTCTCAAAAAAGAAGTTTAAAAGATAGTTCTTCAAATCCAGAAAGATGAGTTTGTCATTATATTTTGCAATAAAGAAGCGTAACTAGAGATAGTTTTTAAATTGGAGTATTTAGTTAGTATCTCAAGACGCAGTTTGAAGTCTCGATATATATGTTACGGGCAATGTGATAAATTCAGTGAAATTTATGAATGAAATTTATCACTTTGCCCGCCTCCACTTCGGGCATTATTAATAATGCTCGATTAATCACTTTGCCACTTTGCCCATAACATATATATAATTGAGTAAAATATAACATGCTTTTTATTTTATACTTTGACTTTGAGTACTATATCATGCGTTCACAGGACAGTGTTAGGTTTAGATGCTTCTGGAGTTCAAGCCCGTTTAGATAGCCATTATTTCGAGTAGGCCATTGCAAAAAACTATTTTTTGGAATTACCCAGGTGCACCTCCTCATGTTATTACAAATACTATAACATTATTACCTGCAAATTTTCAGGTCTCTAGGCCAATTTTTGACCCCCGCGCACCTCAAAAGTAGCTTTCCCATGCTATTGTATAGTATAGGGACAATATTGAAAATATCTAAATTGTTCATTGTTTTAATTTAAAAAGCCTGAATGATGCAATATGGAGATAAAACCTGTGTATCACCTTTGAGATATCATTGTCCCTAGATCCTATTGGAAAAGCCTTCAATAGCACCTACTGGGGCAAGTTCCCTGAGGGTTAAAAACGCACTCGCAGCGAGAAAAAAGGAGGCTTGCGGGCGGGAGCTGGATAAAGGCCACTTGAATGTCTTACTGAACCTTTTTTTCTAAGTTGCCAACCTCTATCCTGTCCTATTAGTAAGTTCTTATTATTCCCGTAGTAGGTGCCTTTGAATGTATTTCCAATAGGATCTTGGCACAATGATACCAAAGGTGATACATAGGTTTTAACTCCCATACTGCATCATTCAGGCTTATTAAATTAAAAACAATTAGAAATTATGATGTTTTCAATAATTTTCCTACATACATTGACATGGGAAAACTAGCGTGGAGACCTGATAAATTGTAGGTAATGTTTCAGTATCTGCAACAACATGAGGGGGGGTGCACCTATGAAATTCCAAAAAAAAAAGTTTTCCCATAGACTTTTGCAATGGCCTAATGTCGAGGATCTATACAGTGGCTTTCTCGTGAATATTTTTTTCTGCATTTTATGTAGAGAGTAAAGTAAACGAACTAGAGAGATGTAGACCCGATTTCGAATTCAAAACTGTATATATTCATGCATCTACCAGTAAAGTCGAAAATACTCTCGGAGGAAAACCTCTACAAACTAGAATATTTCTTAGAACATGGCATTACTTTTGAAAATGCATTGTGTACACGCGTCCTACTCAAGTTATCCTTGGGATCTTAAACAATGATATAAATGAATAAATAGTCTTTGTTGATGAAATAGTAAATCGTATTGATAAAAATTGAATAATTCGTGGTTGAAATATTTTAAAGGTTACTTTATTGCATTTTTCAAAGCGTATGATTCTTGGAATGGAAGAAAATAATCTTTTGGGACCATATCAATTATGCTGTATATAGAAAAATAGTTAAATTTCATATTTGTGTAATAACATTTGTTATAGATTCCTTCACTATAATATTCCCAGTAAAAAGAAATATTGAAGGTTATTATACTATGTAGAGAAAACTATTGCATTATTACTATTATTGTCAATAAATTCTAAAATGGGCCTTTGTTGTTTTTGCTAAACAGGGTTGCTAAATTAACTTTATTTAATTTGAATTAAATCACTTGATTTTTTAATCAAAATTTTAAAATACCACAGATGAAAGAAATTAATCGTTGTTATTTGCTTTAAAATATGCTGTGCAAGATAATGGTCAGCCTTTTAGTTTTTTAATAAACCCTGCTACATAATGAACATATTGAATGATTCGGAAGGTAGAGATACTTTACATAAAACTTCCCGAAATGAACAAGTTTCAATACCACTAACCATTTTCCTAATCTCTTTTTTCACTGGAAATGCAAAGGGGATATAACAGAGTTTGAAATTGTAATTATAATACTGGGGGGTGGCCGCCCCCTTCTCACTATATCGCTCGCCAACTCTAAAAACGTATTATTGTACAGCTCTTTTAAAACTAACTAGCGAAACACATATTTTCTTCCAATTTTGCTTGCGTTTTATTTTGGAATTAATTTCTAAAATGCGTAAGATATTGAGTTTGTTTTGGGTGTATGAGGCAATGCAGTTTAGACAAAATTTGTACCTTCAAAAAACGACGAAGGTTCTTCGAAAGTAAAGGTGCTTCATCTCCTGTCACAAAATTGATTCAATAAGTCCACGCATCTAATCTGCAGCCTTTAAAAATATGTTTAATTCCGATTATTCCGAAGCTGCAGGTATGCGCAGCTGAAAATGTCACGAGGTAGAGCGGGGGTGATAAATAGGTTAAGAAGGAGCGCCTCTGTAACCGATTTATGGTTGGAGCCGTCCAAAGCAATATTTTAAAACTAACACAATCGTCCGTCTTCTACGACACTAAATAAAGGATTTCTCTGCGGGGAACTCTCGTTGCTGCTGTTCCTCCGAAGCTGTCGTGCTTCTTAACGAGGGTTGATGTGGGTTCGTCTTTGGAGTTTATTTTTCATTTTAGGCGTTGAAAAAACTGTTTGAATCGGGTTTTGAGTCAAACATACATACTTCATATAAATTAAAGCTGCAAAATTATATTATTTATTGTAATTTTCGACCACATATACGACTACTATATATTTTGCAAAACATTTTATTACCAAAAATACTTGTAAGTTTTTGGGGAAAAAAACTTCAATATCATATTTTTATTTCTTCAAAAAACAAAAGCAAAAATAAATTGCATCGAAGTTTCCTTTATTTACATTTACTGAAAATTATGTTCTTTTGTTCTTCTCTAAACTGAAATTTTTTAAACCAAACCTCTTTTACTCCAGAGAGGTTTTAGTTACAATTCTTCATGTTGAAAATATTTTATAATGAGCCATTTTTCATGACACAATTTGCTTTCAAACATATAAAAACCTTACTACAGTTGGTTCAAGGAAAATCAAAGAACAAAAAAAGTGTTAAAAATATAGAAACGTTTTTTCATACTCTAGAGAGTGTACGTTTTTCATACACACAAATTCTTCAATTTCAACAAACAGAAATTCTGCTGCGATAAAATTCAGAATATCTTTGGTGTTTGAGTTTGCGTATTATTTCTATCTATATATCTTTCAGATTTATTCGAAAAAATCAACTCTTCCCTTATTTCCAAATAGATACAGCAAAAAAGCCTCTTCGGAAAGATTACAAACGATAACCCACTCGAATAACTATAGAGAGAGTCTGTCAACAAAACACGTCACCTTCCGTTCCAAGACGTTTCTTCTCTAGCACCTATCTGTTTTGAAAATGACTCCCCCCGGCCAAAAAAAAAGGCGTCTCAAGATTTATGATGGAAGGAGAGAGTTACTGAGAGGAAAATTTCCACCCAAATCCGAAGACTTGTTTTTGACACGAAAAAAGAAGTCAAGAGCCCGAAAAATAAATCCGCCGCTGGCGAAAGAATTAGTGCCCGTCCGTAACAGCAATTAAAGATCTCGCCATTTTCACTGCTCAGGCGGAATCAGATTAATTTTTTTTTCTCTAACCAAGCAATCGATTAGGGTGGCTATTTCCAGAAACCAATCTAAGAAGTACCACACTTTAACTCGTTAACAGGAACGGCATTCAAGTACCTGTCTTCCGATTGTTAGAAGCTAAAAAGAGGAGAAGTGCTTAAGTTTTTTTTTTTTGTCTGTCATAGAATTATGCAACTAATTTACCTATAATAAAATTCTATGCCACAAGGGTTGTTTTTTAAGGCTAGAAAGTGTTTACTTAATTTTGAGGATTGTTTCATTATTAAGTTGTTAAGTTCTTTTTAAAATAGTATGTATATTGTCCTAAATTATGGTAAGTAATTATTGTTTTTCTTGATTTTATGAATAGAGAGATGATTTAATTGGTTGAATTTATTTTTAAAGAATAGCTTATTTTCTTAAAATAAGTGAAACTTCTCAGCAGCATTTATCTGCACACTGCAAATAGCTTAAGGTTAAGCTTCATAAAACTTTTTTCTTTAAGGTCTTAAGTTTATCTCATACAATCTCAAGAATACTACATTACCTCTTTGCTTTTGGTAACAATTTTCTTTTTGAAATTGAAGACACTAACTTGAACTTGTTTCAGAATAGGTAACCCTAAGTGGGAGGGGATGGCTACTCTTTAAATTTATCGACAAGAATTTCTTCCCAATAAAATTGTCTTTTAACAAGGAAGAGAAGAGGGAGTAAAAAAGTTTTATAATGAACTTCCATGTAATGTGTTAAAATAAATTATATTTTCATATTTAGAAAAGTTTCATACCGTAATTATGGTGGTCTGTTTTATTTACTTCCGTACTTAAATTATTAAAGTAAATTAATTATCCTCCAAGATGAGGAGCAAATACCGTGAACACAGAAATCCAAGCCTAATAGGAAATAAATTAATCTCTTATATGGTTACAAAGAGTCCGCTGACGTCTAAAGAAGAAACAATAGAACAAGTGACGCAGATTATGTAGATTGAACTTTATAGTATGTGTTCGGCAAATATTTCAAATGAATTAACGTGAGATTAAATATCTGAATAACAAGCTCTGGGTTCTGTACGCGGGTAAACCTTAGAACCCTAAAAGCGATAAATGCACGAAATTAGTTGAGGAAAAAAAAGAACGCAAATACCTTCTGTTGAAGCATGGTATTAAAAGCAATTGAGTGCAGGCCCCCCTTTTATTTACTCTGTTTATTCCAGAAAATTCCTTACTTTCTTTTCCGTGTTGCCGTTAGCAACGATAAGTGGCATCCTCTAATGAATCTGCTTTTATTGAGAATCCGTGTTCCTTAAAACATCAGAGATTGGAGACATTTGTGTATGTAAATGCGTAATAATTGGCGAATTCCTTTTACCGTAAATATATCTTTCAATCTGCAACTCGATTTATTTGTCTCAACTCATTAAGCCTTCAATTTTTTTATATGAAATAACTACTAAAGAAGAATTTGTTTCTTACTAAAACTACACTGTAAACGTGTTGAGAGAAATGGAGACAGAGTATTTTTCGGTGCTTGTCGTCTGAACTAAACGACACTGGTGTTCAAAATTAAACAATTAAACACATGCATGCGCGTGAGTAACAATCGTCAGAGTTGAAGGGTATAAAATAGCGGTTCCTGAATCAAGCAAATAAGTGGGTTTATAGGGGTATGATCCCCTCCTACTGACATACAGGCCTTCTTGAGTGATTTTACACCATTAAATAGGCAAGATAATAAATTTTACTGTTCATAAATCCGTGTTTCTCAAAAACGCTGTTTTGAGTACCTCACCAATCCATATGACGAATAACTTCCATTTAACGAAAATTGACAACTTGTTGAGCTCCATTAAGTTGAGGATTTTATTCCAATAAAGGGAAATTAAGGCAGACAAGATCCCTAAAAAGGTGAATAAATGTCTCCTAGATGTAAACACATTACCTGAAACTGCCATGGTTCCTCTTTGAAAGACATGGAGAGATCAGCAGCCGTTTAGCAGGATGCAGAAGTCGTCACAAATCAGGTACAGCTTAAAAGTTGAAAATTCTCCTCCCTGTTAAGTCTCAGATCAGTTTAAACACTGATTTTCGATGTTATCTCATGTGGCGAGAGCCAGAAATCCTCTACCGGTCCTTTAATATTGGTGAAATCGACCATTATGGCATCAGAGATTTGATGGTCTGTGCAGGAATGTTATAAAGTCTTTTCAGAACTCCCTATATATGTATCCTCAGAAGAATCTTTGGGTATTACAGGGAACAAGATTTAAAAGAAATTTAATTGAATTTGAAAATTTCTGTTGTTTTTTGCCATCTCTTGAATCAAATTCACTGAGAAGGAAAAGGATATAAATTTAAAAAAAATATATAGTCATCATAAAAAAAATCTACTTTTTAAATTTTATAGTTTTAAACATTTTATACACTTTATTTAAAATCAAAAATATAGAGAAAAGGAGGGTAAGAGTGTGCATTGGTAGAATCGGGCTCGTACCAAATCGTACGTACAATACTCGTACGAGTACGCAGCTCGTACAAATTTTACAACAGGAAAAGGGAGTTACTTTTTAAAGGCGTGCATATTTAAACTTATACTGGCAACAGAGCGCTTTAGCTTTAGTATAAGATGAGAACGTCAATTCGCAATTTATTGTTATCCTCTCTGATCGTGATAAAAGTCCTAAACAAGAGCATCTTGAGTTGTTATACCCTTAAATTTTGACGCTGAGGGGTTGAAGTTTTTATGACAATGATCGTTTTCCCCCTCAAAAATATTCAAAATCAATTCTACTCTCTCTCTCTACTGAACCCCTTTTAAATAATAATACCCACTCTAACGCAGTTTCCTTCCGCAGCTAAAAGCAAAGTATGTATTTTCACTTAAAGGGAAATCCAATCATAACGCGGGACACAGCGTAAGCCGTTTAGCAAGTAAGCACCTCTGAATATAGTTTCCCCCAAAAGTAAGTGAGGGGGGGCATTCATATATTACTTTCTTCATTAAAGGGTGTCAAAACATACAAAGAAGAGGGCAACTGTGTCATCAAGATTTTAACATTTTTGAAACTATTAATTGATAGGGTAATTTTACTTATAGAAACCACTATTATACGAATTTATTCCCTTTTAAAACTAAAAATTGTAGCATGACAATGTGGAAAAAATAAAGGAGGTTTCAAAGTGTGTTGTTTAGTATTCAGTGAATAGCATTAAGTAGAGAGCTCAAATCGACAAAAACTACTTTGGATGGGCTGTGCCACTCTCTCCTCTAACTCAGAAGGAGAAATTCCTGGAGGTGATTTATGTTCAACCCCTTAAGAGATGGAATTCCAGAAAAGGGATTTGCTACGCGGCCAAGAAACAAGATTTCTCTTCCTTATCTGAAGCACTAACAGAACACCCTTTAGGAAGAGTTCTTATTTTGGAGTTTTTAAAGGTTTAGGTCTTTTTTTCGCTTTTCAAGGCATTCTTTCACATATTGTGATAAAAAAGTTCACACTCTGTTCATCTTTTTTAATCTAATACGATTCCTGTGTTACAAAGCAGAGCTTAGGCTCAGCTTCTTTACGTCTGCCTATAGTATTTCAGATACCATGAATATTACTTACTCTAATCAAAGTTACTTAAAAATACATACAACTATTTTGGATCATAAGGATGTGGAAAAGAACTAGAATGAATACAGTGAAGTACCGTTTTTTATTATTTACTTCAAGGAAGTAATTTTGATCTTAAGAAACTAAACTATTTTTAATTTTTATATCGGCATCTTCACCCAGTGAAGCTGGTTATACTGGAGTTTGAAGGTGTAAGGACCTAGGTACTCCCTCAAGTATCAAGTTAGATCCTCCAATAAAACTCACCAACACTATGAAACTGCTATGTTTAAGCTAGAGAAAAAAATATTTTAGCAAAAAACGCAAAAGCAAAATGCTAAAATTACCAATTGACATTTTTTACTGGAAAATTTAGTTAATAAAACTACTCAAAGAACAAACTCAGTACGAAATATTTATTCAAAATATTTTCATAACATCTAAACTAGTTTAAGTATTTATGTTCACCGAGTAGGTTCAGATTTTTCTTCCGTATTTTTCCAAAATGGAGTTTTTCCATGAATTCACTCCTGCATTGCTCATTTTTATGACTTCTCCAGATTTGAGAATATCATCTACTCCACACAGACCGCGGACCTGAAGAAAGATGGTCCATTCCATTTGTGTTCGTTCGTTAAATGTGCCCACGCGTTTTGAGGGGGGGGATGTTAAAATCAATGAACGGGGGCTAGTTTAGAATCCCAACGTAAATATTTGCTCAAGAAATTTGTAATGCAAATTTGAAAAGTGGAAAGAAGGAAGGTGGTGTCAAGTATGAAGAAATAGTACTTCCTTTTAAAGGTAGTACTTCATAAGTTTAAATGAGCATTTCCGATGTAACAAAAGATGTTAAGAAAAATCTTACCATTTTTGGCCCGAAATATTTTTATACTGCATAAATCAGGCAAATGTCTTAAAATTTTCTCGGTTTTGAAGAAGAAACACCGAAGAGATTTATTTTGTCAAAAACTTTTATGAATATTCTAATCCTCCCATACAGAATTGAAATACAGCAGGTGACATATACCTAGTTATAAGTGAGTAGTAGTTACTTAAAAGAAAATATAAAGAGAAGCTTGCAGAAGATCTACAAAATTGGACATATATTTTTGTAAATAAACCAAAATTTTACTTTATATTCTTGGTATATTCTTTTTTGTTATTATTGATAAAATTCTTTGCATTGAAGAATGTGTGTTTTTTGGGCTTTAAATATTTAAATTAAAACTTGATTATTGAAGATAGGAGGGTTTTTCTTCGACCATACCAAGAAAATCTACATAAAAAATATAAAATATGCATAAACTTATACTTAATTTAAACTTATTAAAAAAACTTATATAAACTTATTACCTTAATTTCAATAAACTATTGTTATTTTTGTTATTTATGTACTTTTTCTTAATAGCTAAGAATAGTAAAATAAAATTTTATAGACATCAAAATATATTTTTTTGTTAAAAATATTTTTTAATGCTAAACTTTTCCACCACATATCATCAAAGTTACTTAACCACTTAACAAAGTTACCACTTAAGGCCCTAGTTATATGAATTGTGATTAACTACTTTGGGATTCCCGAAGCCATTCCAACCTGAATTTTAATAACATGAGCACAATTTAGAGAAAAAAAAGATAGCCACTACAAAAAAGAAAGATCATATTTGCAATCAGCAACACCTTAAGATTTACCTGAAAAATCCCTAGCATCTTTCCATTACGAAACCGAATTTATAATGCTTGTATTGCAAGTTACTGTTCCTCAATGAAATAATTGCTGCAGTGAAAAAAATCCTAACCTGTAAAAGTTGTTTTTCATCAATAACTCATTTAACGCAGTGAAAGTTAACTTCTAATAATAATAGCAAATAAATTATAAGAGTGTAGTACCATGGACGAGCTATGAGCTCTTTTGGTACTCATAACTATTTATTTTTGTATGTATGTCTGTGTTTGTCTCCCCATTTTTGTCTTTTGTTTTTTATGTATGTATTCCTTGTGTTGTATTTTGTAAATCTTTGTGTTAATAAATTAATAATATATAATAAGATATATTATTAATAAGATAAGATAATATAATATTATAATAAGATATTTCTGTGTTACGATTTATTATAGCATTTCATTTATTACTATCATGAACCGAAATCTCATTTTAAATTAAATGCCGATGATTGTGATAAATCTCAACTTTACTTTTTCTCAGTGGATCAGTTAACCCCGTAAGGTTTCTGATACTTTTACCCTTTAAAGGGTTTCCCCCCACCTAAATCCGTCGATTGTGATTATTTGACCTTCATAAATAAACTTAAGTAGGAAAAAATTGCATAAAAGTTCTTTCAAAAGACTTATGCTATGGGTTATGGTACGGCGTACATTTAAAATGCACGCAGCTTGTACCAAAGTTTCAGTAATTAGAGCAAATTTGTCGACAACTTGAGTCTTAAAATTTGTTGAGACAAACAACGGAAAACTTAGGGCCGTATTCACCGGTAACTTGACCGGTGGTTAAACGGCCGTCAAACTTCTGATTGGCAGTTATAAAGAAGGAATACTAGTTCACCAATCAGAGGTTTGACTCCCGGTCAACCGCTGTTCAAGTTACAGGTGAATGCGGCCGTTAGTATATTGCAGGTAAACAAAAACAAGCATATCCATTTTGAACAAAAGGCTTTATTGAATCCTTCAGGCGTACTTGCTGATCATGGCGCGAATCCAGTCCACCTTGGCGGCGACCTTGTTGAAGACCGTGGGTCTACCCTGCAGTCCGCACAGCCCCATGTCGCCCGTGCCGTCCGTCACGTACGACGCCACCCCGAACACGCTCCACACGCCACCAAACTCGCACGCCAGGGGGCCTCCGCTGTCGCCCTGCAATAGGGTAAGCAAGTTTTATCCTAACCCCCACTATTAGGCAAACTACTATGAACCACTGTTTTATTGTCGTTCGTTGCACATAACCTACTTAATCCAAGAAATTGATTAGGCTGTATAAATACTGGGGATAGTCCTCCCCATAACTTTGAAATTATTTTTTCAAGTTTAATTTTCCTTTGCTGAAATTAATTTCTGTAAAACGATTTTTTTCTTTTACGAGATATTTTCGACAATTAATGGATGATCCTCGTCCATTAAGTCCATCTCCTCTTGCCAGCAAAATAAGCAAATCTTCCCTCCCGTTATCGTTAGGTGCTTGATTACGTAACATTTAAATACTCAAAGAATTTATTTTTTATTCCACCATGGAGGTATATAGAAGTGAGAGAAAGCTTCCATATCTCGCTCACGCAGAAGAATGAAGTAACTGAAAAGCAGCTAATAGTCGTCATGTTGGTGTTACCATCAAGAACCACGGTTTTTAACACGAAGATACACGGGGAGTATACAAATTTCTGCTTTTTTTATCAATAAAAGAGAAATAATAATTCTTCTCAACTCCCCAATTTTAAAAGGCCACAAAATTGAAAGTATTTTTAGCGATATAGTAATTATTTATTTTATAAGTAACGTACATATAGTAAGTTGTAAAATACGAGTTTTTGCATTACTCACTGATATCTAATGCTTGTTTTTCTAAGTTACCTTAAATCATAGCGGTGCACTTAAAGACTAAAATAAAATCGAAAATAACTGATGTGCGTCGTAATACATAAAATTCTCCTTAAAAATATGTTTAAAATCAAGCAAACTAATCAGAGATTCCGTGAACAGGGAAATTTCCAAGAGTTGTTAACATCACATTAAGCCGTGTAGAACCAACCACTTTTGTTGACAGGTTGAAGAAACCTGTGTGATGCGTAAGTTGGGCTACACATCAAGGGCCGTATTCTGAAAGACAAACACGTAGAAGAAACGAGAATGGTGCGGAAACAGTGAAAAACCTCTCGTACGAGCGGTAACTCCGGAGCTCTCGTCCGCCATATTGTTCCGAGATTCGAATCGTACGCGGATTGCTTTTACACTTGTTGTGGTCCGTTAAATATTTCCAAAAAATCTAGAACAGCTATTAATTACCATAAAAAGTCCTCAGACATTATTATATTACGAAAGTAACGGACATGTAGTGTTTGCATGAATTTATATTATCAGTGTGAAATTACTTGGAAGGTTGTACGATAGGAGGCACAATGAGCACACGAGAGAAAAAAGGCAACTCTAGGGGCCGTATTCAGAAACTTTAACACGAGTGGGAGTAACACGAGTCTGGAGGGATCAATTAGGGACGATCACTCGTGAAGGTCGATCGTCCGCTGCTGCTGTCTCCTATCGGAAAGATTTACAAGTAATTATACGCTGATGCAACAAAAACTCTTCTAACACTAGATTACCATTACTTTCGTCATATATTAATGTCTGTGGACTGTTTTTGGTGATTAGTAGCTGTTCTAGATTTTTTGGAACTACTTAACGGACCACAAAAAGTGTAAAAGCAATCGGAATACGATTCGAATTTTGGAACAAAATGGCGGACGAGAGCTGCTAAGTTGGAAATCTCTCTCGTTGGATGATCGTTTGAAATCTCTAATGTCACATCGTTATGGTTATCGTATCATTTCATCTTCGTGTTAAAGTTTCTGAATGCGGCCCTAGACCTACCATTTCAAATCTATCGTTCCCGTCTCGTGTTTGAGTTTTCTGAGAGTACTCACGTGGCAGGCTCCGTTCATGGGCGCCATGCTTCCGGCGCAGATCATGGTGTCGGAGACGAACTCGTCGCCCACCAGCCGCCTGCACATCACGTCCGCCTGCACGGGGTGGAAGGCCTGCTTCAGGACATGCGAAGAGCCCGTGCCTGCGAAACACAATTAGCGAAATAAATGAGCAAAGGTTTTACTCTCACATTTCGAAAATAGTTAATTGGCACTGTACCCGAAACTGTTTCTCCATAAACCATCTTCTATTGCTTTTGTCGGCACTCTAAGATACCCCCATTTCCCGGGGAGTTGAAAGAGTTTTTTCTACCCAGGGGCGTACATAAAGGGGGTGCGAAGGGGCCCTGCCCCCCCCCCCCCGAAATTCGGACATGGTGTACCAAAACAAGTTAAAACCCTGTTTTTTAGGATCAAATTTCCAAAACTTTTTTGAGACCCACAGACCCCCCTTTGGTGCTTGGAACTTAGTTACTTACAACTTTTTTTATATTAAAACGCAAATTCTACCTAAAAATATATGAAAAAGTTACAATTGACCTATTAAATATGCATGGGGGAATGAGGGAGAAATATGGGCTCCTCCCGAAATAAATTTCTATATACGCCACTGTTTCTACCCCTTGCCACGTAAGTGCACAGAACATTTTTAAATGAAATATAAAATTCGGTTATTTTAGAATTCCTTTTTCTAATTTGAAATCAAGTGCCTCACCTCTGGTCGCTCCCCATCCGGTGGCGAAGCAGTTGCTGGTGATGTTGAGCGTGGCGTCGGCCCTTCCCAAACACACGGGCTTCACGTGCTTCGTGTACTTGACGGGAGCGTTCAGTTTCAGCAGCGCCATGTCGTCCCTCAGCTCGAATTCGCCGTACTCCTCGAACTAAGAAATAATTTCACTTTTACAAAGTGTCTCTGGTTATGAGTTTGCTCAAACTATGATTGAAAAAATTGGAAACAAATCATTTTTTTTATTTTTAATTTGCGTTGGTCTGAAATTGCCGAAAATATTGCCGGTCAGATATAGCCTCAATGGCTATATCTGACCCGTATACCTGATCTATATCTGGCTATATCTCGTCGGCTTACAGTCGAAAGGCACTAAGTCACTTTTGGAAGATATTTTGAAAGCGGTGGAAGCTTGGCGCATTTCTAAAATCTCGTCAAACTGAAAAGCTAGTAACCTAGCATAGATGGTTGGTTTGTTTTAAAACAGAAAGAATTCATACAGTAAAAAGCTTAAATGTTGGTTCAACATTTAATAATTTATTAAATTGAAATTATTTGATCATGTAATTGAGTTATTTTAGGGATTAAAAGATTTTATAATTCGATTTCTCAAAGATTTTATAATAATATTTTCTTTTTCATGCACTATAACTGGAATGGCAACGGTAAAATGATCGCCAAATTTGGCATAACCTCGTACGGCGTAGTTGAGCAAAGAGTGACTTAGTGCCTTTCGACTGTAAGCCGACGATCTGTAATAATTATGTTTATTTATCGCCTAAGTTTTTCAATATTTTACCCCCCTGTTAAGTTCAAAAAATTATTAATGCTTTTTATATTTACAATAGAAAATATTGAAGAATTTTTTAAAAAAAAAAAAAGGAACAAACGCTCTCTAAATGTTGGGTTAGTCATTCTGAAGCTTGCCTTGCGATGCCACTATTATGTATGAGTAATATCTATATGTGTAATATCTATATGTATATGTATATATGTATGTTTTTTCTTTTTTATTATTTTCAAATACAACTCCAAATACAACTCCTCCATATGGGTGTCTGACCCCTGGGCAACTCATATGTCTACCTGTTGGGGTTTTTTTTCTTATATTTTTTTGTGTGTTACAATTGTTATATGTGCATGTTGTGTACGTAATAAATAAAGAAAGAAAGAAAAAATGTGCTCGTTAGAATTACAGTACAATTAGATATTAATTAGAGACTTAGGTTTACGGTAGTATAATTGTACCCTCATTTTGTTTTTTCTCTAGTCTCCAGTCCCATTATTAGTCCTATTATTCCTTTTAATTCTTCTTATTCGATCAAAACGAAAGGTTCGAATTATTCCTTATTTTTGTTTTAATGTACTAATAAAAATAAAATTAAGTTTTGTTTTTATCAATTATGAATTAAGTTAAAGTTTAATTCAGGGCCGTATCCATGGGGGTTTGAAGTAGTGAGTAGTAGTAGTTTTAAGTAGTAAAAAGGAATACAGGAATGATATATTAAACTTTAATTTACTCACTTATAATATGGTTAATATTCAATTTTAAATTAAATAAGTTTATATTTAATGTAAAATAAGAATAGCTAATAAGGTTATTTAATTTGAATTAATTTTTTTTGAGATAACTTTGAATCTTTGACTAATTTTCATTTATCTACCTTTGAAGAAGGACAAAGATTACAATTTTTAACTTAGTAATACTACTTTACTCTTATTTTCTATAATTCTTTTCACTCACTGAGTAAAATAATCATTCTTAACTATTTAAAAATTTGAATATCGAATATAACTTCTTAAATATAATTTCCATTCGAGTTAAACCTTTAATAAACTTTCTCAGTCAATGTTAGAGAACAGTATGAAAATATCAATATAATTATGTATTTCTTTCAACGGGCATTGGCTTCCTCGAGGGGCTATATTACCTTCAGATCCTTCAACTGGCCTCTTCCATTACGGCAGCATGGAGTGCCAGTCTGCTTTGGGGATGTATTACTCTAATCCGGAACACATGAACCTGAAGAAGTAGTTCTACTGGCACAAGAGAGCTCAAGAGTCGGTAAGGCTACTTTCAGAAGGTAAATCTACTTGGTTCAACCTTTATCGCATTAATTCTAAACTTACAAATGAGTTAAAATAGAAACTCAAAATTCTTTAGGAAGTGTCTCTTTGGACGGCAAAAACGGCAGTTGGCCCATGCGCAGGAGGTCTCGCGGTTACGTAGCAGTCACGGCGCTCCAATCAGAACCGTTGCCGTGTAAATAAGATTAGAGTTTAGTTGCAAGTAAGCTAGTCAAGCCCGTAACTAGATTTAAATTTCTTTTTTAAGGGGGGAAGGTACTTAATGCCAAAAATTATCGAAACTGCCAAAAGATTGATCTAAAAGGTGAGAGCTATTAGTACCTAAATTATACAGGGTTTTTCAAAATTCCGTTTCACGGCTTATATTTGGAACCAATTTTTCTTTGGGTCATGGAAGTAAGGTGAACCCCTAGGTAAGCGACCATGCTGAATCCATTGAGACGGCTCACAGCGCCCCTAGTGGTGAAATAAAGAAGATTAAAAATTAATTTAAAAACTGAAGGAGGTAGAACAAAAACTTCTATAAAAATGAAACATCTTGACAGTTTCATTTTACTCAACATAGCACAGAAAAAAGTAAAACTATCTTCAATATTCGAGGAGATTATTAGCATGTGAAACTAGAAGTTTTTCAGGCCTCAAAAAAAAAGTTCGCAATTTTGCAAATTTTCAGTGTTATGTAGTTTTGGCGTTTTTTAGTTAAATAAAGACACATTTTAATTAAAAAGTCAAAGAAATTTGCAAACTTGCTATTTTTTTCTTTTCTGTGCGTTTGTGACGATGTTTCATTCTTATAGAAGTTTTTGTTCTACCTCCTTCAGTTTTTAAATTAATTTTTAAGCTTTCTTAGTTCACCACTAGGGGCACTGTAAGCCGTCTCAATGGATTCAGCATGGTCGCTAACCTAGGGGTTCACCTTACTTCCATGACCGTAACAGAAAATTAAAAGCCCAAACTGATTTATGAAACACCCTGTATATTGATAAATTGTGTTATGTGCAGCCTATCATTTTTGATGAATTTTGCTTGGATCGGTACACTGAAATCAAAACATACTACCTTTCAATATAGAAAACTTACTTAAGTCATCCATCGTCATAGTAATAATGTTGGGTAACATGTTTATCATAACTTGAGTTAGCAAATTTAATCATGGTATGAAATAAGTATTCAAATGTTCGTGTGTTGTTCGATTCTACTATTAACTTTTCTATACCCACTGTTGGGATATTTTTAGCAAATAATTTTTTTATTTTATAGGTTATTTTGCTTTGCCCTAATGTTGGAGGAGAAATCAGAACATCTCAGTTTTGAAGGGAGAAGAATTATAAAGAATGATTTGGAAATAAATAAATAAAAAAATGAAATAAAATGGTTATACCTATCTTGTTTAATACTACACTGCCCAATACAATTAAAGGATATTTGACACTTGAACATTCTGTATAGGTTTGTTAAATAAAAATAAATATTTACCGATGACTAATGTCAAAAATAAAGTGGTAAATCTGGTCAAAAAGCTTTTAATGCCACTATTTTAATTGAAGTGTTCAGCTGTGGATCAAAAAGTTATTCGATCAAACTAGTCGGTACAGCTTTAGAAAGAATCCTCCAGCCACCATATTTACCCAGAGCTTAAATTATGACTGCCAACCATAGAAATCTAATTATTAATAGAAATTTAAAATTAAAGAACAAATTTAACTTGGAACGGAAAAGTATATTGCTTAGTTGCAAAGAATCTAGTGGTCATGGCTGTATCAATAAAAAAAGAGTACTCAAAATTTTGTAGAGAAAACTGAGAACCCTTACTTAGACAAACTGGCGAATAAAACGCTTATCGGCCTTTCGTAGAGCCCAGAGTAGAAAGGAATCTCAACTTATTTAGACTTACTAGCTAGCAGAACGAATCCCCCAGAATGTGTTTGAATTGAATACATTTTTCAGATTCGCCCTTTTAAAATAAAATTTTCCATGTTACGAAGGAACCGCTCGAGGAATCGATTCTCGAAACAAAAGCTCTCCTTAGATTGACGCTCTTCGGAGAGGCTCCTTTCGAAAAGGATCTTTTCTCTCCCACGGCCATAGACATTCCCACGGCAATAGAGGTTCCGGGAAGAGAGCACCCCATTCTGCGTTAACAACTAGGGGCTTTAATTTTGATTTAAAAATTATTATTGCCAAAGCCCCTCATTCTAGGTTAAATGCAGCTCTTTAACATACTTACAGAGAGTTTGAATTTTGGTGCTGTTATCGTTATAAAATTTTGTTGGTAATGCTGAGTCCCTAACAAACATAGGAGGTCCACCCCCAGAAAATATTTTGAAATTTGAATTGCTTCTAAAATTTTACATCTAGATACAAAGTTTAAATAATGTACTTTTATAATCTAAACAAACTACATTTACCCTATTATGTGGGGGGAGATCCGTGTCTAAAAATTATTTCGTGTGTTTCATGCAATATTTATTTCTCATAAGTGTGATCTAAAAATCTTCCAGTTCAGTAACTTATTCAGCTTCTGAAAAAATCAGTGCCTCTCAAAAAATCCCCCCTCGTCAGTGAAATGCCCTGATTTTTAGAATATAAGATTTCAGATTTAGAATAAATAAAGTTTGCTTTAGTGAAAAACATTCTAAAAATATTCTGTTATGTTATGAAAGCGTTGAAACATCAGAACCCTTCAAAAATTCACGTCAAACTCGAATATCGATCGTCAGAACTTGAAAATCTTTAGCGTAGGGGTACCTCGAGTAATTTAGAGCTATGATTTCAATTGAGGAATGAGAGACACTTGATTTGTTGAGTTTAGTGTTCCTTAAAAAGAAAGAGGAGGAAATAAAGCGAGAGAAGAAAATGAGGAAGAGAGGAAACAGAAGAGATAAGAGGAATAGAGGTTGAAAGATTTGAGATACAGAAAGGGGAGACGAATGAGAAATAAAAGAGAATGAGAGATAAATGAAAAAAGAAAAAGAATAAGCAAAGAAACGAATGAAAAATAATGATGGAGAGAAAGAAAGATAGATGAGAAAAGAGGGGGACTAAAGAAAGTGAGGGAGTAAAGACAGATACTGAATACTTTCCATCACTGAATTCAACAAATAATGTTTACCTCACTTTATTCTAAAGATGTAAGATATTCGAAAAGTTGTGACGTTAAAACCACTATTGTTGAAAGCTGGCCGCTATTGCCACGGTTCGTAGCTATCGGAGTCGGTTGTTTACTGTATTAAAGCCCGTTCTTTAATGCAGCGGATAACACACACATGACGACCTATTGAATTATTTACTCTCGCGGATATTATCTCTTCCATTCTTTTACGGGGGAAAAACAGCTTAGAGAAGCCCTTTTGTTGTGGGATTCGCCGGGAGGGGCGCGTCAAAAGCGTTCTTTGGGATTTGGAGAATGCTGCTTCCTTCTTGGAATGTGTATTCGCTGGGGAACTCAAAAGATGTTCACTTTGTAAAAAAAGAGCATTTTTTGTTTTAAAAGACTTGTTTGCGATTATTTATGTTCCAATGTTCCAGAAAAAAGCTTTGATCGCTGTGTTATTCTTTATTTGATGTTGTTACGTTGTTTGGGAAGGCATTAACGTTTAAAAAGTTGGGTTTGATAGTTTCTTTTGTTTTGTTGCTATCACAAAACATATTTGAAAACTATATCTAAATAAGTTGTATATTTGTCTATGAAGATGTTTCCTGAGGAAAAAGAATTTAGAACATTATATTTTTCCCGTTAGTTCAGTATCACAATGTCATTTCTATTATTTTTTTCTACAATCACTTTCTTAAGGCCCCCTTCAGACCTAGCCCCCCCCCCATATTTCCAATAGGATTAATTTTTGTCTACTCAAAGCAAAACTAGGCAGTAAAATCAGTCGTGTATCGTGAATAAAACTAAAGAGCGAGATTCAATATATCGGTCAGTAGATGCCCGAAGAACATATGCACTTACAACGTCGGAAGGAATGTCGTCGTAAACAATGATTCTCTCCACGTATCGGATCTGCTCGTATTCATCCCTCTCGAACTTCCTGTAGTTTCCGAGATGGATTCTCCAACCCTGCGGTGACCGTAACCTGTTAACGAAAGTTTCATCGAAACATTAAACGAAAGGTACACAATCATGAAAGATGATAGCTAAAAATAACAAAAACAGAGTATTGACAGCCATCAAGAGAGAAGCTGACAGCCATCAACATGATGGATATATTTATCGACTCCACCAAAAAAGACTGACGCATTAGATTTTAAAATTCAATAACTCAAAAACTAAAAAAGATAAAAATATGTGGTTTCTTGCATCCTGTTACTCTAAAGAGCAAATAATTTTATGACACAAATTTTCGTAAATCGTAGTTCCCAAATCCCCCGATAGGTGGCAGCACTATTTTCCATCATCTCATAGGGAAGATTGATCCTTTTATTCCCTGTCGGGGGATTTGGGAACAACAATCTACGAAATTTCGTGTCATAAAATTCTTCAGTCTTCAGAGTAGGATGCAAGAAACCGTGCATTTTTATCTTTTTTAGTTTTATTAATTTTTAAAATGTCTTTTTGGGGACACCCTGTTAATATGATTGGTATACTCACATGGGCTCCATGACGCAGTGTGCGGCCGTGAGCACCCACTGCCTGGCGATGAGCGAGCCGCCGCACACGTGACCGTTGGGCAGGACCGCCCCCACCTGCAGGTCGGCCATCCAGGGCCAGCTGCCCTCCGCCGCGGCCACGCCCCCTACGATGCGCTCCGCCCACCGAACCGCCTCCACCTCGGGACGGCCGCAATCCTCCGCCTCCAGCGGAACTGCAAAGAATAATGGTGGATTTACACCACCGCGACTAAGGCGATCGTTTTCGAGGCTTCCCTATATTGATTCTTTTGAATCGCTGTTCGCCGCTTTAGTCGCGGTGGTGTAAATCCACCATAACGCTTCCATAAGGGATGAGGGATCGTTTCCACTTTTGCGTTTTGTTTCCAGTTGGACGAATGACAGAGTGGCAAAGGTGACGTCATTTTAATCTACCTCCCTTTAGTTAGTCCATTTGGCCTCACAGGATTGCCGTAGATTGCCGTACCGCAACTATCCGGATAAGTGGAAACGGTCATTTATTGAAACAGAATTTAATTTGCCGGCACCGTCTGTGGATCTGATGGAAGGCCAAGTTTGATTTCTCTCAAATGTACCCTTTTTAAATTAATTCCAGGAATCGGTAATATTATTGGAAATCTGGTAAAATTATAGGATCAAAATAAAAATATTTAAACCAAAGTTCGATTTTCTTGCATTTCCTTAATATATAAAAAGCTAAATATTTATTCATTAATGAGGATGTGAATTGAGTTGTAATTAACTGATTTTGGCAATTAACGCTCTTGCACAAACTTGGTGTAGTGCGGGCTTCATATTTACAAACTATATATTGCTACAAATGCACTATGGTCTCAGTTAATGTACAGGTTATAAACATGAATCACGGGCTACACGAAGTTTGTGCAATAACGCTAGTTGTTAAAAGCAGTTAAATATAACTCAATTCGCCAATTAATGGGCATCCAATTAATAATATTTAGCTGTTTTATGCTATAAGGAAATAGAAAAATTGAACTTTGGTTTGAATTTTTTTTACAGATGATGAGATGATAAAGTTCGTCTGTTTTTTTTTCTGGCTCTTTGAAGTAGTTCTCTTTGTCTTATAATTACCCTGTCACCATCAATCCCCCTTCAGTCCTTAGAATTTCTTTAGTAGTAGTAGTAGCACCTTTCTGGGGAAAAATTCAATCCTATTTTATCACTTCTTGGGGATTTTAGAATCGAATCGTAGTGGTTGCACATATATCACCTAAATTCCAGAAAAAAAAAACTGGTACATCCGTAGCCTATTAAAAGTTGACAGACGTGTACTTGTAACTCTTTTCAAATTGGCACAAATTTCAACTCTGGGGAACCACAGCAAAGTGCCAACATTGAAATTTGAGAAAGAGTTGTGCGGTGTTTTTCACGCTACAAGAAAGTTCTTGGAGATTCGATGTTTTACTGAGGGATTTTCGATAATAACAGTACACACTCTTGAAATGGTCAGGAGCAAATATTCAAATTTTATCACTATTATGGATATGCTGTGTTTTGCCTCTCGTGCATCCCATCTCCCCTGATTTGTGCCTTCCGTATGAGCTCCAGGCTTGAGCTTATGGTTTGAATTTCTTCGAACACACCTTCCGACACTAGTCCAGTCCGCGTGCCACCTCGTTTTGTGGCTCTCAGGGCGCCTTCATGATATTAAACAGGTGTACCAGTTTTTTTGCCTCTTCAGATTATATTTCTTGAAATTGTTAGGAAACAAATTAAGAAACTTACTTCCACACTCTTCCTCATCCGTTCCGTCTCCGCAGTCATCGTTGCCATCGCACAGAGTGGAATGATCGACGCAATTCCTGTTCCTGCACTGCATCAAGTCTCTGGGGCAGACGTCTGAAACAGATTTCCGTCATTATAGCGGGGCCAGAATGGCAACACCATCGGTTAAAACGTTTGCCTAAGCCAACAGATTGAAAGCATCGGATTTGAAGGATTACGATGCGGCGGTGGGGAGCTGTTTATTGATTAGGGAAACATAGTTTAGGACGAAATTTAGGTTTATTAATTTCCCTTTAAAAGCTAGATGTATAGAATAATGTTGTTTCAATAAGGAAATTTGTTAGCTCTAACGATTTTAAAACGTGACATGAAATTAAAAGCTAATTTTGGAGGTGTTTATTTGAAAATAACCTTGAATCGTGTTTTATATAATTTTTTTTTTTGCTCACTCGTAAGTAAACTCACCCAATTACAGTAATTCGAACTTCGCGTATGTAACCTTATTGGAAATGGTGCTTAATTGCATACCATGATAGTACTGCTATAAGTTGATTTTAATCTCGACAATGTTAATTTCTCTATGCAAATTTCCCCAAACATCAAATTAGTTCAACATTCAGGGGGGGGGGAAGTAGAAGGGAAACTAGTTTAATTATTGAAACATTCATTAAACCATTCGATTTTGTGGCTTAATCATTATCTACTTTATACAAAAATCTTGTTTAATAGAGGCGGTTCTGCTGTGGTTTATTCAGAAATAAATTAGGAAAACTTGTTCTAATTGGGAACTTTAAAGTACGGTGGCCGTATAAAAAGTTTTTTTTCATTTTCTTAAATATTCTCCCCATGAAATTGCTCTTTCTATGTCATAAAATTTTTTCCCAATTTTTATCTCGATTCAAAACTTCTTGTAAAGATCCAATAGATAAAGTTCAGAACATTTCATTTATAATAGATTTTTGTTAGATTCTGTTTTTGGTATCAACGATGAAATATGAATATGAATCCTTCCTCTTATAAAAATGGTCCAAACTATCTATTCTTTTTAATACGAACGAAATCTTCTTCGGATTTCATAAAAGAAATTTGTGCCAAGATAATCAATTCGCATTTATGACGAATGGGAGATAAAACTAACCAAATTTCACGGTTGATAAATATAGTTTATCTCTACCCAAACATAAATGGGGACGCGGGCTTATTTGTTCAACTGACGGTAAAGATTAATTTCTCCTAAATGGCTGAACATGGGATATTTAGAAGATCTCGATGTCCACTTTCTGAAGAAAAAGGTTTTACATAATTCTTCCAGTTTAATATCCTTCCTACTCTAAAGCTGAGTTGAGTTTCATGAGGTTATAAAAACATTATGTTACTTCTTCTAAAACAGAATAATTTCATATTTTTACTGTAACAAACTGGCAGAAAATCTGAAGAATCTTTAAACTTAATTTGTTTTATTATAATCAATATATTTTTCAACTTATTTTGGTCTTTTAAATTTATAACAACGGGGTTGACCAGTAAGAAGTGATATCGCAGGCCAAAAACGCAAATCTACGTTTTTCTTGTTTTGAGAAAAACACATTTGCATAGGATAGGGATTTCCACAGCACGTAATGGATTACGTATGTTTTCAACAAATCTATTGGGAATTGCGGCTGCTGGTTCTGGAATAGTTAAAAGCATCACCAAGGCACTCTAAAAATGTACTGAGGTGAAAGTGATCAAAAGGTTGGTAGTGTAACAATGAGATGATGCAAATGCTAGGAAGATATAGGAAACGAAACTTCCATTTATTAGAGATCTAAATGGAATGTAAAAAAGACTAGTTAAGACATTTCTTAATTCAAAATTTTACAGTTATCTCCCAAAAATATGAAAGTCCCTCTCCTCTCAATCATTCTCATCATATGCAAACCACAAGGATAATATGGTTAAGCTGGGAATGCATTTCTTTTAAGGCTATGGATGTATGTCAAAGCAACTCTTATCTAGCGATTCTAAAACGTCACTTCAATAATCTAAAACACCAGAAGTAATTGTAGGCAATAGAAATGCTTAAGGCGATAGAGCGCATCCACTAAGAAAACCTAAATAAAATCTTCCCTTGATCTCTTATTTCCGAAAAGCGATCTCTCCTGATCCCGAAAGATCCCCGGGACACATGCTGCTGACTCCGAAGATCCAATTACAGAAGGGAAGGAGATTTTCTCTCTATCCGGAAACACATTTCGCATCGCGCAGCAGGGTTTTTTAGCCCCCAGATGACGTCATCCCTTTCGTCAACTTGACGTCACTGATTCGTCAATCAGAAGCGCAACTGTTGATAGAGTGTGGGAAATCGATATAACTCAGGTGTTTCTGTGCCCACTGCGCGATGCATATGCAATTTGTGTTTATGGAAGCGGAGTATGGTTCATCCAGGTTTTCCGAAATTCCTCCCCGCCAAACTAGGACACCCACCGCATAGAGGAAGAACAGAAATGCTCCTCATTGATTAAAGTAGGTCTGCTCCACTTTGACAGTGGTTCAAGAAAAGTTATGACTACTAATTTGCCATGGGTCAATAAAGAAGCCGAAATGCAGCTGGACAATCATAAAAATTTTACATAAATTGAGTAATAGCGGAAGTTGGATGTCATATTAAGTTCAGGATGCAGTCGCAGTTTTGAATATAAAATAGTTTAGACCGATACCCACGATATGCTCTTGAGTATAGTATAATAGTAGGTGCACTGAAGGGAAAATTCCCTGTGTGCTTGTCCCTCTTTTTTTTCAGGAAATAAAGATTTTTTACGTTGCTATGAATTAAAATAAGAAAACAATTTTTACAGCATTTTACACGTAATTTAACAAAACACTAGCTGGAGAGGCTGATCTACTTAACCCAAACTTAATTGATATATTTCCATGTTGAATACATTTCTACAGCATATAAAACAGCTATTTGATGTTTAAAAAATGAAAATTCAATAAAATGCATCTACATAATTTAGCATTATTTGTTTACAAAAAAAGAGGGTAAAACGGAGGGTTTTTTTATTTTTCAGTGGTTTTATTATTATTTGCATACGGTACGGGTACGGTACAATTTAGTAACGGAAAACCGTAAAGATATAATTGAAACAGGAAATTCACGACTTTATAGCTGATCCCTTTTTTATTCGAAGATAATAAGTACCATATTCTTCGTATGATCTTTACTTTCAAACCATAATTTACGGAAACAGCAGTAGTTTACTTACTACTTTAAATGATCCAATAAAATAAATAAGAATTTTCTTTAAAAATAAATCGTTGCACACAATCATACTATGAGGTTAAAGGTTAGTTTTGGAAATAAATTCGAGACGAAATCGTAATGTATTATTTATCCTTTTATATTTACTTTTCATCGTACCGTTAAGTAACTAAAAAGTGGTTTTGAAAAATAGTAATTACATTTTACGAATAAAAGGTTGCAATAACGGCGAAAATAATGTATCGTAGAGTATACATATTAAACCCTTATTCTAAGAACATTAACCCGTCATAGTTGAATTTTAAACAAAAACTATCTTAAGAATACTTGTTTATGTATAAACTATAAATTGCTATAACGTGGTGTTTGAGATTATTTAGTTAATTGTATACAGGTAAAAATTAGTACAGAAATTATGACCGGATTTCCTATGCAGAAAAGGACACGGTTTGTAACGCTCTAAAAGTGGGAAAATAAACCGTACTACAGTTTCAGATTTAGCGTCATTTTATCGTGTTTCCGTAAAAGAATAAAAAGGATTTCACTTTATTTTGAAGGAAATTCCCCTAAAAGGAGCTTTTTCGAAGCAGGAAAACGGCTATCCTTTATAGAAGACTACATTTTCTCGGAAAATTCGTTAAACTCTTCAATTGAGGGGAGACTGTCCGTAAAATCCATTTTGGTGAGTAAACCTCTCGGCAGATAATTGGAAAAGGCCTCTGCGTGAGTTAGATTTTATTTATTTCAGATCTTCTCTAAAAGAAACCAGAATTCTATTTTGGTCACTTATTTTACGGTGTTTCGAAAATTCCCCAGGTGACCTTCTTCAATCTTCACCCACACACGATCTTCATCGCTAACCCCCATTTTCCACATATGCTAAAGTGTCATCATGTGCAAAGGAGGTCACGTTGAAAATTTTTTAAAACACCAACACCACAAAATGTTTGACCTTTTGGTGCTTTTTGATGGTTTCCCTTTTTCTAAGCCTTTTTAAAACCAATGACTGCGTGATATTCTTTAGTGTTCGGCACTTGTTAACTAGAACTAGTTGCAACTAGTAGTTAACTACCGATCAACTAGTAGTTAACTAGTAGTTTAACTACTTTTAGTTTAAAGTAGTTCAACTATTAGTTTAACTACTTTTTTAATTAACTACTAGTTAAAACTACTTTAAAATTTTTAACTACTTGAAAAAGATTTTTATTTAAAATTTAAAAAGATATTTAAAATTTTTATCAAAGGTAGAGTAGGGGAGACCGGGGCTAGTTTTCCATTGGGGCAAATTTTCCAACGCCCTTTATTTTTAAATGAGCAATTAGATCAACCCAACGAGTGAACTAGATGAAAAAGAAAGACTTCACACACATTCTGATGTACTTTCAGAATTTTAGCTCTTATAGTTTCGTCAGAAAAGCGGTTTTTTCAATATTTTGCTCTTTGCGTAAACTTTTGGATTTTTATTAAAAATGTGATTAAGCCCTTTTAATTTTAACTGACTAATCTGATATTGCATATTCTGATAGAGGATTTCTTCCTCTACAAAACTATGCTTTTGTTTTTCAATAATATTACACCCCCACTCGTTGAGGGGCTCCCAAAGTTCAAAAAGTGAGTTGGGGCAGGTTTTCCAAAAGTAGACGGGGCACTTATTCCAACATTTGTGTGGCTCAAGCTCAAACCAATCAACCAATCCATAACGCAAGCTAACGATTCCAAAGGAGTTGTTTGTTCGAATCCCTCTAAATTTTTTCCTACTTCTTTCATAAAAGGTGGTGTTCTTATTGTTAAAGTGTATGTAGTTCTTATAGTACTTACATTTAAAGAAAACGACCATGAAAGCCTTTACAAATATTCATTTAATCAGATAAACAGTTTAATCAGATAAACAGACCCACTAGAAGGATTTGCAATTTGAAAATTAGAATGTTATGGTTTGAAGTTCGTCTAATTTACGTTGAAACCTCGTTTTTCATAGATTTTGATCCTTACAGCCATTAACCCCGTGCACAATGTAGGAAATTTCATTTAGAAAATTTTCGCCAAACTCTTATCGCCAAAGATTAGAAGGAAAATCGCCATGTTATGAAAATTACTGTAACCCGCAATAACACGATATACTAACTCAGATAGTTGGTCAGATTTATTATTAAAACTTGCTGACTGCAGCCGGCGTGGCCTAACGGATAGTGTGCTTGGTCGCTAAGTTTCAGAACCAGGTTCGAATCGGCATACCTGCCATATGATTGATTAATTTTTAAAAGTTTGAAGATGCCTGAAATTTAAACTACTTATAAAGTAGTTATTAGTTATTTTTACACTATTGATTTCAGTAAACGGAAATATTAACCTATTTTTTATGTGTATGTAAAATGTTTTACTTGTTACTAATTTTTTTCAGAAGAAAAAATTCCGAAACAATACTTTACAATATTCGACTAAAAATTTCACCTGCATTAAATTAGAAGTATTTTTGAATTACATGAACAAAAATCTGAAACAAAAAAACAAAGGTTAAACCATTTTTTTTTTCATTTTTTTTACTATAAAAAGATTATTTCTCTACATAGGTTTCACAAAAGATGTTGGTTTTACATATGAATCAAACTTTTAGAAAAGTCGTCACTTAATAAGAACGGTGTCCCCCCCCCTTCTTACATTTATTATCTATTAAATATAATAAAGATGGGCACAGCTTCGATAAGAGTCCTCCAGCCGCCATGTTTATCCACAGCTCCCTCAGCAATGGATAACTCAAGGACCTTTTACCTTGATAAAACCAACTTGTTTCCAATGAGAAATTCAGAAGTTGAGTATTGTTCGATTTTTACTTAAACTACTCTACCTTGAAAATTTCGAGGATAACTCAAGGACCTTTTACCTTGATAAAACCAACTTGTTTCCAATGAGAAATTTAGAAGTTGAGTATTGTTCGATTTTTACTTAAACTACTCTACCTTGAAAATTTCGAGGATAACTCAAGGACCTTTTACCTTGATAAAACCAACTTGTTTCCAATGAGAAATTCAGAAGTTGAGTATTGTTCGATTTTTACTTAAACTACTCTACCTTGAAAATTTCGAGGATAACTCAAGGACCTTTTACCTTGATAAAACCAACTTGTTTCCAATGAGAAATTCAGAAGTTGAGTATTGTTCGATTTTTACTTAAACTACTCTACCTTGAAAATTTCGAGGATAACTCAAGGACCTTTTACCTTGATAAAACCAACTTGTTTCCAATGAGAAATTCAGAAGTTGAGTATTGTTCGATTTTTACTTAAACTACTCTACCTTGAAAATTTCGAGGATAACTCAAGGACCTTTTACCTTGATAAAACCAACTTGTTTCCAATGAGAAATTCAGAAGTTGAGTATTGTTCGATTTTTACTTAAACTACTCTACCTTGAAAATTTCGAGGATAACTCAAGGACCTTTTACCTTGATAAAACCAACTTGTTTCCAATGAGAAATTCAGAAGTTGAGTATTGTTCGATTTTTACTTAAACTACTCTACCTTGAAAATTTCGAGGATAACTCAAGGACCTTTTACCTTGATAAAACCAACTTGTTTCCAATGAGAAATTCAGAAGTTGAGTATTGTTCGATTTTTACTTAAACTACTCTACCTTGAAAATTTCGAGGATAACTCAATGACTCTTTAACCTTGATAAAACCAGCATGTTTCCAATGAGAAATTTCGTAGTTGAGTTTCGCTAGATATTTACTTAAACTAATCAGCCTTAAATTTTCGTGGAACACTCAAGGATTTTTCTACCTTATCCAAACCACGATAACCCAAGTGAGAAATTTTAAGGTTGCATTTCCCCTAACTTTTACTTGATTTAATCCAGCATGTAAATCAAGAAAAACTCCAGCCGATGGCAGTTAAAATCAAGTCAATGATCTTGCTGGACTCCATCTGGATGTGCGTCAAGTGCCGAAGTTGAGTCGGGTTGGACCACTAGTAAAAATCTGGCTTGATCTAGCTATATCCCAGATTGAAATCCAACTTAAATCCTGAAGGGCACTGAGGGTTGAATTTTAATTGACTTTTACTTGATTTAGTCAAGTTAGGAATATCAACGTGGAAGTTTCCTTGAGTATAGCTGCACTTAGGCAAGCTTGAAACATCCACTGAATATACAGAAAAAAGCAGACTGGAATCCAGAATGTGTGCTGTCTGGGTATGCTTAAGTGTTGTCTCAAGTCACCTCAAGATGTAAGTTAACTTAAATGCAATAACTTTGCAAAAAAAAACCCAACTGTAGTGCTAAAATTGATATCCCCCCTCTCGAAACACACTCTGTTTAGGCGTAATAAAGACGTACCAGGGTTGCACCGACAGCCTACTACCGTCAGGCAGGGTCGATGATGTCAGAATTATCTAACGCACCCTCAACACTCGATGCTAGTATTTGGTAGTGGACTGATATATAATTAAACTATTATAAATAAAACAGTGGTGGCCACACAAAAGAAAAGATTAACACTATAATTAAAATTTAGCTACCACTTTTAATTTTATTTTCTTTTTTATATACTATAATCAATCCTTTAAATGGGGAGTACAGCCCGGGGAAGGAGCAGCTTAAGCTGCTGGTACCCCGTTACCGACGTATACTCTCTCTGGGGAGTACAGCAGATCCAGCCGCATGTGCTGTAAATAGGATATAGGGCCGGCATCGGGTTTAAAAACTGTTCTCTAAGATTTTAATCATGTTTAAGACAAGGTTGGAGTATACATTTTATAACGATTTCAACAGTTTGTAAAATTCGATGTTAATTGGGATGCTGATTTTAATTGAGCCTTATGATAAAATAGCATGCCAATTAACTTTTAGTTTCACAAATACGAAAACTGCTAAAATCCCTATATCTATTTTAGCCCGCTATAATCATTTTACCCCACCTTACCCTATAACACAACCCTATCTAAAAAGGAAAGTTCTATTAGAACCATTCTCTAAATATTAATAATAAAAAAACACCTCTAAACATATCTGTATTAAAGTATTTTGACAGGAACTTTTGAGAAGTAAAATAGCTTAACGTAATACGAATCCATATAATAATTTCATAATTTAACGTGATACGTGGTATTTTTATTACCTATTTACAGGAATTAAATAATTAACTAAATTAAATTTAATTGTATAAATTTTTTCAAATGCTTTAAATTTGGAGAAGTATCCAACATCTATTCTGCTTTGTGTTTGCTTATATTCCTATCGGTTAACCTCAAACAATGAGTAACTGATTTGGCAACTGCGGGGACAGAACCTGCGACCTAGTGATTACGAGCTTGATACTCTACCAACTAGGCTACCACTTTAGGTATCCTAATTGAAAGACAAAATTGCGCCAAAATATAGATAAATAGCCAAATCTGTTTTAACTTTTGTGGGAATTGTGCCATAGTATAGATAAGCAGCCAAATCTGTTTTAAATTTCCTCACAATTGTTGCCAATCTTTCCTGTTAGAAGTAAAGTTCCCGTAATTTTCAAACCCCCCTCCTGGCTTTGTTTGAGGGCCAAACATTACAAAACTTGGTTTTAGGGGGTGTTCTATTAGAATCGGGGATAATCTTTGATGTCGCCCATAGGAAAAACGAAAGTTGGTGCTTCGTTTAATATGTAGACGGCCCCCTAAGGGCATAAACTATAGATTATTTTCAAAAAGACGTTAAATCATGAAAAATGACACAAAAGTTATCATTCTACCCCCAGTAGTTCACTCACAATGCGAACTGTATCAGTTTTTTTCTCTACGACTGTACAAATAAACAAAACAATTAAGGAACTAAACTAATTTTTGGAGATTACTATAACGCAAGTAAAGTTCACAGCTACAACACAATGATTTCATATGAAAAATACATATTATACTATAATTAATAAATTTTACTATAAGTGTTTTACGATTTAACCCTTTAAGACCAGTCTTTTAATTTAACCGGCACTGTCGTTCGATTCCTACATTTATTCCAAGCTAATACCTGAAAAGCTACAAATCTAGTTATGTCTGACAACCAATCAAACAACCAACACACAAGATCGTATTCTGGGGCTTAGAGAGAGAAGAGGCGCCGACCAATGAGAAAGGAATGTTAGGGATGGCATCCATCCGGTTAACCAATCAGAGTTTTTGCCAGCAATCGGTATAACTGCAGATAGTAGTACTGTAGGAAAACTTGCCCCTTACTGTTGGAAAACATGCCCCACATACGGGGCACATTTTCCAACGTGACATGGTCACCTTTAAGCCTTTTTTGTAAAAAAACTAATAATGTTGATGAAAATTGAATGCTACATTTTGTAGAGAACAATACGAAGAACATGATGAAATTTTGTTTATCCAAAAATAAGTAAAAATAAAATGTAAGGAAGCAAAATTCATTTAGGTTGGAAAACTAGCCCCGGTCTCCCCTACTTCAAATATTATAACCAGAAATAAAGACCATTTTTGTACGAAGTATGAATGTTTTTTGTGATATAGATAAGAAAGATGTATAGAGCATTTTCAATCACATGACTCGGACCTAACAACGGCCTTAGCAACAAAAAATTTCACAGTTTTTTGCCCTACAGTGGTTCAGTTACAGAAAATGAACTGGCCGTGGAATTCTTCTATTGGAACATTTGCAATCACGTGATCCCATACTTAAAAACCGCCTTAGAAACAGATAAATTATGGTCTTAGCAACAGTTAAAAGCCCTACAGAAGGTACACAGTTAAAAGAAAATAACCGGTTGTGACGTCACCTGAAAACACTCTATTAGAATTTTGCCAAAAAGTATGTTATGAAATTAAATAGACTAGTTAACTAGTAGTTAACTACTTTGGGAAATAGTTAACTACTAGTTACAACTACAATTTCCCAGACTAGTTAGTAGTTGGTAGTTAACTATTTTTTGACCACTAGTTGCCGAACACTACTATTCGCGAGCTTGCTTTGAGAGGGTTCCAACTCGAAAGACGGCCCGATCCAGTTTACCGCAGGCTTTGGCGAGCTTCCTGCTTTCGCTTGCTCTTCACAGCCAGATGCGGCACCCCAACCTGTTTGGTTACTTGGCGGTGCAATCTTGGCGGATTCATGAGCGATAAGTAGCGAATTTAGGAATCAATTTTACAGTCACACTCCGCTCCTATTTTGTGAGCTAGTTTGAGGCTATATTGAGGAATGTTCAATGCTCTTGTTTGTTAACGAAAGTAGCGCTTTAGAACCTTTTCCCGTCGAATTTTTCATGGTATTTTTTAATTAGGGTTTTTTTTAATGTTGTTTCTTACATTTTACAAGGTCAGTAAAGAAAAAATTGGTTCCGTGAAAAGAATATATTACACAAAATATTTTTGCTTAAAAATTTATGTATCTTCACAATATTTTTTTTACTTTAAAAACAAATCCTTATTGTGGTTTTCTTTCAATTCTACTGTTAGTCATTATAAATTTTTCAAAATCGTTCTGCAAAATGGTTCTATAGAATTATATTTACTAAACCTAAACACAGATAATATATTAAATATACTCCTTTACGCATCCTAATAAAAAAAATTTCCGACCAATTATCTCTTTTAGGGAATTTGTGATGAGAAATTTTAAACACTTCTTTTACTGTCCCAAGGTGCCCCACTAGTATAGCCCTCCTTGGAGCACTTTCAATAATTAATTCAAAACTATGTTTAGTGATCTTAAATTAGACATCAAGCATATTTTACATTATTTTTTTTACCAATTTCCTCATTTTTGTCATGTTTTTATTAGTATCTTACAAAAAAAGAACGACCTTCAATAAATATTATACTGAGATATAATTATCATATTTAAGATATATTGTAAAATAATGCAATCTGGAGCATAAATAAGGGTGTTATTTTTAAAAATCCTCAAAACAAATCTTAATGTCTCATAATTTATATATTTTTCATATTATACATGTAAAACAATCCCGTAAAATTTACGGTTTTAAACTGGCAGCTGGGTTGGTTGTGCAAAACCGTAAAAATTACAAAGTGAATCCGTAAAAATGACGGCGTTTTACCATTTTACAAGGTAAAACATCGTTGTTCTTACGGATTTACTTCGTAAAATTTTTACTGTTTTCCACAACCCAGCTGCCAATTTAAAACCGTAAATTTTAAGGGGTTTTTTACAGTGTAAAAGTAATGAAAATTATATGTAGAAAATTTTAATCCTCTCCCATAAGTAACATTAAATTTTCAACTATTTTAACTGAGCAAGTAAGTCTGTAAGTCTATAATTATTATGCGTTGCGTCTCTTAATTTTCAGGTATTTTTAGTTTCATTAGAAAATTTTAAAATATCAAATCCCGACCAAGGCAAATATTGCGACAACATGTTCTTGAAACTAGAGAGCCTACTTGAAACCACAGGCCCCTCTCCCCCTCTACAAATAAGCGGACAAAAGAGGCCACAAATCACTCACGACAGATGCAACCTCCCACTGATAACGTTTTTGGACAGTGGACTCTTCCCACCTCCTGCCTTTCCCGCATGGCGAGGGTCGCTTCTTGTGGAAGGCTAAACAAAATCGGGAATATATTTTTTAATGGTAACAACTCATGCAAAAAACACAATTCTCAAACATCAATTTTGCGAATGAACACCCCTTGGCGCACCCCCCTTAGCACGGTTATATGCCCCACTCCCCCCTAATACATGCAAAATAAATAGAAAACGAAAACATTATAATTTTTACGAATAAAGAATTTTGTTCAGATCTTTAACATAAAAATGGTGTATATTCTGATGAATATTGACTACTGAACAAAAACTGCAGTTTTATTTCTGCAGACCAAGTGTTTCAATTCCCTTCTAATTTAATATTCGATACCCACTAAAATAGTCGTCATTTTTTTTCTTTTCATGGATTTTGAATTCACTTGAATATTTATAGTAGTTGAAAGTATTGTTAATTTAGTGCTGACCGTTAAATATCACGTCTTTCATTACAATTTATACTCTCAGCTCAGCCACTGGCGTCGTTTACGGGGGGGGACGCGTCCTCCCAATATTTAAGACCTTTAACAGCGTCCCCCCCCCATTCTTAAAAACTTAAAAACAATTTTTTTAACTTCAGAAGACCACAAAATTTTCTTACAAAAATTTCAAAAACCCCAACTCTTTCAGCCTTTTATTTAATGCATTTCTTAATGTAATTCTTTGAAATGGTATTATGAAAGCAATGTAAATTTTACGTTTATGTTCATTAATTATGTGTTCCTGGCACTGGTGTCGATCCCAGGGGGGGACGCGTCCCCCTAATTAGGAACATTCTTTAAAAACTTATTTTTAACTTATGAGGGAGACTGAAAATTTGCTGAATGTGTTTCTCCCAACTTTAATAATAAAGGATGGTGCCAGTTTACAATGGCACCTAGCATAAGAGGGGGATGGACCCGGACCCCCCATGATTTAACACGATTTCATTTAGAATAGGTTGAGGCCAGTGGCCAGTGCTGAGAATGGGAGGAGGACATCACCCCAACAAAATATTTTGTTTCTAGGAACAAAAAAAAAAAAAGGGGTCGAGCCCCTTCATGAGTTCCAGCTACAGCACTTGTTAAAGCATAGAAAAATTGATTTTGAAATTGTCTAATCATATAACACTGAAAATGAGTTTAACCTTGTTTTTAAAGTTCAAATTTCAAAAATTTTCCGGGGAAGAACTATTATTTGTTTGTTTTATAACAAAACAAGTATTTGATATAATTAATTATAGGATATAGGTGTATTACAATTTGATTAATCAAATGATTCCATTTTCACCCTAGTTTTTCAGAAGTTTTAACTACAAATTTCTTGCAATATTTCGTTTTGTAAAACACCTTAACTTTAATTTAAAAAATAATTGTCAATGAAGGGTACATAAATTAAGGGAAGAACTAAGGTCTAAAAGGTTACTTTCGGGGCGTGGATTAAAATGTTTGAAGGGTACCTTTAGTTGTCTTTATACCACAAGAGCCTGATTTCTGGGAGGGCATTCAGGGCACACCCCCTTTCAAAGGGGTCCCCAAACCCCAAAATGCTTAAAAAGCTAAGAAAATGTGAAATAAGTGTAAAATAAGCTTATAAAGCTTTTGAGCAAACAATTTTTACACAGTGTTTACAGATGATTCATTTGGTTATTTAAGTCAAATAAAAAAATTTAAGTTTTATTTTAAAACATGTCGGGGGCCCCCAAATGGGTCTTTTGCCCTGGGTCCCCAAACTTTTAAGTCGGGCCCTGACCATTCGAACAGAGTTTCCCACCACTTTATTTTAATAAGAGGTCCCATTTTTCACTCCTTCAGATTTCTTAATGAAAAGGTAAGAAAAATTAATAATTTGCATTGTATGTGTGTGAATATACAGTTGACTCCGCTTAATGTAATCACATTTGTCCAAGATCAGAACGATAACAATATCCGATTTATAATAATAACCTGTTCTATATAGAAAAGTGGCAAACAGTGTAACTCGTGTAGTTGCATTACCATCACGTTTGTGTAAGTCTTAATTGGAAGCTTTAAAACGATATTCAAGTATGAATTTTGCAACTTAAACAATCTTAAAGAAATCCGAATTCGGATGACGCATTTTCAAGCAATCCACAAGTTTTCAGCAGGGTGCCCATGCCTCCCACGCCCACGTTCAGTCGCTTTCCCGCTATCGCATTCTTCGACCCTTTTCCTAGAAAAGAGACGATTGCCCCTTTAACCGAATGGGGAGGAACACCTGCTCACGTGTTTTCTTTTCCTCCTTTGTCCATTCAAGATTCATTTCCTGTGTGTGGAATCTTCTCGGGGCACAACATGCTGACCATAAACTAATCAAAGTTGATGCATGGATAACTCCTTGCTTTGGCAAAACTAACCCCAAAATAAATAACTGAAAAAAGCAGTAAATTTCAAGAAACTTTGTATAATATAATTAAAATACCAACGTTTATGTATGGGTATGTTCAGAAAATGGTGTGTGGGATTTGCATACATTATTGATGCAGTTCGTCTAATCCGTCTAAGATTTTTAATTGTTCTTTTGCAATATATGACAGAATTTTGAAATTATAAATAAAGGATTAGATATTTTTACACATAAAATATTGGAAAATGGAAGAATCCTTGTGTGATTATCTACATACTCTTTTTAAAAATGTTATGAAAATAAAAAATTATATAACCAATAAAATTTTTTTAATGTTCACGTAAGTGCGAATATAATGAAAACTATAAATACTAAATATTTCATCTGACCGCCACGAGAAAGACTCCTTTGGAAAGAGGGTACTACAAAGCTAAATGATAAATACACAGTTATAATATTTAGCACGATACGTTTTTTCAGCGTTTGTGTTGATTGTTACCATCACCCCCAGAATTCACTGGAATAATTAATTTCCATAACGAAACCGCCTCAATATTGTAGGACGTCAAAAGACTCGTCTAGTCAGACTACCAGTTTTTATTTAAAACATAAAGTAAACATTGTTTGCATCTTTAGACTATACCGCGCGGGCAAATCAGCTAGTATATTTATAAGATATTGAAACATCTTATTCAATAATATAATCATATTCATAAGTTTACAGCTTTCCTAAAATTTCGGTACCTTTTTTAGAAGCAATTATCAAAACTTTCCAAATTGAATTCATTCTCAACAGGGCAAATTTGAACACCCTTTGGGCACTTTTAAAGGCCTGCATAAATAATGCAAAATTAATTTTTAGAAGCTACCAAATTTATTTTATATTAAAGTTTACATTTACAACAATCAATTGAACTGAATATTTGGAACATTTGTATGTTTCTTTCTTAAATTTCAGAGTTTTTTACCCTTAGAAAAATTTCAAAGAATTTAACTAAGAGATGTGTTGGGTTGTTCTAATCTCCCCCATGTACAAATGTACCCCCTTTACCCTATCTATAATATCAAAATAAAATTGCATTCTGAAAGACATTCTGAAAAAATTATTTTTTTAGCTTAAAAAAGTTGTATGTTATAAAGTAACTGTGATAAGATTGTTTTAGGTTATACAATCCCTACCTACGTTTTTTCTGTAACATTTACTTTAATATATGCTGTCCAAATAGCATATATGTTACGGGCAATGTGATAAATTCAATGGAATTTATCAATGAAATTTATCACTTTGCCCGCCTCCACTCCTTTGCCCGCCTCCACGATTAATCACTTTGCCCGTAACATATACAGTAATTAAATTTCAAGAGAGTTACAGTATTATTGCAAAATAGAGATAATTTATTAATGAAGAATAATTCTATATTCGAAGGGACCATTTATAAATTATGATAGACGTGGGACACCGTAGGCTCGAAGGGGTTAAACTTCAAGGGAATTTTTCTAGAATAAATCTTGAAAAAATTATAAAGTACGAACAGAAGTTGTCAGGTGTTTTTATCCTACTTCATTATTCAGGTTCCTCCCCCCCCCCGCCCAAATTATAACATTCAGCTCTTGCAATCTTACAATTCAGACACACTCAACGCGTAATGGATCAACAAGGTGTGAAGGAATGAGAGGGCTCAGCTTTTTCTTATCAGCAGCACGCCTGAAACTGTTGCAACCCCAGTGCGACGCCAAGCCAAAGGCCAAGCTCTGACCAGTTCTCCCAAGCAACCCTGTTTTCGCCAAGTCCTCGATTTCCGCGGACGGATCAAGTAATGTCGCCAAACACACTCCGAACCAAAGCGGTGGGGACTGCTGAGTTGGAACCCTCTCAAAGCAAGCTCGCGTATTCTTGAACTCCATAGCCGTTTCCATCTGTCTCCCTAGTGGCGTGTTTATACCTTAAAAGTGCCATTACAACGCTATTTGTGTTTTTTTTCTTTTCAGATATCCCATTATGTCATTACGAAGATAAAAAACAAGTTATAGATTGGTAATTTTCAAATCTTTCACTTCAAACGTATCTTTTAGAGTAAAACTGACAATTTTCTACACTTAAAAGACAATTTTCTAAAAAATTCAATGCTACTTTGAACATTATTTGATCATCTAAGGGTCATTATTTGATAATCTATCTTATTAAAAAGCTGCATTTAAATAAAGTATTTTAATTACTGTAATTAAGCCTGGTTTTAAGAATTAAAGACATGTTTTGAATATGAGAAAAATTGATGAAAAACTTTTCTAACAAAGAAGAATAATTTTTTTAAATGACACAATTGGGTTTTATTGGATAAAAATTCCCTCCAGTTAATATAATTTTGAAGAATTGAGGCCGTCGGTGCAAGAACCAGTTATATCCAGGTTATATCCACTTTCAAACCAAATTTGTTCACAGTGAGATTCGCCAATTTAGCAATACATTTCCTATCATTGTTGCCTTAAAATGCAGAACTTCCACAAAAAAAACTTGGGCCTCGTTTCAACTTTCTTGGAGACTTAACTGAGGGAAAATAACAGTGTTTGAATATATCTTTAAGATAAATTTTCTAGTGTTCGGCACTAGTTAACTAGAACTAGTTGCAACTAGTAGTTAACTACCGATCAACTAGTAGTTAACTAGTAGTTTAACTACTTTTGGTTTAAACTAGTTTAACTAGTAGTTGAACTACTTTCTTTAATAACTACTAGTTGAAACTACTTTCAAATTTTCAACTACTTTAAAAAAAAATTTGTTTAAAATTTCAAAAATATTTAAAATTTTTATCAAAATATACAAAAATTACACTGCTGTTTATAACTAGGGTGGTCCAGGTTAACATGGGAAAAAAAACCCGCCCCCGAGCGTCAAAGTTCCAAAAAAACTCGAAATTTTGCACGTTTTCACCTATAAAATCCGAACCGGTTATTGTTGTAAAAATACAAGACTGGTTTCATTTTGTAGATTATTTATTTAGCTTCAACTTTTTTAATTGAAACTTGTTTGTAGAACTTACAGATTAAACGATACAAGGGGTTTTACTACCTCCCCCCGCAATATCAATATTTTAAGGAGTGTCAGGAAATTCCTGAAAGTGTTGCAGCTACCGTAAAATGGTTCAAAAACATATAAATAATGGTTATTGACTGCATAGGTATAAAATTTAAGAGATTTACAATGAAAAAAATAATTTTTGTTTATACCTGTTAATTTTTTAACTATCCTAAAATAATTCAAATAAAATACATAAATTAATTTTTTAAACTAGTTAATAAATGCATAAGGTGTAAAAGTTGACAAACAAGCAAAAAAAAGTTCAAATTTATTAATTTTAACCCATTTTCAAAATTTTTCTCTTCACTGAGTTAGGTGTAAGAAGACTGAATAGGTGAATAGTGTATTTTCCCACAAGATCGCCCTATTTCAGAAGAAGTTTTGAGAGCGGTATTTGACTTAAAAAATGGGATCAACTACAGGACCTCCACCTGAAGATTTTAAAAGTTTCAATTTAAAATGGACTGAAATCAATTAAAATAGCTACGGAGCAAGAATTGATAAAAAGAGGTCAAGAGTTAAAATTAAATGACATTGAAAATGTTGGAAGCTTATACCTGGACAATTGAAAAACCCGAAATATCTTTCAAGACTACAGGGAAGTATTCCAAGGGCCAAATATTTATAAGGCTTGATACATCAAACCAAATATCAATTAGACCCCCAGGTGCCATGCATCATTCTAGAATCTAGATGGATGTCAAAAGCCCTCTACTGCGTGATAATTTTCTGAAACTATTAGCTAGTATTTTGATTAATGGAAACTTTTCACTTTCACTTTTATTATTCTATTTTCCTCACTATAGTCTTCCTCTAGTATTCCCCATTAGACAAAGGCATGTTAATTTTAATTTCTTTTATAAAACTTTCGTCAAAAATTCAAATGTCTCAGGGTTTAAGACATCAAGTTCTTAAACTATGGTACTGTGGTTATAACTCTTGATACTTCTACATTTATTTTTCGTAAATATTTGCAAATTTCTTTGGTGCATTTAACCAAACTTTAATTTTGACGTTTATTAAGGTAATACAAATACTTCTAATGGTATGTATCTATCTCTGTAAGAGTTAGAGGGAATTCGTACCCGAAAAAGATAATTTTCACTCAATAGAGGGCATTTGTCATCTATCTAGCACTAGCATGATGCATGGCACCTGGGGCTCTAATTGATATTTGGTTCGATGTATCAAGACCAGCTTTGAAGCTTCCAACATTTCCGATTCCATTTTGATTTTAACTTGACCTCTTTTTATCAACTCTTTTTCCGTAGCTATTTTTATTGATTGAAGTCCATTTTAAATTGAAACTTTTAAAAACTTCAGGTGGAGGTCCTGTAGTTGATCCCATTTTTTAAGTCAAATACCGCTCTCAAAACATCTAAAATAGGGCGATCTTGTGGGGAAATACACCATTCAGTCTTCTTACACCTAACTCAGTGAAGAGAAAAATTTTGAAAGTGGGTTAAAATTAATAAATTTGAACTTTTTTTTGCTTGTTTGTCAACTTTTACACCTTATGCAATTGTATTTATTAACTAGTTTAAAAAATTAATTTATGTATTTTATTTGAATTATTTTAGGATAGTTAAAAAATTAACAGGTATAAACAAAAATTATTTTTTTCATTGTAAATCTCTTAAATTTTATACCTATGCAGTCAATAACCATTATTTATATGTTTTTGAACCATTTTACGGTAGCTGCAACATTTTCAGGAATTTCCTGACACTCCTTAAAATATTGATATTGCGGGGGGAGTTAGTAAAACCCCTTGTATCGTTTAATCTGTAAGTTCTACAAACAAGTTTCAATTAAAAAAAGTTGAAGCTAAATAAATAATCTACAAAATGAAACCAGTCTTGTATTTTTACAACAATAACCGGTTCGGATTTTATAGGTGAAAACGTGCAACATTTCGAGTTTTTTTGTAACTTTGACGCTCGGGGGCGGGGTCTAAATATTATTTTTTTGAGCTGAAACTTTCAGAATATTAGTTTTATACCGAGGGTCGCATTTTGGGGGGGGGGGATGCCCCGAAAAAAAATCGGACTTTTGTTTTTTTAGACCACCCTGATAACTACAGTGTCATGGTAGAGTACTCAAATACCATAACCATAAATAAAGCGCCGTTTTGAGCGAAGCATAAAGTTTTTTGTGATATAGGTAAGAAAGATGTATTAGAATTTGGGCAAAAAATAGGTTATGAAATTAAATAGACTAGTTAACTAGTAGTTAACTACTTTGGGAAATAGTTAACTACTAGTTGCAACTAGTCCCAGGAAAAATAGTTAACTACTAGTTGCAACTAGATTTTCCCAGACTAGTTAGTAGTTGGTAGTTAACTACTTTTTGACCACTAGTTGCCGAACACTAAAATTTTCTTATGCACAGAGAGGTCATAGTACAAATACAAGGGTTTCTGTTTTATCCCACCCAAAGTTTATACAGCAACCCTAAAGCACGCCAAAACTCATCTTAAGTAAATTTGAATTGAAAGTGGAGATACCTGGTTCTTGCACCGACGACGGCCTCAACTCACGGTGTTTCCAGAATAGATAGACGTTTAAAAGGAGAGAGAGGATGAGCCCACAAACATTTTATTTTGAAAGTTTGGACAGTTATAATTTGATTTCCTAAAGGAGTCCATTGAGACTCACCCGGCGTGTCCTGCAGGGAGTAGGTGACGTTGAAGCCCCTCCTGGCGGCGAAGTGGTCGGTGGCGAAGACGAGCTGCACGGCGTGGCTGGCGGAGACGAAGTCGCGCGGGGGGTCCCTGCCGCACAGCCGCAGCACTGGCACCCCTTGCCCGAAGGCGTCGATGTCGTGCAGCACCAGCGCGTCCGACTGGCAGGCGTCCGTCAAGTCGATGTCCAGCTCGTTGAAGCGAAGGCGGATGTGCTGCACCAATTACACAGTAAGAATGTGATGGACAGAATTCGCACGCGAGAGATTATATGGTCATCAATTTAGTCAGAAGCTTTCAATACATTTTTCTTCATTATTATCATCATCAAGGTGGTGAATTAAATTTTTGCATCAAAGAAAATAAAATTTTATAACCAGTTTGATGTGGTACAGTATAGATTTCTTTTCATAGCCATCTCAAATTAGATGTTTAATTATTGTCACTTAGTAAATTCGGAATGAATACTTATTCCACTCATTTGGGAATTGTGATTTCCACTCTTTAACCTTTTCAGTCCTAGCCTCCTCAAATCCTCCATAGGATTCAATGGTAATCTCGGCCGGCTCAGGATTGAAAGGGAAGATGTTTTTACATTCATCTCATGTGTCCAGTCCATAGGGAAGTTTAAAATGTTATTATTTTTTATACGGTTTTATGAAATTGTATAATTTGGACTAAGCAAATTTCTCTTTTATAAAAATCTTCTCTTAAATATTGAATATCAATTCTATGTTTTATTTCAAGAAGAAGTGGCCTACCTTTCCGTACGACGCTTGTAACTGGTAGGCACAAATGATGGAGTCGGGATAGGGCTCGTTTCTCTCGAACCCCGGACTGTACAAGTGTCCAGTTCGCTGCACGGCTATCACTTCAGGAGGGATGTACGGACTAGTAATATCCTCTCGCCGCATACATCCGGGTGCAAGTGCTAGACGAGTGAAATACATATTATACATATGACGTGTTATTCCTAGGATTTTTTTGGAGGAGTAAAAATACTCCTTGACTTTTTAGGAGGAGTGAAATTCAATTATGAGGAGTGAAATACGGAAATAGGATAAACTACATATACAGAGACAAAATTTCTTTTAAAAACGCTTACTTTTTAATGGACAAAATGAAATTGAAAAAAAATGAGGATACTATTTTGGGTTTCAATCAATCAAACTCCCTAATCATCAGAACAATAAATGAAAAAAAAAATTGCTATGGCTGTATGAAAACGCAATTAAACAGTATGATAATTGGGATGCCGTGGTTGAAGGTTTAAGCTTAACCTTTGTAAAAATTCAAAGAGTGAAAATACTCCTGCCTATAGTTTTTTAAAGAGTAGTAATTCCGATTTTCAAGAAGTGAAATACTCTCTCAGAGGAGTTAAAAATATCTCTGCATATGACTATACAGGGTATAGTCATATGCAGGGTGTTTCAAAAGTCCTTTTCACGGCTTTTATTTGGAACCAACGTCCCCTAGGGTCCTGGAAGTAAGGTCTACCCCTAGGTAAGTGACCCTGGAGAATCTATTGAGAGGACTTACAGTGCCCATAGCGGCGAAATAAAAAAGTTAAAAAATTTATTTAAGAAACTAAAGGAGAAGAGCAAACACCTCAGTGAGAGTATTGTTGTCACTGTTATAAGTAACTCACTGAAAAAAATTTCAGGAAAATATTGTGAATATTCACGGAGATATTAGCATGTGAAAATAGCCAGTTTTTAGAACCCAAAAAAGGAAACGTTCGCAAATTTGCAAGTTATTTTAATAAAATTTTACTTCATCTAACTAAAAAGATACAAAACTACATAAAAACTCTGAAAAACTTGCAAATATGCGAACTTTTCCTTTTTTGGGTTCTAAAAACCGGTTATTTTCACTTGCTAAAATCTCCGTGAATATTCACAATATTTTCACAGTGACAACAATACTCTCACTGAGGTGTTTGCTCTATCTCCTTTAGTTCCTTAAATAATTTTTTTTAACTTTTTTATTTCGCCGCTAAGGGCGCCGTAAGTCCTCTCAATGGATTCTCCAGGGTCACTTACCCAGGGGTAGACCTTACTTCCAGGACCCTAGAAGACGTTGGTTCCAAATAAAAGCCGTGAAAAGGACGTTTTGAAACACCCTGTATATGGAAAGTTTAGCAATCTTTTATTTAAAGAAAAAATGATAATGTAAACTGTTATTCTTTGTAAAACTATTGTGCAAATGAAATATTTCATATTTATCTACCTTTAATTATTATTACTTTTGTATAATGTCACGCTTTCCCTTTAAAATCCAATGTCTTTCATCAGTTTCAACTGAAGTTGGTTCTTCTCAACTTTTTTAGATGTATGTGAATTAGGGATAATCAACTAATGCTTTTCTAATCAAATCTTAATTTTGTATATGCACTACACTGTAAAAAATTTCGTGCTATGTTGCACCAAAAAATGGTATGAATTTGCTGGCTACATAAAATGGTGCATAGTTTTACCATACTTTGGTGTTATACTAGCACCAAAAATCAGGATGAGGTTGCACCAAAACTGAGAAAGAGGTATAAAGAATTTGCAATCGACTGCAACCAACGAGAAGAACAGTTTCAGATTTGATGACAGCGCGGGTACCGTTAGCTGTGAGGGAAATCTTTTCCTTTTGTCTACTATTAGTTGTGATTATGAAGAAATTAAAGCAAATCCATAGACATGTAACGTAACTAGTATCTCGTCGATATTACTATCCATCTGGTAGAGCCATCACTGACTCCGAATGGTTGCCTGCCCAGAAGCCGTTAAGTTTATTAGAGAACATCGATTAACTTGTTATATTTTTCCTCATTTTAAAAGCGGTGACTAAAATGCTTCAAGTATACACCCTTAAGAGAGCATTTTACCAAACTTTGGTGCAACCGGTTGCACCATAAAAGTATTTTTCAATCATACTACCAAATTTTGGTACAATCTAGCTAAAATAAATTTTCATTGCACCAAAGTTTCGTGAAATCAAAAACTTTGCACCAAATATTGGTTTTACATTTACCAAGATTTTTTACAGTGTACTATAAGCTTTGTGTATAACAGTAGATTTAGGTATATTTAATATAAGGAAATAATATTTTGGAAACTTCGAACCAACTTCTAAACATGGAGTAGAATATCCTCGAAATAAAAAACCTTCACTCCAACTCAACATAATTTTCCATATAATTTTTAAAAGCGTTTAAAATCTTTCGTTACCCTCATCTCTTTCAATGCGTCGAATATTAACTTCAAAAGATTTGTTGAGAAAGATAATGCAGACATACTACAACTTCTCTCGTCAGAACTTCCACAAATTTTCCCTCAAAGCGTCTCTTGGCGTTAAAGTTTGGCAAAATTTAAATAGGTGTCAAGACTCCTTTAACGTCACTCAGATCCTCTCAAAACCAAAGATGAGACCGGAGCCATAGAAAGAGGGTTGGTTATAAGATTAATTTCCTCCTTGAAATTTTTATGACTGTTTAAGTTTTTTCTGTGAAAATTTAGTGACATTCAAGTAGCAGTGGCTGTCGTCTGAGTAAAACCCCTAATTTTTTAAGCGAGAAATTTCCGTAAAAATTTTGAAATTAAGTACATCTAGATTCAAATCTTACCTTTAAAAACTCTAAAAAAGAAAAACCCAATTGTTTTATAGTGGGTGTGGGGGGGCTTGGAAATTGGTCTAGTACCTCCCCCCCCAAAAAGAAAACATTATACTACGGCCCTGGGTGATAATAATAACAAGAAGGTTTGCCTACCTCTCGCAAGGGCTGTCCCCAAGAGGGGCAGCAGCAGAAGGAAAGTGGGGAACATCTCCAAAGCTTAGAACGAAGGAATTGAATTGATTGGGAGCTTCTTTATTTCTGTATCGGATTCGCGCCCCAGGTGTGGGTTCCCAAGGAAATTCGAATCGCTGCTGTTGCGTTCACGCAATCCAGGGGAGGTTTCTTCTCTTGCGTCGCGTCTTTGGAATTCGGTTTGGATACGAGGAAATAATGTCGGGAGGGAAGGGGAAGATATTCCTTTTCTTTATAGTCCAGGCAATCTGTGATTTAACCGGTAAAAAATTGCAACTTTTGGTTTTTCAACGGTTTTCACTTCGGAATGACCTCAATAATACCGTACTAAAAATCGGACAAAATCGGTTAGCGGGAAGTTTAATTTTTTTTTTAATTTTTAAAAAATGGTCGAAAAAAAAATCTAAAAATCAATTAATAGTAATCGAGACTTATGATACGTGTTTATAGAGGCTTGGTAAGGCCTCATCTCGAATATGCTGTTCAGTTCTGGTCTCCATACTTAAAAAAAGATATAGATTTAGTTGAAAGGGTTCAGCTTAGGGCTACTAAATTGGTCAAGGGTATATCTAGTTTTAGTTACGAGGAAAGACTTAAAAAGTTAAATATGTTCACTTTAGAGAAAAGAAGGGCTAGAGGGGATTTGATTCAACTTTTTAAAATGTTAAAACAAGGGGACACAGAGGGACTAGATTTCTGTACGGGTAATAGAACGAGGGGTCACAGTTTAAAATTGAATAAGGCAAGTTTTAAACGGGATTGTAGGAAGCATTATTTTTTTAATAGAGTAGTGGATAAATGGAATGCATTACCTGAATCGATAGTTAACTCAAGTGGGGTGGACGAGTTTAAAAGAAAAGTAGACGAATACTGGAAATCGGGGGGAAGTTGAATTGAATAGACTGGATCAACCTTGCTGGGCTTTTAGCCTGTAGTTGATCGACTATATTTGTAATTGTATTTGTATTTGTATATTCTATTTTCAGTGCTGAATACGAATATTCTATTTAAAATTTTAAACTATCAATTTTTAAAAAATATTTGAGAAATTGGATATTCGAAAAAAAAAAATAAAACATCACTCAAAACCACAAATAACTGCAAAAGAAGTAGTTCAAACGGAACGGTTTTCCCTTAAAAATGACTTAAATGACATACTAAAATTGAAAAAAAATCGGAAAATGAAAAATTTAGTTTTTTTCTAATTTTCAATTTTTTTGGCCTCAAAAATCAACATTTTTTCTTGTTAAAAACCTTTGAGGCATTTGCCAAAATCATTTTTCCATGGATATTGTAGTTTATAGTACTATCATGAAGACTTGCTTGCTAAATATTTTGCGTGTTAAGTCTAAAAATTACCAAAATTTTCATTGCAATTAACATATATTTTTGTAATTGCATTAAATTTATGATAGGCTATTTAATATAAAAAAACACAATTGATGATTAAAGCATTAATTATTTTATTTATTTATTAAAGTAAACATTAAATATACAGGTAAAATCATTCGACCAAATATAACGGAAAATATTTTAATAATATCCAGTGATAAATCTCTCCGCCACCTAGTTACCGTCACCGCCGCTGTTTCAGAAATTTTTATTTTTGAACTCTTTATTTTAGCCTGAGGGGAGGGTATACGTTTGCTTATGTTTGACAAGGTGGGGCGGGCGTAATGAATTATGCGACTTGATAAAAGCTTTATTTTTGAAAACATTTTGTAGATTATTATTTTGCCGACAAGGGGGGGGGGGATAATACCTATGAGCATCATCCTTAAATTTTGGACAAATTAATTGCGAGAGAAAGTCAACTTCCAGAATTCCCTAATCTTCGCCACTTTTGGCTCCAGGCCTGAATGCTTTGAATTACCTCATTTTTTATAAAGGTTTTGTACGAAAAAAAGGAGCGGGGTGGGCAGTGTTCTTACTTAAATAGACGAGGGTTGCGAGCTGACAAAGGAGGGGGTCAAAATGACCAACGACCCCTTACCCCACACACCAGGAACAGGCCCTGATTACTGCCTAGGCCTGCAAGGCCCGGGCCTTGGGCCCATGATTTTTGGGGGCCCCCAAATAGACTGAAAATAATTTTTTTTTCACGAAACATTAAATTTCATGTGATAAAAATTTTATACTTAAAAATTATAAGGAAGTTTTTTTTTCTAGAAGTGGATTATAAAACTAAAATAAAAAAAGGGCGGTGTATAATTTTTTTCTTGGTTAGCATTGTATTATATGTATATGTAGCAATAGTAACCCAAGGACGCAGTTTCTTATACATTTTTTTCGTGAAGGGGGCCCCTAAAAGCTCCTGGGCCTTGGGCCCAGACTTGCCTTAATCGGGCCCTGACCAGGAATATCCTGAAAACGTAGGGGGCATTGCCTCTCTCTGACACTCCTCCCATCTGTGTATGCATTAAGAAATAATATGGATTCTGAATTTTCAGTTCACCGAATCAGCAAACCAAACACCTCCCAGAAGTCTCCTCTCAACTTTCAGTGGAGTTCGTTTACCTTAGGAAATTGAAAGGCGATCACAAGAATAAGCGATTTCGGGAGAGGGAAAAGTGAAGCTGAATTCTTGTCACAGCTCTCATTTCACTTCTTTTCAGTGGCGATACTTACGTAGTTTATCCTATCATCATCTCTGTTCTTTTTTTTTTAAACCTTTGGTAAAGTTTTCTTTATCTTGTTGAATAGCAGTGGTAAGGCTTTCCTTAGCCCCGTTTTAAAATCAATAATTTGGGAAAACTCGATCCCCAACCTCACAACTTATTTTTATTCGTCTTGTTAAACACAGACCGATGCCAATAATTTTCCCACATTTCTCAAATCCACTTCGTAAGATGAGCAATGCGTCATTCTGTAACTATCCTTCCAAATATTAAAGTCGGTCGTTATGTGAGCGTTCGACGTTCGGATGGGCCCTCTAGGTAAAAAGCTACTTTCTAAAAGGCCCCCCCCCAATTTACATCGCATGACATGTTAATGTTTTTATTAAAAGCGCAAAAACTCAGGCACTTCTTTTAGTATTGTTATTATTTTAGAAGTATCGCATGTTACCCGATATTGAAAGTAGCTAATTGAAAATTTACAATAATTGTCAATTTAAAAGAATGTAATTCGTTATTGTGGTTTCGCTGCAGCAAATTCCATTTGTTAGGAAACTTTTTATAATAGGGTGAACTGCCCAGTGAATGAACAGTCGACCACATAATCTCAAATAATGAGGAAATTAACGGCTCTGGAGGCTCCCCATAAAATTCAGTAGTTGCAGGAAGATCTCATGAATGTGGATTATGTGGAACAATCGTTCATTCAAGTGTAATCTTTGAATTATAATAGTGAGAAAAAATTCAATTCAAACGCAGCTGCATGTGAACGAAAAATAAACCTGTAGGTTAAGAATGGACATCTTTCAGTCGTATTTTTCTGAGTTTAAATTTCACATTTTATGCCTTTTCTTATTTTAATCAATAATTCAAGTGGTTTTCTTTGTTATAGTAATGTTGAATGAACGGCCGTTCATTCACTGGGAGGAAGGCGTACCTCGTGAATCTTCTCAATTTTAGCGTTTTACCCAAGGCTTAAAATACATGGTGTTTCGAAAGTTCGTTTCAAAGCTTTAGTTTTAAACAACAGCGCCTCGTAGAATCATGGGAATAAGGAGTTCTTATAGTAAAGTGGTCATGGGGAATATATTGAGATGGCCTACAGCACTCTTAGTAGTCAGATTAAAAATTTGATTAAAAAAATTACAGAAGATAGTTACATAGTAAAATGTTTACTATGAGGGGTTACTATGATTACTATTACATTCACTAGAAGGAAGGCGTACCTCGTGAATCTTCTCAATTTTAGCTTATTACCCAAGGCTTAAAATACATGGTGTTTCGAAAGTTCGTTTCAAAGCTTTAGTTTTAAACAACAACGCCTCGTAGAATCATGGGAATAAGGTGTTCTTATAGTAAAGTGGCCATGAGGAATATATTGAGATGGCCTACAGCACTCTTAGTGGTCAGATTAAAAATTTGATTAAAAAATTACAGAAGATAGTACATAGTAAAATGTTTACTATGAGGGGTTACTATGATTACTATTACATTCACTAGAAGGAAGGCGTACCTCGTGAATCTTCTCAATTTTAGCTTATTACCCAAGGCTTAAAATACATGGTGTTTCGAAAGTTCGTTTCAAAGCTTTAGTTTTAAACAACAACGCCTCGTAGAATCATGGGAATAAGGTGTTCTTATAGTAAAGTGGCCATGAGGAATATATTGAGATGGCCTACAGCACTCTTAGTGGTCAGATTAAAAATTTGATTAAAAAATTACAGAAGATAGTACATAGTAAAATGTTTACTATGAGGGGTTACTATGATTACTATTACATTCACTGGGAGGAAGGCGTACCTCGTGAATCTCATGAAACCACAGTTTTGATGAAATATCTGTAATCAGCACTGATAATCAGCCCAGAAAAAAGTCTTGCACGTGCAGGAGTGTAGTATAAAACCCTTTTTAAATCAATTAAAAAAATAAAATTACGATTCTAGATTCTAGATTCCTCTTGACGAGGCATTGTCACTACTACGCAGTTTTTACAATTGCTGTCTCTCTTAACATTTGTGCTGATTAGAGACAGTAGTGATACCTAGAATCGTGTCCGAGATCGCTAAGATCCGGAGCATGCGCATAAACATAATTCATAGAATATCGATGTTACTGGAAACACTGGAGGAACTAATCGATAAAATTTCTTCGGGGACGAAATGTCCGGGGACGAAAACGACGTATCCCCTATTTTTTATCCATAACTTTATAAAACTAATTAAATACTTCGGTTGAGGTGGCTCTATTGGGCCTATGCTATATATCATCCATATTTTCTACCTTTCAATATTAAACGAAAAGAAACTTCAAAAACACTAGTTTTAGAACCTCTTTTATTTCAACTATTTCCATTCGAAGAAACAAAAAGTAAAAGTTCAATTTTAAAAAAAGGAACAAAACAGGACAGGAAGGAAAAAGGATAAACAAAATTTTTGGCACTACTAAATATTGAATACATCTTCTAAAACACCTTTTCAAAGTTACTGAATATACTTTTTTCAGTTAAGCATTTTTTCCCCGATTTTTACATGTTTTATTTAGGATTTCGCTCCAAGAAACTTTAATTGGTAAAAAATAATTAGCTAGTGAGTTAGTCATTTCTTTCTTGGAACCGTGAAGAGTTTTTCAGTCCAAGTAATCCAATTTTTGAAACACTGTGTAAAAGTTTTTATCAAGCAAGAGTGAAGGTAGTTGAAGTAAATATATAAAATAATATTTTTACAAAAATAGAATAACTTAAAATCCATTATTATGCCCTTGTTTTAACAATAACAAGCTTTTGAAGGAATATAACTGAAAAAAAAATGATGGGAATTGAACTTAAATGTACTATTTTTATTTTTCCACATGCAAGTGTTATTTTTTATGAAGTTGAGAACACTAAAATAAATAAGACGCAATTTGTAATTTCTTTCAATGTGAAGTCATCTCTTGGCATTCTTTCTTATTTTGGAAATAAAATGTAGTCTTTGAGCTTTTTCTCGAATTGCAAAAGGTAAAACTGGAAAATAATTGGATTAAGACAAATACGAGTGCTTTTGGACCAATTTTTCCTTGAAAACAAATTGTTAAAAGTTAATACGAAGTGTGCATTGAAAAGAGGCTTCATTTTACTTACAAAACCACAACTATCGAAATCTAGAACAAATTTCTTTTCACACATGCCCATTTTATAAATTTTAAATTATACATTTGAAGCTTTTTATTTGTTTTAGAAATACTGAAATTTATAGATTTCAAATTTAAAGAAAAGTTATGAATTATTAGAATACGTTTAAGTTGTATTTATTCTCAAACTTAGTGTCGTTTCTTGAGACACGACATATATTTTATTAAACAGTTTTAAAAGTCCTAAAAAGTCTCAAACTATGGTTTACTTAAATTATTCAATCTGGACTCATTACTTTTCTCATAAAATTCTTAAGATTTACCTGATTTAACTTAAAAAATTACACTGGCTCGTCTATAATCATAACTGCATGAACTACCATGATTCTTTAAATGGCTTACTATCAAAATACCACGAATGTTAAATTACAATTAAACAAAATGAAAAATTTATAGTAATAATCAGAAAAATTATCGTATATTTTGACAATTACTCAAGGTTTTAACTAGAAACATTTGGAATTTTATAAAATATGGAAATAACATTGATAATGCTATAGATAAATGAAATACCTTAAAGCTTAAAGGAATGGGCGGGTATTGTGAATTATAATAAAAAGAAGAAATCTTCCAAGAAAATAATTTGCCAGATATTTATTCCCTTTTGTTTCCTATTTTAACATAAACTAGGAATCTGTGCGTCATGCGTCAATTATTCACTTCGATTTCATAGACTAGGACTCTCAGAGAACTGTTAATTAAAAGCCTTAAAACTTCGCCTTAACATTAAGCAGCTAAAACGTATTGAGTGGAAAATAGCGCTCGAAACGTTAGTGAAATACAGTCAAACTGCGATAACGAGACAGCAAAAGTTAAGGTGAAGCTTTTATTCAACTCAATTTTCTCACGTGTAAACCTCAAAGATTACTTGTCGGATGCTTGAATTCTCACCCTTTACTTGAATTGATTGCATGCAATCAAAAATTCAAAAGTTTAATCTTTTGAGGAATTTGTTGATCTTTGAATTTGTGTGTGTGTGCATAAAATGGAGTTTATAATCTCTTTATAAAAACCTTTTTAGAATTTGTTTTTACATTAAACATTTGCTCAGCTTTAAGCCACAAAGCAAACCCAATACTGGGTTATCAGATTTCTTTGTCGATTAATAAGTTTTATAGTACACATATTTCTGTCTTGAATATTTTACAGCTACGAAAAATATATAAGGAAGTTTTAGATTGCTGCTGCACTGAAAACTTAATAACAAAGTAAACCACTTCAGGGCCGTATTCAAGGGGGGTTGGGGGTTCAACTTCCCCCCTCCCCGAAATTTTGAACGCAATCAATTTTAGACTGTTATTTTCCTTGAAAATTATGAGTATCAAGTAATGAAAAGGGGGGGGGGGGGGGTGACGGTTTTGAAAATATAATTTTTTGGACAACAAAGGTTCCATTTGGGACACATTAACATTTTTGGAGGGGATTGAACCCCACATGACCCATACCCTACCTTACAAGCACAATCCCTGTTCAAAAAGACCTCTCAAGAACCTTCATCGTCTCTCGAGGACAGTTTTTCATCTGGAAGGAACTCTCTCCTTCTCCTCTCTGCTGGCCATCCTCCTCCTTCAGGCTTCAGAAGAAAATCTCAAAACTCCATCAGTCGGTTCGACGGAATTACAGTCTGCGCCGGAACCTAATCCCGAGTAACAGGAGGAAGCAGATATTTTAGGTAAAACGGCTCCCGAGAGAGAAAAACTCCGTCGTAACCTAAGGAATTAATCTAAAGAAGATTTAAGGCAGCTCTTTTTCTCAAGCAGTCTTAAAGGCGATCATCTGGCACTGAGTATTTTATTTTGTTCAAGGTCCTCTTTTTAGATTTTGGTTATTAGAGGTAAACATTATTTTGTTTAGTGTGTGATTAAAAGTTACTTGTGATTTTGTGAGGGTTCTTTTTTCAATGAAAAATGTTTAGTGAAAAGTATAACGGGAAAAAAATATATGTTTGATGTTACTTTTCAATTTTAGTAGATGTAAAATTTGAATAGAAAAATAAATAAATAAAACATAAATGTCAGTTTTTAAGTAATTGGATTAATAACTAATTATTAGTTAAGTATACTTTGTAAAAGTTATTCAAGGTGTAAATAATTTTAAAATCGTAACATTTCATGAAACAGCCGGATACGGAACAAGAAATATACCTAATTGATTAAACAAATTCTTCTGTTCAACATGCTGTATCCATTCCAATTTGTAGATTTTCAACAAATAAGTAGATTTTGGAAAAGTGTTTAGTTGCTTATGAAGGATACCTATGCATAAAAAAGGTCTAACTGTAAACGGATAAGGTTTTTATGGTAAGTTGCTTAGTACATACTTTTAAGCATCTAAGATTTGTAAGTAGATAAACAACAACTTAACTTAGGGCAGGATGTTTTAGTTCTAAAGGCACTAGTCAGATCAATATTTTTACACGCCAACTTAACTTGACCCTATGACGTCACTAACAAACAAAGTAGTTCCCATCGCGGTGTCTGAATTTTGTGTAAATGAAGAATGTCAATTTAAAATGTTTTGTTAAACCCATGTTTATATAGCGTCTTTTTATCACGATTTGCTTACCGAAACTCCTTTTAGCAACCCAACAGGCTTTGTGTTTACTCATTTCCCTTCTGCTTAGTGACCTACTGGGTTCAGGAAACATTGCTGTCGAGTATATTCTGAATATATCAATAAAACATTTTAGGTATAAAGTTTGTTATTTTAAACACAACTTTATAAAAGACAAAATAATTTTTGTTCGGAAATGTCGAGTTGGCAAGAGGAACGCGCCTTGCTTTAATCCCTTTTTGTAGATATTAATATTTTATACTTCAATAGTTTATTTATTACATTAATACTCATTGATAAAAAATAAAACTCTTAGTTGTTACATAGGGTGATGTCCTGTTTCATCCCCTTGATAATTTTATTACTATTTATTTGTGCGCTTTCGTCCCTTCCTTCAAATTTGGCGCAATCAATACAGTTTGGCTTCAAAAAAATTTTCTTTTCCCAGAAAGTCGCATTATTAGGCCGATATCCGTCCTTTTTTTAAATATCAATCTAAACAGCTCGTTTGTTTTCCCTGCACTCATTTGCCCGAATGTGTATTTTCCAAGTGACCAGTGGTCGCGGACAGCATAATACAAGGATAATTGCAACAATTCCATTGTATCAGATAATGATAATATACCAAGTCTATCAATATACTAATTTAGGAACTAAAAAAATCTTTTTAAAAAACACGTTTTTAAAATGTACTAAAAAGTATCAAATAATTTTTACAACTCCTTGTAAGACGAAAAACGTAGATATCAAGCATTAAGTATTTGATTCTCTCAGCACTCCTCATGCTGCTATTTTTTTTTTATTGTGTACAGATACATAATGCATGTCCCTACGTTTTTCGTTTTACAAGGAGTTGTAAAAATTCTTTCATAGACGAGTTCTACTGAAAGTTGAGTGGAAGTAAAATGTTCAAACCTTTCCGGTAGGAATATATAGTAAATTAATCCATTCACTGTGTAGTACACAGTGAATGGACTGTGTGTACCCAGGAATGTGTACCCAGTTTTTCATTTCAAGGCATTCATTAATCAGTAAAAACTTTAAAAGGAAAACTGATGGTAAAGATAGAATTTTAGTAAGAAATCATGGGAAATGAAGATGTTATGCAAAAGTTTTTTTCCTTTCAATTTTTATTGAAAAGTGTGTAAATTAAAATAATTTTTGTATTGAATCAAGACAAAATAAACTTAAGAATATCAACAAATTGAATGTGAATTAAAGTATTTTTATTAATTAACAGTGTAAAAAGTAACTGACAGGTAACACCTTGACATACATAATAATATTTTAAAAACGAAACTTTTTAATAGTTATTTATTTTAGTAATAATTTTAATAGGATATCCAAGAAAAAACTGAAGCGTAGCGTAACTAACAGTTCACCTTTTTTAGCGGTTTTATGTCAATTATGGTAAACTCAACACCCAGGGGATCAAACAGGAATAACCAAAAATTCATTTAACCCTAAAGGGATCAAACAGGACAATTTTTTACAAGGAGACGAATCAGGAAGAGACGAAAGAGGACTAAACCGTTACATAGTAGTAGTAAATTTCCATTTTCTCCATTAACAACTTTGCTTTCTGTGGCTATAGGTTATTCTTTAACCCTTTGATTAAGACAAAATAATGGAGGCAAAATTATTTTCTCCACAAAGCGTTCTAATGAAACTACAAACAATAGAGCTTCCAAATACCTCCCTCATCTATTCTTCCCAATCAGTTTGGCATTAGGCGGAATCCGAGTTGAGTGAGGCTTCCTTTGTAATTCAGAAATAACACCGACAGTTTTATACATATGTTGTTGTTGTTTTTTTTTTGGGGGGGGGGGTTACAGACTCCAAATATCTAGTTTGCTGCCACGTCGGAGTTCGGCTTCATATCAAAAACCGCAATTTTTTTTTTTTTTTGCTCCTTTTTTCCGATTTTAGCTTAAACGTATTTCAAAAACTATAATTTTTTTTTAAAGATTCGATCTTTTTCTTTCGATTTCAACGATAAAAATTCTAACTAAATCCAGGAAAGTATTTTTTCTCAATTTTTAAAAGTACTTCCAAATTGTTGTTAAACCACATTGATATAACCTATGGTGGCCACCTCTCCTTTTCTGCCTATACATATATGATGAGTTTTATGCATGAAATTGAGTAGATATGGTCGTTTAGGTCTAAAAATATTTTAAATTTAGCATGTAATTCAATGTTTTAGAAACCTTGGTTTCCAAAGCCAGAATGAAACCAAATTTATACAACACGCATTTTAAAGCATAATCAACAGTTTATGAAGAAAAACTGATTCAAATAAAAATTATTGATGTTTTTATTAGTAGCCGAAATTGGAAAATCGAAGATTCAGATTCAGTGTTGGTAAAGTGAACCCCCTAAATCCTCGTATAAACAAAATTTTCAAGTAAAGTTTGTAGAATGTACAATGTAGAATGTGTTACATACACTGAGTATTAGGATGTCCCAAAAAAACGCGACTTTTGAAATGTTTAACTCTCACCCCCTAAAAATGTTCTTTATGTGGATATAAGACTGTGAATTTTTTTAGAATTTTTGAAAAATATTTAGAGGTCCCCCAAGGTCATTGAATTTTCAAAAAATGGCCACAAAAAGGGTAAAATTTGACATTTTTCCTAATTTTTTTTAAAATAACCATTAATGTTCAAATGGTATTATTTTCATTTATTAGAGCTATTTATATTGTTTTAAACCATTTCTGTATTAGTTATCTGGGTAGGAAATAATACGCATTATTATTAAAATCAAGAAATGCGATATTTTTACCTTATGTGTTACACTATGCGACAAAAAAATGGGTCAAAATGCCACAGAAACTTTGAAAGCAGATTCTTATGTAAAATGACCCCCTGAATCCGAATCCGGCTCCCGTTTTTCTCCATCAGCCTCAGATTTTCGGGGAACAGCCCCTCCCCCTTTTTACGTTTTTCGACGACTTTATAACTTTGAACACGATTTTCAGGGTCAAAAAGCATTGTTTTAGTCTTCAAATTACCCCCCAGGAGACAAGAAAGGTTCAAATTAATAAAATATGAAAATTTGTAACAAATAGATAGGTTTAATGGGTAATTAACCCCATAAAAATGCAAATAAAATCGCTAAAAATAGTTGGATTCGTTATACCGTAATTATTCCACTTATTTTTAAAGGATCCTAACCGTTCCCCAAAAACCCAAATTTAATAATGATATGCAGCAATGATTTTTAAGAAAAGCGGTTCTCGAGTAAATAACGAAACGGTTGTTCGGGTTCCGGTTAAGGACATCCTGTCCTTAATGCAGCGTATTTTTCCTGATGATATTACGGCTTTATTTAAGCCTGTACTACTTACCACTACGTACTTCCAATGGAATTCCCATTTTTATAAGTAGGTTGACGGTGTAGCGATGGGGAGCCCGCTTAGTCCAGTCTATTCCAGACTGGATTCCAGGTTGATCCAGTCTATTCAATTCAACCCTCCCCCCCCCCGATTTCCAGTATTCGTCTACTTTTCTTTTAAACTCGTCCACCCCACTTGAGTTAACTATCGATTCAGGTAATGCATTCCATTTATCCACTACTCTATTAAAAAATAATGCTTCCTACAATCCCGTTTAAAACTTGCCTTATTCAATTTTAAACTGTGACCCCTCGTTCTATTACCCGTACAGAAATCTAGTCCCCCTGTGCCCCTTGTTTTAACATTTTAAAAAGTTGAATCAAATCCCCTCTAGCCCTTCTTTTCTCTAAAGTGAACATATTTAACATGTATCCCAATATCCTATTAGCTTTTTTACTTGCAGCTGAACACTGATGTTTCATTTTAAAGTCTTCATTTACTATCACCCCTAGATCTCTGATACTATCACCCTCTTTTATTTTATCCCCTTGCAGATAAAATTCAGCCCTACTATTGCTACAACCCATGTGCAATACCCGACATTTACAATTATGTTCAAGAAATACTTTCGCGCAGATTAAAGTAACTTTAGCATATTCTTTAGAGTTATCAAAAGGTAAAACGTTTTACTCCGGGGTTGATGTCAAGGGCATAGAATAAGCATAGAGGGATGGGGATTGGAGAAAATGCCTCTACGAGATCCGATCCAAGGCAGCGAATTTCATAATTTATTCATATTAAATTTATGAGGAGGAAGGTTCCTTGTTAAGCCCTTTTTCTCCCTCATGGAACTATATATAAGTTGTCACGTGACATGGTGTATTATGGTTTAAGACAGAGGCAGGAAGGCTTCTTTTTGCTTACAGCCTTTCCTAATATTGTAAAAATTCTGTTTGTGTCTGTCTTACTTGACGAAAGTTTATAAGTGAATCCTAGTATCAAACACCAAAACCGTTAAACGTATGTAAACCAAATCCAATCCAATCATTTTTAAAACTTAAGAACACACTCAGCATTATTCAACAAATGAAATATTTTATTGACAGCATACATGCATAAATACAGCTTCGATGATTCAAAATTCAATCACTCTTACAAATGTAACAGTAACACTGGTATTGAACTCACAACATATCATAGTGCAGCACAGCTATGGCTGAAAGACATCTAACATAGACTTAAACTAGACAACATTTCATTCTAAGTATGGCACTTAAACACAACAGTAATATATTGAACAAATGTTGCCATGCAAAGCCAGCTGAAAGTTTTATAGATATATTTCTCTGTTGAAATAGCTCAGTTTTTATACAAAGATTTTTGAAACATACTTTAATTTAGAACAGGCATTATACACATTTAAAAATATTTTGTACAGTAAAAATTCACTTTTTTTATTTACCTAAGGTAAATATATGGTACTGTTTCAAGTACCCACTAGGGTTGAGGAATGTCCAGGTGTTGAAATTATGAGCAACTTTTGGTTGTAGTAATACACATTAATTTTCAATATTAATTAAAATTATAAAACAATCAAAATGTGATTTATTATAACCGAGTACTGTTATAATTTATTTAAACATAGTCTAAGAAGCATTTCATGGCAATAAGCTAAAATCATTTTTTGTGTATAAAGTGTATCTTAAAAAGACTTTTTTTTTGGTTTAACAAAACCTAAAAAAGGTTGGTTCTGTTGGTTAGTTCTTAGCTTTACTCTTCTGTATATGACTTAGAGAAAGAATAATAAAACAAAAGGGTATGGCAACTTTGATCATTAGAAAAGGCAAGAAATATGAATAACAATACATTCATTCATCCAGTAAGAGTTTTGTTCATAAGAAGAAAAAAATAACACTAGGTGTATACAGTTTGGGAAAAAAAAACAAGGAATCACTTAAATTAAGACATTAAATAAAAAAACTCAAATGTAAAAGCAATTTTCACAGTGCAACATGAATAAATAATCCATACCTGAAGGGACTACTAATAATTTGAATTATCCAAAACTTCAAACAAAATTTTTCTTTAGCACTTTAAGTGGGTGCAAATCTCATCAATCGAACTTTATTTGCAACATTTTACAAATTTCACATGATAATATTTAAAAAATTAAAAGCAACACTTCTAGACCAAATTTGTTAACGTTTCCAGTTCTACTGAATGCTTGAAAAGATCATTCTATTAATTAGTAAATATTTATTAAAAAAGAACATGGTGTGTACTTTATACTCTTTGTATTTAGGAAAAAATGCATCAAGGTCAAAGGATTTTTCCACTCTCCCTTTCTCTGTTACCATGGTTTTGGCAAATCTAATCCCCCCTTCATGTCAAGACAGCATACGTTTCAGTAAGAAACCACAGTTTAAAACACAAAATTTACCGTCAATATTGAGTTGGTGAGTGGAAATTTATTGCCTCTCCATAAATGATGTGTAAAAATAAGAATTCCTACTTGCTGCATTGTTACAAAAAGGCGAGGTTTAAGACGTGACTTTGATAGCCTTATATTAAATACAAGGAGTACGCAAACTAAAAGCACCAACAATAATGAAGGAATTCACCTTTTTAATTTCTCCCCACAGCATGCTCTATATACCAAGCTGGATTTTTGCCAATTGGAAGCCAATATTGATTCAGGGGTTCTCAACTGGTCAGCAGCGACCAATTGGGGGTCATATTGTGAAAACAAAAGCAAAAACAGTTATTTTTTTTAATTATTCCTTCAAAAAAAGCACAAATGTTATATTAACTTCACAAATTTAACTTTCAATGTGTAGTTAATAACACAAAACTTGGTCAAGTTTGGAATTAAAATTAGAGAATGTGTAGTTTATTTCTGTAACACACAAAACATTTGTAGAATGTAGCAATTGGTATCAAAATCTTTAATTCAGCTGTGGGTATCTTTTTCTAATCCTTACTCACAATTTGTCAGCTCAATTATTGTTAAAAGTTAACTTCATTACCTGATCACTTGATAGCCCTATCATAAAGACAAACACAAAACACTAATAAAATTTCTAAATAAGTTAATTGTTAAGAGTAAAAACTCACCTTTATGGTATATTTGAAAAAAAAAAAAAATATTATCTGACATAATATAAATCAGAGAGGGTTGGCCAAATAGTCTTAGTCGAAAAAGGGTGGTCAAAGTTTCTAAAAGGTTGAGAACCCTTAGATTAGATTACAGCTAAGACCAAATTATTGAAACCAAAAAGTAATAGAGAAAACATTTTACAGTAGAACTCCAATTACCCGAATTGCTTTCAGAATTTAAGAAAAAAAAACTAAAACAGAAACCTACTGTTATGTTAAGTTAAAAAGCCCAAGATCATTTAAAAATGTGAAAAAGCTTCCCTTCTTTTGTAAAAACCAATCCATGGCTTGGATGACTGCAGCATCATTTACTGAGTGGTATGACGAATTTTCATCCTTGATGTAAAAAAGCACCAAAGATCTCTTGGAAATATAGTTTTTCTCCCATTTTCAAAAAACATACAATAATTAATTAAAATACTCTTTTTTCGGAAAAATTCAAACATCAGAATTTTTTATTATGCGAATGGGGTCTGGTCCCAATTGATTCGGATAATTGGAGTTCTACTGTATAAAACTTTTGAAACCATGCTTTCAACATCAGTTTAAAAGGAAGTTATCGAAATTGCCATGAAGTGGAATATTTTGAATCCTTATATTTGCACGAATAAAGTACAAAGTAATCAAAATTTAAGTAGGGAAAACAATACTTAAAAGATAACTCTCAAATACCAAAGCCACCTTCATAATAAACAATTGAAATATCATACCACAGCATATCTTAAACCAACTTTATCTTAATAAAAAATAAACTAACCACAATTTAAAAAACATTGTTTTTATTACATAAACAAGGAGCTGCCTTTAAAACATATAAAGCTGTCAAAAACTTACCTCACAATTTTGAAATGACAATATTTTATACACCTTGTCATCTTTTCAAAATTAAATGCATCATCATTATGAAACTTTTTAACAAATTATTCTCAATATTTTTTTCATATTAGAACATCATTTATTAAATTTATCATATGGTTACCTTTTAATTGTTTTGAAGGTATTAGAATAAGCTAAAAATATAAAACCACTGAAGGGGTCTAACATTTGATCTTTTGTAAAAAATAAGAATTATTATAATGGACTAAATAACAAAAAACTGTGTAAAAAAGGTACACTGTTAGCAAATAAAAAGAATAAGAATTTTCAAGAAAGCATTCTTGTACCACTAACAATGTTTTTTTTTTTTTTTAATATCTTCAAAAATACTATTTGTTAGTCATAAATGCAGAGAAAAAACATTTCTTATATTCTAGTTTTTTCTCTTAAAACTACTAAGTGAACAAATTAAATAAGTGGGGTTTTAACAGTGTGGTTCATACTGTGAAAATAATGTATTATGATTGTGCAATAAAGCTTAGAGAAATTTACAAACATGACTGAATGTTTTAGCCAAATCATTGGCATCCATTATAGTCCTTATGAGACATCACAGTTATTACAGCTTTCACAGAAAGCATTATTGTTTACTGCACATAGAAAATTGTACAGGTTATAAGTGAAGGTAATCTGTAACAGCTAATTTAAGTCTTCATTACTGTCACAAACAAAGGCTGAAAACATTTAATGAATCTAAAATAATTATTGGGACATTATACACCAATATATTTTATACAATAAAAAAAACTAAACAGATGAAGTACAAACACTAAATATAAATATGTACAAAAAGTAAAAAGGAATTTGATTCGACAATATATTAAATATATTATAAATAAAATACATCTTACAACTCTAAACATTTGTGCAAAACTCAAGTTTTTTCCTTAAAAATGAGACAATGATATGCTTTATGCCAATGCTTTTAATTTAACAAGAAAATTTTTAACAAGTTGAAACTTAAAAAAATATTTTTTGTAATAAAAATCAATGTTTAAAAACAGTTAAAATTTTCGATAAATTTTGTAAATTTAAAACAAAATTATTTATAACAAAAAACTAAAGCAAGATGATACAAGAAATTTGTGAGACTGAATAAAACCCCAAACACCTGAAACGAAAACGTATAATAATGTCAAAACATGAAATACCTGATATGTATAGATCTGATTCAAGCCTTAAAAATATAGCATGCACATTTTTACACACTATACATAAATTTCAGATATTCTATATTAGTTGGTGAGATTGTAATAATTAATTTAATCAACTATTAGTTGAGTCTTTAAATATTCAACTCTAAATTATAATCATTGTTGTTTAACCCTTTCAGAGCTAGACTGCCCGAGATTGCCATTGAATAATATGGAGAATTTGGGGCGATCAGGACTGAAAGAGTTAATAACATAACCGTTAAATATTTCTATTAATAACCAACAGAAACTTTTCCCTGAAGTATTAAATACTACTAATAATAAAACACCTCAAAGTGATTCTAAAATTGATTCCATCAAGTAATATACTTTTAGGTCAGAAAATAATAAATTTTGCACAAATGTTTGTCACAGAGTCTAAACCAATTCATTAACATTGAGGAAAAACATTTTTATGTACACAAAATTCAATGAATGTTACATTATGATTTGGAGTTTTGTGGCCACCAAGAGATCACAGGGCTCTTTCCCAACACTGTTCCATCGATGGAACCCTTTCTGATGCTTTAGTAGATTGTCTGCAAATAAAGTCACCAAACACAACAGAAGGCTTCCAAAGCAGAGGTAGGCCGAGTACTATGAGCCATGAGAAAGGTCCCTCTCAAGCCACAGGGGTATGGGCTGGCGCAGTTTGGTGAGCAGCTTCGACAGAGCAATGTTGTGGGGCAAGTAGTATGCCTTGAGGAACTTCTCCGTTGGTGGGTCCATCGGCGGATACATCCGTCCTTTACTTCTTCCGAGGCACTTGGTATTGTTATGCTCTTGACTCACTTGGCAAAAGAAGCCCTTCTTGGGATCAAACCTGAAAAGAGACCAGATTTAATATTTTTTTATGCCTGCATTCTGGTTAGGTTATCTGCCTACAAAGCTGAGGGTTCCATTCTCATTTAGTCATGGATGTTAATTTCTGTCACTATGGAGATGAGGGAATAGTAAATTGTAAAAAATAAATAGAATTCCTTTAATAACTGAAACTCACACAGCTACACTGTGGAGAGGGAATCTGTTTATAAATATCCATTGCATGATTTAGAAAGTAGAGAAGTAAATCTTGTTTGGCATGCTATTACCAAGGCTGAGCCATTAAAAAAGGAATGAATATATGTAATGTAAAGTATGCTTGAAAAAAGACAATAAAGAAAAGATACATATTAATATTACAAAGAAAAGAGTTTGGTGTCTGGTAAAGGTAATATTTTTCAGTAAAAGTATTAGTAATAGCAGATTTAGGTAATAGAATGGGAAAAAATCATTGTCTAAACAAGCCTGATGAGTTGGTAAGATTGTTTTAATGTATTGTGCATCATTGGAAAATGTTTATGATTGCTGTGTAGATTTTTCTTTTATTGTCACAGTATGTACAGTTTTTATATATTAAACCTAACTAATATTACACCTTTTATTATTATTATAAACACTTCCAAGTAATGAAATTATCATAAATAAATCAGCATGGATAATAAGATTCTGTACCGTAAATGATCCTTGTAATTAAGGAGAGGTTTGATTTTCAGGAACTGTTGCACTTTGCTCATTACAGAAACTGGATCCGACTTCAGTTCTTCTCCATCAATTATCAGCAACTGCACAACAAATGTGATACATTATAGTTTAAGATATATCTCAGAGTACAACACTGAAATCCATTGAGTAGATCGACTGTCCTTTTAACAATTTTTTTTCACAAAAATTAAAAATAGCTTTCAAAAAACAGATCCTTAAAAAAGATTTAACTATTTTTTATTAATAGTTTTATACCAATAGGGTTTTTAAATTTTTGGATAATCTTACCCTTTTTGAACCTAAGTATTAAAATAAAATTTTACAACTAAGCCCAATACATTATCAATTAACAGCCATATTCACCGGTAACTTGGCCTGTGGTTAACCAAGATGCAAACCTCTGATTGGCGGAGAACTAGTTTTCCTTCTTTAACTACCAATCAGAGGTTTGAATCCTGGTTAACCACCGGTCAAGTTATCGGTGAATACGGCCGTTACTGTTTTCTAACTTTTTATTAATTAATTTTACAACTTCAACTTTTCTCAAGAATAATTTATTTTTCAAAAAACTAAAATCAGGATCAACCCCTGGAATGGTAAAACTTCTAAAACATGTAAAGCAATAAACGTTTACACTGGAGTGATGCTAAATTGTAACTAATGTGAATACAATGAACATAACATTTTATTTTTAACATTGGGATTTGTTGTTTTTGTTTTCATGTGTATTTTATGTTACCTGCTGTGGAGAGTAGAATGAGAGCCATCGGTCCAAGTGCTGAGCATACATCCCAGGCATCAGGCACCGGTTCCGCAGCTCTCTGAGGGCCCGATGACCTTTGTCGCCCGTCGACACCACCTCCTGGAAGCTGTAGTTCAGGGCAGTCGGGTCTTTATGGCTACGCATGTGCTGAAGAGAGATTTCACTATAGCTTCTTAAAAACTTAGGTAACTGTTTCATGAACTTTTTTTTAATTTGAGAGTGCTAGTGCTTAAGTTGGGTATTTCAAGCCAGAGATGTCCAAACATTTAAGCTCTTTTGGCCTCATTAGAGAAGAAAACTTTTAGTTTTTCTATACTATTTAATTTAAATTTAAATAAAAAAGAATTATCTTAATAATAAGCAACCTAAATTCATGTTGTGAGCCTCATATAATCAGAGGAGGAGACATCCTTGTTCTAACTTTTAGAACAAGAAAAACCAAATATCAGGGATATGTTTTAAAATTGGTATTCAATATAAATTAATAAATGTGTTATTACTTCAAAATAAAAGATATTGCTACAATTTAAAAGTGGCTGAAGCTTAGCATTCTAATTAGAAAGTGAAAAAAAAGTCATTAAAATCTACCTGAAACCATGAGTAGGCTCTTTTAGTTGGACTTATTAAAATGCATATTATCTTGGCAGTTGGTAACAAAGCATGGGCTCGCATTGGCACCAAGTCTCCATCAAAATAAGTAGCACTTTTCTCAAACAAGTATTTATCAGTTGAGTTCTTAGGCACAGGGAAAAAGTTCATGTACCTGGGATTTTAGTGAAAGAAGTAAAATTTTTAAAGCATATCAATATACAATGAAGAGAAAAAATGTACACTTATAGACGAGTACACAGAGTACTACAAAGTGACATGACAATGACTTAAGTCTGAAGGTATGCTGGAGGAAATTCACACCATTAATTCTGAAGGGCACTCAATAGGGGATGCACAGAGCCATAAGGAAGAAGAGAAGCATAAGAGATGGAAAACGGCATCTCCGAAATGGTGATAAAATTTGGATTTTCTCATATGACCATTGTACAAGTGTACTGGGAAGAGAACTATTAAACGGGTGAGATGTGTAAATCTTCCTCAAATTGGTGCAAATTGCAATACTTGGGCTTCCAGAAATGCCAGCACTAAACTTTGCAACAATTTGAGAAAGAGAGAGAGAGTATCCAAATTTGAGAAAGAGTTTGGCTGGTTTATCACCTTAAATGGTTTTCTTTATTTCTTTTATGATCTTTTTCAGACTGCAGAGATTTGATGTTTTACTGGATTCCCGATATTCACTGTACACTTGTGAAATAGCCATAAACGAAAACCTAGATTTTATGGTTAATGTTTTACCCTTTCTTGTGACCCATATGAACTGCTATGAACTATGTTTATGAACTGCCCAGCAGAATTTATGGTGTGAATCTCCTCCAGCATACCTTCAGTGAAGTGATTTGAGGTGAAGTTTATATGTTATAGTGTATTGTTTCAGCTATAATAGTATGTGCTGCTTGAAATGGGACTGGGGGTAAACTAACCATGGTGATCAGACATTGCTCAGTAAATAATCAAGTATTATACCTTGGACCTAAGGAGAGCATTGTACCTTACACTTAACTACCTTGAGTTACTTCCTTATACTGACTTTTATTACATTGGTATTTTAATTTTAGCAGGATTGGATTTAGTTTCATGACTAACATCAATTTTAAGTGAAATCTATAATTTTGTGAAAAAAAACCCCAGTGCTTTAAAACTTTTATGCTCAAAAGTCCTCCAATCAAATCTATAAGCATATAGATCTGGGTGGTTCAATGCACACTTGTTCCTAGAGTTTTTCACAAACATTTTATTTAAGTTTAGAGTTTTTTTGACATAGGTCTAAAAGATACATACAACTGAAACCAAGGTACAATACCAGTGTTGTACCTTGGACCTAATTTCAGTTTTTTCTTTCATTAATTACATAGAAATACTTAAATTAAAATTTAAAAAAAAAGAATTGCGTAAGAAAAGCTAATAAAGTATTGAGGGAAAGTTGTTTCAGCAGTGTATTTTCAATAATTAAAAATACAGGGTAAAAAGTAAAAATAGGTCCAAGGTACAATAACTTCCCCCATACTCTTTGAAATACTCCCTGGGCTTGTCCCTAAATTATCTAGTTACAGGATAAGTGACTTAAAAGATATTCACCTCATCAATAAATATATATCAATCATATATAAAGCTATTAGTATCATAAACATGACCTTTTCAAAGTCTATTCAGTTATATTTGTGCCTATTTTTTTATATTTTTTGCACCTGTCCTGATTTTAATATTCATGCACATACAAATCATTAAAATCCCTAAGTTGTAATGTTTTCCCGTCAAGAAATTTGGCACTCTTTGTATCTTAATTTATGTAACAGCAACAAAAGAAGTTAGTATAATTTGGAGAACCCTTCATTTACTCACCAATCTAAACCTTTATAATAATTTCTTCCATTGAAAAATTGGACTTCTTCAAATGTTTCTGGACTAGGATAATTGCTCACAATGGCAGGATGCATTGAAAGAAAGGTATACAATGCTGTGGTACCTACAACATTGACACATTTTGAAAAGATCTGGGATGAAGCATTGCCTGAGCATTGAATACGAGGGTAGTTTGAAAAGTTCTCGGCCTCACCCAGAACACGCTCACTAATTCGCGCGAATTTTTTTCTCCAGTTAGAACAACTCTTCAAATGAGCCTAATTAAATTTTTGGGTGGTTCTGATCAGAATTCTACTGTCGGGAATTTTTTGAATGAGTTAAGGTGAGCTTATTTTCAATAATGGAGAAAAGAGAGTATCGAGCTGTTATAAAATTCTTTTTAAAAGAAGGGATATCACCAAATGAAATTAATTCTACCATCTTAAATGTGTAAGGAGACTCTTTTCCTTTGTTTTCCCCGTGAAAGAATTAGAGTTGAAGCTTTAACATGGTTGCAAGAGTGTTCTTAAGGAACCATGAGAAAAACGTTCAAAAAGAGCCGCCATACCGAAAATCGTCGAAAAGTGCCCTCTATGATTTTAGAATAATGATGAAAGAAGGTGGGGACATTTCTAATAGTCTAGGGATTGCAAAGGAGCGCATAAGTTATTTTTTGCACGAGGAATTGCGCGTGAAACCAATTTGGACTACATGGGTGCCGCGAATCCAAATTGTGGCTCAAAAATGCATTGAAATGACAACTTCATTGCGATTTTTGACGCGATTTACACAAAATAAAAGCGGTTTTTTACGTCTATATGCAGAAATAGACATAACTTAGAACTTTTAAGTAAAATAATAATCAATGCAATGGATAAAAGTCAGTTTTTCAGCACCAAAACGTGCTATCGGCTAGAAAATTCATGGCGTAAGAATTCTGGGATTTCAGGGAAATTTTGTCAATGGATTTCAAGGAGAAGGGTATGAATATAATAGCAGAATACTTATCTAAACTGTTGATGAGAATACCCGAGAAAAAAGACCCATTTAGCAGATTAAAATGCCATTTTTCATTAGAACAGTGCTTCTGTTAACAAACGTGTTTTTGCGGTGGGAAAACTGAGGGATTTGGGTTAAAAGTTTTAAAAGCACCTATCCTATTACCCAGATTTGGTATCTTCACACTTCCATCTCTCCTCCAAAGTGAAAAATTTTCTCTCTGGTCACCGTTTTTCTTCGAATTAAGAAGTAACTGTGAGATGAATAGGTTTTTTCACGAAAATCTAGAACAACCCCCAAAAGAACGTAAAATAAGACAGGACTGTCGTTCTAAGAAGTGAGGCAGCTTATAAGGAGGCAATATTGAAAAATAAACCATTTTTGAAACCATAAGTTGTCATTTTCATAGTCAGGCCGAGAACTTTTCAAACTACCCTCGTAGATTGGATAACAGTGAACAGTTGTATAATTGAATCCATAATGTAATTAGAAATGAAAGAAAATACAACTCACCAGTTTTTTGAGGGCCTATCACAAGAAATTTGGGTAGCTGCTCACACGATTTAGCTTGTGACCAGATAGCCTTGTGTCTTTTGTCATTACAAGGATTCTGTATGAAAAACACATAAAGTTAAAACTAAAAACTGACTGAAAATATAAGCTGGAATTTAAGATAATTAAGTTTGATGAACTTTTAAATGCAAGTCTTTCATCTATATATTTTTTTAAAAATTCTTTGCTTAGAATAGAATAGAATTTATTTGGACACACAACATACAATAAACATACCTTTTAACAGAAGCCACAACAACATTCACAATAATGCACACACCATATAAAAAAAACAAGCACACAAAATCACAGCCTTTGTTAGGCTTAGGTGTAAAGCTCTTTCCTTGTGTATTCCAGAGTGCAAAGTTACTGGTTAACTACTGGTCCAGATAACACATTTTTGGTATAAAACTTCTGGATTCTTTAGAAAATTCAGAGGAAGTTTTTTGTTTAAAAAAAATTATTCCCAATTTTAAAATATTTTCATTTTTATTAGATTACAAATAAGGTTGCAGCTACATAACAAGCAACTGTAAAACAACTTATTATCCTTCCTCCAATCAAAACGGCCAATTCACACTGAACTTTACGATGAAACAAATTAATTTCACATTTTAAAAATGTACTTTAAAGGACCTTTCTTAGGATCGTGAAGTGATCCAAAGGGAAGCGTAAGAAAGCAGTTAAAAGGGGTTGGCAAGCGATACCGAGAAGGGCGCAGGAGCTCCCTAATATAAATAAAATGTCTTGGTTTAAAGGGGCAATTTCTCCTCCCTGCATTCTTAGCCCATGCCCAAAACTAAATGAAGTAAACAAACAAGTACATAGACAAATACAACAGTATTAAACGTGTGTGCTAACAAGAGGGCTTGAAAAAGGATTCGAAAAATAGAACTTACCATCCACAAAGGATCTGATTCTTCTGGATAGGTTTGAAAATACTTATCAGCTAGTTGTAGAGGTGGTAGAGTAATCAGCTGCAAATTTGTCCAACACTGAACAAACTTAATTACAGATTCAAAAGTATATAGAGCAAGTCTATCATTACCATAATTTGATAAGTGAGTCATGAACACATTGACCTGAAAAAAACTTTATTTTAGGTACAAAAAATAACTATTGTACATACACAAGCTATATATCCATGTTCATAAACATATGTAATTTCATCCATTGCTACTCAAGCAGATACTGATTTCCAAGGTATGAAAATTGTGATGTAATATTTGGTTCAATACAAGAGTTTTCAAAAAGGGGAAACGAAAATGTGAGTATGATTTGCAAGGATGTTGTATAAATCATCTAGAAGTGGTACGATGTAGTTTGTGAATAGTCCTAAAGCTAGGTGCAAACTGAGAAATTTTAAAAATAGGTTAGACGTTTTTATAACCAAATTTGAATGAAACAACTTGTGCTAATATCATGGTGGGAATTTTTGAGGAAGAATAAATAGGTTACACATCTCTATTTGCAAATAATGTCAGTATGCTTACCAAATAACATGAATGCAATTTTTTCATATCCTGTTCTATCTGGATGAAAATTGCTAGGAAGTATCCAGATAAAAATATTTTCATGTTGGCTGTTTATATATAGGTTATTTGATCAAATGTTTTTTAAATTTGCTAAACATGGTAAAATGGTTCCTGTATGACTGAGATTTGTCTATGACTTATCATACTGGGGTCACATGTATCTTAGGGTTGGCCAGGAAAACACAGAGAATAAGTTTATTAAGTTTAAAACCAAGTTAAATATCGAAGCATTGATTATTGATAATTTAAATTTAAAAAATGAAATCCTCTGATTTTTTCATGATTTCCAGAAATTAAAACGAATGGGACACAAAACAACTGGATTATGGATTCATTCTGTGAAAACCATATTGAGAAAGAACTTGCTTATGATATGAAAGAGGAATTATTTGAAATTGGGTCCTTTATATTTCAAAAAATGAGTCAATACACTATTTTTAAGATTCAGTACTTCAAAAAATTTCTAGGGGATTCCTCCACATCTTCACTATTTTAGTATACATCCCTGAGGAGTCAGCTTAAAAATTTAATAAATGAGACAAGCCTCAAACCCTTTCTTTTACATATTAAAAATAAATTTAAAAAACATTTTTAACTTATCATGAGTATTTAGAATTGGTGTGTTAAAAAATATTTCCAAAACCCCCTTGCGGACCTGGAAAAAGTGCCCGAACCTACGAACCTGGTTCGGGGGAAGCTCCTACCAGCTCCATAGGAGCAATGCATTAGGTTCGGGTAAATTTTATTAGGTTCGGGGGAAGGTTACAACTTTTTCCAGGTCCGCCCCCTTGAACTAATTCAGGGTCTGACAGCATCCATCCTCTCATTAAATCCTTGATGACACAAAACAAACGCCAGAATTGCATTTAGAAAAATAAGCACAGGCCATAATTAACTATGTTAATTTATGGATGAACTCAAGCATGAGGGGTACCCTTGCACATATTACTTACAACCTTTTAGGGTATGATTACAAAATAAGTATAGAACTAATGTCTTAGACACTTACTTTTATAAAACATTACAAAATAATACTAAATGATAAATTTTAAACAATGGAAACGTCATATTTATTTAATTAAATAAAGTCTTACATTCAAAATTTAAAACCTGTCTAGATGAACCAAAAATAAACTTACTGGGTTGTAAACAAAAAGATGAAATAGCTCTCCACCTTTAATACTGATGAGAGGGGAGCATGAGATATGAGGAGGAGATATGAGAGCATGAGGGGTACCCTTGCACATATTACTTACAACCTTTCAGGGTATGATTACAAAATAAGTATAGAACTAATGTCTTAGACGCTTACTTTTATAAAACATTACAAAATAATACTAAATGATAAATTTTAAACAATGGAAACGTCATATTTATTTAATTAAATAAAGTCTTACATTCAAAATTTAAAACCTGTCTAGGTGAACCAAAAATAAACTTACTGGGTTGTAAACAAAAAGATGAAATAGCTCTCCACCTTTAATACTGAGCTCCAACTTCTCAGGACCACCTGGATACTTGTCCAAAAATATTGTATGCGTATACAAACCACAAGTTTGTCTTGGAAGAACCTTCAAGGGAAGACAAAATTAATTATTGATATTACAGTAAAATCCTTCAATGGCAGTAAACCTCCTTTCAAACAGATGAATCACCAATTATACAACATTTTTTATAAAATTCCATTAAATTTCAAACATGGTCATTTTTTTTCCCCAGTGTTAGAGGTGTTTGATAGCCTTTGAAAGTGAATATGCAACAAATAAAGAAGTGGATTCAACTCATTGTTATGGTCTTAAAAACCCTGTGACCTCAAGATGCTGAGGCTGAAGACCGTTTTTTATTTTGAGTTTGTTCCAGTTCTTTTGCCCACGTAATTAAACAAATTGCAAACATAATTGATCAAAATATTGGAGATAGTTTGAATTTTCTAAATGGAAGGTATTCATAATTTAAAATTTTACTTGTCATTTATCCTTAAAATGTCTTAAGTTCACTATAAATTTTTAAAAGAATGTTTTTACAACTATTTTAGAAATCAAGATTTTTCATGCCAAAGCCAGTTCTACAAGACAGTGCAGATAACCCATGAAGGCGTACCATGATGTTTCTGTGGATGAAGCCCCTGCGCAGCCGGGCTGGCCTCAGGTGAGGATACTCCTCGGTGCTGGTCACCCGCACATTCCATATCCGCTTCCAGGCCTCGTAGAGGGGTTCGTGGACCGGGTACACTCCAGAATGGTGAGGAGCCACTGAATAGCCAGAATCATGTGGAATGTTGTGTTTCTAAAATATATTCATTCTTTAAAGCTTTTCATACTCAAGTGTATCACCAACTTGAAAAATTGCCACAGCCAAAATTATATTTTATGTGTGTGAGAAAAGAGAAAACAAGCAAAGGTTTCAATGCAAAAAATTATTCAAACAGAGCACCACAGCTAAATTTGCTGATATAATTTAAAATTTTACTTCACTTGTCATTTCTCATTAAAATTCCTGAATTTCACTATAAATTTGAAAAGTGTCTACAAATCTGATCTGGATTATCCAAATAAACAAATTTTTATTGTACATAAAACTCCATAAGTCACCTTAGCAAATTCTCTATTCAGTTTCATCTCCATTTCCAGAGCAGTAATGTTTTCAAAGAGGTGAGGTTGGCTGTGACTCCACATATGGCAAAACCACCAAAACTCTTCAGCATGTTCTGAAACAAATTTCATACATTCTAATACAAAACTAAAACAGTTAACTAAAATATGAGGTATACTATAAAATATGCAGGTTTAGATTGTATTGGTTAGGATTTTATTGCTTTTACAAACTTTTTAATAAAACTGGCATACTTTAAAAGCGTAAAACTACTATTTTTTTAAGTTAACAATAACAATTTTTAATTTATTGAAAGTAGAAAATGAGGCAAACAGAAAAGTTCAAAGAATTGTTAAGATTATATAGTGAAAAGTTCTGAAAATTTTTATGCCCTCAAAATTACACCATAAAATGTCAACTTTACTAAAACTTTGTTAGCAATTAAAAATAAACACAAAACTAATTAGCCTAATTTAAGATATAAAATGAAAAATACTTGACCTACCCAAGAGAGGTACATAGAAATACTAGTAAACATTTTACAGTAATTTGACTAAAATTTAGCAGGTGAAACTCATAATATAGATGCTGGTAAAAACTGACCTACTAACATATCATCCCCAGTATTTTCTTCAGAAGTTCCTTTGTGATAAAATTTTCCTGAAAACCCGAGGTTGAAACGAAAACCAGGTACTGTCCTTTTAATTCTGTTTTGTGCATTAAGCAATGCCTAAAATAAGAAAAACAGTTACAAAATTGTCATTGTTGTATTTGTAGAAAACATCAGCAAAAGAGAAACTTTAAAAAACTAAGATGCTTAAAAATCTAAACATAAAAATTGCCTAAAAAACTTATTTGCAAAACATTAAATAAAAAGTTTCATTCAAACAAAAAATTTTAATGATGAACATAGTACATATTCTAAGTAACACAACCATCAACACTATTCAATAAAGATAGTTCTATGATGAAGTCCAGGTAAATTAGAGTAAATTATATAAAAACCACCTCTACCTACAAATTTCTGAGAGGGAAACTTACAGTGACATCAGCTGGTTTCATTCTAGTTGCTTTTTCTCCCACAAAGATATCATCAATGTCAATGAGAATAAACCTTTGGAGAGGAAGGCTAAGTTTACCATGTGAAAGAAAGGAAATCGCATCAAGGAACAAGAGACGATGAATCCAAAGTTGGAAACCATTTCCAAACAAAACTCGAGATATGCCATCAAAACTTCCATGGTCCTGAAAAAATATGTTAAAGGTTAAGTTCAAAAAGGTTCATAGCACTTCTACATTTGGGTTGCCAACCTTTTCTAGATAGCTTCAGGGGTCCAGAAAAAAAATTTCAGGAGTTTTTATGTTACTTCAGGAGTAGCGCGAAAACAGTATTTTACAAGAATATAACTTAAAAAGGAATAAAAATTTAATTAAGCTCTATCGTATATCAAGAAAATATTTTCATGCAATTTTTAAATAAATGAACCTAACAGATTTAAATTTAAAAAATAAAAAACAACCTTATACTTTCAATAAAACTGTAAGTAATCATCAATAGTTATTCTGACTCAAAATGTATAAATTGAGCAGAAAATGAAAAACTAACACTGACAGGAGTAAAAACTTTAGCTCAAGAAGTTTAATTTCATACCCAAAAAATTACCCATATGGAAGATTTTGTAAGACTTTCTTTCTGATAAATTTAAATAATGCTTAAATAATATTATTTAAAATTTAAATTTTACTTTAAAATTTTCATATACCCTATATCCTCAAACCTTGTAATTCTTTATTTGATATTAAAACTCTCAAGTTCAAACTATAAATTTCTATTTGCCTTCTTGCAAACAACAAGAAATTACTCTAATATTTTATTTTAATTTGCCAGCTAATTATTGGACACATTTGAACTACAATAAGTGAACATTTTCCCCAAAAACAAGCATTAAAAGCCAAGGTTATTGACGCTAAGTCGCGCGCGATCGCGAACCGTCCGTCAAGTTGTTTTTTCTGCCCGTGACCACGCCATCAAAATGCCAACTTTACAGGCAAACATCCGGAAGCATGTATGAAAATTCGGGATTTTTTCAATCGGGAATTTTTTAAAAATATAGGATTTATAGGAAATATAGGCTGACTGTGACCCCTGGCTCTACTACTATTCGGCGCGGGCCGTTTCGGCGCCAGAAAAAAAAAATTATATATATATATATTTTTCTTGGTTTCGCGCCGAATCGTCCCTCGAAACAATCCGGACATTTTGATACCAGAAATGTGTCATTCGTCTCCAAAAACTTTTTTAGGATAGAGAAATACCTTGATTATTCAAATAGTTTTTGTTCCAGTTCGTCTGGATAAATGAGGTTGTCCTGTATGTATGGTCAAATGCCCAAAAAAGTGGAGAACTCTCTTTTATCCCCATAGTAAGCAGAAACTTTTAAACTTAAACAAGAAAATAGAGCAGCAGAATTTTTTTGGTAGCATCAAAAGAGTGGAAATTTTTCGAAAATCAAAAGAGTTGGCTAATTGGGAAGTCTTGCTTACATGCACAACAGTAGTGAGCAGTGGGTCTATTCCTTTGGAGGCGAGAGAAGAGAGGTAGGTTTGTGAGCGCGCAGATGCAAGGGCTTCATATGTGGAATGGTTGGGCTGGAAGACTGTCCAATCAGAGCCTGGAATGTTGCCATAGAACACCTCACCGGCGCGCGTGAGCCTCAAGACAGACGACTCCCCATTCAGGTGATAGTCCCGGAGAGCCATGTTGGTGTGAACATAAAGTGGAAAGCCTGGAAAAGACAATTCAAAACACAGACATTCAGCAACTTTTTTATGGATGCAATAAAACTTATACATAATAACTTTATTGTTTTTATGGAATTTGTTTGGAATGAGATGCTTTATTTATAGTACTGTGACATTACATTTTTAGGATTGACTCATTAACTCTTTCCATACGGGAACGGCAGCAACCGTACAGCAAATGCACCACCGTTCCTTACGGGGCCCTTCCGAAAACCTGTTCTCCAAACTCCTGGTCGGCCGGGCTTTTCTCGACCCCCCGGTTCAAACCCTCCTTCTTTTATTACCCTTTTTGTCGCGGTGGTCACTATCTCAGAACGGGATCACTTTTCCCCGTGGGGTGGGCCAGTTGGCTCTGTTTTGACTGCGGAGTGTTTTCGGATTCTATAGTAAGATGAGATCGTTTATGAAGATTTTAATTTCATAAAACTTAAGAAATTATAGTGATCTTATTTTATTGCAGGAAATTAGTTTATTTCAAAATACAACAAAAAAAGAAGAAATCAATAAAACCTCTAAGAATAAAATCAAAGCAATCGTTTTAATCAGATTTTTAAATGGATAATAATACAACAAAAAAATTAAAATCGATTAAGATTATTTCTACTTGTTAAAAGAGTAAATGATTTTTATTAGCAACAAACTACAATTGTTTTCACTTAGAATCATTACTTACCCAATTACCCATTACCTAAACAAGGTTTTGGGAACATAATTACATAAACTTTTGTTCTAAAATCATCTAAAACTTTCCTTACAGTTTTTAATACTTTGTAAAGAATTTTTTATCAGGTTTTTAAAAATCCGATTTTTTTAGGTCTTAATAAAACTTTCTTTATCTACTTTGGTTAATGGCTAATATATTCTATAAATATTCTACAAATATATTCGTATTTATTATAAAAACTATTAAAAATAAAATTATAATTAATTTCTTAAAAACATTATTTACGAAATGTACTTTTAGAAAGCTCTTGAGTTTTTTTTTTTCAAACGCGTTATAATTTTATTTGTTTTAAATTGCCACAAACAAGTTACCATTCATCGTTTATATTCAAAAGTCCTTCTCGCTCGCTATTTGAACTTTCTTTCTGTAAATTTTAAAAATCTAAATTAATCAAATTTTAATCTAAAAAAAGATTTTAATTTAAAAAAAGATTTTTCAATCGGAAAATTTTTAGTACCTCAAAGCAATACATAATTTTTTTTATATCATTTCAAATTCGTTGTCTTTCAAACTGTGATAAAGTTAGTCGAAAAGTTCAAATTAGTCGAGTAAACTTGTATTTTTCACATGAATTTTTCTATTTCATAAGTACTAATATTAAATAAATTATAATTATCAATTTGCAAAGTAAAAGTGTGAACGTGAACGAAACTTGACAAAACCATGCGGCCGAGCAAAACATAAACACCAGAAGCCCACACCGACCGCTGCCCACCCAAGCCGGAGGAGTCCAGATAAAAAAGTCATTAGGGGCGCCATAAATCCGAAGGGGAGCTCCCGCTCAAAAGGGGGAGTGTCGGGCCGGGTCAGGTCTCGGACGACTGCTTTCCCAACCGTTAAAATGCCGTTCCCGTATGATGCTCGAGAAGTGGTTTTCAGAGCCCCCGTATGGAAAGAGTTAAGGTAATATATTGCTGCAAAATGAAGCCCCAAGTGGCTCCCTATTTATGAAAAAGTATTAAAATAAATTACAGTAAACATATACACATCTCCTAAGCAGTGCAGTATTTTTTTCACAGCAAATTTACATACTTCATTGATTCACATCATCCATTTAACTTGCTGGACAATTATTTAAGAATATTTACTTTCAACCTTAACATAACCTTTAATATTTAACATTTAAGTTCAAAACTTAAATGAAGGAAACTTATTTTTACATTCAAATAAAGCTAATGTACCAAAATTTCTCTAGTACCTTTCAACTGAGCACCTACAAATGTTTCTTCTTGAGCTTTCATAAAACCAATAATTCCAACATTGTATTCACGGCAGTATTTGTCTAGAAGCTCACGATTCCATTTGTTCATGTGTAAATATTTTTCAATATTTTCAAATACTAAAACAGCAAATTTTCCTTTGTCCAGATTTGTAAGAAGAGGCAAACTTTTACCAGCTATTTCCAGTTTGAACCTAAGGGGGAGAAAAGTAAGATAAAATATTTCTCAGACATCCTTGTAATTGATTGGATAACTATCATAATTTCCAGTAGGTAATCTGTGGCTTATGCGTGTTTAAAAGTGTAAAACTAATATCCGTGGCTTATCTGCCAAAGCGACTTATCTGAGTGAATTTGGTTACTTTTACTATGCAGAAAGTTAAAATTTTTGCTTGAGAAACTCATTTATCCTTTTGTTCCGGTCATTTACATGCTTATAGTCTCTTTATTTCGTATTAACCCTTTCAGTCCTAGACGCCCAAAATTTTCCATAGGATTCAATGGCAATCTTGGGTGGTATAGGACTGAAAGGGTTAACGATACTGATGTATAACAGTATGATAATTCACGCACTTTTTTATTAATTTATTTTTACTTACAGTAATGATTATAACAGTAATGAAAAATATTGCAACTTAAATAATTGTTCAAGATTTTTTATTAAAATAATTTTATACGGTGTTGCTGCTTATCTGACGAAATTTTATTATTTAAATGTTAATTATCTTGTCTGTGGATTATTTATCTGAATTTATCAAGATCACACTTATTACATCAAATACAATATTCCAAACTGACCATCAATACCCATGAGTAAATATAATACAAGCATTTAAAATGAGCATCAAAGTAATATTTCTGTACATCAAAATATCATAACCTCTAGAATTCGGTGTTCTTCCGTTTAATCCTTTTTTAATAAGCATGGTTGAATATATATTCTAAATAAAAATTAAAATTTAAATATTAATTAAGGCACAAAATATATTTTAACATTCATTTTCTTATATGAAACAATAAAATAATGGCTATAATTTTATGAATCAAGCAGATGTCAGTAAAATTTATGGAAAGATGTATCTAGAGGTAGAGTAAGAGTAAGAGTTTTTCATTAGAAAGTTGAAATTATTTTCCATTTTAATCTTTAAAAACTAAAAATTCCCCAAATCCAAATCCGAAATTTTTTTTCACGCTATGCCAAACACTGTTGCTTTGAAATGCTCATATCATATGTATTTAATTTAGTATAACTTAATTCAATGCAATGCAATAAACAACAAGTTTTTGGTGTTATGAAAGGAACACCATACATACTTAATCCTGGATGCCTCTAAGATTTCTGATATTTGTCTTCCTAGATGAGAATACTGAGTTTCTACAAAAACGAGCACTTTTGCGTCCAGCCGTAGCCTTGCGTTGTTGGCATGCACATTGGTGGGAGGAAAGGCATAACCCATCTTGGAGCTGTCAAAGTTTCTATCAAAGGAGGACTTGCAACGAAAAGTGAGTTCTTTGGGGACTTTCATTATGCTGGAAAAAAATGCAAGTTAAACATCAATTTAATCCAGAAGACAAAAGCATTTTTTTTTAAATTAAGAAGAAAAGAAGACAATTTATAGGAGATATATCAAGAGATTTACAAAGAAGTTTTAATTACTTTGAGATGGCTATAAAATTAAAACTACTGAATCAAATTTTCTCAAACTTGGTCACATGTCAGATGAGGATATGGAATTGAACTTTCTGATACTAAATTTTCAGTTTAAATATTTTTCACAAGAGATTGGTACGGTTTGAAATGGTTAACAAAAGAAGAGCTAGGATTTGAACTTTAAAATTTTAAAACTAAAACTTTTTTTCACAGAAAACTATATCCCATAAACTTTATGACCTATGACCAAGTGTGAGAATGTTAATGACAGCTTTAATGGTAAATCAAACTCAGGGCTCCACAAACCTTAAAAATTTTACATGCTTTTGGGAATTATTTAATGCTGTGGGCATGTGAGACAGTATTAGTATCAAGTGCAGACACTTGATTAGTATTAAGTGTTTTTTGTCCATTTCGTTAACATAACTTGTTATTTAACCACTAATTAACTTACATAGAAAATTGTTATGTTACTTTCCTAAAAATATTCTCTTAACAGTTCTTTGTGTTAAATTGACTTATTTTTTTAAGAAATATTCTTTGGGGTCCACTGTAAGTTGGTTGTAACACTCCATACAATTTACACTTAAGCAAAATTTCTACCTTGAGCAAGTTAGACAGGACTTTTCCCTTTTTTTCAAATTGATAATTCAGCATACTCTATGGTACGTAAGAGAGTATTCTTTCAGGCATGGACTTACTCCCAAGATACACAAGATTTCAAAAAGTGCATTCAATTTTTTCTTCATGAACAAGAGCTCGAAACAGGGACCAGGTAAACCTAGGCTTAATGCCCTCTATAATATAACTATGGCAGTTTCCAAAAGCCTTTTAGCAACCTCCCGCCTGAATTCATTTCAAAACTAACCACAGCAGAGTACTGTTTTCAATACACGAGACTGAAACCGTAACCGTCGAGAGTGGGAAGGCCCTCAAAAGAAAAAAAAAACCTCGTGACGTGACGACGAATCGACCTCCTGAAACCCGCCAATTCTTTGAATACCCCTCGAGAGCCCCCAACTGCTCTCGTATAACGGAAAAATCGCTCATCCCTAAAATTCAAGAGATCCGATCGGGGGAAAAAGAAGCAAAACAGCCGACATCGAAACCGCAGTTACAAGCTAATTAGCATCCATTAACACAAATCGGGAGCAAAAAAAAAAATAACGGACACCGGGTGGATCGAAAAGCGAGGAGGGGCGATTAAAAGAATTAACTTCGTTCCCGGGAGCCTTTGTTTGAAGTCCCGATTAATCAGCCAGTAATCGGATGCTGAGAGTAGCTCTCGAGGAGAGGAGGAGATTTCACTGATAAAAAACCAAGAAGCCTCTTCCTGAGTCGATGGAAAGGATTGATGGGGTTCAAATAATAAAAGGCATTTTAATTGGATTTAAATTATCGTGTTTCGAATGCAATCTTCGTAAACAATTACGCGTTATGTAAAACTGTAATACCAACCAAAATTATTCCCAAGTCTGAGATTGAGACTTGCACATAAATGGAGATTAAATAATAAACATACTCGTAGAGATTGCAACTTATATAAATACACAAACAATAAAAAAGGGATATCATAATCCCCCTAGCTAAAAATGCATAATAGGATAATTATAACCTCCTTACTGACTCCCCAAGAAACGGAGGTTTTCTCGTGGGGGGCCTACACTACACCATAAAGCTTCAAATAACGGCTGCTGGTATTTTATGCCATTATTTTATTCAGTGCGTGTTTATCCTTCTGAGGGCAGGAATCAATCACTCGGCCAGCTTCAATCATTCAACAGAGCCGCTCAGATTTGGCCTCCGTCCAGCCGTATTTACGGGTATTAATAGGAGCAGAGTAATTACTAATGGAGTCCAGGTGCATTAATACAGATATCGGGGCTTCAATCGGCTGTTATTTATTGAAGGGACGAAACTGTTTGATCTTTTCGGGGGACGCCGTTCAGGTTCTTTAACCTGTACAGGGTGGCTACAGAATCTGTGGAAAAAATTTCCCTGACTTTTCCCTGATTTCCCTGACTATAATTTTAAAATTTCCCTGATATACCTACATAAAATTTTTTTAACGATAAATATTAATAAACTGTAATTTGTAAACTAGAAGTTATATAAGCTAAGAAATACTTGAACGTAATAAGCATATTAAAATATTAATTACAATGATATATAATATTTCTTATGTAGAAATAATACATAGAATATTTTAAAATTTTAATCAAAAGACATATTGATTAAATATGAATATTCTTTTTATTCAAATCTTCAGCTACATACAAGTAGGAAACATAATGTATTATTTTCAATTATTCTATGTATTTAATGCTTATAATATCAGGGTTCATACAATTTTTAAGGAAAAAAAACTCAACAAGGATTTTCAAGGACTTTTCCAGGCTACCAGATGAAAATTTCAAGGCTGACCGATATTGTTTGCAATAATTTTTTTTTAAGGAACATGTGTGTTTCATTTCGTACAACTATATCTATTAAATAGTTTAATGAAAGAAAATTTTCATATAAGTTCCTAGCTACACAAAAGGGTTTGATTAAAAATATAATTACGCTATAGTACATTAACAAAATATTTTCATGTAATTTTGAAATAAATAAACCTATTTAGACAGCAGTGGCATATACAGGAATTTATTTCAGGAGGGTCCCAAAAATACTCCTCAGCCCCTCCCAAACATACTTAATAGGTCCAATGTAGCTTTTTAATACATTTTTAGGTGATTATTTAGGCCCTAAAAAACGTAATATAAGAAAAGTTGTGAGGAGCATAATTACAAGTACCAAAAGGGGGGTCTGGAAAATTTTTGGAAATTTGACTCAAAAAACAGGTTTTTAACTAGTTTTGGTACATCTCTTAGCCCAAATTTTAGATATACATTTTTATATAGGATTTGAATTTTGATGAACTTAATATTAAAAAAGTTATGAATAACAGAGTTTCAAGTACTAAAAGAGATCTGGGGGCCCTCCCCAGAAAAATTTAGTTCGAATTTTGGACACACATTTTTAGGTAGGATTTGGATGAACTTATTATAATAAAGTCGTTAATAATACGTCCCAAGTACAAAAGGGGGGGTTGGGGGTCCTCCCCCAGAAAACTTTTGTAATTTGACCCTAAAAGCAGGATTTTAACTTGTTTGATGCACCTAGTTTGAATTTCGGGGGGGGGGGAGGCAAGGCCCCCCTTATATACGCCACTGTTAGACAGATTTAATTTCAAAAAATTAAAAACTATCTTATACTTTTAATAAAACTATAAATAATTATCAATAGTTATTCTAATGCATTGACTCAAAATGTATAAATTGCAGAAAATGAAAAACTAAAACAATCTGAAAGGAATAAAAAAAACTTAAGTCCAAAAAGTTTAATTTCAACCCCAAAAAATTACCCATATGGAAGATTTTGTAAGATTTCCTTTCTGATACTTTAAAATATTCATATATCCTATTATCAATACACCTTGTAATTCTTTGATATTAAAACTCTAAAGTTCAAACTACAAATTTCTATTTCCCTTCTTGCAAACAACAGGAAATTCCTCTAAAAAAACTCTTAATTTGCCAGCTAAATATTCTTCACATTTGAACTACTAATCTCCAAAATTTCTCCAAAAACAAGCATTTAAAGCCAAGGATATTGACGCGAAGTTTGAAAAACGCGATCGCGAACCTACCGTGTAGTTGTTTTTTCCGCCCGCGTTCACGCCGTAAAAATGCCAACTTTACAGGCAAACGTCCGGAAGCATCCGAATTTCCGGCAGAAATCCGGAATTTTTCATTGAAATTCCAGATTTTTATAGGAATTCCAGACTTTCCCAGCCACTGAAATGAGTGAAGGATGCGATCGCGGATCGCGCGTATTTGCGGCGTGAATTACTAAAATCTTCCCTGATTTTTTAACTTTTTTCTGAATTTCCCTGACTTTTCCCTGATTTTTCCAGATGAATGAAATTCCCTGACTTTTCCCTGATCTCCCTGATCTGTCGCCACCCTGCTGTAAATGATTTTGGGAATGGCACGGCTTTTAGATATATAATCCATCGAGACAACATAAAGGAAATGAAACCACAGTAAATGAACGACTGAAGGAAGTTGAAATTTTCCGTTTTGAGATTGGCTAAAAAGCAAAACGTCTGCGCGAACGATATATGATCAACAGTATTTATGCGCTACTTAGCTTCAGGGTTGGAAAAAAACATGTTTTTTTCTAAAAAAAAAAACCCCCAAAAAACGTTTTTTTTTTGTTTAAAACGTTTTATTTCTTTTTTTTACCCTCGACACAGAAATTCTAAAAAAAAATCATTAAAAAAAAAAATTATAAATTAAGTTTTTAAAATTGAAAATGGATTAACAAAGCTACCCCTGACATCAGATGACATCTTGAGCTTTTTAGCACCCGTTTCTTGGAGCTTGGCCGAAGTAAAATGATTGTTTTGGAAATATGTTACTATGTCAAAAACTTCATCTTTAACATTAGAAATGTCAATATATTTTACTAAAAGGTTTAATATACGAGCTGAACATTTATAAGTTATTATATGCATATTCATTTCAGTCCTTTTCAGTTCATTGCATATTTTGACGACAGTAGCAGCATTGATCGTTTAAAATATTAAAATAAAACATAAAGAACAGGTCGATTATAAAAAAAATTGATTTTCAAACAAGTTTATTTGTATTTTTTATTAAATAACTTTCTAGAAAAAAAATCAAATAAAGTCAATCAAATCAAAATCAGTTGAAAGTAAATACTAAGTTTTATATACTAATGCCATCTGTTCGTTCAGAGAAAAAAGAATTACTAAAAGAGTACATGTGTTTTAAACAAAGTGTTTTAAACGTAACAACCCTGCTTAGCTTTAAACCTAAGTTAAGAATAAATCCGAAAAAATATTAATAAAAAGTGGTTAACATTAATTTTAAAAATAAATTATAATTCTTACACTTTAAAATTAAAAATTTTACCATTTAGTAATGATCTGAAAGAAATAAAAATACCCATTAGAAAGAGCGACACATTGAATGATCTCAAAAGTATAAAGAGGAATTACATTAAATTACAGTATAATAGAAAATCATTTCGAAATCACTGAAAAAAATAGGGTGTCTTATCAAGTTCCCATTAAATAAAAGGTCGAAAAATAACTAAAAAAAAAAGTATTTTGGAATCTTTGAATATGACGTTGAAAATTTGAAACTGATTATTCCTGGCAGCAAACCAAACATAAAACTTCAGTTGTTACATTAAATTGCCTCAAATATGAAAATTTACCATATAAAAAAAGAGCCTCATCAGTGAAGAACATCAACATAAATTGAATAAAAAATGCAATTCTCAGTCAAAAATTTCAGTTCATAAGCCAATATTTTATTAAGTAAAAAAGTCTGAAACTTTCATGAAAAGTTCAAAATCCTCCAAAAGTCTGAAAAATCTCATCCCTAAACTTTCAAAAGGGTGACATCACAATGGGGGGAGGAGGCGAGGAGGGTCGTTGGAATGTGACAACTTGCCAGAGGAAATGGTAGAAAACGCCTGAAAATTGTAATTTTTGAATGGCTTCTAAGGGTTTTTTTTAAACAAAACCGACTAAAGCATTTTCCTTCAATTATTTTTTATACTGAAGAAATAATTGGCTCAGGCTGGTTAATAGTTATAACACAGACGTGTACGCGTGAATAAAAGGAAATTGCGAGCAGTTAAAAGCTTCTATTTTAATGTTAAATCAGGTTTCACTTAAATAACACACTGATCAATCACTTTAGAAGTCCACCAGGAAATATCTCAACTCTCATAAAAGGCACTTGATTTTTGTGAGGTCACAGAGAAGCAATGACAAGGACGGTTAGTGACACAACCTCGCCCAATAAGGCACAGCGGAAAAAGAGGGTTAGCTTCACAGCTGCAAGCAATAATGCAGCTCAACGCTCCTTCATAGCCATCACTTCCTGTCTGTAGGACGCATACAGGAATTCGTCACTTTTTGCGACGATATCTCCAGGAGGGGCCGCGGTTTCGTCACATTGCGACACGCGAGGTGTGATTTGCGAAATTTCGCTTCGTAACCATAATTAAGTACCCTGATATCCGTGTGAGTGTCAAATGGAAAGTTTTCGACACACGGGACTTGCATGGCATAATTCCTTCCAATTTGTCACCGAGTGAAAACAACCACTTGAGAGCGAGCATAAATTAGACAAGGCCTGGTAGGTCGTACTAAAAATCGTCCTGCCAAAAATGGGTTTTGGGTGGAGAACTGATTCATGCCACCCTTTTTTACAGGTAAAACAGCAGTCGTAAAATAACACTAAAAGATTTAACCATAATCATCCTTAATTGCTGCAAAATTTCATTGAAAAACTCCAAACTAAAAAAATTAAACACTTACATGAAAAATATCGGAAAATTTATATAATTATAGTATACATTTTAAAATTAAAAATAAGATGTATCTAGTGCCTTTTAATAAAAAAAAATACAAACAAGTGTATAATCGCTTTTCCATAAAATAACAAACTGCATATTTAAAATTTATCTGGTATTTCATTAAATCTCACTATCATTTTAAATATCTTCATAAATATTATTATCCTTTAAGCATTCCATTATGAATAAGCAAAACTCTTGTTTATGCCAGCTTTTGTTCCACGGCAAAATGTACAACCCTGGCCTAAAGTGATGATTCAATCGAATCCGGTCGCAAATATACTCAACGATTCCGGTATACACAATAGTTTGCTACAGTTAAAGTTCTCTTGGTCGAAACACAATATTCAGTTTTGATGATACGGAAAAAGCAAGCGATATAGGAGGGAGGGAGCCTTCCACTCCGGCAAAGGGGATCAATCAGCGGTGTCCAACGGGGAATAATTTATTCAACGCGAGTCTCCGGACCCGCTAAATATTGAAGCGCCCGACACAATGAAGATTAACGAGGACGCGGATTCAATCAATGGTCACGGGGTTCGACGGAAGGAAACTGAAAAATAACTAGAATCTTCTTTTCAAGTTAAAAAGAAATCGAGGGCAGTTAACATCCCTTTTTGCAAACCCCCAGTGTCTATTTTTGGTATCTTATTTCAAAACCTTCATATTCTGTAGTAGCAAGACACTGAGGATATAGCATTTTGCGAATGTTCTGAAGCACACGAATCACAACTCATAAGTGCAGGATATAAATGTTACAAAAATCCGCCCCAGGTTAGAAGACAATGCATTGAAACTGAAAACAGAATAGCTATTGAACAAAATATGTGTCTGATGCCTTGTTGTCAGAAATTTATTCTGTAGTAGCAAGACACTGAGGATTGTTATAGCACTTTGCGAATGTTCTGAAGCACATGAATCACAACAACTCATAAGTCCAGGATATCAGTCATACAAAAATCCGTCACAGGTTAGAAGACAATGCATTGAAACTGAAAACAGAACAGCTATTGAACAAAAAATGTGTCTGATGCCTTGTTGTCAGAAATTTATTCTGTAGTAGCAAGACACCGAGGATTGTTATAGCACTTTGCGAATGTTCTGAAGCACATGAATCACAACAACTCATAAGTGCAGGATATAAGTCTTACAAAATTCCGTCTTAGGTTAGAAGACAATGCATTGAAACTGAAAACAGAATAGCTATTGAACAAGAAATGTCTCAAATGCCTTGCTGTCAGAAATTTATTCTGCAGTAGCAAGACCCTGAAGATTGTTATAGCACTTTGCGAATGTTCTGAAGCACATGAATCACAACAATTCATAAGTGCAGGATATAAGTCTTACAAAATTCCGCCCCAGTTTAGAAGACAATGCATCGAAACTGAAAATAGAAAATTTTCCCCTAACAAGAAATGTCTCAAATGCCTTGTTGTCAGAAATTTTTTCTGTAGTAGCAAGACACTGAAGATTGTTATAGCACTTTGCGAATGTTCTGAAGCACATGAATCACAACAACTCATAAGTGCAGGATATCAGTCATACAAAAATCCGGCCCAGGTTAGAAGACATTGCATTGAAACTGAAAACAGAATAGCTATTGAACAAAAAATGTGTCTGATGCCTTGTTGTCAGAAATTTATTCTGTAGTAGCAAGACACTGAGGATTGTTATAGCACTTTGCGAATGTTCTGAAGCACATGAATCACAACAACTTATAAGTGCAGGATATAAGTCTTACAAAATTCCGCCCCAGTTTAGAAGACAATGCATTGAAACTGAAAACAGAATAGCTATTTAACAAAAAATGTGTCTGATGCCTTGTTGTCAGAAATTTATTCTGTAGTAGCAAGACACTGAGGATTGTTATAGCACTTTGCGAATGTTCTGAAGCACATGAATCACAACAACTCATAAGTGCAGGATATCAGTCATACAAAAATCCGCCCCAGGTTAGAAGACAATGCATTGAAACTGAAAACAGAAAAGCTATTTAACAAGAAATGTTTCAGATGCCTTGTTGTCAGAAATTTATTCTGTAGTAGCAAGACACTGAAGATTGTTATAGCACTTTGCGAATGTTCTGAAGCACATGAATCACAACAACTCATAAGTGCAGGATATCAGTCATACAAAAATCCGCCCCAGGTTAGAAGACAATGCATTGAAACTGAAAACAGAAAAGCTATTTAACAAGAAATGTGTCAGATGCCTTGTTGTCAGAAATTTATTCTGCAGTAGCAAGACACTGAAGATTGTTATAGCACTTTGCGAATGTTCTGAAGCACATGAATCACAACAACTCATAAGTGCAGGATATCAGTCATACAAAAATCCGCCCCAGGTTAGAAGACAATGCATTGAAACTGAAAACAGAAAAGCTATTTAACAAGAAATGTGTCAGATGCCTTGTTGTCAGAAATTTATTCTGCAGTAGCAAGACACTGAAGATTGTTATAGCACTTTGCGAATGTTCTGAAGCACATGAATCACAACAACTCATAAGTGCAGGATATAAGTCTTACAAAATTCCGCCCCAGGTTAGAAGACAATGCATTGAAACTGAAAACAGAAAAGCTATTTAACAAGAAATGTGTCAGATGCCTTGTTGTCAGAAATTTATTCTGTAGTAGTAAGACACTGAGGATTGTTATAGCACTTTCCTACGTAATCATAACTCATTCGTCAGGCAAAACAAGCAAATGACAAGTCTCAAGAGAAAAATGCACAACCACATAATGAACGCAATGTCTAAGCATTCTTCTTATCCCCCTATGTTGCATTTTTACCCTGACCTACCCGTTCTTGAGAACCAACGCCCACAAAACATGTCCGGTGAAAGATGAGAAATCACGTCCGCTGGTGCACCACATGAACTTTGCAACATGGTTCTCCAATCCCCCAAAGCCCATTTAGAGCTTCTTTCACTCAATACCATGGCGTGGGACGGCGGTAATTGACACCTATGGAGTCAACCCTCTTCACTGATTTTCTCGCCCCCCTAACATGCAGGAAGGCAGAATTTTTCATCAATTCACATTTACACTAAGAGCAATCATAGAAATAAATTTGGCTTTGATATCTCTGCTCCTTCTTGGTGTTGCATTTTTTGTGGCCAGCAGTGTATTTCAACAGTGTCACAAAAGTGAAACACAATTTTTTTTAAGTGGGAGATATACTAAAAATTTTACTATCTCTTCCAAGTCGCACTGCACTATACAGGACCCTCGTGTAAATTGCTAATTGGCCTAATGGTTAATCAATAGCAACCTCTATACATCTCCATTTTAAGCAACTGCTCGGCGACCCGCATCTCAATTATTCTGAATATAGTAGGATATTTCCCTTCCCAAACAGCGAGGAACTTTTTACGGACGATACAATACAGCGACAAAAGCTCACTAAAGTAGCAATACTCGAGATAAGTAGGCCAGTCTCGTGAACATTTCTGATCCATTCTACAAATGAGTCCCCACCCAGACAGAAGGTAGGCTTTCCTCGTCAGCGTGGGCGGGCGGGTATCTCCGAAAAAAAATCACACTCCGCGGTTTCCCGTATCAAATGGATCTCTTACTTCCGTATTACAAGGGCATTGGGTTCTCAAAGTGGTCACCGTGATTCCGCTGAATGACCACTATCTGCTTTTTTTTTCGGTTCGGTCAGAATAAGCATCGGCCTTTAATTTTAAGTGTTTTAAGTTTGTAAATTCTCTGAATTGCATTTTTTGTGGCACTACAAATCAAATGATCTATCTTTCTAAATTTTTATGCTAACATTTTCATGAAATGATTAGAATAAAAGGAGATTTGCCACTTGTTTCTTGTTGTATATTTTTAATTTATTCAAACTAAGTTCCGAAATGCAATCAATTTCATTATGCATGAGAAAAGCTATAAACCCTACTACATGAAATAGAGAGACAATGAAGATCAAAAATTTTTGTTTCCTTGTTGATTGAAAAATATTTTTTCGATGATATCTTGAAAACATGGTACTTCAATTCAAAATAACTAGATTAATGAAATTCATAAATAATTTTTAATGTTGTACCTGGTACAACTGTATTTTGTTTGTGACTCACACTACAAGTTGGCTTACGCTGGAATACTAGATGTTTTTTTCCTGACACGACTAATGAAAAAGATATTACTTAAAACTACATATTCCTTCATAACAGTCAGTGTGCGGAAAAAACAACTTGCCTGCAAAAACATCGAACTTAGGGAGGCCTCGGTTCTCAACCGGGGGTAGATACGCGCCCTTGGGGGTATCTGAAGGATTACACATTTGGGGGTACGGACGTACGGTCTCTAAAAGGGTTTAGAACCAATGTTCAAGGGTGAGTTTTCAGAGCGCTTAAATCTATCTAAATGCAAAAAAACTCGTAGTAAATCAAAATCGTATTATTCGTTGAAAAACATTCTTAGGTCTTCTAATAGGTTTCAGAAATCCGATATGGAATATGGAACGAGGTTTTTTTTGGTAACCCCTTGTTATGTATATTTTCTCCTGTATGTAGATTAAATAGAGTCGAACCAAGGCTACACGTTTACAACCCAACGTACGATTGACAAGAGGACCATAACTGAGAGATCACTGGATTTGTAATTCTTCAAATTTCCCCTTGGCGTCAAATGTTTTTTTTTCCTTGTGTTTTTGTAAAAAAAAAATTTTGTGCAGTAAAATAAAGTTATTATTATTAATTTTGTGAACAAGGTTCATGTGTTTAGTGAACTATAAATGAGCTGAAAGGAGCTATGTAATTAATTTAAAAGATTGAGTGAATGATTGAAGTAAAGCAGTGAGGGTGATTATAACAGAGACTCCAGCCTCCAACGAATGTTTTTCGTAGTTAGTACAGTGACGATCCTTTTATCCGGAAATCTAAAATCCGGAATGTAGCCCTCCCACAAATCGGAACGTTTTCGGATATTTTTTTGTTACTTATTTCTTACGATCTGAATAATGACTGTTTATAGTTACACAATTTTCGAGAATGTTGTTGGTACGGAGAGAAAGCTTTTACTTTTGTGAAGCTAAAGACCCCGCCGCACCGTCGTGAGGACCGCAGCATGAGAACAATAAAAAGAAAGAAGAGCCTACCTGTTGAGCTGCACGTGCGTGATGTAGTAGGCGCAGATGACGAGCGAGACGAGGCTGAGGGCGCAGGCGGCCAGCCACAGCTTTCGGATGGCGGGGGTGCGGTGCTGCAGCAGCCGCTTGGCCTTGCGCACGAGCCCCCCGTCCGGCATACTCCCCTCCGCTACTCACGGCCCATCATCCTCCCCTCTTGCCATCATCCTGAAACACACGACAATGTCAAAGATAACTATGGCATTTTTGATCATCATGGCTTTTCTCAATCAATACCAAACGCAGTGTCGCACGACCATCAGGTGTGCTCGACATAGTTACTTTTTCAAACTTTTGATTTTTGTCTAGAGAACTATATCTGATATTATGTATTAAATGGGCTTTGTTCAAACTTGCAGGATTATATAATACAATATAATCCTGCAAACTTGAAACAATATCCAACTGATAGAAATAAACTACAAAAGTCATCGAGAAAAAAGTGTCCTATTCATTACCACTCTCATCTATTTGTTTCAAGCATTTTTATATTATTGAAGCACGCATCGATGTTTGAAAACTTACAGTTCCGACATTTTGTGATTTCACTTTGAAACAATGCCCTCGAAAAAAAACTTGTTACCTGTCAACATGATCTTCAACCATCGGTCGTTTCTCCTAAGCTAAGCATCACCGCCCACGCTTTAACAACGGAGATGAATGTCACGATATGAGCCCCTGGGCGGGTGCTTATTTTCACCCCCCTGCGCATCAGAGAGAACAAATAATAATAGTCTAAGAGCCAGTAAACAGATGATGACACATATTTTAGGAAAGCCTTAAATTTTCTCAGTGAGTCAGTTGTACGTACCGTACATGAGATGGGGATTAGTTAAGCCCAGTCGCGGTAGGTTCAGCATTGCGCATGTGTGTCACGTGGTGTTAATTTGGTGCACTAAAAAAGTATTTTAGGAAGGCTGCCGTTTTGACATGTCAAAATATATTATAATATATACTCAAAAACAATATGGCAGACGATTCCCACGGTTATGACGTCATGGCAGATTATTTAAAACTTTAAAAAAAATTTTTTTTGAAAAGTATTTTAGGAAATTTGAAATTTGCAATATTTTATTCTTAATAGTATTAGAAGCATATATCTTTTAAGGCAGACGGATCTGACGGTTGCTTTGACCTGGCAGACAGGAAAATACTTTCACCCGCGTTAGCACAATACATGAAATTCTTTTCAATACATGAAATCTGCTGACTATATTATGAACTAATATGAATATAAACAATAATATGAATTATAAAAAGGATTATAGTTACTGTCTGAGGAACTTAATTAAATACACACAGTTATTTAATTATGTTAGACCTAATAGATATGGATTCTAAATTTTCTTTTCTTTAAAAAAAGGGCATGTTAGATATTTTAAATTATACTAGTGTATAAATCTATCTACTAGTTCTCTATGAAGAACTGGGTGAACTATTGACTAGGAGCTTAAGTGGGTTTCACGCATTCACCGGCTCAGACTTCAATCCTGCCTTTTTCAACAAAGGAAAGAAGAGACCTTTCGATTTATTGAGAAAGTACAACGAATTTCAAAAAGCGTTTGCAAGTCTTGGTGATGCTGATTTAAGCGGGGAGCTTTTACAAACTTTGTTTGTCATCATACAAAAGTTTACTTGTCAAATGTACGGCGCTAAGAAATCTGTAGACGTAGATGATGGGAGATTCCAGCTTTTCGTCGGTAGCTATAAATCGAATGATGTAAACGGACGTTTTACAAAAAAAGTAAGAACTTTCGACGCAAGCTCTATACCTCCTTGTAAAGCCGAGTTGTGGCAGCAGTTTGTGAGAGCGCATTATATTTCGAGCATTTGGAAAAACGCTTCTCAGAAACAACCAACAACATTGAACCCGCTTCAGTATGGCTGGATATAGAGCATAAAAGCTCCTTCATGTTTAAATGGTTCGAAGGAGATCAACTGCCATGTCTTGTCAGCGATTTAATTGACGATTCTTCAGGTAATGATAGACACTTAAGTCATTAAATTCAAATATAAAGCCTTTCATTTTCTAATTTTAATTTTATTTATCAGAAACCGATGCAGCCGGCGATGACATTCTCTCCCATGACGAGGACGAGAATTCAGAAGATGATGACACGGAAGAGAGAATATGAGTGTTTGAATTTGTATTTCTTAATACTATTCAAAATTAATATTTTCATTTTTTTATTCATATTTCCGCCTCAAATAAAGAAACAATAAAAATAATTTATATATTCATTATGTCTTTATTATACTCCAAAGGTTTGTAATGAACGATTTACCTCATAGTCCTAGTAATGACAGTAACTATAATCCTTTTTATAATTCATATTATTGTTTATACTCATATTAGTTCATAATATAGTCAGCAGATTTCATGTATTGAAAAGAATTTCATGTATTGTGCTAACGCGGGTGAAAGTATTTTCCTGTCTGCCAGGTCAAAGCAACCGTCAGATCCGTCTGCCTTAAAAGATATATGCTTCTAATACTATTAAGAATAAAATATTGCAAATTTCAAATTTCCTAAAATACTTTTCAAAAAAAATTTTTTTTAAAGTTTTAAATAATCTGCCATGACGTCATAACCGTGGGAATCGTCTGCCATATTGTTTTTGAGTATATATTATAATATATTTTGACATGTCAAAACGGCAGCCTTCCTAAAATACTTTTTTAGTGCACCAAATTAACACCACGTGACACACCTGCGCAATGCTGAACCTACCGCGACTGGGCTTAACTAATCCCCATCTCATGTACGGTACGTACAACTGACTCACTGAGAAAATTTAAGGCTTTCCTAAAATATGTGTCATCATCTGTTTACTGGCTCTTAGACTATAAGGTCAATCCACTCCATCGCATTAAAGAGAGAGAAGAAACCCCTTCGATCACGTGGCCGCCGCTCTTTCCATCGCGACAGCCGATAAAGGTGATTGAGAATCCTTCCGGAGCACAAATCGTAAAAGAGCATCCAGATCTTTTTGCGCCCCGATAAGCCTTGAATGATTTTAAAAATTAAAGTGGAAATACAGGTAAACATTTTTCTTCTCATTCTTCAGGACTTCAAGACGGGATTGCAATGGAAACACTTTGAACAATTTACTTTATTGATTACAAATAGAAATAAGTGAAAAGGCAGCTTTAAAAAAAAAAAAAAAAAAAAAAAAAACCCTTCCTTTCTTTCTTGCTGCACATACTTGCAGCATTTTTTGAACATAAAATATATTCACACCAGGATAAGTGGAAATCGAGGTTTCTTTCCACTCAGGGGCGGGCGTAGGAAAGGGGGATCCAAAACCAAAATTTTTAGTCCCTATTTTAGGTATAATATAATTACCATTCATTGGCCACTCAGCAGGCTTCTATAGCCACTAACTCCTTATAAGTGTCTTAAAAACACTTTTCGGCATGTTAAACCTTACCATGTGAATCCCCCGGTCTCCCATTACAACGTAGTAATTAAATGGTTGCTTCGGAAAACAGCGATGCAAACAGGCTCGCAAGTTGTAAGTGTATCTTAGCTACAAGCACAGACTAGGCAAGGGGTCGGGACCAAAAATTTCATTCCACTTATCCAGGTTAGACTGCATATGAAAAAATCACACTTCTTACGAAATCGGTGCAATTAGTAATAAATAGGACGCGAGATAAGCTAGAAAACTAACTAAACCTTCAAATAAACTTAGATTTATCTTCATAATAAAACCAACTCACTTGTGAAGAAAAACTGGAAAAATTAGGCATGGCATTAGTACCGCCGGTGGCGCAGATGCTGTGATATAAGACTCATTCGAATATACATTTTTCCGCTCCATTAGCTTTATTAAGTTGGAAATTCATTTTTTCGAGCCTCGTTATCTCGCGCTGACGTCCATTTGTTTAATGATAAGCAATTTAAAAAAACTGAGAAAAGGAAGAAAACTTTCGCATGATGCGAGAACATCTTGCGTCAATCGCATTACCCATACTACGTGACCTATTTTTACTATTTTCGACCCCCCTCCCCCCCTTGGTGACCACCCGTAGTATATGCCAAGACCCCCCTCCCCCTCTAGTTTTCACGTAGTAGTTCATAAATACGGTTTTCAATCATTTTTAGCAAACAGAAAGTTAAAAAAAGTTAATTTGGCTTAAATTGTCTGTATTAATACAGCGCTTGCCTCGTGACGCCAAGAGTGCGTGCATACAAGTAGAAAATATATTATCGAGAAGAAAAAACTAATGTAAAAGTTATTGTAACAGTAACTTAATTTACAAAAAAAAAGTATTTGTTTCTTCCTTTTTTGACTACGTGACGAAACCCCAAGCCCCCCCTAAACAGGTCACGTATTCCCTTAGTTAAATGAGGAGTAGGACATTGCTCTTCGTTAAGCCATTTTTACTATCTTAAAAACATTATCTCTCTATAATTAAAAAAAGTAACCATCATTCTCTAGGTCTAGATTCTAGAAGAACCTCTTACTCTAAAACTTATAAAATGCATACGTTAGCACCAAATTTTAAACGGTGTAGATTCTCAAGCACAGGGTTTGATTTTATAAGGGGACATCTGAAAGGGGTCCATTTCGATATTTTACTAGTATGACACAACGAAAATGTTAGTGCAGTAGGCTTCTTCAGGCGTTAATAATTATTACAGAAAAATATAGAGTTTCAAAAGTTGGACCAGCTTTAGATTGTTTAAGTAATCTTTTGGTAAACGATTATCATTATTAAACAATACAACTAAACTAGCAGCCACTTTTAATTTTTAGGCCCACAACTCGAAAAGAAATAATAATGAACATAACTATGATAACTTTCCCACAGATGCCTTTGCCTACAATTTTGATAAGTGTCTAAATACGCTATTCAATTTATTGTCAATTATTACTACATTTATTAAAGCGCATTCTGCACTGTAGAACAATAAATACCTTACCTTCAGTCAGCATCGCGGTGAACAAGATTGCAAATAAGATTGATTTTCCGTCATTAACAAGAAACAAGCTCTACTAAAAGACAAAGCATCAAACCTACGTTTCGTCCAAATGGACCCAAAGAACCACACCTCGAGCATCCTCTAACAAAAGGAAAAAAAAAAACCACCCGGCCAATTCTCAGTCCCTCCACTCTCTATAATGACAACGAGCACTCCATCATGCAGCCTCCATCCCGACACCCTCGCCGTGTCCCTCTCGAAACAAGGTAATTCCGGTAATGGCCGCCGGGCCTCTCCTCCGATTATTATTGGCATTTATTCCGTTTTCAAGAGCGGAACGAGATTCCAATGGCTGAACACACCATGGAATCCATTTCCGACGATCGAGCTCATTTCTTCGTATTCAAATTTTAAGGGGTTTGGCTACCCCAAGATGTAGTAAGTATGCTTGATGAAAGTAGAGCAGCATGGTGAATGTTATTCTAAACCAGGGGTTTTCAACTGGCGGCTCGCCGGGTTATTTTGTGCGGCCTGCGAAGCTCCCTGAAAACTCCTAAAAAATAGCTCCTTTAAGCACACTAAATTTCAAAAATTTTTCGGGGGAAGACCTCCGAAACCCCAATTTACCTCCGAGATCTAATCTAATCTGAGATTATGGAGTAGCTTTGGTAGGTCCTTTTCTTAAAAGTTTGAGGCTTCGAGAGGGAGGTTGTATATCCTGAAATTCTACCTGAGCGTAGCAAGGGATTTAAAGGCTTAAGTCAAAACCTTATCACGAGGAGGAACAAAATGAAGTACCCAAAAATCAGGGGAAACACTATTTTTAGGGACAAAAATACCCCTCTTTAATTAATATTCAGTACTAAAAGATGTAGAGAGAGGGTCAAAAAATTATATAACCTCTGAAATTTTTGAGAAAAAAAATAGTAGTACTTTCACAATATGTATAACCTTCGTCCCTCTCTCACCGGAAAAGTTCCATATAAAAGACTAAACCCCCGAAAAATATAACATGGAAAAACAGGAGCCACTTAACTTGTGTGCTTTCGATTGGGGCCCTCGAGTACTCGGAAGTTGGAAACCCCTGTTCTAAACCTATTCGAAAAAATCGTCCTTTAGAAAAAAAAAACTAGAAAGGTTAAGACAACTCAGGAAGAAATCAACAATTGCAGAGCACAAGAGGGAAGGTGGGGAGCAAGTCCCCTCTTTCTTTGTAACCCCACTACAAAATGAAACCGATGAGTAAAAGCAAAAGGCCCTACTCATTGCTATACCAAGCTAATTTCTGAACAATAAATACCTTCCTTAACCGAAGATGAGGTGGGTCACGTTAGATTCCTGTTTACTTTTAAAAAGTAAAGTATAAAGTAAATTATCTCATAAAATCGCAATGTTCACCAAGTTTGGGAACAGAGGCCCTAAAGTGAAGGAAGTTAAGTTATTTTGTAAACCAATCATTTTCTACTTGCCTCTCGATTGTATTCCAATGTGTATAAGAACGGGATGCATAAAAAAGGAAGGAATAATAAAAAAATAAAACGCCTATGTTGACAGCCAACAGTTAACAGTCAAAGATATTTATTAAAAATCATGCATTAAATATCAAACAACATTTTTTTAATTCCAACAACCACAAAGTAACTTACCAGCGATAAAACATGCAGTATCGTCTCTCTCTGTCGTTGATATTCTATGTATGTCATCCAATTCTGTAAAACGGGGAAAAAATCAATTAGATTCTTGTGATTGAACATAAACGTGGGTCAATTTTCAGCTTACATTCTATAATCTATAATGTATTGTAATTCAATTTTTCCCTTAACTTATTTTTTCTGTACATTAAAAAGTTAAGAGGTTGGCTTATATATATATATATATTTAATATTTTTTTTTTAAATAAAAAATCAAGTACTTAAGTACTAAACTAGGGGGCTATCGCTCGCCAACCCCCGGGAACTGCTGACGCAGTTCCCCTAGGATTGCTTCGCAATCCTGTGCTCACTACGCTCCCTCGCCATACGCTGGTACAGCCTAGCTGAGATTCAATACCAACTAAATTTATTGCTTAAAATAAATAGAGTTTAAGGCAGAAACAGACAGATAAGAGAGAATGAATACATGAGGGTGAAATTTCATATTAGTTTTATAACTATAAATTAAGCATCAAATTTAAGGTAAATATATGAACCACCAAAATTTATTCTTAGATAATAGTATCAAGTCAAGACTAATTGATTAAAAATTCAGCCATCCTTGAAGTTAGGGGCCAAGAAAATCGGTGATAAGTGTTGTCTCCATATGTGTCATTATTAAATGGTACAAGTACTATTTCCTTCAGTCTTCTTTACTTAATAAACAACTATACTAAAATACTTGTTTAGTAGAACCAAATTGCAATATTCCCACACGACTATCAAAAGATGTTAAGGATCAACTATTCTTCCTGCTAATTACCCCAAAACTACCTCCATTAAATCCATTTCTCATTTAAATCTATTTTTAACGGCCGATTTAGAGGGGTAGCGTCTGGTGGGGCAGGGTGCCATCAAGGACCGCCAGAAAGCTGCTTTTTCAGGACGACCACCAGAGGTAGCTCTTATCCATTCAGCATATTTTCACGTTCTGGTATCCCAAAATGTCTCTTTACCACCTAAACAAACGCTTTGATCAATGAGTAAACAGGGAACCATGCATAAATTTAAGTTTCGCATTCTTTAGGTAAAAATATTTTCGACCGAAAAGGCTTCCAAAAATTATTTACTTCATTCTGAACATTTTTTAATCAGCAGTAGGTATGCATCTATAAAATAAAGAATGGTAAGATAGAAATATAGTCGTTTCGTTAAAAATCTTTTTACTGCTATTACGGCTAACTATTATTACTACTTGGCCACAAAAAAATTACAATGCGTATGAGACTGATTGAGATTACTTTTGGTGAACGAACAAAAAAGGAACGAAAGAAAAAGAACAATCTTATCTAGATTAACTAGAATATAATAAGACACGACAGAAATCCTGTCATTGTTTCCTTTTTTAGTAAGCTTTCATAATAACCAGACATAAAAAGTAGTTAACTAAACATCCTGCAATGGACATCTTTTACGATACGATGAGCTCAGAGACAGTGATACCACTGAATAACAACAACGAAATTTTCGGTCAAATATTCCATCGCTTGAATTCACTTTCATGGGAAAGAGAGATATGATAAGAGAGAATAAATACATGAGGGTTGAAATTTCAATATGGTTTTAAAACTATAAATTATGCATCAAATTAAAACTTTTATTTTTGCTCAAATATTAAAGAACATGCATAGAAGAACATAATAAAAATACTCTAGAGATTTATTGGTTAAGAAGATAGCCCCTAAAATTGAGACACTAACTTTAAAATTTTGTCACTTGTTGGTCAATTATTTTGGTGGTACAGTATTATTCATTCCTCAACCTGAGACTGCCTTCTCTGTGAATAATAAAAGTTGATGTCTGGAATACTAGTTAAAAAAACACGTTTACTATACTTGGTTGGCACGTTTTGGTACTTCGTTCACTGGTTTTGAAAGTTATCCTGAAGTTGCAATCGGCCCTATTTTTAACTCTTTATCCCCTATCAAAAGAAAATCGATCCCATCAGATCGATTCAGAAACTTTCAAAAGCCGAGAGAGGGAAACAATCGTCTCATTTAGAGGAGCAGCACAAATGAATAAACAAACACGGGGGAGGGGGAACAGATTGCTTCGATTTATCGATCCGGAGCGAGTGACGCGGAAACGCGATCGGGAGAATCGCTTCGGTCCGAGTGCAAGGAGGTTCCTCCGATACTCGAGTGCCGATGCAAAGACAATCTATTATCCGATGGCAGAATTTTCTACAACTTTGAGCAGTGGTATCAAACGCATGACCCTCGTAAGGATCTCATGGCCTATCGTCAGAAAACTTAATCTTTATTTAAATTACATTTAAAATATTCTAATTCATTCCAGAAATGTTCAAATATGTGTTGGAAATCCGTTTTATTAGGTTGAATTTTTAAAAACTTCCAAGGGTAATAACCTCCGAATCCCCTTGAGTTGATTTATTAACTAAAGAAATGCCCTTTTGACCTTATATTGAAAACTCACTTCACAAAGAAAGAGATGATTCGAGATGTTGCCAGTTTTCCATCTGGGACTGCAGTATTTTTTTAACAGTTAGAACATAGCAGAAAAAACTGCTCCGTTTCAAGCGAAATCTTAATCTTACATGATTTGGTGTCAGTCTTGGGGGCCCGTTTACGTAAGCAAGTTATTGGTCATTTTCGATCCCCCTCCTCCCTTGTCAGCAAGCAAAAATAAGCAAACCGCATTGTAAAACAAATGAAAATGTGGGACCAAAATTTATTGGAGCAAATTTTCATTCAATAAACAATTTTCTGCCTTTTATTTCCCTATAGAAATTACAACATACAAACACAAATTTTCTAGCACGTAATAAGAGATTTCATTAGATTAAACATAATGCTGTGTAGAGTATCTAAAACTTTCTTCAACGCAACGATTAGTGAAAATTCTATTGATTAAAGTCAGCCAGTATAAAAATTAAAACGCAAAGTTGTTTTGAGGTCCACCCATTGGAAGAACCCACCTTCAGCAGCAGAGAGAGGGCGAACCACAAAAGCCAGCGAAACGAGCGAGGACGGCTCATTAAGCGGTCGACCAATGGCGGCTCTCTTCAGAAGTAATGAAGACGAAGAGGGAAGCGGGGATCAAATTAAGATTAACCCGAGATTGCTCGGGTCGCTCTCCGCGGGTCAAGTGTCGCCGACGCCGCACGAAGGAAACTAGAGGGGATTCTGGTTTCCTCACATAGGAGGGATATTCAATTATTGCAAACCTATAATAAGGTATTTTAAAACTTATTGCTGGTTAAACAATACATCCTCCATCAAGAAATCCATCATAAAAGGTAATGCTCGCTCCATACCGAAAGAATCAAAATTTCCATAAGGTTTTCGCATTTTTTAACTCTTAAGATGTATGCCTTATTTTTGGTTGATAGTTTAACGTTGTTGTTGATTGTTTTTCATCAACAATTTCGAATTTGATTATCAATAAGATAAGCTAATTGAATTTATGAATTAGACCTACTGTTCCTTTCGGCTTGAAATATGTAAGATATTCATCCCTTAAATCAGGAAGCCGTATATTTGTGCATTCTTTCTGTAATATATAAATGATTTCTGAACATTCTCAGTATGTGAATAAAATTTCTGTGTGAATAGAGGTAAGAAAAATATTGTCATTTAAATTAATACTTTCAAAGGGATTTTTTAGTTCCATTTTTAAGCCTGGTTTAACAATTTCTACTTTATAAATCAAACTTTTAACTTCAAAGCACATGCTTACCCTCATTTTTGCTGATTTCCATATACCGGCATCTCCGGTGAACGTAATGATGAGGGTAATAAGCATCAAAAGAAGTAAAAGTGCTTCCTAACGAAAAGGCTAATCACCATTTTATCATACCGAACCACTCACAGAACGAGGACAGACTACTGTAATACACACTCGAGTGAAGAAAAAAAATTAGCGGAATGCGACGAAAAATAAGGATTGTTTCCAACTATGCGGGTCACGTCACGAGTATAAATAATTCATGTTCTGCGTCCCAACACATTTGCGTAAGTCGCATAACAACTTATCCTTCAGAGATTTTTGATCGCTCATTTAAAATCCAAAACAACGAGACTCCTACGACGATGACACACACACACATTCAGGATAGATAGAAATCTTCAAATTTGAAGAGACTGGACAAGATTACAAACTTGTCCGCGGGCTGGACAAGATAACGGCAAATTATTTCTTTTCAGGGGAAAACAAGATATTTTTATGCATATTAACTATTAGTCAGGTAAGATTAAAAATTCACTGTGCAAAGTTGATGACAAGATAAAATGAATAACAACGTTTATTTACCCACATAAAACTCAAAAAAATATATTAAAAGTACAATTGTTCCGGGGATAACTTGGATCCCCTTCGTCAGCAACAACAATATGGCCAGACATCAAATTTATACATGAACATGGAAATGTCAGTACCGCTTCATTATTTTTTAAAGATAACACAATAAACGAAATCTTAACTTAATTGAGAGCAAGTTCTTTGTTTCAAACAAACGTGCTGCTTTTTCTGAAAATTTTTCAAGTACTTTTCAATTTAACTGCAAATCACAAATACCATAAAAAAGCCGCATTGCAAACCCACAAAAAAAAGTCCCCCCATCCCAATCGGAACGAGGGAGAAAATCCTCTTTTCAATTGTCTCGTAAACCCTTCGACATCGCGATCAAGGCCACGTGAGAATAGAGTCGATAAAACGGCGACCACAAATGCGGCCGAACCAGTTAAATAAAAACAACTCAGCAGGCAAAAAAATTACATCTTTTTAAAGAGACGTTTTTCCGCACAGAGAGCTGCAGACAAAAGAAAACATATCTCCATAACTATGTAAGAGAGGGGGATTTTCTGGAAAGAGAACACGAAAATGAAAAAAAAAAGCCTCCATCCTCTCCTCCATTTGCTGTCTCGCATACGAGTTCTTTATTCTTTAGCTACAATTGGGTGGCGACCGAGTTGGTTGTCATACTATACAAGAAAGAGATTTAACTCATAACGGTTTCGAAAAAAACTACACAAACGGCTTGTCACAATTCTAATTTTAAAAATTTTAAGCCTCAGCAAAGAAGAGTTAAAGGTGTGGTACGAAGAACTAAAAAAACTTCATTGAGATTTCTCTATAAATAAGCATAATTATAAATACAGTACAGGGTACCATGGCCACTTCAAAAATATACATGGCAAAAAAAAGTAATGCTCGTCAGGTTGCCCTCTTTCCTTTACTTGAAATGAAGAATCTAAGTCAAGGATCAGCAATTATCTTTTAAAAGAAAATTCTAGAAAGCCGAAAAACTTCAGTAAAATTCAGGAAGCCAGGAGAAAAGAGGGAAATGAGGAGGATTGGCATTGGCAACAACATAAGACTGGAAGTATTCGAATTTTCCAGGTCTCCAGAACGGAAACTGAAATAAGTGTTATATCAAGGCCCAATTTAGATCCTGGAATCCCATCAGTTGAAAAAAATGTTTAACTTTTAATATTTCTTTCAACACCGATTCTCACAATCCAAAAAACCTTAAGACATCAATAAGAGGCGGAGCTGTTCGTGGGCGTTCAGAGGAATCCAAAAACGGATTATCCGTATCAGCGGCGCATCTGTTTGGTCCCAAAATAGCACCTCCGGAGAGACGGGGAGAAACCTCTTTAATTACACCACCTCCTGTATGGGAGGAGACGGTGCGGCACTCATCACGACAGCAATGGAGATTGTTGTATCACACTCGACAGTTCTACTTTGAAAGACCACACCATACCAATCACCTGGGACTTTAGTAGGTAGAAACATTTCCCTTAATTTTAAAACGAAGAAAAACAGGCGGGCAATCATTAAATTTCAGGCCTTCAGTAGAAAAAGGGATTTTTTAAATGAATTGGTATCTTACAATTTCGTAATAAATTGACACACTTATTAAACACCATTTCCTTTCGCAGCAAACAAGAAAGTAAATTTCGGCACAGCTTTGGAAAGAGTATGTACGCTTTGGAAAACTTACAAAACGATCGGCAGGTAGGAACAATTTTACGGCTGATCAATTCATTAAACCACGACAACATAGATCTAATAATAGGTAGCGCACTATCTTATAAAAATGACGTCTGTAGATGAGGAGAACCATAATTCAATGAAAGTTACGAGTATTGGATGTTTGTACCAGCCTATACTATTACTTTACTACATTCAATAAAAACAGAACTGAATTCCCCCATTTAAAGAAAACTCCTCAAAAACTAGCACTCCACACGTTCGGTCCAAGCCGAGTCAATTGCAAGCGAAGAACACGTTCACGTGATGTCGGCGAGGTATTGACGTGTTCGGCAGAGAAGAAGGCGACGCACGGCCGCAAATTCACACGACGGGCTTCTGGGAAACGAATCCTCCAATCCCAATGGATGCCTCAATCAAAGACGAGAAGCTGTTCAATGTGAATCAATCAAAGTGTTCAAATGCTTTGCTCTACCTCTTTGAGTGTAAAGAGATAAAAAATATCTACCCCAGCCCCTTGAATTGGGCGAAATCGATGTCCATCCATTATATTTCTTTATCAAATTTGAAATTTAAGTTAATTATTTGGGTTTTTTTATATCCTTTGTGCAGTAAACTAAGCCAAAATATAATTTGTTTTTAATTGAAATGTGTTTCCGCCTTTTTTTTAGTGAATGTTTGAATCCATTGATATTCACTTACTCCATAGATAGACTCGGTTTCATAACAATCTTTAATTTTGTCTCAGTCTTCCTTACTTTTGTGCTGTGAACCAGGGATGCAGAAAGTGTTTTTACTTCCAAGATTTTCCCCAATCCATACAAAAATTTCCCCAAAATTTTAAAAAGTAATAAAGACCTGAGTTTAAAAAAAAAAAAACAAGTATAAGTTTTAAATCTTTTTTTAATATTTTTTTTTGTCCTTAGGGTCCCACTATTATTTTATAAATTTTGATTACTGTACTGAAATTGAATTCAATGGTATACTTTTCCTCAAAGTTTCCCCAGATGGCTAAAATTTCCCCTGTGAACTAAGCAGAAACATAATTTACTTGTTGATTAAAGAGGTTTTTTATATTTTTATATTCAAAAGTTTAAGGCGGTGGACAATTATCTTGGGACACCCTGTGTATTTAGGCGAATATTGAAGGGGAACCCGGGTGAAGGACTTGTAATTGCATGCGCACCAATAGAAAATCCAAAAGATAAAAATCTGGTGAGTGTGCAACAGTCGAACCCATTCTCTGTCAAAAACGAAAACTTTTCGAACAGCAGTATCTACAAAAAGAAGCGAGCAACTATTGAAATCAGATCCTGTCTGAAACAAATGGCTTCCGAGAGAGAGTTAATCCGGCAGCAAAACTAATTCCTCCGAGAAACAAATGGGATTAGGACCGGCCGATAACTGCAACCGTATGACTGCGCCCATTATTTTATCGAAGAAACGTCAATTATGAGAATTCGAAACTAGCAGACGATGCGCCTGACCTTTGCGGACGGTGACGTGTTTATCGTTCGCAGACTGACTGATCGACGATGATTACTTTCAACTTCGATAGCAGCCGATTACATTGGTCCGTTGAAACTTTCAATACATGAAGTAAAAGGCAGCATCAATAGTATCGACTCAGGACAGAATGCTATTCCGGTACCACTTCGGAGCACTGGCTTGAAAGTCAGAGTCGAATAAAGTATTATATTTTTAGAAATATCAAAATACCGAATATTTATATAAAATTCAGTTGGAACACCGACCCGCGCCGCAAGTCATGGGGGTTCTCAAAAGGTTGGTGCCCAACACGATTTGCATAGGAACAGGAACTAATGATGTTTGCAAATGTAAACTGAGTCCGCCAGAGGACAATGTTCGACGACATAGAGGCACCACGTTTAACTTTTATATTCTAAATTTTATTACATATTCGGAGAGAGTACCCCCAAAACCCCCTGTAAACCAAATTTCATTAAATTCTGTCGGTAATTAGCAGAGAAAATCACCTTTTTCATTTTAATTTTCTATTCGATATTTTGCAGCCCCTCTTCAAATTGGGAAGCACTCCACTCCCCCTTCCAGGTTCTCTTCTGAATAGTCTTTGGGTAATCTCAATCCTCAAGCATTTTTGTCTATGAGTTTTGAATTACCCTTATAGCTTCTTAAGTTTTTGGAGCATTATTTATGTGGTTAAGCGGGTGTCTCCACGGCTTGTTGCAACAAGTGAGCGATACTCACTCAGATCGTGAAGGGAACTGAAAAGAAGTGTGGAGCAATTTCGGGGGTTGGTGAATGGTGAGCGATAGCGAGAAGGGGTTCTCTAGTTAAATATAAAAAGATATCAGTATTAGAAAACTTCTACACTGTAAAAACAAAGGCGTTTTGTAACGCCAGTTTCCAGTTGCAGAAACTAAAAACCTGGTGTTAAAGAGCACTGCTCATGGTGTCAACCTTAAATAAATGGTGTTCTAAAAAAAAAAAGCGTATGGTCACACCATTTTGAGTTCATGAAACACCAAAACAGGTGTTGATCCTGGTGTTGCTGCAGCATCCGTGACCGTATCCTTTGGCGGCAAAAGCAAGTGTTTATTTTCATGATTTGATCGTGTGGATCCCGGACTAGAACGAACTTGAAGACAAGTGCAAACGTCTCACAGAAATTGTATTGATTTGAAAACGGTAAGCAATTATTTAACTCCCAATACCGTGTGTTTTTTTCGTAACGTATTGATAAATTATAATTTAGTTTGATTGAAAGTTCAAACACGTTAGTTAGGCTTAACTTTGATATATGTAGTGGGCTAAAATAGTTTTGTACGTCACCTTATTAACTGGACTTAAACTTTAGATTTTCTTACTCTGTGACAACTCTCTTACTCTGTGCAATATTATTTCTTTGATATCCTTTCCCAAGCTGTGGAACTTTAGTTTAAAGTATGTGAATGCAGAATGCATTGTTGATGTTTACGTCCGTAAGGCCGCCTTACGGATAAGGCGGCTACTGTCAGTTTTCAGATTGCATTTTCTCTCATAATAAGTATAATTTTTGTCATTTTCGAAAACAGTGATCTCTCTTCTATTCTTTTTGACGTTGTTTCTTTCGTTAGGTATCTAATATATAGATCTTCTGTTTCTCCAATCTTTCTGACTGCAGTTAACTAAAGGAATTTCTTCTCTGGATTGGTACAAATCGTTGAAAGATTCTTACTACAGCTATCCCGCGAAAGCGATAAGTATTATAATTTACTTTCTTTTTAACGTTATCTGTTACTTGCTTTTAATTTTCTAAATTTCTTAGTGTTACATTATCTTTTATCATATAGCCTCTTTTGTTTAGTATCACTTGGTATACGCTTTCATTCATTCGTATACGGTATTCATGGTATACGCTTTCATTCGTTTATACTTACTTTGATTGTAGTTAATGAATACTGTTGTTAAATATCTTTTCATATACTTAAGTTTATGCTTAGTATTATTTGTGCATTTTTTGAACAAACTCAGTTCATCAAACATCAATATAGTTTGAGTGCTACATTCAATATAGTGATATTATTGTTTATGTTTTGATTTGATTACGTTTATGGATTTTCGGTGATATTTGTTTACCTACTAAGTTGACTGCATTAGTTTTTTATTTTGTTAAAGCTACTGATTTCCCGTGTTTTGTTTTCACCTACAGTATAGTTTTGCGCTGAGTAATATTCAGCGTTTTCTTTTCACATACAACTAAGATCAGCTTAGTTGTTTTTCTTATAGTTTTGCGCTACATTCAATATACTGATATTCATTGTTTTGTTTTGATTACGTTTACAGATTTTGGTGATATTTGTTTTCTACTAAGTTGACTGCATTAGTTTTTTATTTTCTTAAAGCTTACTGATTTTCCGTGTTTTGTTTTCACATACAATATAGTTTTGCGCTGAGTGATATTCAGCGTTTTGTTTACACACACAACTAAGATCAGCTTAGTTGTTTTTCAAATACTTTTGCGCTACATTCAATATAGTGTTATTCATTGTTTTCTTTTCATTATGTTTACAGATTTTCAGTGATATTTGTTTACCTACTAAGTTGACTGCATTAGTTTTTTATTTTGTTAAAGCTTACTGATTACCCGTGTTTTGTTTTCACATACAAGATACGTAGTTTTATGCTTAGTGAAATACAGTGTACAACTAAGTTTAGTTAGCAGTTGTTTTTCATTTAGTTTTACGCCTACAGATTTTTGGTGATTTTTGTTTATTTACCAAGTTAACTGCATTACTTTTTTTTAAAGCTTACTCATTTTACATACTAAGTTTTTTTTACATGTGTTGATTTTAGATGTTTTTTGTTCACTTACCAAGTTGAATGCAGTAGTTTTTAATTTTGTTTTCTTTACGCTTACTGATTTTCAGTGTTCTGTTTGTCAATTTTTCACAAACAAGGTTTGTCTTACTTAGATTTATTTTGTTTTCAACCTGTATACCAAGTGATACTAAACAAAAGAGGCTACATGTTAAAAGACAATGTTACAAAAAGAAATTTAGAAAATTAAAAGCAAGTAACATATAACATTTAAAAAGAAAGTAAATAATGATACTTATCGCTTTCGTGGGAGAGCTGTAAGAATCATTCAACGATTTGTACCAATCCAAAGAAGACATTTCTAACCGTCGTCAGAAAGATTAGAGAAACAGAAGATATATATGTTATGGGCAAAGTGATTAATCGGGCATTATTAATAATGCCCGAAGTGGAGGCGGGCAAAGTGATAAATTTCATTCATAAATTCCACTGAATTTATCACATTGCCCGTAACATATATTAAAGATACCTAACGAAAGAAACAACATCAAAAAGAATAGAATGGAGATCAAGGTTTTCGAAAATGACAAAAATTATCTACTTATTATGAGAGAAAATGCAATTCAATATTTTCAGAAAAAAACTGACAATAGCCGCCTTATCGACGTAAACATCAGCCATATTGAAAAATGTTGCCAGGTTTCAAAGAACAGTCGTAGTTCTAAGCGGCAAGGGGACATTTAACATTTGGGGACATCCATAAATTACGTGAGGTCAAAAAGGGGGGGGGGAGGGGTTTCGAAAAATCTCACCAAGGGGGGAGGGGGGGTCGATTAAAATCTCACGGTCAACTTTTTACTTAAAAAAAGAAAATCATATAATTTCTAAGTATGAGAAAGGAAAATCATTTTTAAAAAGTTGTAGGTAAATCTCACATGGGGGGGATTTAGCAAAATCTCACCAAGGGGGGAGGGGGTGTCCAGATTTTGGAAAAAAAAAGCACCACGTAATTTATGGTGTCCCCTTACAACATTCGAACAGGATAAATCTTTGAGAAACAAACCACTCCGATAGTAGGAGAAAGATTTTTCGGACAATCATAGGCATTATCAAAACATCCGATTGCAATAAACGGCCGCTTTTTCGCGACTTCCAGTTTTATATATTATGATGATATGACTTCCCAACTATTTCAAATTTATGAGATTCAGTTAAAGGAACTTAGTACGGGCACAGCCCGTCAATAACATCCGAGCAACGTTGCGCTATAGGTATATAAATAAAGTTTTACTGCGCCCGGGCAACGCCGGGCTAGCGCTGAAAGCGCTAGTGCTGAAATAAGATATAAAGCACACTCGAGTCTTAGGGTTTCGTCACGTAGTCAAAAAATAAGGAAAAAAAGACTTGTGTTTGTAAATTAAGTTATGTTACAATGACTTTTAAAAATTTTTTTCTTCTTGATAACATATTTTCCACACTTGTATGCACGTACTCTTGCCGTCACGAGGAAAGCGCTGTATTAATAAAGACAAATTAAGCCAAATTGACTTTTTTTAACTTTCTGTTTGCTAAAAATGATTGAAATTACTACTACATGAAAATTTGAGGGGCAGGGGGGTCTTGGCATATACTACGGGTGGTCACCAAGGGGGGGAGGGGGGTCAAAAATAGTAAAAAATAGGTCACGTAGTATGGGTACGTTCCCTAAACTATGCTTTACTTTTGCCTTGTTTTGGCCATCGAGGTGTTCCGTGTGCCCTAAATGATGTTTTTCCTCATAACCTGACAAGATTGTTGACAAATAACTAACCTTGCAGCTCTCTAAGTTTTCTATTCTAACAGGTTTTCGAATATAAATAAAATATATAGGATTTGATCTGAATTGGGAACAACCACTAAAATTATTCTTAAGTAGCATTTAGTGCCCCATTTTGTCTAATTTATTTTAATTTATACGATTGAACAAAAAAAAACAAAATAAATATTTTACATATATTTATGATGCTAGCTAAATATTTTGGGATGAATATGGCTAAAAGAATGCCAGAAATACCTTTTTGATATTTCCCCAAGTAAAATTTTTAACATTAATGTTATGATGTGCCTGTCAGTTACCAATGTAACTGACAGGCACATCATAACATTAATGTTAAAAATTTAACTTAATATAATTATATATAATATTAATTAATTTTTTGACTGATTGATGGTGTCACAAATACAAATATTGACAACCTACTACAGGTGTGAAGTCCAGCTAGGTTGATCTGTTTAACTTGAACTACCAGATTTTTCAAATAGAATGTCATAATAATAAAGAGTATACGTATATGCAATTATTTGTGAGAAATAAGGAATATTTAAAGCAGAGAAACAGCAAGTTTGACTGTTTTGAAATGCAGTGTATAAAAATTTTAGGCACCCCAAAAAATTGTGATAAAATGTTATCACATTTGTTAATAGTTCAAGTTACTGACTTGAATGCTCGTTGTAAATTAATCATTGGCATAATGACAAATTTGCCAAGTTTGCGGTAATGACATATATTCAACTATATATATACAGCTATTTTTGACTTAAATTGTATAACTTCTGAAGAACCATTCAAGAGTTGACGGAATCAAATGAGAGTATGGCTGACGATTAACTTTATTTTTGCAGTTTTGTTACAGTGCCTATGACATAATATTCACAAGTGAACAGTTTTGTGAAAAAACTCTGGTATTTGGGTATTATAACGTCGACTACTACGCCAACACGAAAACTGCCACCGAAGAGTAGAAATTTTGCAGTTAACTATAGTGCTTAAAGCTACTTTTTGGCAAATTTGGTGATAGATTTGGAAGTTTTACATTGCGTGAAAAAAATGAGTTACTAATTAAGGGTGTTTCGTGACACCAGTTTCAGTAGTGGTGCTTTACAACACCACAAATGGTGGCAACTTTTTTCTCCACCAAATCTGGTGTTTTGGCTAAGTTGGTGTTATGCAACACCAGGGCGTTCCATAACACCAACTTGGTGTTATGGAACGCCCGCCTGGTGTTGCATAACGCCAACCTAGCCATAACACCAAATTTGGTGGAGAAAAAAGTTGCCACCATTTTTGGTGTTTTGGCACCCAATATTTTTTACAGTGTAATCTCTCTATATATAATGAAGGTGTCCCTGGGTTCCTGCCTGGGTTCCTGGGTTCCTGCCTGGGTTCCTGGGTTTGTCCGGAACAGATTTGGCTCAATTTCTCCAAAACTACCCGTCCCAATCGAACCAAACTAGGTACACATACGTATGGGGACGGGGGAAAGACAATGACATCATTTCCAAATTTCTAAAACCACCCCTTCACCCCCTTTTAGGCCTTTTTGTAAAAATCGCCTTACTTCTCCACTAAAGAAGATCTGTTTAACTCGCATTGTTGCAAATAATACAACAAAAACAATTTTAAACATAAAACAAAGTATTTAAAGATAAAACTTGGCTAAAATTGTTTTAAATGTTTTAAAAAGGTTATTAATAATTTAAAAAATTAAAAACGGCCCTTATAAAAAACTTTATAACAGTATTTTCTTATTAAAAACTTCATTTTCCATGAAACTTTAAGTTGAAATAGAAAGTTTTAAGAATTAGACTGGTTAAAGTAAAGATTACATCATGCAGTTTTTTTAGAAAGTTGATGATAGAAACACTAGATCAATTTGTTATTTAACCTTATAATTTGTTTCTTTGGTGTAGTTTAACGGGATTTTTTTTTTCAATTTAAACAGGGGGTATTTACAAATTTTGGGATTTCAAAAGTCTGTAATAATTTTAATGGATTTTTTTTCACTTAGAATGGATAATTGGGTAACTGTCGTAATTAAATGTGCAACACCGGAACTGGATGGTTAGGTTAGATTTACACAGTTGGAACCGGGAGGGAAAAGGCACAGGGAGCACGGTGATGAAAATGCACCGGGAACACCGAGATGAAAAGGCACCGGGGACACCAAGATGAAAAAGGCACCGGGATATGAAAAAATACTGGGAACACCGGGATATGAAAAACTACCAGGATGATTGGTAATTATGGTTACAGAAAATTAGGCATGTAACTTGAGAAAATTTTAATAAATTGATACACTCCACCCGTGCAAGGCCGGGCATATCAGCTAGTAGATACTATAAACTATACCTTTCGGGAAGAAAAGAATCTCAGAACCAAACTCCCCACAGAACATTCTGAGCCGAATTAAAGTGCAGCCGGGAAAATTTTTATAAAAAAAACAACACACGACTAAACGAATTCGGCTCGGAATCCTACCAATTGTCTGAGCATTTTTGTCATCTAAATGTAAATGCCACTGACTCCCCCTTTATGAATGGGAGCCTGGGCTTGACATGCAACGTTTTTGGGATCAAAATGCGATTCCAGCTCCGGTGAACACTTCCGGAATCGAAGATTATGGTTCTTTTTCCCATTTCCCGGAGATGAATATGGGCGAAAGGGTCCTTTTATACCCGGGCAGAAGATGATGGTTTCTTATCCCGCTCAATTACGTGGGGTGAAGAAACCCATTGAGGGTGTAGGTCGGAAAAAGTACTAAAAGAAAGGGTTCTGATGCGATTTTCAGTTGCATATTAGGGTGTCGGAAGAAAATGTCTTAACACTTTTCCCAAAAGCATAAAACCATAGGTATAAACCCAAACAAATTCTGATTAAGTTAACAAATTCCAGATTTAACTCTAAGAACAAAATATAATATCCAGTAATTCATGTTTGTCAAGAAACAAAACAATAAATACAAATAACGAGAATAGAAAAAAACTTACAGAAAATTGAGAATGAAAGGTGTTTCCCCTAGTCCGCCTAACTTTGCAGATTCCTAGAGTGTAGTATATAAAAAAAATTCCCAAAGAACTATACGTGAACATAGTTTTTTGAATAAATTGCAGAGTATGATGTTAAAAAGATATCCAATGCGCATGCATACGTGCGCCGTACCGTAGAAAGAAAGTTTTTTTTATCTTATATGACGTCACATTTCTCAAAAATTAAAAGTCGTTGTAGAGCAGGTATAGTTCTTTGGACATTTTTTATATACTCCACGCTAAGGAATCTGATTGCAGAGCTTGGGCGGACTTGTTGAAACACCCTTGTATAAATTTTTCAAAACTGTCTATCTAGATCTAGACAGAAAAAACCTATCTGATCATTAATAAGCCGGGGATCTACAATACAAATACTACATGGGGAGGTAATAATTCGCCTACTAATTTTCAATAGGTCGAAAAGAGGAATGCAAATAACAGCCCCAGCGGAACAAATTAAAGCTCCAACTATGCTGGGCAGCCGGTTTGAATGTTCGGGGCACTGAAACGCGATGGAAATTCTAAACAGCCGACGGGAAATGAGCAACATGACAAGGTACGTTAATTACAGAGGGCCTGCGATTCAACGTTCAACAATTACTCAACCTATCTGCTGCCGGCCGCAACACTGCGATCGAAGCAGCTTCGATATACATTCCATTCAAATTCATATACCATTTAGAATGCGATGCACCGATCGCCAAGATAAGGTTGGAAACCGTTGTAAGTGAATAGCCTTTAAAAAGCAGAACAATCTGTATTTCCCCGAACGCTTTTAATTTTCTAATCCGCTGTTCTCAAATTTATTATGTCATGTCCATCCTGCAGCCTTCATAAAACTTTCACGTCACCCCCCAATGTAGTAAATATTACGCATAATAATGTACTCAGACCTCAATTATGTAGCCAATTTGTAATTTAAATTTAATACAACAGATAGTATTTACTATATAAAGCAGTGTTCCCCAACCTTTTTCGGCCCATGCCCCACCAGCCTTTCAAAATTTTTCATGCCCCCATGTCTATTTTTTTTTTAAATCCTTCTTGGAAATTAAATAAAATTTGGTGCTCCCTGTCCCACGTGGGGGGCAATTTGGTTGAAAATTCTTCAATTGCCCCCCTAGAAAATTATACTGCCCCCCGGTGGGAAACACTGCTATAGATTGTTTACTCTTGCGGGTGAAAAAACGAAAGTCGAAAAAAAATAATAATTCGGTGCTAGAGACCCGCATTCGCTCGGACGGACAGGTTGTTTTTCTTGCACTGCAAAGAAACGTCACGAGGAATCTGAGGAAATCCAAAGACAGAATTCATAGCTAAAAAAAAACTTCCTCCAAACCAATTTTTCTTTCGATAAACGTACCATTCAGACGATTATTCGATACATTTTCTTTAAATCTTCTAATGAGATAACAGCACTACTGTTGTCAAAACAAAGGCAGAAAAGAATTTTTTTTATGTAACTAAAATTTTAGCCACATAAAAATTTAAAAAACTAGTAAATTCTAGAAATCATTAAACTATCAATTGCAATTTTAATTCAATTAAATTATTATATTTGTATCGTTGGAACAAAAAAAAATGCAAAAAATATTACATCCTCAAGAATGTTTGTAGCCAGCCACCTTTAGATTTACCATATTTTTATTTCAGTACCTAATCTATCTTTTATACAGAATCGGGTTCATCATGTATACCTGATAACACTGAAATAGCGCACCAGAAGACTATTCCATAAAAATCTGAAGAGAATAATGACAAAAGAAAACAAGACAGTGACACATTCCGATAGCCGACAGCTCCCATCCTCATTTTTTTTCCTGGGCATACAGAAGCCGTTCCGCAGCAAAAATATCCACGGACAAAACGATTCAAAAAAAGACTGATCACGCAGACCTGGTAGAGCACGCCATTAAAAGCGGAGCGGAAAACTCCTTGTTTTTCTTCAAAAAACTGTTCCTCCGGAGGAGATTCATTGTCGGAAGAAAGAGCCGCTCCCGGGAGAGATGGAGACGACACGAGACTTTTCCGGAGCCGAAAAATCAATGCCTGCGGGAAATAATGGTAGTCGGGTGCTCACATGCGAGATCAGCTGTTTTTCACCTGGGATGCAGGTACTCTCAACGCGAAGGAATCCCCTGCATGGAAAAGGTCGGATTCAAGTACTGGTTTGAAAATAGTCTTTTTGAGCGAAGTTTCCACTAAACGTCATAATAACGAACAGCTTGGTAACAAAATATGTTTATATAGAAACCAAAATTGAGTCAAACGATAAAATTATTGGTAGGTTAAAAATATAAAGTCCCCTTACTATAATACTACTAACAAAATACACATGGAATACAATTAAGCTTGATAAAGTAAATCTATGATTAAATTAATTTTTAAATACACTTACAATTGAAATCTAAAATCTTTACATTTTTTGTAGACGTTTACACGTTCCAACTCAAGAACAGTTCAGCGAACTGATTTCAAACTTATCGAAGAGTTCAAATGTCAAATGCAATTTCACTTTCAAGCAAGCACTTAGCTGATCAAACAGAACCAGCCCATTATCGAAAGCATTTTCCAGAAACCCACAAAACGCGCCACTATCTAGACGCCACATCTTCTGGAAGGAGTGGACAAAGGGGGCATGATGGGCGAGGGCAACAATGGCGGGGCAGGTAAACAAGCACCTGCGGCGGAGGATCCCAACGGAACCGGATTTGCCCGCCAACCTTCCATCTACCGAGACTGTAGTAGTGAGCGCTCGCGATTAATATTTGGGAATCGGGGGCGTTTGATTTGAAAGAATGACGTTTTGATTATCATCTGTGCAGAGTAACCCACACGCTGGGCCGTATTTAGAGTGTAATACATGTGTGTACAACATGTGCACAAGGTATAATCCGAAAATATCCATAATATGCATTTTATTTACAATATTTATTTGTTTCACAATCTTTAAGCGAGGATTTTTTTTCATAACCAAGTAAAGGAAAGGGTACATTTTTTTAGAAGGACCCCCCAACTGTGTATTTTTCTTACTCTAAATTTAATGTTTTTCCATTTGCCTAGGAAAAGATGCTTTTTTTTAAACAGATTGATTTGGAATCTAAAAAAATTAAAGCCTGAATTCATAATTTTAGTAAAAAACGAGACTATAGGACCAAAAATATAAATGTTTGGTTAATTTTTACTAAGAATATATTTTTTACAGGAGATGAAAGTTGAAGTTAGGAGGCGTATGGCAAAATAATTATACGGCATAGAAACGCAAAACCCTGAATACAGGCTTGCCTGCATTTACCTAATAAAAGAGTTCACTTTTCGTTTTAAATTTAAACTTACAAAAAAACAAGGTTCTCGACTCTTAATCTTTGAATTTAAAAAAAAAAAGTCAAGGAATTTTAAAGAGAATATTCAATTCAAAATACTATGTATCTATAGCCATTTAATGTTATTATCGAAGTTTTTGGCTGTTCAAAACATTTTATAAAAAAAATTTTTTCTCTTTTCACATACAATAAAAATAAAAGAACTTGCTTTTTTATCTTACGGTTTGATCAGTCCCGTGTTTCGCATCTGAAAAGCTGTCTGGAGCACACAAAACCCCAATCCGTTGGAGGCGGAGGGTGCAAAAAGAAGTCAGGGGCGCAGTGAGGGGTGATGTGACAGTCAATCTCAACAAAGAGGCTTTCAAGGGACGACGCTATGAATGAGGGCAGCTAATGGGTAGAATATCAGCCCCTGTGCTCGATTGACAACCGGATACTTGTATGTTTGGTATGTATGCTCGGGTTTTCTCCAAGCGAACATCATCCCAGACTCCTCAAGAACCCTGAGAACCAGTTCCATGTTTTTTCTCTTAAAATGTTGGTGATTTTCATGTTCTGTTCAAAATTGTAGTGTAAAGGCCAAATGCAGTTTCCAAAGAACTAGATTCAAATAAACGATGTTCTGAAATTTTAATTCCAATGGCTGTAAATCAAAAACTGGCGGTTGGATAAATAGAAAAATCAACGACTCTGTTTACGACATATTAGAGTGGACATCACGTGACTCAGTAATGCTATTGCATACGAAGCACCTTATACATTCCTAATGTTTTTTTCACTTTCGATCGAAATATTTCATTTCATCTGAACTTTTAAAAAAAGTAACAACGCAAAGCAAGCAACTATTTTTGAAAAAAAATCCCACACAACAACCTATCTCAAAATTATTTTTGAGTTTTTCAAAATCTCAACCAATTGCAAGTAAGCTACCTTACAGATTTTCCAAAGAACACTCCACTTCCCTTTATTCAAACCAGCTTTTCTCGATAGGAAAAGATACATGCAAAGAGTAAAACCCTTATTTCAGTCTCCATTGTATTATAGCCTTTCTCAGAATACTTTCGGTACTATGAATAATTCATGGTACCTCCGTGAAAAACAAAAGTGAGCACAATGGATACCATCGAATTTCCATAGAATGCGATACTGCTCGGCCTAATTTGCTTTTAGCGAGAGGCCAAAGGATCTAAGTATACTACATAACAATGGTCTCCGAAGTTCTTCATCTGGGGCCCCAAAGAAAAGGGGAAAAAAAGTTCTGGCATTCCACTCTAGCTCTCCAGAGCAAATAAAAATTAACCCATTACTAAATTATACAATTACAGTAGACGAAACTGACTACGGAAATTTAGTGAAAGGTTTTACGGTAGTAACAGTGGTGGATCGAGGGGATGGTATTACGTATCCCAGTGGCGTATATAAGGGGGGGGGGCGAGGGGGCCCTGCCCCCCCCCCCAAATTAGGACTAGGTGTACCAAAACAAGTTAAAACACTGTATTTTAGGGTCAAAATTCAAAAAACTTTCTGGGGGAGGACCCCCAAACCCCCCTTTAGTACTTGGAATTTTATTATTAACAACTTTATCACAATAAGTTCATAAAAATCCAAATCCTACCAAAAAATATATGTCCAAATTTCGGACTGTGTTCCAAAAACAAGATAAAACCCTGTTTTTAGGGGTAAAGTTCCAAAAATTTTCTGGGGAAGGACCCCAGATCCCATTTTGTACTTGGAACTCTATTTTAATAACTTTTTAAATATTAAGTTCATAAAAATGTACATACAAAATTCGGACTTAGTGTAGCAAAACTAGTTAAAAACCTGGGTTTTTTTAGTCAAACTTCCAAACATTTTCTAGGGGAGGACCCCCAGACCCCCCCCCCCTTTGGTACTTGTATTTTTATTACTAACAAGTTTTCCTATATTAAGTTTTTAGAACCTAAATCACCTTTTTAGAACCTAGTTATCACCTAAAAAGCTACATTGGACCTATTAAATATGTGGGGGAGAGGCTGGGGAGTAATTTTGGGCCCCTCCCGAAATAAATTCCTATATACGCCACTGACGTATCCATATGAAACAAAATGTATTAAATAAAATGACTTGAGGGATTCAACTGGACTATGTACCATGAACAAGGAATTCCAAGGAAAAAAACGAATAGATTAGACTAAATACACAAAAATGGCATTTTGTGATTAAACACAAAAAGGTTAACTGGGGTTAACTTAACGATTTTGCAAGAAAATTATGGGTCTATCTGTGTAACAAATGTAAGGTGGTAGTAAAATTGGAAGGTTTTTTCCGACAAAAAAAAGGAGACAATAATTTTAAATGTGTGTTTTGAGTAGTTTATTACACAATAAAAAGCTAACATTAATCAAATTTTCATTTTTTTTTCAAAAGTTTCATAAGCATTAAGAAATATAAGATTCTAGAGGCCGCCTCCAAATAAGTTGTAAATAATGAACACTAACGATAGAATTTATGTACTCACTTAAGGCCCTCTCTTTGTTATTTCCTTTCACTCCTAATTAGCAAGTTCTAATTCTAAGCTGCATACTAAGTTGAAAAAGCAAGCCTGTTAACACTAGGTCTATGACACTACGTGATGAGTAGGTAACAAATGGCGCTCATGAGATAGTATACTGAGCGAGAGAGCAACACGTACAAATCAAACGCACTCAGCGGAGATAAATCTAAAGGGTCATTTGATCTCTCGTTGAGTTTCTAATTAAAAGACGCAAAAACAACTATTATATAAATAAGTCTATCATATATTATCAGGCAGTTTGTAGGAAGGGTGAAAGACATAATTTCAAATATCTGGCTTCTAAGAAACGGGTAATAACTTCATTTGCAGTTCGTGGTTATTCCGGTCGATAACACGAGGGCATTCCTTTTCTTATAACGAGGATTTTCAGCAGCTCATTCCGGAGGTTGCGGCTCGTTATTCGGTGATGTCCTGTTTCGTCTCTTCCGCTCTTTCATCCCCTTGTCAAATTTTGTCCTGTTTCATCCCCTCGATAATTTATGACTATTTCTTAGTGCGCTTTCGTCCCTTCCTTCAAATTTGGCGCAATCAATACAGTTTGGCTTCAAAAAATGTTCTGTTCCCAGATAGAAAGTCGCATTATTAGACCGATATCCGTCCTTTCTTTAAATATCAATCTTAACATCTCGTTTGTTCTCCCTGCACTCATTTGCACGAATGTGTCCAAGTGACCAGTAGTCGCGGACAGCATAATATTAAGGATAATTGCAACAATTCATTGTATCAGATAATGATAATAAACCAAATCTATCTATATCTATACTAATTTATGAAATAAAAAAATCTTTTTAAAAAACACGTTTTAAAAATGTACTAAAAAGTATAAAATAATTTTTATAACTCCTTGTAAGACGAAAAACGTGGGAATCAATGATTAGGTATTTGATTCTCTCTGCACTCCTCATGCTGTTATTTTTTTTTATCGTGTACAGATACATAATGCATGATTCACACGTTTTTCATTTAAAAAGGAGTTGTAAAAATTCTTTTATAGACGAGTTCTACTGGAAGTTGGCTGGTAGTAAAATGTTTAAACCTTTCCGGTACGAATATATAGTAAATTAATCCATTCACTGTGTATTTAGGTACCCAGTTTTGCATTTCAAGGCATTTATTAATCAGTAAAAACTTTATAAGGAAAAAGTGATGGTAAAGATAGAATTTCAGTAAGATATCATGGGAAATGAAGATGTTATGCAAAAGTTTTTTCCTTTCAATTTTTATTCAAAAGTATGTAAATTAAAATAGTTTTTGTATTGATTAATAAAATTTATGTCTATTGCCTACAATAAATTAAATAACTGGTGTTTTTACCGAATGATGAAAGTACAGAGAAATACAATTGATCAAACACTTTTTCAATAATTAATAGTGTACTAGCTGAACAGCAACCCGATGCGTTGCGCCGAGTAGTTTTAATTCTACAGTTTCCACGATGCATACTTTAATATTATATTTTTAATATAAAATACCTTTCGACGTACTGGCTTAGTGGTTAAAGTATCTGACTGCGAAGCCGTACGTCTGGGGTTTGAATCCCCGTTTGGCATGGATGTCAGTTTTGTCTTTGTGTGATGAATGAAAGTGGCCGTCCCCCAGTAAAAAGGGGTTGTGCAAGCGAATGGTATGTGTGGCCCGGGTAGCAGTACCTCACCTTCGTGGGTCCGGTCCACAGGTGCCCGCTGGGTAACGCTGAGTAGGTAGTTCTTAGGGCAATTCAGTGGTCAAGGATAATTCCAGTACCCGCCCATTGGATTAAAAAAAATATATTTTTGGAGAAGAAAAATATATGAAAAAGAAAAATACAATAATTTTTTTACATAACATTCTATCTTTCCAACATAATTAAATATATGTTTTAACTCAGTTTTATCTGCTGTAACCACTTGGCCGCTGGTTATACAGCGTTTCCCACGTGGAGGTAAGCCACCCGGGACCCCTACGGGGTATTGTGTTTGCATACAGTGTAAATCGCATTATCACTGTTTTTTTTTGCCGTTGCTCCATTCAAAATTCATCGTTAATTAATTAAAATTATCATTTGCTGTGAGCTGTATGTTCTATATCAAATCACTACTATTATAACGCATTATCATTTTTTTTGCAGTTGCTCTATTTAAAATTTATTATGCAATTTATTATTTTATCATTCTAATAATCGTTGCTGTATGTTCTATATCAAACCCTTAAAACGTATGAGAATATCAACTTATGAAAAACTTTTAAATCCCGTGGATACTTTGAAACTAATGGCTCTAGTGATATTAAAGTTAAAAATTCAAAACATTTATTACTCCAGTGTAGTTTAATACCTAGTTAATATTTGATTTTTAAAAAAACTTTTTTTTGTAATTTTTGTTGGCAATCATAAACTGAAAGGATTTCCCGTTGTTTTTAAAATCAATGAAAACGGTCTAGTGTTATGGAATTAGAAGCACAAAAATGCTAATATCTTGGGAAAATAATTAATTTTAGAATTTAAATGGTCAATACGGGGTTCCCGAATTTTTTTGCCGTATTTTGGTACCTCAGGCACCCTTCTGGGTTGATTAGTTTCGAAAGAGTTTTATTTTTTATATTATCGATTGGATTGGATAAAATCAAAAAACAGGAGGAAGAAAACGCAGCAACTGAACCTCAGCACTGTCTGAATTATGTGAAAAGAGCAGAAAAACGCAAATATCTCGAAAAGTATTTCGAATTTCGGAATGAAAATGGGTGACTCGGCGTCCCTGGGTCATTTGCCGTCTTTTGGTACCTCGGGCGCCCTTCTGCGTTCAGTGGTTTCGGAGGAGATAGAGGGACATACGTTTGTTTACTCTCGGATTTTAATAGTATAGATAACAGCCTAGTTCATTACAAAATATCCTGTCTGTTATCAAGCAGATCAAAATAATTGACTTAAGCTTAAGAAATCCAATGTATTTATAGAGAAACAGTCGTTTGTTCATAAATTGAACACATTATAGTGAATCATGACAAAATAAACTTAATATCAACATTTTAAATGGGAATTAAAGTATTTTTATTAATTTAACAGCTTAAAATGTAACTGACAGGTAACACCTTGACATAGGTAGTTTGAAAAGTTCTCGGCCTCACCCAGAACACGCGCTCTAATTCGCACGAATTTTTTTTCTCCTGTTAGAACAACTCTTCAAATGAACCTAATTAAATTTTTGGGTTGTTCTGATCAGAATTCTGCTGTCGGGAATTTTTTGAATGAGTTAAGGTGAGCTTATTTTCAATAATGGAGAAAAGAGAGTATCGAGCTGTTATAAAATTCTTTTTAAAAGAAGGGATATCACCAAATGAAATTAATTCTAATACGATCGTAAATGTGTAAGGAGACTCTTTACCTTTGTTTTCCCCGTGAAAGAAATAGAGTTGAAGCTTTAACATGGTTGCAAGAGTGTTCTTAAAGAACCATGTGAAAAACGTTCAAAAAGAGCCGCCATACCGAAAATCGTCGAAATGTGCCTTCTATGATTTTTGAATAATGATGAAAGAAGGTGGGGACATTTCTAATAGTCTAGGGATTTCAAAGGAGCGCATGTTATTTTTTGCACGAGGAATTGCGAGTGAAACCAATTTGGACAAGATGGGTGCCGCGAATCCAAATTGTGGCTCAAAAATGCATTGAAATGACGACTTAATTGCGATTTTTGACGCGATTTACACAAAATAAAAGCGGTTTTTTACGTCTATATGCAGAAATAGACATAACTTAGAACTTTTAAGTAAAATAATAATCAATGCAATGGATGAAAGTCCGTTTTTCAGCACCAAAACGTGCTATCGGATGGAAAATTCATGGCGTAAGAATTCTGGGATTTCAGGGAAATTTTGTCAATGGATTTCAAGGAGAATGATATGAATATAATAGCTGAATATTTATCTAAACTGTTGATGAGAATACCCGAGAAAAAAGACCCATTTAGCAGATTAAAATGCCATTTTTCATTAGAACAGTGCTTCTGTTAACAAACGTGTTTTTGCGGTGGGAAAACTGAGGGATTTGGGTTAAAAATTTTAAAAGCACCTATCCTATTACCCAGATTTGGTATCTTCAAACTTTCATCTCTCCTCCAAAGTGAAAAATTTTCTCTCTGGTCACCGTTTTTCTTCGAATTCAGAAGTAACTGTGAGATGAATAGGTTTTTTTTTCACGAAAATCTAGAACCCCCAAAAGAACGAAAAATAAGACAGGACTGTCGTTCTAAGAAATGAGGCAGCTTATAAGGAGGCAATGTTGAAAACTAAACCATTTTTGAAACCATAAGTTGTCATTTTCATAGTCAGGCCGAGAACTTTTCAAACTACCCTCGTACATAATAATACACTGGTGTGCAAAAATTAAGGACCGAACTGTTTTTTCAATATAACACCTTGCATAATTATTTTTCATCCATGAAAATAATACCACAAGATGTTCAAGGAGTGGGAATATAGGGCGCGAGAACAAATTTTCCCTACGAATAATTTAAGAGGGTAAATGGGCCCTCCATTGATAATGGAATCCTATTACACATTTGGAGCAGTGACAGAAACGTCTATGTGAGAGGTATTTAACCGAAAATTTTAGGTTGTTTGTAAAGAATATGATTATTCCTAAACTCAACGCATTTTTTTAAATGTTTGTGCTACCTTTAAATGGTATTTTTTAGGTTTTATTGAGAGATATCGGTCTAATCATTATTTTTGGCAAGTTTTAGCGTCTGGGTCATTTTTGGTATATGGTATCTGACCATCAACCATATTTTCAGTAGTTCTCACATGTGCTTGACTGCGTTTAGGTCTGTGGAGAAGGAAAGTAACTTTATTCTTTCAAAATCGTGACTTATGAAAAACTTGGAGAAAGCCAAATTGTGATTTTTCGCAGCTGTCTTAGAGAGAAGAGATAAAAGAGAAAATAAGGACAAAAAATTTCTTCTAACAGAAGCAAATAAGACATGAGAACACAGGTACAGAATTGCAGACAGAATTGTATAGTTTCACAGGAAAAATTCGATGTCTTAAAAACTTATTTTTAGGTGAATGGATATATTTTTACAGATATTTGTTTCTTTTCGGACATGTATAGGTCCATAAACACTAAAAAAATCATTTTTTCGAACGTTAATAAAAGATGTCCTTCCTATGAATCTATACAATTCCGTTTCAGCACCCCCTATATACACCAAAGAGATTTTCACTGATGTCTGCAATTGTGTACCTGTTGTCTCATGTCTCATTTGCTTCTGTTAGAAGACATTTTGGGTCCTTATTTTCTCTTTTTGCATGACAAAGCTGCGAAAAATCACAATTTGGCTTTCTCCAAGTTTTTCATAAGTCACGATTTTGAAAGAATAAAGTTACTTTCCGGGTTCACAGACCCAAACGCGATCAAGCATATGTGAGAACTACTGAAAATATGGTTGACGGTCAGATACCACATACCAAAAATGACCCGAAGGCTAAAACTTGCCAAAAATAATGATTAGACCGATATCTCTCAATAAAACCTAAAAAATACTATTTGAAATTAGTACACACATTTAAAAACATGCGTTGAGTTCAGGAATAATCATATTCTTTACAAACAACATAAAATTTTCGGTTAAATACCTCTCATATAGACGTTTCTGTCACTGCTCCAAATGTGTAATGGGACTCCATTATCAATGGAGGTCCCATTTACCCCCTTAAATTATTGGTAGGGAAAATTCGTTCTCGCACCCTATATTCCAACTCCTTGAACATCTTGTGGCAGGGGTTCCCAATCTTTTCGCACCTGCGTACCACTTGACTTTTTGAGAAATTTTGGCGTACCACCAGACCTAAATATTTTAATAGACGTTTAATATTTACTCTCCTGAAAGTGTTCAAAGGCTTTTTGAATTAAATTCCTGAGAAAACTTCATAATTAATGGTTAGATATTTGTTTATTTATAACATGCTTATAAAGGAGAAATAAAAAGATGAAAATGGTATTAATATACAGTTTTATTTATTATACCCGTATTTTATTTATTATACTGTCTTGTGGTATTATTTTCATGGATGAAAATTAATTATTCTAGGTGTTATATTGAAAAAACAGTTCGGTCCTTAATTTTTGCACACCAGTGTATTTTAAAAACGAAACTTTTTAAAAGTTATTTATTTTATTAATAATTTTAGTATGATATCCAAGAAAAAACTGAAGCGTAAAACTATATAACATATTTCACCTTTTTAGCGGTTTTATGCCAATTATGGTAAACTCAACACCCAGGGGGAAATAACCAACCAAACTCAAAAGGAATAACCAAAAATACATTTAACCCTAAAGGGATCAAACAGCACAATTTTTGACAAGGAGACGAATCAGGAAGGGACGAAAGAGTACTAAACCTCGTATTCCTGGGTGTCGTTGAAGATTTTTTTTCCGTCACTGACCAAGAATGCCAAGGGTGCGGCAGAAGGGATTCCTTTTTGAAGAAATAGTGAGAGAAAATAAAACCTATTAGGTAAAGTATATAAAACTCAAGTAACGAGGGTTGTCACGGGATTCGGTGGGGTTTGGGTGCAACAGCTCGCTCAGATCCTGAAACGATCTGAGAAAAAAAAACTTCATAGAAGGTAATAGATTGGTGAGTGGTAAGGTTAGTGGTAAAAAAATAAAGGCTCTTTAAATTACGAAACACATATTAATGAGAAGCCTTTTTTTTATTAATTCAGGGATGAGATTGACAAAAAAGCAAAGTCTGAAAACCTGCATGAACGACAATTTCAATATTGTTTTACAATAAATCTTTAAAAAGAATTTGCATGTTAATGAACTTAATATAAAAAAAAAATTGAAAAATAGAGTTTGGGGGACCCAGAAATTTATAAAAAATTTTATCAGAATATTCAAGATTTTAACTTATTTTTAACACCTTGTCTGAATTTTTTGTAATGGGAGGTTGGAGGAAAAAATCGGAAAACCCGACAAAAATCGGAAGAATTTCATGCCTGATGAATTGTAATCTTACTTAGTAGTACAACCTGTGCTTTGGTGTGTGACAATTAAACACAACCATGGATGGAAATTTTCCAGGACAGATTCAGCTTTTTTAAGTCTTTTCATTAAAAATGTTATCCTTTTCTTCAAATTTCTTGTGTATTAATTTTTTCCGTCCTAAAGAAAATCGCAATTTTGCGATTACAATATTTTCATTACACTTATCTCAAAGGGGCAGGAATTGGATCAATTAAGAACTGTTTCCAAAATTATGCGACTAACAACAAAAGGCATTGAGAATGTTTTAATGAAAGCTCGACTTGATATGCTAAAGGCTAAAGTATAATTGAGACACAACCACCAAAGCCCACCTTGCAGGCACTCGTCCTCAGATTTCCCTACGGAGCCGGCGTAAATCCCGGAGCCGCGCACCACTTATTGCGTTCGATTCATTAACGAGGTGGAGGAAGGAGCAATTAGGACTGCCCAGATTCGGCCGAAAGCGGGGCGCCAGACTGCCAGGTGCCCGCTCGCCAGGGAATATGAATCGGCCGATGACGGATCCACATGACGCACGGTTAATTAAGCGAGTAAAATCCCACAATATTATTGAAAATGAGTACAATTACTTTATCCCAAACCTGCACAACATATGGCCAGCAGGCCCTTTTTTTGCGGCCCTAATGATTCTAAAATAGTGATGCACTTGCACAGCCCGCGAGTCATCATTTTGTGGCTCGCGAACTAATTTGAATTCTTTTCAGATAATCCATATTTTTTTAATAATCCTTACTTTCCAGATTATTTCTAAGAAAAATGACTAGTTTTCGCGAAAAAAGTCGGAAAATCGGTCCGGAGCTTGCGGAGTGTTCCGTTCCTCCTGCGACTGCTTCCTCGGTCGGCCGCGCGCGCCAAGTTGAAGTCGGCTTCTTGTGTTGCTATTGCGATGTAGAAAAAACAACTTTACAGTGGTCAGAAGCCAACAAGTCTGTCTCCGGAAAAGTCGGAAAAATAGCGATTTTTTCGCGAAAGTTCCGTTTTTCCGGCGCCTAGTTGAAGTTGTCTTCTCGTTGTAATTGCGATGCAGAAAAAAATTTTGCGTTGTCTGAGGAGCCTATCTAGGTGTGACATCTCTCAGATCACATTATATTGTTGATTTTAGTATTTCAACTTATTTTAAGGATTTTCCAAGTTATAAATTTTTATTGAAAGGTCGCTTTGTAGCAACTTGGTAAGATAATAATGCAGAGGTTTTTAAAAATATTGTTAGAATATAACCTGTTTCAGATAGGATAGATATAAGGGGGGAGCCAGGAGACTCCCCCCCCCCAAAAAAAAAATACGGCTAGGTGTTTAAAACCAGTTAAAACCGTGTTTTTTAGGATCAAATTTCCAAAAATTTTCTGGGGGAAAACCTCCAGAACCCCTTTTGTATTTGGAACTCTATCTTATTTACAACTTTTTTTTATATTAAGATTATCAAAATACAAATCTTATCTAAAAATTTACGAAATTTGGACTAGGTGTACCAAAACTAGTTAATACCCTGTTTTTTTTAAAGTCAAATTTTCAAAAAATTTCTGGGGAGGACCCCTCGACTCCCTTTGGTAGAAGATAGTTTGACATTGAATATATTTGGAGCCTGTAGTTTTTATTTTACAGATATTAAAATTTCTAACACTTCTCCCTATTGCTTACTGGATTAATGTTATTAAAATTTATAACACATATGTGTTATAAATTTTAATAACATAACACAAAAATATATGTAAAAAACATATTAATATTAATATGTTTTTTACATATATTTTTGTGACAAACATTCTTTAGTAATTTTAAAGGTTTGATCTTAGCTGTATCTTTTAAAAATTGTTTATTTTTTAACCTTTACAATATTGTCCATCCATTTCTTAAGATTTTTAAGAAACTTTTATTTATCTGTTTTGAGTAATTATTTTTTCTCAAACATTGATTTTGAAAAATTGATTTTTTGGCCCGCAATTGTGCCCGCATCATGGTTAAAGTTGTTTAATTTCTTCAGAAGCTTGGCTGCTTTTTACATGACCAAAATGTCCATCCCTAAAACAGTGTCGAAGATCTTGACTGATATGGTCAGAAAAAAAATATTAAGGGGAAAACGTCACGTTATATTAATGAGTTTTTAAAATTTATTTAATTTAAAATAAAACGGAAAACAGGACACTTTAATTGAGAAAAATGTTGAACCAAAATCGATTTTAAACTCTGCTTAGTTGACCGTACAACCGTACATATTAATTTTCCAGACAGAGTGGTGCCTTTCATGCCTGTGACCACACGACACGGGAAAAGAATACAAATCGCAACGTATGTCTTTATCTAATCACTCAAATGGACCAAAGCTGTTAGGAAATAAGCACATAACATTGGTTGGTTATCTCCTCCATATTTTAGTTGAGAGTTAGTTTAGGAAGCAATTTCAGTTTTGAGAGTTGGTCATGAAACTAAATTTTAAAAATTACCTTAAAAAAGTGCACCAATAGCACACCTAAAAGCAATAGTACATAAGTTAACATTAATAATTTCTTTTCAACAAAAAAGGGCCTCAAAAATAAAGCCTTGATCGACACCTGACTGACGAAAGAACAATTTTTTATAACAAACGATGTGGGTATGCACATCTTGGTATTTCTATCTATATGGTAGATATCTATTGGTATCTATATGGTATTTCACTTTTCGATACCGCCTTAAACTATTAAATTTTGTCCAGAACTCAAGATGGGCAGAGTACCTTTGAAGGCTGAAAATTGTTGAAAACAAGGAGCATAGTTTAACTTGTGTAAAAATTTCCGAAGGTATATTTACTTAAATCTCAAAAACATCCCAAATAATGGATATTAAACAAGAATAAACTGAATAAGTTGGAAAGAGCTGTAACCATGATCTCATTAACAACGCTTGGCTTAATCAATGAACGTCACTTGTTTTACTAATTTTTTGAACAATTTCAGTCATTAAAGCTAATAAAAAGTCTTATAAATGGGACCCCGTAAATCTAGCTATGATTATAATCGAGGATTAAACAAATGTAAAAGCAGCCATCAAAAGCAAGAAACATTTTCGGAAAACGCGAGCACCGATTTTCTGTCATTTGCTCCCACATCGATAGGTAGGGAGCCATGAAAAAATGTTTTAATCGCGTGCATAGATCATCACGGGAATCACGCGAGATGCGACCAGACAAGTACCCGCGTTTGTTTGTTGAGCCGCCACCGGGGGCAGCACGCTCTGACATGTAGTAGGCCATCTGTACCTGCAGATGTGCAAGTTGTCTATCTAGGAAAAAATAATCAACTCAAAAGTCCACAAAAAAAAATCAAATATATAACGGATACGTGTGTAACAGAATACTGATAACAATTAACGATGTAAAATCAAATCATTGCAAAGCATCATGCCATACCTCTAATAACTTTGAAAAATCAGCTTGAATAGACTAACTTTAATTTCTCATGATAGGCATTTGCATTTCCATATGTAGGACAACAAGGAGTTCACCTAAGAACAGGGTTGGCAAGTTTCTTCCGAAGTGGAAAAAACCGCGGAAAAAAACATGGAAAAAACCGGCCGGAAGAAATAGGTTTCTTCCAGATGGAAGAAACCTTTTTTATTCAAAAAAATTGACAAATAAGCTTTAATTTATAAGTTGTAATTTTTTACTAATAAAATTATACCATTAAAAATATAAGTATATGCAAGTACTGTACTGAGTTAGTAATTACACCAATGTTTTAGAAGGTTTCTTCCACTGAAAGAAATCTTTTTTTTTTAATCTTTTAAAAGTATTTAAGTAAAATATAGTCAATAAATTTAAAAATGTGAAGCATTTGTTTGGCTTTTAGTGGGTTTTTTCCACTTTCTTCCGTTTCTTCCACTTTTTTCCGTTTTTTTCCAGTTTCTTTCACTGTCCTGGAAGAAACTAGTTTCAGTTTCTTCCGGAAGAAACCCAACCCTGCCTAAGAACGTCACTAAACTCGGTCCCTGTTTGCACTGGACCCCTATGTGAGACAAAAAACCTCCGACCAACACACAATTCAACTCTGACCAATTTTCTCGGGAGAAAACTCCCACAGCAGCGTTCGCACAATTAGAGCTACTTTGGCTGCTATTAGAGAGACAGTACAGCGATCCAAGTAATGAGACAAAGAAAGGGAAAACGATTGCCGATATATATGGATCGGTTCGGACACACTGAATGACGCATCATAAGATAGCTGCAATCAATTCGAATTCAATTAGGGCCGGTAACTTAATCACGAATATTGCTAAGAAGCGGACACAGGCACGGTTGATAAAAATGGATCTGTCGCCAAGCCCAATGAGATGGTTCTATAATGTAAGGTTTTCATTATTTTGGGGCATATTCAAATAGTGTGCATCGTTGATTACATAATAAACCTACTGGAAAAAAGTGTACCTGATTGGAAATTGCTATTTCAAAAATGAGTCATCTCTGGGCTAATTCTGGTTTATAGTGTTTTGTTTGGATGGCCAAGGGGGTCACTTGGTGGACACCTAGATCGCTAGACCTTAAATCTCCAGTCAGAACTATAGTTCTTAGCCAGAGCTAGGTCAGAGCGAGGGAGTAACAGTCACAATAATAAAACTCAGACACTTGAAATAACAATTGCAGCAGTATTCTTAATATTTCAAAGTCAAAAGAATATACTAAAATATTTTAGGACATCAAGTTTCGGGATAAAGGTCATACTATAGTGACACGTAGAAGAATTACGGCAAATGAAAAGGTTTTGGAAGAAACAAAGATCGAGATAATAGACATTCACTTAACATTCTTAAATACGAGTAGCTTACTTTTAGAAGGAAGGTATTATTCTTATCGTCTGAGACAATCTTTGATCAGGCTTCGTAAAGAAAAGTCTCTCCGCTAAACGACTTAAAACAAATTGTCCCCCACGCACACACCTACCTACCATAATCCCCATAACGTGGTTACGAGTTAATAGCTCACTTTTAACTTGAGCATTTTAATAACTTCGAAGAAACCTTAAAAACTGTTGAGTACGCCACTATAACTACTCTCTGAGCACTAAAAAGGAGACCCGATAAACTAAGGTTTTATATTTACTTATCATGAACGCTGCCCGAGATAAGCAGAAACTAAAGAGAATGAAACCGGAATCTTTTATGCACCCCTGCGGCTCCGAGCAGAACGAATTTCAGGTCATTAATGAGCGAATAATACGCGAGACGTGGGACAGTAATTCTGATTTCCAATCGGGTTTATGTCTCAACAGGGAATAGGATAGCCTGGCTTCCCATAGAACCGGCGGAAACAAGATTCGTAATTACGGATACAAAGGGACCAGCCGCCAATTAACAGGTACCGGTGAAACTTTTCCCTGCCTTCTACTTTCGAGTGTTCTCAGTACAGAAAAAGTCAGAAAGATCAGAGGTTCCCAAACTTTTGATCTTCGTGACTCACTTTTTATAAACAGAATTAACGCGGCCACCATCATCTACATAGCCCAGTCAAATGGGGTTCAAAAGTGACGTTTTCAAAACTTTCATATAGAAGTTTTTTTTTCGACGGTTTTATATGTTTTCGAGGTCGCTGATTACGAATATGAAGTTTGCTGCCACGTGGGAGGTCGGCTTCATATCGAAAATCGCAAAAAATCGCAAAATTTTTGCTCTTTTTTCGATCTTTTGCTTATACATCAAAAACTATAAGTTTCTCGAAGATAATCTCAATTATAAAGTTGAAGTAAACAAATTTTCCTACAAAATGCACTACTCAACATTGATTTTCTGAAGAGTGGTTCTGCCGCTAGAGCGCGCTGAAAAACAGCGATTTTTTGGCCTTTCCGCAAAAAAATGAAAAGCGCGCGCTTCTACCCTCTACAAAAGGAAAACTATTCACGTTACCAACAAAACTTTTATACCACGTGAAAGAGAATTTAATTGCTTAAAAATAACCTACCTTACATTATTATTTTTTGAGAATGGGGGAGGGAGCGAAGCAAAGATCGGAAATAAAACTTTCGCGCCTTACAGCTAAAATGAACTCTCGCAGTTGTTAATTTCAAATCTGCGCTTTAATTCCGGTATATTACCAATAAAATTGGTTGTTTTGGGTGAATTGATGACTAAGCATGTTTAAAAAAATAATTTTTTAAATTTATTTATGAAATATTAGGTATTTTAGGCGAAAATTCAATATTTTTAAAAAAATGATAAATTAAATTATGGGAATTTTTTAATGAAGGAATTTATAGGTTTTTTGCATTGCTGAATCCGAATTTCAAGTTCATTTTCATTTCAAAAGTCATCTTCACATCAAAAAATGCAAAAAATCTCAAATTTTCGCTCTTTGGTTCGGTTTTTCATCGATTTTCTCAAACAATTATTCGTTTTTCGAAAAATAACAGTACACCAAATTAAAGTACATAAAATTTGCTATAAGATACACTGGTTCGTTTTTATTTTACAAAGAGCGGTGTACGCTTTAGAGGGTTTTAAAGAGCAGCGATTTTTTTTCTTTTCTACAAAAAAAGTGAAGAGCGCTTGCTTTCCCCCACTACAGCTCTAAATATATACACGTAACAGACACATATTTTATACCATAGGAAAGTACATTTAATTTCCTACAAAATGCACTACTCAACTTTCATTTTATAATGAGAGGAATTGACGCTAGAGAGCGCTGAATTACAGCTGTTTCTTGACTTTACACAGAAAAAAGAAAATCATTTTTCTTCAGAACTCTCTAAAGCGTACAACGCTTCTTGCGAAATAAAAACAAACCAGTGAATCTTACAGCAAATTTTACGTACTTTAATTTGGTGTACTGTAATATTTCGCAAAACTAATAATTTTTTGAGAAAATCGGTGAAAAACTGAACCAAAGAGCAAAAATTTGAGATTTTTTGCATTTTTTGATGTGAAGGTGACTTTTGAAATGAAAATGAACTTGAAATTCGGATTTAGCAATGCAAAAAACCTATAAATTCGTTCATTAAAAAATTCCCATAGTTTAATTTATGATTTTTTTAAAAATATTGAAATTTCGCCTAAAATACCTAATATTTCATAAATAAATTTAAAAAATTATTTTTTTAAACATGCTTAGTCACCAATTCACCCAAAACAACCAATTTTATTGGTAATATACCGGAATTAAAGCGCAGATTGGAAATTAACAACTGCGAGAGTTCGTTTTAGCTGTAAGGCGCGAAAGTTTTATTTCCGATCTTTGCTTCGCTCCCTCCCCCATTCTCAAAAAATAATAATGTAAGGTAAGTTATTTTTAGGCAATTAAATTCTCTTTCACGTGGTATAAAAGTTTTGTTGGTAACGTGAATAGTTTTCCTTTTGTAGAGGGTAGAAGCGCGCGCTTTTCATTTTTTTGCGGAAAGGCCAAAAAATCGCTGTTTTTCAGCGCGCTCTAGCGGCAGAACCACTCTTCAGAAAATCAATGATGAGTAGTGCATTTTGTAGGAAATTTTGTTTACTTCAACTTTATAATTGAGATTATCTTCGAGAAACTTATAGTTTTTGATGTATAAGCAAAAGATCGAAAAAAGAGCAAAAATTTTGCGATTTTTTGCGATTTTCGATATGAAGCCGACCTCCCACGTGGCAGCAAACTTCATATTCGTAATCAGCGACCTCGAAAACATATAAAACCGTCGAAAAAAAAACTTCTATATGAAAGTTTTGAAAAAAACCCCATTTGACTGGGCTAACAGGTAAAAGGTAAAAAATGTATTGTAATTTTTCAGACACAAACTTGACTGGCAAAGAACATTTAAATCAGTGTTCCACAGCAACCTTTTTTACGCTTTCCCCTTATTTTTTCCATGCCTCCATTACTAGATTAAGACAACTTTTCTCTAGCTTTTTACTCGCTTCTTTGTTCTGTAAAAAGTTGGGAATAATATCAATCATGCATTCTCATTATTTTATAAATATAATTAAAAATTGAAAATAAATTTAATTTCAAAGTTCTTTAAACGTCATTTAAATTTTTAAGACCATTTTACCTTTCACAAAGAAGGAACAGAACACAGAGAAATATCCTAACAGAGGGTCCACGAAGCTATTTTCAAATGCGTTACTGATGTGAGGGCGCCACACTAGAGTTTGGAACGTATGCCGGCCGCTTAAATCTCTCGCCAAATTAGAACTCAGCGCATGCGCAAAAAGGTGTTTTCGATCTCCCATAGGCAGCCGGCGAACGATTCAGACTGAATCCAGACGCTAGTGAGTTCAGTGCGATCCCAGCGCCACAATTCTCCCAACCTGTAACACGATGTCATGATTTTCGATTTCCATTATGGCCTATGGCCGTGGACTCTCAGTTCTAGTACTCTGTGGAACAGAACACAAAGAAAAAACACTTCCCCACTCTTCTATGAAAAAATTGCAAAAGACACACTGCAAGTCGTAGTGCAAGCAAGATGCCTGATTTTGTTAAGTAGCAGATAATCCGAGTAGGTTTATGAGTTATTTCAGAACAATAATTTTCTTTCAAAAATTTATAAAAACCCACTAAAACTCCGAGAAGTTTTTTTCTTTTTTATAACAAAACAAAATAAGAAAAAAAGCAACAGCAGAATTGACTAACAGGGTTCATAAATTTTTTGAGGAAAAAAATTCAAGGATTTTCAAGGACTTTTCCAGGCTACCAGATGAAAAAATTAATTCGGCATAATTTGAACTTATGCACGACTTGTGAAAAAAATGTAAAACAAAACATCTAAACCTATATCCCTTACAGAAATCTTTTTTTATAAGGATGGAAGTAACAAACAAAATTATCTTCACACATGAAACACTGGAGAATTTGGCGATGTTAGAACAACAGCAACAACAAATAAATCTCAAGATACAGTACCAGCTAACTTCCATCATAACAGAAAAAACACTAAGCATCGCAAAAAAACTCCTGTGTTTCATTAGCATTCATTCATCCCAAGAAAAACGCTAGGTAAAAATACACCCAAAACCTCGAGAGTAAAAACATCTGTGCGTTGCCACCCGACACTGATGCATCGTACTTCCGGCTGAGAGAAGGAATACGGAACAAGGTCATCCGGTACGACAGACGAAAAGATAGTATCATTCGGAGACAGCGTGAAAAAACCGAAACTAGCATCCAGAAACAAATCCCTGAAACTTTTTCTGGTGAATATGGGGGTGACTCCTAAAAGGCAACTTTTCTTCAGCATACCTTTCTGAATTTCCAAAAAGGCTTTTTGTGATACGCCCCAATGACCAAGATGTATACTATAATGATATTTGAAAGCAGAAAGGCAATTGAACAGATTTTCTTTGGTGGTAATGGTTGTGTGGGACATGGGGGGTCCAGAGGGCCATGCCCCCCCCCCCCCCCCCGAGAAACCCTAACAAATAGAAAAACGCTTTTTTAATGCTATAATTCAAAAAAATTTCTGGGGGAGAACCCCCAAACCCCCCAGTAAAATGTTGACATCAGTTTCAAAATGTTTTTCCATTAAAAATTCTGCCGCTTGAAAGCAGCTGTTCTCTTTAGGAAAGTTTCAAAATACTAGATTAAATACCTACGTTTAAAAGGGAGTACCCAGAATTTTCTTAGAGAAGACCCCCTGTCCCCTTTAAAATTTGGTGTCTATTTATAATTTTATCCTTGAAAATTCTGGGGTTTACAAGATCTCAAAATGAGCTAAAACTTTACTTTTAGAGGCAAATTTTCTGGGGGTTACTCCTTAGGACCCCCCTCCATTTTTTTACAAGGAGTTAAAATTGCAAAATCTTGACATTATGTGTAATATAACAAAATTCGATTGCTAAGAAGAGATCTAAAACTTTATTGTATAGAACTATTGTAAAAAAATTTCCATTATTTTTTTTTTTGGAGAGTTCAAGATGCATTTTTCCAAGAAGTGTTTCCAGGAAAGTTTTCACTATATTTTAATGTTTTTTCAACTGTTGTGTCAGGTTTGACTTAAAATACATACTGCAATTTGAATTTTCACAAAATCTCTTATTTAAAAATTTTTAAGAGGGGGGTCCCACTTAGCCCGTAATTTAAGCATAGTAGGGGTAAGTGGGTCCCCTCATTATGGGGTAAGTGGGACACCCTAGACTCACCATTTTAATGTTTATTGAAACATTTATAAGTAATTTATTGAAATTTTATATTAATTTTGCTTTTTAATATAAGCTGTGGTAAGTAAAGTAGACTATTAAGTTGGGGTTTTTTTATTCACGTTGCCGAGAAATTAATTAAAACACACAGTGCGGTGGGGGAATAGTTTCGAGGGTTTCTTTATAAGTCTCCTGAACCTGAAGAAAACATTCTGTAATTGTAGTGTTCCAAAAAGGGGTCCCACTTACCCCAACCAACCCTATTAATTTAAATGTGAGTAGATATCTCGTACAAGGATTAAGTTACAATAAAATATTTTGTACCTAAAACTTCTATACTTTATCAAGTAAGACCCACTTACATCCTCTTAAGTTTTGCTTGCTTTCAATCAAAATAAAGAGGGGGTGACCCACTCACCCCTTCCTATGGGGTAAGTGGGACACCCGTCTCATTTTTTACAAAAAGACCAGTTAAGAAAAATGTAGAACATTATTTTAGAACCTAATTATAAATTTTTGTTTATTAATAGTGTCTTAAATAAAATATGTCATTAAGTTCAAATTGAACCTCTTCAAAAAAAATTTATGAAGCTTAAAAAATATACTGTTCCAAAAAGGGGTCCCACTTACCCCAAGTGACCCTATAAAAAATAACCAAATAAAAAGACATTCGAATGTAGGTACTGTAGAAAATTTTTAAATGCATATCCTTCACTAAAAATTTCTATAAATGGAAATAAACTCATATGGGGATGTCTATTAATTATGCGAGGCATTTTATCCAAATTTTAGACCTCCGTCCAAATGATGTACAAATTGCAAAAGTTTTGATGCAAATACAAAATACATATATATTAGGGTTATGATTTTTTTCAGATTTAAAAGCCTGTGGTGGGAAATGATGAATATTGGTCCAAAACTCTCGAAAATAACTTTTATTTTTGAAAATTGCAAAAAAAGCTAGCGCGCCTATCGAGATGTTGTATAACGCTGAAGCACTGATAGTAGGGTGGGTCGAAAAAACACTTTTTTCGAAACTCGTTTGGCCTTAGGGGGGATTTTTGCCCAAATGTCTTCAATAATACGTAAAAAAAATTTCAGATCGATACGACCATTCATTCACTTGCCGCTGAGCCCCCAAAGTTTGAAAAAAGGACCAATTTTCAGAATTTTTAAAAAATATATTTCAAGATTTATATTGTGATAAAACTGGTTCAAATGTGTTATTTAAGACTTATTTAGATGGATTATATTTATTTGGGTGTATTAAGTGCTCCCTATAGGGCCTATAATTTAAAAGTAAATAGTATACTGCTTAGCGACGTTGCACTCACCAAAGCTTTTAATGCACTATGGTGGACGAAAGGAATTGAATTCCGAATTTCTTCGAAGGAACACCCTCGAATGATGCCATTTGGTGTTAAATTGGTATTTTAAATTAGAAAGGTCAGTGAAATAACAATAATGAGGCCTTCCACTGAGCTTTAAGTGTAAAAAAAATGCGTTTTTACAAAAATGCTCATTTCTAGCTGAACAAAGCTAAAAATTATCCTAAAAAAAGGGGATAGTGTACTATTTTAGATCCTAAACTTTGAAATACGTTTGAAACTTTTATAGTTTTCATTTTTTATAATTAGTACTTAATTTTAAGCCGTACAGTTTGGAAATGGCATGGATTATTATTCCTATACCAGAAGTGGAAATCGATTTTCTTGTTTAAAATTATAAAAATTGTTTAATGCTTGTTAATTTTTGTTGATATTTTGAAGAAATGAAGTTTTTAGTTAAACTTTCCCCCTAATACGTTAAAAAGAGGGAATTTTCATAACTATCAAACACTAAGGTTCAGAATTCTTGTTAAATTCTTCAGAACTGGCCATTAGTTGTTTTTTATGCCAGTTTCCTGTTAAATATTTCGTCATTAAACTTACTTTAGACTCGTTCACTGACAAATAAGGGGCACTCTACCCACCTAGCAATGCCTGACCCATGATTTCTCACAATACTATCGAAAAGAAAAACTTTTCACTTTTATCTGACGTCAGTTGTGTAGTTTATGTATGATTGCTATATGGAAAACTGAAACGATGTTAGGCGCGCTAGGTTTTTTATTAATCCAAAGGAAATAATACCATAAAATTATCATAATGGGCTAAAGTTCATCGAATGCAACTACAGGCTTTTGAATATTTAGAAAAATGTCTCAGAATAATAACCCTAATATATATATTGGTATCAAAAATTGGTTGACTGGCTGGGTGGCTGGCTAATGATTTGCTGTTCAGATAAAATAAAAAACGTATATTTTCTAAAACGAAACAAATGTGGCTAGAATATATCCAAGAAACCTCCATCATTCCTATTTAAATTAACACAAAATATATTGTTTATGATCAATTATAGCTTAATGTTATCAAAATCTGGTTAAATCCCCTAAACACATTTTTCCCTTTTGAAGGCCAAATTTAATACATGTTACGGGCAAAGTAATGCCCGAAGTGGAGGTGGGCAAAGTGATAAATTTCATTGATAAATGCCATTCAATTTATCACATTGCCTGCTTCACATCGGGCATTATTAATAATACCCGGATTTATCACATTGCCCGTAACACATAATACTAATCATACAAAATGAATCATTAACTTATAATAGTGTTATATGTTCCACTCATATTTTTCTTTAAAAATGTAAAAGTTGCAAAATACATACAACTAGGTTACCTAATCCTTTCAAAAATACTTAAATTGGGACTAAAGTTGTGATTTTAAAGCAAACACTCTAGTTACACTGCTGAAACTTTCTAGTATCAAATCGCATGTTATCCAATCAGATATTGTAATCATTCTACTCTTGAACAAGTGATCACATTAAGCGGAGTCTAGTGTATTTCTTTAAAAGTTACTGCTGATGCTGATAATCTCATGTGAGAATTCGAGGGAGAGGGAGGGTTCTGAAATTTGGAAATATAACTAATATTTTTGACTGAAACTTTCATTTTCTAGCCGTTTCCATCTCCAAGTGCAACTGGGATCATTTAAAGCTATTGCGGACGGCTTACTAAATACTATACAGGCTAGCCGAGTACGGAAATCATTAAAAATCCAGATGGCAATACTTGACAAACTGGCAAAGAATATCCACAGTGTTAAAGGCAGTGGGTGATATAGGTAGGACTTGTGGCGATCCAAGTGGGAAAAGTTGTCAAATGGTTTTCATTGTTCAAAACTCGGCTAGCCTCTGTTATATATTTATTCACTAGTAATTGTTCCGATCTACTAGTTCTGTATTTAGTCAATATTTATTAATTTATATCTACTAGTCCAGTTTAAATAATGTAACAACTCAACTCTTTTCATGCTTTGTTTTAATATCTTTATAATTGGATTCTGATAGAACTTAACTTAATGTCTTCAATAAAATACCTATTTTTATAACAACCTTTGTCTTGACCATCAAGATACATAAGATGGTGTCAGAATAAACTGGTAAAATAAATTGGAGTGAATACCCAGGTAGCTTTTCTTCAAATTAATCAGTATTTTGATAAGCAAAAGCATGAATAATACCCTGGAGATGATGAAGCCCTTCATAGCAGGAGCCAATCCATCTGAATCTTGGCGTTTTTGGAGGCAAGACTTTTTAGATTTTATGGAAGCAGCTGACTTCATGGATGATACAGAAAGGAAAAAGACGGCCGTATTTCGACATGTTGGTGGCGAGGAGCTTAAAACTCTCTACAGAACGATGAGTTTGAAACCAAGTCCCCCGGAAAAAGAGATAACTCTCGACCAAATCCTCACTGAATTTGACCGTCAGTTCGAGGATTACCAGAATGAAATTTACGCGTCATTTCTGTTCTTGGAAATAAAACAAAAGCAAGGTGAGAAGTTTCAAGAATTTTTCTGTAGACTTAAGCTAGCGGTTGAAGACTGCAATTATGGTACAAATAGTGATCGTATGCTAAGGGATAAGATCATCCACGGGTTACAGGACAAACCCTTACAAGAAAGATTACTTAGGGAGACCAGCAGACGTCCCAAGACGCTTCATGATATCATTACTGAATGTCGGGCTGCGGAACAGTCAAAGAGCCAGGCGTTAGCGATGAATGAACACAACGATATTTATGCCATGGTATCAAACCATAGGGATAACCATCTAAAGAAATACGACTCGTGTAGAAACTGTGGTCGTAGCCATGAGCCAAGGAATTGTCCCGCATTCAACACAACGTGTAAAAACTGTGGGAAGAAGAGTCATTGGGCAGAATTTTGTCGATCTAAAGCGAAGCCTTTCAGAGGACATCCGACGCAATCGAGAAGAGTCCATGCTCTTGAGCCTGATTCTGAGTTAACTCTTGGTGAGTTGACGATAAACGAAGTCTCGACTCCTAACGAAAAAGAATGGTCCTACAAGATGCTTGTCAATGGGACAAATGTTAACTTTAAGCTTGACACAGGAGCACAAGTAAACGTGCTGCCCATCTGTCTCTTTGATAAGTTGAAGGAACAGCCAAATGTTCGACCATATGATACTCCTATACTGGACTACAACAAGAGTCCAATTCCTGTCATAGGCGTGTGCACTCTCCTCTGCAAAAGCAAATTTATCAGAAACCCCAAGAGATTAGAGTTCCTTATAACGAGCCTAAATTCATCTGCAATTCTTGGGTTGCAGGCATGCGAAAATCTGGGTCTGATCAAGCGAATGTACAATCTGAATACATTACCAACAAATCCGACGACTGAATCTTCTTTGCAAACTGTAGAAGAAATTATGGAGGAGTTCAAAGATGTTTTCACTGGAATAGGAAGGCTTAACAGGAAGGTAAGCATCAGATTAAAACCAAATGCTGTACCACACATAGCAGCACCTAGGAAAATTCCTTTGGCACTTCATGAAAAGGTCAAACAGGAACTAACAGCTATGGAGTCTCAAGGTATCATAGTCAAAGTTGAAGAACCAACTGACTGGGTTAGCAACATGGTTGTGGTCGATAGTCCAAAAAAGCTTAGGATCTGCATAGACCCAAGACCACTAAACGAAGCTATCAGGAGACCTCATTACCCAATTCCAACGACGGAGAGATTGTTTACAAATCTGCAAGGATGTACTGTTTTCAGTCTCTTAGATGCTAAGAATGGGTTTTGGCAGCTCCCACTTGATAACGAAAGCTCATACCTGACCACTTTCACAACTCCTTGGGGTCGCTACAGATTTTTAGTCCTTCCATTTGGTCTTAACAATGCTCCAGAAGAATTTCAGCGAGCTATGGAAGAAATCTTTGAAAACGAACCTCAAATCCAACCCTACTTTGATGATATCGCCTTGAGCTCTAAAAACAATCAAGAGCATTGTATTTTATTAAAGAAAGCACTAACCATAGCCAGAAAAGCAAACCTAACATTTAATCCTTCTAAAGCTCAAATCGCCAAGTCTTCTATAAATTATCTTGGGCACATTATCTCAAAAGATGGAATTCAACCTGATCCTATCAAAGTTCAAGGAATTCAAGACTTCCCAACTCCAAAGAACAAGGAAGAATTACAGAGATTTTTGGGAATGGTGACTTATCAATCCAAGTTTACTAACCACTTATCTGATCTTACTCATTCACTGAGACAACTCTTAAGGAAAAACACTGCATTCATCTGGGATAGCAATATGCAAAGAGACTTTGAAATTATCAAGAAAGCATTGGTCGAAGCACCATGCTTGAGTTTCTTCGATAATGCAAAGCCAGTTCGCCTCTCTGTAGATGCAAGTCAGAATGGTCTAGGAGCAGTTCTTATGCAGGAAGGAAGGCCGGTAGCATATGCATCAGCTGCATTAACTGAGGCTCAAAAGAGATATGCTCAAATTGAAAAGGAGCTACTAGCAATAATATTTGGGCTAGAAAAATTTAACTACTTCACCTATGGAAGACATGTTGAGGTAGAAACAGACCATAAACCACTACTGGGACTCAGCAAGCGATACTATGAGGATGTAACACCACGGCTGCAAAGAATGCTACTCCGTATGGGCAGGTACGATGTCACCCTCAACTATGTGCCCGGAAAGCAGTTGGTGGTCGCAGATGCACTCTCTAGGGCCACTAGCAGTGATATCTTTGAAGAATCACTAGTCTCTACCCCTTCAGTTTATAAAAGTGTTCAAGCACTCGCAACAGCTCCTAAGTGGCAACAGATTTCGGATATGACTGCTAAGGATTGTGCTTTGAAAGCAGTTTCTCAGTATGTCAAAGAAGGTTGGCCAGAAGAGAAGGCGAAAGTTAACCTAGCTGCAACACCTTTTTGGCATTGCCGAAATGAGCTGTATCTAACTGAAGAAGGAATTCTATGTAGGGGAAAACGAGTTATTATTCCTGATGCAGCAAGACTTGATACCCTCAATATATTACACACTGCACACAGAGGAATAGTCGCCTGCAAAGCAAAAGCTCGAGAATATCTTTATTGGCCTATGATGAATCAAGACATCGAAAACTTCATAGAAAAATGTGAAATTTGCCAGAAATATCAAAAATCCAATCAACAAGAGCCTCTGATTGAAAGGTCTCTACCTGAACGACCATGGCAAATAGTAGCTGGTGACTTTCTTTCTCTTAATGGAATTACATATCTGTTACTTATAGACTACTTCTCCAAGTACATAGAAGTTCAGCATATGCATGGGACATCAACATCAGCTGTCGTGAATGCTATGAAAGCTGCATTTGCTAGACACGGGATTCCAGAAGAGTTTGTAAGTGATGGAGGACCTCCGTTCAACGGTGAAATGTTTCAAACCTTTCTAACAAGCTGGAATATTGCTCACCATAAAACCTCTCCTCATTTCCCCCGATCAAATGGGCAAGTTGAGCGAGCAGTACAAACCTTCAAGAATGGGTTGAAAAAAGCAAAGGAGGAAGGAAAAGATCTTCATTTAGTTTTACTGGATTACAGAATCACTCCGGCTAATGGATTAAAATCTCCAGCTGAGCTGCTGATGGGTAGGCGTCTGAGATCCTTCATACCATCACACTCCGATAACCTTCTCCCAAACTTCAACATAAAAGAGGAAGTGGAACAACTTAGAAAAAACCAGCTAAGACAAAACCATTATGCTAACCAAGGCAAGAAAACGTTACCTGAGCTGGAAGTAAATCAACAAGTTTGGTTTCGCTTAAAGCCAACACATCCCTGGCAAAAAGCTAGAATTGTTGATATAGGACCCAACCCAAGGACCTACAAAATAGTTGCAGACAACGGTAAAACCTATGTGAGAAACAGGTTTTATCTTCGCCCTTGTAAAGATCCATCAATAAGTAAAGCAGAACCTTCCACAACAGTAGAGGACTATTGTAGCCCAGCGTTTGAGGACACACCTCGTCTCTCTCCACGGATGTCATCTCCCCATCAAAGTTTGAGTCGTCCCACTACCCAAGCTGCAAATAATCCCTCTACGACTACCACCCGAAGTGGAAGAACTGTTAGACAACCAATTAGATACGGAACCTGACATCAATGACTTCAATCTAAATTATTAAGTTCATCTTCTTCGTTTATAAAAAAAGGGCATGTTATATATTTATTCACTAGTAATTGTTCCGATCTACTAGTTCTGTATTTAGTCAATATTTATTAATTTATATCTACTAGTCCAGTTTAAATAATGTAACAACTCAACTCTTTTCATGCTTTGTTTTAATATCTTTATAATTGGATTCTGATAGAACTTAACTTAATGTCTTCAATAAAATACCTATTTTTATAACAACCTTTGTCTTGACCATCAAGATACATAAGAGCCTCTAGTAAGCCGTGGCTTACATATGTATTTTATCCAGTTGACTGTGCTGATAAAAACGAAAAGCCAAAACCCATGAACTGTGCTGCTAAATTGACGGTCAATAGAATATGTAAGTAGAACCAAAAAAGTTTAAACTTTAAACTATCAAAAACTTTGAATTGGAAAAACAATTCTTGATTATAGTCCAGAGAACGGGTCATTCTTCCCCGTCTCGACAACTGTGATTTTTGGGATAAAGCAATAGATATGACATTCATTCAAAACGAGTCTATCCCTTCATGGATTAAAGCAACCCCCGGCCAGACTCTCTACCCACAGCACTTTCCCTTTCGTAAGGTGGAGTGTTCATCGGACAGGGTAGGGGTTGGTTTGGTTTCATCACCTCGGGCAAGACCCTATAGAATGCTCTAAAGAGTAATTAAAAGTTCATTGCCCTGGGGGTCATGGGGTTCCTTGAGCCTCAGAAAGAAACACCATCTCAGCATTAATTTTTGTGTGTCATCACGCCATTTCTTTGTTTGCTAAATAAGTGTGAGGATGCAAAAAATTGCTGTGGTAACAGGTTTAATTTCGATTATACATTCCATGGATTTTTATGAACAAACACAATAGAAATTTTTTTTTGATTGCTTGATTTTGTGCGCAAATATTTGAGAATGGATGTTGTATGTTTGGAAACTATTTTTTCTTTAACAATTCACTGATAGTTATTTGAAATCGGTATGTTAGCTTTCCATTTGACTTTATTCTTACCATTGTTTGAATTTCATGTTTTTAGGGATTTTACACAAATTGGAGGATGTTATAGGGGTTCGGGGGTCTCCCCATGATAGGATTTTATACAAGTTTATAAAAATTACTTTCCTGCCTCTTTTGTGCTTTGATTTATGTTTGTGATTTTACCAAAATTGGAGGATGTTAATATAATAAGTAATGGGGGCATGGGGAGTCTCCCACCACTGCTAATAAAAAGATTAATATTGAAAACTTTTTTATTGAAGCAAATTTTATTGAAAAGTACTATTTTTGCCTTTTCCGAGTTTTGCATTGAGTTTTTAAAATTGCAGAAAAACTTATAAAATATCATATAAACAATTAAATAGGTCCTTAAATTTTAACTCAAAGCTTTATCTGAGTAAAACAGGCTTATTGGTAAGCAAAATGTGAGAAATAAGTTCTCAAATTTAGTACAAATGGCTACCAATTGGTCATCTGATTTTGCGTTTCATAATAAACCCATGACGGATTTCCTTTCACAAAACTTTTAGAAATAGACAGAATTCCCCCAAAAACGAAGAATGCTATAATAAAGTAAGGGGGCGTGAGTGTCTCCACTCCACCCCCACTTTCAGTAAAAATATTTGGCACAAGTTCACAACTGCTGATGGTTGGCGAGATTTGGGTTTTTAACGGCAAATTTGGCGTTTTTAACGGCACTTTTAACATTGTTTTAGGGTTGCTTTTATCGCTAAAAATTGGCGCATCAGCAGTTCTAAACTTGCGCCAAAATATTTTGCCTAAGTGCTAGTGTTCATGATAAAAGTGATTATTTTGCATTTTTGAAATGCTTGTTTTGTATTGATTTTCGATCTTTCTCCTAAAAGTTTGCAGTTGAAAATCCACACAATGCCGCCATTTTGGTCGGATGGTTGTTTCCCAAACCCATATTTTGGCGTCATATGGGAATATATTTTTGGCACCAAATAAAAGACGGCCCCTCGGACCTGGAAAAAGTTTTAACCTTCCCCGAACCTAATGTATTGCTCCTATGGAGCTGACAGGGGCTTCCCCCGAACCAGGTTCGTAGGTTCGGGCACTTTTTCCAGGTCCGCGGCCCCTTACAAACTGGAGAACTCCTCGATTCCAGTGGCGGATCCACGGGGGGGGGGGTGATTGGGGTGATCACCCCCCCCCCCCCCAACAAAGTGACCTCGCCGAATTTCCGGCCGAAAATCACATCCCCGATAACATAGCGATAAACTTGACTTGTGAATAATCTCTACTGAGAAACCGCTGTCACCATCTGAGCGAGTATTTTTTCCGGTTTGTGGCAGTGCCCCTTTTCAGCAATAGTATAGCAACTCGTAACTTCAATGCATCGATCACTTTTCAGAGGAACTCCCTTCCCGAACTGATAAGAGCCACCCATGATTGACAGAGGGTCCGCGCTAATGACCACTTTTTGCTCTCGTGGGGATCGGTACTCTTTGGTCACCGGAAATTTCAGCTGGTGTTAAAGAAATCTGTATAGGGGTGAATTGGACCTCATATCGAAGCTGATTACTGGTATGATTGCACACAAAAACAAGAGCGGACGGCTTGTTTGTATATTTTCTAATCTCACTGTTTTTCAACATCTATTTAAGGGCCAATCAAAGCTTTTTCAGAGCGATTGGCAATCCCATATTGGGAGGAGATAACAGCTATTTGTTGGCAGTGGGATGGTCAAAACTTGTGGGCAAAGCATGTCGTACGCCAAGCTGTACTAGTAAAAAATTTAGTTGATTTTCTTTCCAACGTTTAACTTGTCTCGTCTTTTTACACTGATTTGCTGTTTTATTAACACTTGGCGTTTTACTATCACAAAAAATGGATTCCGGAAATAGTGAACATGGTCGTGCTCAGAAACGAACAGTGGATCAACTCAGCTTTCGTTTTTTAAGAAAAAGCCAAGAAATGATGTTTTTGAAGATAAAGCTGAGGTAGTTTTGCCATTTTCTGCAACTTTTCTGTTTCGATGTTTCATAATTTTTTAAACTCAAGTATATCACTGTGTATGAATTATTAAGAGAAATTGCTAATTTAAATTTTCTTCTTGGTTGCTAAATTCGGAATACATATACAAAAGAAAATTGTTTTATCATTTAGTAATAGATTTAATATTTTTTATGTACATTTATTAAGTTTTTATTATTATTTTGAGAACTTAACAGGGCAGCTTTCAATGTCATTATTACTAATCATTTCAAGGTTCTAATGATTTAATCCGGTTTACTAAATTTCTAAATCGTGAAAAAGCTAAAAGAAAAAGAAATAATTATAAACAGCAAAAAGGCTTTGCAGTAATTTTACTTTTAGTTTCTTTTCTGTTTCTCTAATTTTTCTTTATTTTGGTCTGTCTTGTTATATATTAGTGTATACTTTATGCATTTAAGTAGAAGTTCCATTTTAAAAAGGGAAAATGAATTATTTTAATCATGCATTTAATGGTTTACAATTAAATCAGTAGAAAGTGGAACTTTCCACCAAATATATTTTATGTGTCTTCCTCTTACGAATTGAATGTAAAATTGATTGTAATGTCGAATGCGCATATAGGTAAAATCACCCCCCCCCCAAACCAAGTCTCTGGATCCGCCACTGCTCGATTCCTTAACCAGGAAATTTAAGAGACCATGGAATATAATATGATATGCAAGAACCAAACATTTAAAAGTTCAATCAACACACAAATTTATAATAAAACGGTTTTTAAATCCCAGCAATTATGTTTTTATTTTGGTATAAAAGGGATTGCTTTCATTAATAAAATATTATATTCCTTCTTATTTTGATTTTAACTAGCTTCAGTAGTAAACAGTGCGGCGGCAGCATTCACAGACAGCCCCAATTAATTCCCACAATTACACAATGGAATATTTCCGAGAATCTATTTCATCACACAACTCGATTTCAAGGAGACGTAAACATCCCACACATTTTTAATAGCAGGCTGAAATAAATGTTTTACACTAAATAATATCCTCATAAATCTCGATTGAATATTTGGGGTGTTTTATCAATGAAAATTATCTCCAATATTTGTTGTCTAAGAGCTTTATTTACATATTAGGCTTAACTTCAAAATGTAAACAATGAATTTGAATACGAGTATGTCCATTGGAAATCACTAATCAAATACGAAAATTTTAACTTTTCGTGGAAAATATTGTTTTTTCAACAATTTAAATAGCGTTTGTAGCCAAATATAATACAAAAACATCAAGAAAAACTAATTTGGCCGATCGTAAACACTTGGCGACTTTGGCGACATACCAAGTTAGGATCCGTAGTAATAAGTAAAAATTATCAGTATCTGACGTTTTTCCGAGAGTGTTCACATTTAATGACATATTATCTGACGATTTTTTATGGCATTTTGATAGTTCTTAAAAGCTTTTTCAATGAAAAGTCACTTAATTGAAGAAATTATGATCTTTAGTTCTTCCAATTTTTTTCCTAACAAAACCTATGACAAATGTATTAAAGAAAAACGATGACTCACCGGAATATTTCCACAAGTATAGGGCACGTGGAATATTGCCAAGGAATGCAACTTGGCTCTTCAAGGACATGCGCCAAGGCCAGAGAAAAGTACTTCACGTTTCTCGGCCAATTTAATGTCAGCTAACAGCAGAGCACTCCCTTGGATCTTCCAAAACACGGACACGGTATAATCCCGATGAGATCACAACACAAAGAAATCAACACAGAACATAATCCAGATAATATGATCAGCGATCTTTGCTACTGTTCACGAAAACACGTAAGCTTTAGCACCACATGTCTTGTGTACAATGTACGGCGTTTGGCACCTTCCATAGAATCTGCTTTCAGTCCATCTGCTGGCGGGATTCCGATGACTTGCGTTAACCGCTGTGTTGTTAGGGTTGCTAGGAAAAGTCAGAGTTCCCCGTCTTGGCTGTGTACGGCTCGTCGCCAACGCTACCAAGAAAATATCGGGAGGAGTTTTGTAGTATTACGCTAGCACTCCCAGGAAAAATAAATGTTTGACATTTTTCGAGGGATTTTTTTTGTTTTCAAAGAAAAACATAACTCTGAATTGAAAAAACTGTTGTTAATAAATCAAACAATATGAATGCAAAGAGAAAATAAAGTAAAAGCTAACATTTACCTTTTTTAATTTTATTATAGCTTTAGTTACACAACTTTTCCTTATTTAAGTACCAAATTTTCAAAACAAATAAATAAGCCTTAGAATGCTCAGTAGTAAGCAAGTTTAATTTCATTAAAATGTAGTTCTCGAGGTTTTTTTTTTTTTTAATTCTAGAGTTATTATTTTTGTCCTCTTTTAGGATAAAACATAATTAGTCCAAATGTATGTTAGTTAACAATAGTCCAAAAAAGTGTCAAACCTGAAACAAATTACAACCAGAGGTTTTCAATGGTTTCACTTGGAGTGACCTCATGCCAGGGGAGGATCCAGAGGGGGGTCCCTGGGGGCCATGCCCCCCCCCCCGAGAAACCCTAACAAATAGCTTAAAAAACACTTTCTCAATGCTAAAATTCAAAAATTTTCTGGGGGAGAACCCCCAATCCCCCCTTTAATATTTTGACATGTGACATCTGTTTTAGAGTGTTTTTTCCTTGAAAATTCTTCCGCTTAAAAGAAGCTGTTCTCTTTTGGGAAGTTTTAAAATAGATGAATACTATAGTTTAAAACGGCGCATTTGCAAAAATTTTCTGGGAGAGGACCCCCAGCCCTTTTCAAAATTTGGCATCTATTTATAATTTCATCCTTGAAAATTCTGTGGTTTACAATGAGCTGAAACTTTATTTTTGGAGGCAAAGTTTCAAAATTTTTCTTGGGAGTTACCCCCCAGACCCCCTATCAATTTCTCATGGTTACTTATTTACTGTTTTCTCCTTGAACTTATTTCTCTCCTCTCCTTTTAGGAGTACAAGAAAGTTGCCCTCTTTAGGTGTTATCCAATGGGTACCAAATGTACAAAAATGAGTTAAAAAACTTCTATTTCTAGCCAAATTTTCACAAAATTTTCTTGGGGAGGACCCCCAGACCCGACTTTTGATTTCGAGCTAGTATCACCTGATGAAATCTTTTTAACTTTAACAAAGTTTATCATTTTATTTATGTTATACTCGGAAAATTGGGAGCCAAACACCTCGCGAAACATAAGTATTTTTATGCCCCTACAAAAAGGTTTCATCCCCCCACTTTCTAAAACAATGGCACGGGCCCTGGATATCCTCTAAGGTACTATAAACCCCTAAAAAGCTGCTTAAAAGCAAGGACTCTTCAAAAAAAATTCTGAGGCTCTGAAAATTTCGAATGTAATACCCTCCGACTCTGACATGCCCCCCCCCCCGATAATCTGGTCTGGATCCGCCCTTGCCTCATACTGAAAATCGAACACAATCTGTTCGCAAGAAATTTTTTTTGTTAAATTTTAAAGTAACAATTATCGAAACATTTGATACAAGTTCATAATCTGCTTTTCGCAGTGGCGGATCCAGGATTTGGTTTTGGGGGGGGGCTAAGAATTTTCATAATCCAATTACATCTTCTTGATTATCTTAATATGGAAAAGGTAGTGAATTATCCTGCTCCAACCACTAAAAGGTCTGGGGTCCTCCCCCAGAATTTTTTTGGATATTTTGGGCCCCTCCCGAAATAAATTTCTATATACGCCACTGATTCTGTGAGTAAAAATTAAAAATACTGTCTTCAAAAATTAGATCGTTGGTACGTTGGGGAAATTAAAACATCACCATAAACCTAAAAAAAGTGCAAAAGAAGTAATTTTACTAAGTAACCAACGGTTTATTATTACCCATATCAGGGTTTAAAGTTTAAAGTATAAACCAAATAGGGCGTTTCCAAATTTCAAAATTCGTGACTCAAGATTTTCGCTCCACTCTCATCTGTGCAGCAATGGAATGTAATTTTAATGAAATGTTAATGTAGGGGAGAGGGGCGCACATTATAACTATCCACATTTCTCTACGTTAAATTAAATTTAAAAATTTGAAAAATTACCAATAGTATTAGTACCATTTTCTGCCAGAAAATTGCCTGCTTTGCAAGGTGCAAAGTAAAATTTCTTCTCATTTTATTCGTGCAAAAATTCAACTAAGAAAATGTTTAAAGTAGAATTTTTGCTTTGCATTCTACTTTGGCATGAATAAAATTAAGTAAAAAAAGTTTTATTTTCTAATTTCAATTATAAATAGGTATTTTTTACTCTTTAAGTTTATTGATTGTAAATGGGGCACTTGTGAACACAAAAAGTTGGAGCACATTTTGAACAATAGAGCATTTTCAACATAGAGATCTAATAGTATATGAAAACATGGCGCCTTGTCAATTCAGTGAAAGTCACGTGACGTCCACTCTAATGTACTATTAGATCTCTATGATTTTCAATCACATGACTCGGACCTAACAACGGCCTTAGCAACAGAAATGTTACAGTTTTTTTGCCCTACAGAGGTTAACAGTTACAGAAAATGGCTAGCCGTGGAATTCTTCTATTGGAGCATTTGCAATCACGTGATCCCATACCTAAAAACCGCCTTAGCGACAGGTAAACAACGGCCTTAGCAACAGTTAAAAGCCCTACAGAAGATACACAGTTAAAAGAAAATAACTGGTTGTGACGTCACCTGAAAACACTCTATTAAAATAATTTTTTTAGTTTTTTTCTTGATTTTTAAAGCCGTTTAATGCTTGTTAAACGTTAAATAGAGCATTTTCAATCACATGACTCTGACCTAACAACGGCCTTAGCAACGTTGTTTATTCGCCAAGTGACGTCATGTGCAAATGCTTCTATTGGGTGCTTCTATTTCCCGCCCCTAACAACAGCCTTAGCAACGTTGTTTATTCGCCAAGTGACGTCATGTGCGAAATCTCTATGCAGTATTTTAAGTAGATATCCAAATTTTCTTACTTAAATTATACCAAATATTAAACTTTAAAATCAATGCTTCTGAGATTGCTTCAATTTTAATAGAATTTTCCTAGTTCACAAAAAATGAATTTGATGCTGCTTTTAAGGGTCCAAATTTTCAAATACTTTTAAGGAGAGATCCTCCTGGCCTACTCCCTTTTTTATGCAGAACTATTGATAATTTACTTAATAAATTTTTCAAAGAGGATAGTAACAAAGATGACATCTCAAAGGGTAGGTTGGAGTAAAAGGCCACACACATTACAGGTTTCTTCAAAATTTCAATAAGACGGAAATTTATAATTTAAAAATTTTATACATCGTTTATAGCTTGAACAGTTAGGTAAAATTTTTACTATAGAAATTGCGATCGGAATGATATCCTAAGAGAAATCGCTATATTTCTGAGACAACATTTTGTGCCCTTTTGCCACGTTGATGGGGCAAAAGTTGAAAAAGCAAGAAAAGTGCTCTAAATAAAATCTAAGAAATATTTTTTACTAAATATATTTTGCTGTGAATGAATAAGAAGTGAAAGAGTTTATCGTAAATCATGGATACATCCAAGTCGTAAATAAAAAAAATATTTCTTAAATCCATGAATACAGAAAAAAGATAAAAAGTTTGGGAGCTTCTTGTATGTGTTATGTGTTTCTAAGTATCATGCGCGCAACATGTTGAATTGGAATGGATGTCAGTACATGACTATTTTGAAACAAAATCGTTATTAGAATAGAATTTAGGCTTAATTTTGGCAAACTTTAGAAAGATGCTTTTTATTTGCGTTAATTGAGTCCATTTTTCTCTATATTAAACCTTTAGTAATCTTCACAATGCTCATAGATAGTTTTAATCGGAATAACGATGTTATACTTAATTTTGGAGTTTTCTTTTGAGTTTTTTATTGACTTATTCAAAGTTTGAATTATAGATCCATAAAATAAGAGCTTTTAAGCAGTTAAAATTTCATACTAAATATTAAACGAGTTTTTCTAACACATTGATCCACCTTTAATTCAGAAATTAACGTTTTTATCCGTTTTATTTACCCTCAAAAACATATTTTTTATTATTGTAATGAAAGCATCTTACTTTAAGTTATCTTTGTCTGGAAATTTAACCCTAAAGCTAAAGATAATTATAAATTAGAAAAAAAAAATCTATATCTTTCAAAACTATTGAAAATGTAGATTATCGGCCCTCCTATAAACTTCCCTTCCACTTTTATATTAAAAACGTGATTTTTTAGAATTCGAAAAATGGACGCCTAAAAAGTTGAAATTTTATTCAAAGTGAAGCAAAAGTTAATGTACTCAAAGCTCCCAAATTTATAAAAACATCAATTAGTGGCTGCTCGTCCATAGGAGCACGTGAACCCCCGTGTGAAAACGTAGAACTAAAATCGAATATAAAGATTAATATCAAATTAAATATATAATAAGTCATTCTTAATTTCTGTTTCATACTCAGGTCAGAATCATTTTTCTACTCTTGAATTAACTCTTTTAACCTTTCCTCATTCGCACGTGTGACCGAGAAAACTATGAGAATCCAAAGAAACCCCGCACAAATTTTGCGTACCGGGGCTTAGCTTTGTGAGCCTCAACTTTAATATGGCGTTGAGTAAAATTACAGTTTTTGAACTGAAGTATCTGCATTTTTCACAATTGTCGTTGGACTAAGAAATGAAACTTAGCATTTAAGACCAACAACTGATCTAAACCTTGGAATTTAAGAATGATATTAATGACAAATAGAAATGGATATACGGGTGTGAATTAACTAACAGACTCTTTTGCTTTCCGTGTCTCTTATTTGATAAACTAAATACTGTATACGAATAACTCAACTCTACTGTAAATATAAAATAAGTTATACCTGTGCAATTTATTTTTCGTGACCAATAATATGAATAATAATATTGTTACTCGATTGAATTTTCAAAACATAATTTAAACCCCCATTTAAACTACCCACGAGCCGCCACTAAAATCATCTTATAGATTTTCGGATGGCACTAAAAGAAAACAATCCCCCATATAACTCAGAAAGAAATAGGAGCTCCCTTCTTAAAATTTGTTTCTGTCCAATAATAGAGAACGAACATTTGAGAGTTCGGGGAAAACGCGATAAGATCACCCTTCTCTCCCCCCCCCCTAAAAAAAATATCAAAATTCAATCCCATTTGAAACGAATCCCGAAATCTTCGGATAAAGCGCTCGCTCTGGGAAACGTGCTTCATGGTTGGCGAGAAGAGCGGGGCACATGCGCGGTTATGACGTCAACCTGACGACGCGCGGAGAGATCTCCGCGCAGCGAGCTCGCAACAGCATCGCCGGAGAAGTTGGTGCGTTGCGAAAAGAAACCTTTCAGGCGCATTTTATGGTCTTTATGGTGACTGGGGATTTTTTTTTATTTCCGCCGTTATCTCATTTTCCTTTTGAAGAGGGATTGGGAAATTGAGATATGAACGTGTCACTTGAAGACGGTCGGCATTTTCAATGCTAATATCGAATATGGCCGTCCCAATGTGTTTCGTAAAGGAATAAAATACCAATCGTCCTTTTTGAGTAAAATGTCCTCTTAATAAAAATAAAAATAATATGAGATTTAGAAAAGGCCTATTAAGCAACGCTAAAAATGAACTATTTAGTAACAAATCAAGTCCACCTTACAAAATATTATTTGATTAGGTTGGTAAATAATACAGGGGGGAAAGACCATTAAAATAGGATCCAATTTAGACGAGTTTTAAAAGAAATAAAATATGTACTGTACAGTGAGACAGCAAGAGAAATACATGCAAGAGAAATTTTGCATGAACTAGACTTTTCTTTTGAGGGGGTTTAGCTAATGAATGTTTTTAGACACTAATTATTATACCCACACATATTAGGCCAAATTTACCTTTCCAGATCGTAGAAAGGGACTAGCTAGACTTTGTTGTACCCAGTTTTTAAGTTCTGGGAGTCACAAAAGGTTTCACATGGGAAAATGTGATCCGGGGGTCCCCCTTCCCTCGATTTTCTAAATTCAACTCTTATAATTGAAGATTTCTCTAGCAAAACAAAATCTCCACCCCCGATTGAAAAATTATTGTGAAATTGGAATGAGGTTTCAGGTTTAAAATCTTACCTTCCCTTTGCCTCAAAGGGGGCCACTGGGCATAGGGCATCTTCGGACACTTTTATAGGTTTTAAAAAGTTTGTTCTTGTGAATTCCCTGAAGGAGATAATTTGTCAGAAAAATTTGGAATTGATGCGCAAAGGAGTATATTTATTACCTTTAGCTATGTTAAAATAAATATAATTATATAAAAATTAGAAAATAATTCATTGAAAAGTGTCGCAAGGTCCCCCACACTCTCCCCTACTAAATAATTTCTTACGATTCTGATACATTACATTTTTATACATCGTTGTTTTGATTCTCAGAAAATCAAAATGAAAATACGATACGAAGAATTGAATAACAGAGGTTTAACCTCCCTTCACGAAGACCGAAACGGTGCTTTTCCAAATGCAATATATTTCCTGCGGGCAAAACAATTCATTTTGGTTGAAGCAAAAACGCTTTCCTTGATGACACTATCGCATGAAACCCCAAATGTATGGGAGGATGAAAACCTCTCAAGGGGAATCTCCTACTTATTTATTTCTTCCAATATTCAACCAAAGAACTGGGAAGAGATCGAAAAAAGATACCGAATTTTATTAGAAATCAAATCGGCGAGATAAAATGGCGGAAACCCTAGTTTTCGATATGGACCACACCGAGACCAGCCTATATTCTTCAGAATGGACATAAATCCCAATGGCTGAGAAATAATTTCCTCCTGAAATTTGATAACCATTTTGTTGGTGGGCGCTCCAGAAAAAATGAGGAAAGAAGAGATATCTTCCATCTTCCCTTTCCAACGATTTTCGGGAAAAGTAAACGAGTTTCGAAATAAAAGATAAATAAGAACTCTTCCATATTTCTCACATTTTGAAATTCTAAACCTCTGATTATTTCATTCTAAAAATTTTCTGGAAAATTAATTTATATTGTCTGGGCTGCAGTAAAAAAAATCCTAAGAAATGTTCCCTTGAGGATAAAGTAGCGGAAAGATTAAATTATGTAAGCTGATTTTATTTATTTAACGAAACTTGTTTGAAAATAATTTTTTAATAACTTAGAATGATCTTCTTTTGTTTTCAATAAATTAATTGGAGATCAGGGTGTTTCAAAAATTTTTTTTTTCGAATTTCCCAGATGCCCCCCTCTCAAGTTGTTACAAATACTAAAACATTATTACCTGCAAATTTTCAGGTCTCTAGGACGATTTTTGACCCCCGCGCCCTTCAAAAGTAGGTTTCCCATGTTAAAGTATAGGGAAAATATTGAAAATATCGTCATTTTTGATTCTTTTCAATTTTACGAGCCTGAACGCAGTCAATATCGAATTAAAACCTATACATCATCTTTGGGACATCATTGCCTCAAGATCCTATCTAAAAAATATTCCATGGCACCTACTGGGGGGTAGTTACACGGGGGTGAAAAGCGAGCTTTCACCGAAAAACGAGGATGCTTGCCGGCGCTTGCGGAGGGAGCTGGATGAAGGCCTCTCATGGGGGGTCCAGACACAACTCCCGCCAGATGGGTTCCAAATGACCAGGTACCTTAGGAAAAAGGTTCAATAAACACTTAAATAGGCTTTTATCCAGGATCCAGGTCCCTTCGCAAACGCCGGCGAGCATAACCAGCACCCGCAGCAAGCATCCTCGTTTTTCGGTGAAAGCTCGCTTTTCACCCCCGGCGTGTAACTACCCCCTAGTAGGTGCCATGGAATATTTTTCCAATAAGATCTTGAGGCAATGATGTCCCAAAGATTATTATATGTTTTAATTCGATATTGACTGCGTTCAGGCTCGTAAAATTGAAAAGAACCAAAAATGACGATATTTACAATATTTTACCTATACTTTAACATGGGAAACCTACTTTTGAAGGGCGCGGGGGTCAAAAATCGTCCTAGAGACCTGAAAATTTGAAGGTAATAAGGTTTTAGTATTTGTAACAACTTGAGAGGGGGGCATCTGGGAAATTCGAAAAAAAAAATTACCATAGACTTTCGAAACAACCTATTGGAGATACGTGTGCTTATATTGAATCTGCCAGATTATGAGTGGTTTTTTTTTTGAGGGGGGGGGGGGTTACGTACCGTAAAACTTTGCACTTATTTATTCGATGATTGATTAATCAATCTTCGTGTTGAATACACTTTTTGTGGAGAAAATGAAATATTTTACTTTGAAGGAATTATTCCTGGGGTAAAATAAAAGTTTGTCAAGTTAGAAGGTATTTATTTACTTTCTTCAAACTACAGTCGGAAAACCAATTGATTTAAAAAGAAATTGAATGTTTAAAACAAATTAAAAAAATTTCATCATTTCTCGCAAAAACAAATTAGTAAAGAGGAGGCTTGCAAAATTTCACTGTAATGATGTGGGGCATATTATGCTATATAAACCTGTCAAAGGAATTAGATTAATCTATGAATGAGATAATAAAAACTATGAACAATAGAGAAGAAAAAAGTCAAATTTAATTTAAGGGTAATTTTAAAGCATATTTCAAGTTTGAAACAAAAAAATTGCAAAAAAAAAATTCTAGAACTTTTTTGATTGTAGGCAGAATTCAATTCTGTTTAATAAAGCCTTTTCAAAATTTACCCCTTCGTTTCCCAAGTAGCACAAACACATCTACCAATATCGTTCTGTCAACATTGGGTTTCGTCAAACTAATGACCTCTTCTGAAATATCGGCCAATATAGACGACATTACCCTGTACTATTGTTTTATCCTGAGCAACATTATTTCACCGTCATTGATCATTAAAAAAGGGAAAGAAAATCCCTTTTCATTTTAACGAGTTCATTTCGTTCAAATAGTGGTATTTAGAATTTTAAAATGTTTTTAACCTTATTTTTAATACTTAAAAATTCCACAAAATAGCCCGACTATAATCATTTATTGTTGTTTGTGATATTGGTCAACATTGTGACAACACTCATCAGTATCTCTGGGTCGTAATTCGCTGAAATATACATTTTTATGGCGAATTCATTCGCAAAACCATTAGAATAAATTTCAACCCCTTAAAAAAAATTAAATTTACGCAATATGTAAAATTTTATAATAATTAAGATTTATCAGATCACAGGAAGAGTACACAGGTGACGGTGAACCATCGTCGAGTCGTATATGTCATGCTAGGGTGGTCCTTATTTTTAAAGTTTGGAAATCTTTATGCGACGCCCCCCCAAATTGTTCCATCATACAAATAAATGATTTTTACAAAATTTTAGCTCAATCAAAAAATTTTAACCCGTGCCGCAAAAGCCTTAAAGTTTGAAAAAAATACTGATTTTTTTACAAAACATAAAAAAAAACAAAGATTAAACCCTCCCATATTCTTCTTGATTTTTTTATGAAAATCTAATATAGTTATAGTTATAATGTTCCAGATTCCATTCTTCTATCACCCTTCTTTCAGTAGTAAAAATTTTTTAAAGTAAATTTAACTCTTGTAAAGTTGTTTTTTCTGCATTAAAAAACAGCTAATAACTCTAGAACTATACAACTTAAAAACCTGAAATTAGTGCCATTTTGTTTGTAATTTTATTATCTTTGATTTGATGTGCAATATAACTACCTTTCTTAAAAAAAATTTCAAAATTAAAAAAAAAATGGGAAAAAATTAAAATAAAAAAAATTATAAAAAATTTTATTAAGTAAATTTAAAGTTTTTCAACTCCCAAAATAAACATTTCTGCCAAATTTCAAGTTGAAAATAAAATTTGATCATGTAGAAAAAAATAAAAATTCTCGAAATTTTGGCAAGTCCCTTAACATTCCATGTAATTTAACAAAAAAAGTGATTCACTCATTGGGAATTCAAAAACACCCTTGAGAGTGTTCATACGATTTGTACCATGCAAAAAAATTCACTTAAATTTCAGAAAATACAACTATTAGCCGTATCGGTACAAAATCTTACTAGATAATTCATTTGTTACGTAAGTTAAAGTTTGAATATTGAGTCAACCTATTATTATTTAGAATTATGATTTTATTTCATATTTTTATCCTTCAAACACTTAACATTAATTAATTTCCTTTGATTTGACACGTTGGAAGTGAAAAAATTAAGTAAAAACTGAATTCTAAGGAAAATTCAGGTGAAATAAGGCATGTTAAATTAAGTTGGAAACTAGCTTTGTAAGATTTTGTACCGAATCGGCTAATAGTTGTATTTTCTGAGATTTAAGTGAATTTTTTTGCATGGTACAAATAGTATGAACACCCTCAAGGGAGTTTTTGAATTCCCCATGAGTGAATCGCTTTTTTTGTTAAATTACATGAAATGTTTAAGGACTTGACAAAATTTCGAGAATTTTTATTTTTTTCTACATGATCAAATTTTATTTTCAACTTGAAATTTGGCAGAAATGTTTACTTTGGGAGTTGAAAAACTTTAAAGTTACATAATAAGAATTTTTTTTAATTAAATTTTTCCCCATTTTTTTAAATTTTGAAAAATTTGTTTTTAAGAAAGGCAGTTATGTTGCACATCAAATCAAAGATAATAAAATTACAAACAAATGGCACTAATTTCAGGTTTTTAAGTTCTATAGTTGTAGAGTTATTAGCTGTTTTAAAATGCAGGAAAAGCAACTTTACAAGAGTTAAATTTACTTTAAAAAATTTTTACTACCGAAAGAGGGGTGATAGAAGAATGGAATCTGGAACATTATAACTATGACTATATTAGATTTTCATAAAAAATTAAGAAGAATATGGGAGGGTTGAATCTTTGTTTTTTTTTTTTTTGATGTTTTGTAAAAAAATCAGAATTTTTTTTAAACTTCAAGGCTTTTGCGGCACGTGTTATTATAATCCGAATGAGGTTAAATTTTGCATACATTATTATTTTCTATAGTGACATAAAACAAGGGGGCGTCACCAACGGAATTCCCCAAAAAAATTTTTACCATACAAATAAGGACCACCCTAATGTCATGCATACCTAGCATTTAGTAGAAGAGCCATACAAATATTAGTTTTATTGAAACACTCTTTTATTCTACAAATTTAGATGGGATACATAACCTGAGTTATCTTTACACACATTCTTCGTGTTCATCAATATAACACTAAACTCACAACACCAAATCAAAAATCGTTGTCGATGGTAAATTAACATTATTAAACGCTGATCTACACTGAAGGGGGAAAAACTAGTACACCTGTCGAGTATTGACAGTGGGGCCCCTGCGAGCACCCAAGGGTCGCAAAACGACATGGAATATGGGCTCGACTAATGTCTGAAGGTAGGCTGGATGAAATTCACATCATAAATCCTGCAAGAAAGCCCATGAAGCCCAAATCCACAGGGAAGATATGATGAACGAGAGATGAAAAATATTCCTGTGGCCTGAAAATGACCATGAAAGGAAGGATTTAATTCCGTTATCTGACCCGATAAATATCGCCTAGATGTTTTAGTAGCCATCGACGAATTTTATAGTTTTCCTTGATATAAACTGTGTGTATTAATAGGCGGGTTTTTTTTTTTTTTGCATGTTTGGGAATTATTTCTAACCTTTGGTGATCAAAACAGACTGGCGATATTAATGGAACAGATAACGTAATTGTGAATCCATGGAAATACTGGTACGTCGATGGCGAAGAGAACCACTACATGTGACATAGGTGCAACACTTTCTCAAATTGGCATAAACTTCAATGCTGGCAACTTGTTTATGCGGCCTCAGTGGCGATATTCGACAGGCTTGGTATTCTGCATTGTAGCCTGGCAGGAGGCGGCGAGACGCTTTCCGTCCAGGCACATGTGGTTGAGGATCGCGATGGCGCGGTCCGCACTCTCGCGACTGCGGAAGCTGACGAAGCCGCGGGAGGGAGCGACGCGGGCGCTGACGACGGCGGAGGGAGAGCACAGCTCCACCAGGTCGTCGCACGTCACCGAAGGGGGGAGGTTCTGCACGAACACGTTGTGGGGGAACGTCCTGTCCTGGAACTCCTTCCGTTCTTCGTAAGGGATGTACTTGGACAAGGAGACCCTCTGATGGCCGAAGGGGAGCAGCTTGTTTCCAACAGCATCTACACAAACACAGTTGATGGACTTTGATTACCAAAGCTGGATTTACACCACCGCGACAAAAGCGGCGAACCAATAGGAAGCCTCGAAAACGATCGCTTTAGTCGCGGTGGTCGTCTTTAGTCGCGGTGGTAGTCTGTTAATGTATCAAAATCTGTTAAATACGGTACTTTTATGTTTAACCATATCCAATTACTGCAACTGCTTAAGGTTCTGTTCCAATACGCCGTAAATTTGCTAACCTAGCTAACCAGCCCCAATTACGGAATATTCACCAAACCTTTGCCTAAAACAAAGAACTTTATATTGTTTAGAAAACAAACCCCAACAATTTAACGTTAAGAGTCGCATAATCAAACGATTGAAACCCCACAATGGGCCGTCGTAGGGGATTGCCGAATAAGCGGGGTTCACATCAGATTTAGCACCGAATCCTACATGTTGCCAAGGGAATAAATGATTAAATGTGAGGGTGCTGGACGTCATCTAGTTTTGGGATTGAATTTCATTTCGTGAACCCCGCTTATTAGGGAACACAGTACACTATACAAGAGTGAAAGAATTAGATTAGGAGTACGGACCAATGGCCTTGTCAGCAGATTCCTCACAGTCGAATTGTACGAACCCGAACCCTTTGGACACCCCATTGGAACCGGTCACCACTTTCACGGACACGACGGTTCCGTACTTGGAGAAGACCTCCCATAGGCACTTGTCGTCCACGTCCCTGTGGAGGTTCTTGACCACCAGGTTCGCCCTGTTGGAAAGGGCGGCCTTGGGGTTCTTCTGCACCCACATGATCCGGACGGGCTGCCCCATCAAGGAGTCGTAGTTCATGGTGTCCATGGCGGTCCGGGCGTCCTCGGGTCGCAGGAAGTTGACGTAGCCGTAGCACAGAGACTTGCTGGACTCGGCGTCCTTGCAGATCCGCACGCTGAGCAGGGGTCCGGCCGCCGAGAACTTCTCGAAGATGACCGCCTCCGTGCAGTCCGGACTGAGGTTGCCGACGTACAGCGATCCATTGAGCATCGTTTCCATGGTTATCTCTAGCAGGTCGATTTATGGTTTTGTTTAGTTTGTGAAGCTTTGTTTAAGTTTGAAAGTGTGAATCGTTTGGTTTTCATATGTTGTCGCGAGAATGTAATAAAAGTAAAACAAAAGCGGAACTTAAACCAGAAACTAGGTTTTTAGTTGGTGTATCATTGAAATTTTGCTGGAGCATTCAACAGCAAACGGCACTTAGTTCTAAAGACTAAATAGTAAAATTACTACCCTAAATAAAAATAGTCTTTGATTATAGAATTTTTCGAAGTATACCAATGAAAGTCATTTTAAATTTGCTATATACTAGTTTATATGAGAGAAGTTGGTGTCCTATTTAACTAGTTAAAATAGCTTGGATTATCATAATGAATGACCTGAGCGACTGGGTTGCCTCCCAAACTAAAATCACTGTTTTTCATATCCTTTTTACCATAAACTATGAATGTGGTCTAACAAAAAATTTATTATGAGTCAATTCCAAGGGAAAGTGGACATGAGAACTATTTAAAAAATTTCAACTAAATCAATTTTAACAAAAATAACAAAATAAAATAGTATATACTATTTTGCGTACAGTTTTTAAAGTTAATTACTTTTTTACTAACTTTGAAAAAGAAATATCTGTTCAAACTAGCCCAATTATGATGGATTTTAAAACATTAAAATAATTTAACCGAATTTTAACCCATCTATACTTAACACCTTAAAAGAATCACTCATTGCCTTCTGAAAAAACACCAAATTTTTTGGAAGAAACTTTTTAAGTTTTTATAGGACTCAAACTCAATAACAAAATGTTTTGTGATGCCTCTGGAAAAATATGTTTCTTATTTTAAAATATGAATAAACTTTATTAAAAACCTTGACACTTCATTTTCTCCTTTGACCTTTGGGGTAAGCAGTCCCATTTGTCAACCCCTTGACCATTTTAGGGAAGAGATGACCGCTCACCTCTAGAATCTCTCTTGTTAAAAAATGAGTCAAGAGACTACATTTTAAGGTCACATTTAAAACATTTTCTGGGGGAGGACCCCGTAACCCCCTTTCCTTACCTGGGACGTCATCAGAGCATCGTCAATAAAACTCAGATATTTTTTTCACGAAGGTTCGCATTTCATACTCGGGTGGATATTCTTAACATTATAATTATTAATTTAACCATAACATTGCGAAAATTACTAGCAATGAAAATTGAAGACCAGAGAGATCCACGTGATGCTTATTTATTAAATAAAATTCTATAGGCCATTAAAATATTCTCTCAGACATTCGAAATATTCTATGGTCGGCTTGACTAAAAGCCTTCCTCCACTCTCTTGCGTTACCTTCCTATGCCGTGCTGATGAGTCCTAACAAGGACGAAACCGGTCCATGGCTGGAGGTGACGCTTGAGAGTTGGAGTTTCCAAACATTTTCCCGAACCAGTGGTTATGGTGAAAAATTACTCCCTTTCTCATTCTAAATTCACTAATAAAATGAAAGTATTTAATGAAGTTGGATGCCCAGACAGTTACCATCAAAAATGTGAATGAAAGAAAATTTGAATTTTATCGAATTTAAAGCAGCTGCTTTGATAGCTTTCACCGGACAACCCACATTTACATTCAAATGGGAGAACCCAACCTTAACAGAACCTTTACCGTTCAGAAGCAGCCTCACGCTATAATTGAAAATAAATTCTACATCGGATAAAATTCAATTTGTTGAAGATTCCAACGGAATCAAAGGAATGCCAAATTGGGCATCAGACTTCGATCCCAATCAGCATTCTGGGGAATGGAGATGCGTTCTTTTCGTTCCCTAAACGAACCTTTTGCTCGTTCTTTTTCTTATTTACACGGAGAGGCCAGGTTTCGGAATTAATGGCCAGCCTCTGATCAAAGTGTTCCAAGAAAAATAATCTCATTTCGGCTAACGTTCCGAAAAGAAATACAGAACAGAAAAAAGGAATACAGAAGGCTTCCCCAACACATTCGAATTACCGTTGTGGGAATATTTCCGTATGCCGCGAAATGAATTTTCGAAAACTCGGTCGATATACGAGAGAATATTCCGGGGTTCTTTTTTCGTTCGTTTGATGTTCTTCGGTACACATGCTCCGGCGTTTGTTCAGCGTTGTGTGAAAACATTTTTGCGTTCTTTCTCTCTCGTGCGGTGACGAAAGGAGGAAATTATTGCCGGATCCAGAATTTCTCATTTTCGTACATTGCAAACGATTTCGGGAGTCAATACCTCAAAAAATAATCTTCTCGGGAGTTGGGTGTTATTAATTTCAAAAGGAGAGTTTAGTGGTGGAGAAATCAGTAAATGGGGAATTGAGTTTATGCCTAGAGAAATACTCATTAAAACTTAAGTTTTTATGAATCTATATTTCATGGAAGCTTACTATAAATTATAAAATGTAACTCTGCTTTACAAATGCTAAAGTAAAGGGTAATGTGGCTGAATTAAGTGATTATTTATTAGTAGTTTACTCTCAAATTTAAAGCGTAAGAGTCTTTTATTCTACAGCAAAAGAATTAAGCATACATAAATTAAAGGAACAACATGAGTTTCAAAATTAATTGAAAAGAACACGGCTTGATGTTCCTTGTGTGTCTTTCGTTTTTCTGTATTTGTCCAATAAATTTGAAAAATTTGAAATTTTATAGAAAAGGTTTATTTTTCTGCTTCATATATTAGAAACTTAAGAGATTAATGAAGAGATTTTCCCCATTCTATGTATCTTAAATATTTTCTATAGTATTTTTTTGTTCCTTTCTTAATGCAGATGTAACTCGCAATTACTTGGGGAGGGGAATGTACTTATTTGATGCACTTTGTATGCATTAGGGTTATGATTTATTAATTTTATAAATATTGAAATCCCTGAGGTTTTAATTGAGAAACTCTTACCCGTATAATTTTTTGGTTCCATTTTCTTTTGTAAAAACCTCCCGTGCCTAACATCATTTTGTATTTACCATATAGAGAAATAGAAAACTTTTGAATACATATAGCTGTTGAGGTTTCATGACCTTTATCAGGTATGGAAGCCTGTTTCGAAAAATGATGAAAAATGGTTGACCCATAAATGCCAAAAGTAACTTCCATCCGGCAAAATTTTAGAAAAAGTACCCAAAAAATATAGCCTACAGAAAGTAACAAAAAGGGTTTTGACTTGTGAATTACAGTTTATGAACTTGCATCTCAGATGTGTTTCTTCTTTAGAAATTAAAACTTAACTGCCTTATTGAAATGCTTCAGCCTAATTAATAGTTTAATACCTATAGCACTGTATAAGAAACAGAAATATGTGTTCCTCAAACAACTCTTGGCTGTTTTGGATTATGAAGCGTTTCCCATTTCTCCATCTCCACTGAGCGCAAACACTCGGCGTCATCTGCAGACGAAGGGGGAGGGGCCAGGGATCGTGTCTCTCCAAAAAAAACTACAAAACAAACGAAAGCCGCGGGTGCTTATTTATTACCGCTGCCATCCCGTTTCTAATAATTCTTTGCTTTGTCTCTCGCTTGTCACCCGGGCGAAAGTTTTTGATCATCGTCAAGGGAGTCTATTTATCTTCGCGTCTATTTATTAGTCTTCTTTCTCGCATTCCCGGGGGTTCCTCCTCTTATTGTTTCCTTTCCATACTTCTTTTTGATTGGAAGTCGATATTCCAATTACTTCGCAGCTGGCGACGGGAGCTGTGTTCTCGGGGTGCGTTTTTGTCTCTCTGTGGTGTGCTTTGTGGGGGTGGGGGGGATGTTGTGATTAAGGGGTCCAATTATTTCCTCTTTGGGGAGCGTGGCTATCCAGTGGGGAGATTCTCAGTAGGGAGAGGGTTTTTTTTTTATTGTATTGTAAGAAGTTCGGTAGTGAGATGTAAAAAGAGATTCTTATTATCTTTGCTAAATGTTAGCCTTTCAGTGGCTTTGCACAAAATTCTTTTTTAAAGGTTGGCTTTACTCTTCAGCTTGACAATTTTTTTCAGTAAATTTGTTCAAACAGAGCAATCATTAATTTAAACGGGGAAAACATGAATGAAACAGGAATGTTTTAAACCCCATCACAGATGACAATGTTCAGCGGACGTCTAAGATTATGAGTCTAAATTATGCAAAACAGGTAAGTACGTATGTGGTAGAGTTTATTTTAAAAAGCTAATTGTAATTTTCTTTAAATATGAGAACAAGAAAGAGGTACTTAGCAAGAAAATAAGAGAGAAAGAGACAGATGATGAAAAAAGAATGTAAATTGAAGATGGAGTGAAATTATTTAGAGGGAAAAGAGAAGTAAGGAAGAAAATTGTTGCAAGAGAAAGAATGACGGAGAAAAAATAATATAAATAATCTTCTAAGGAAAATGATAGAGAATGAACAAAATAGGAGAGTTGAAGGTGAAGGAAGAGAGAGAGAGAGAGAGAGAGAGAGAGAGAGAGAGAGAGAGAGAGAGAGAGAGAGAGAGAGAGAGAGAGAGAGAGAGAGAGAGAGAGAGAGAGAGAGATGAGGTCTCTCTCTCTCTCTCTCGATTAAGCTATAAGTTTAAAGTAATTTGAAAGCTCAAGTTACAGTGTTATCAATCAAAACGTCTGAACTTGTAAGTAACCGAAAAAATATTTGTGACATGACTCATGACTGTCATGAACTTCTTTGACCTGACATCTGAAGCCCTCCCCTAAATTACTAGACAATTAATTAATGTTCCTATCCCTGGTCACCAGCGTGTGCAGAATAGAAGCACGAGTTTCCTTAAAGACATAGCTCCCAGACAGTAAATAAATGATGGGGTGGCAATCCTTACAATTTTCTCCTTTATGGTATTAATCCATCAAATTAAGTCGATAAATTCTTTAAAAACAACAGTGCAAGTATCGAAATTTGACCTGTTCGTCTTGACACTTTAGAAAAAAGCGTTAATCACGCGGGGACATTCCCTCCTTTTCTCCCCCTCAACAAGCCGAAACGTCAACATTCATTACTCATCGATTTTGAAACAATAAACTCTTCCCGAATCTCCGGTACACACACTTCTCGGACGAAAAATAGCCGTTGCCATTTCGTTCTCGATTAATCATTCTGTCGGCACGTGGGGGAAAGTCTCTCTGGAGGGACATTTTTATTTTCCACAATTACGCTCTGCATCATGGGAAGGCGAGGAGTGAAGTTGTCACGGGGCTGCTTCGGAATTAATGATTCGGTGTTGACGAACGGAAGTGAAAGGGGGTCGATGTGAATTTCGCTCCGTTCCGAGGAGACGTGTTCGGCTGCACATCCCGGTTTTCTTTCGCGATGTTTGTATGGAAAACATGTTGCGTCGTCCCTTGTGCTGCCTCTCCATAAAAGTTTTCCCATTTCTTTGAATAAAAATGTCTGTCTAAGCTAATGAGGATTTCGAAGAACAGCATTACACATAAAGAATCCGTTTTCCTGGAGATGTTTCGTCCACCTGCCTTGAAAAAAAGCGGAATTGAAATCATCTGAAAGTATGAAAATTGAAACTTTGTTAAAATGAATTTCATGGTAAGGTTATTGGGATCAAATCAAAACAATTGTTTCATGGGATAAAAAGGCATGACCTTCCAGTAGTATAAACTATCAAAAAAATTCGAATTGGTAATTTTTTTTTAGTAGGAGGACAGTTTTATAGTTGCTCACTATTGTCAAATAAGGAAAATATCTGAGTTTAGGGGGAAATATTAGTGGGTCACTGGCACATTTACTAAACCACTACACTTTGTCGCTATTTGGAAAACCAAAAAGATAGTGATAGAAGCACCGAGTTGGAGTGGGTGACTTAATTAATAGACGATCCCGAAGCAATTTGCAAAATCATCAATCGAGTAGTAGGCTCGAAGAAGTTTCGTTGCTTCGCACTGGGAGGCCCGATATTGGACTCGCGAGAAAAAGACACTGCCCTCTGTTATTCCCGGTCGTCCCCCACCGTGATGTCGCGGGAAGTCTTTAATGTATGCCGCTAATGGAATGGGGCGGTCGGCTTTTACAAAAGCGCTATGTTTCTGCACGTTCTTTTATAGTACCTGGGAAAAAGGATACTTAAACTGTCGAGGGAATTATGCTTTCGGTAGAACCAATTGCTAGAACAACATTGTGACAGCAAATGTTCTCCACATTGTTCTTCTAGAGAAATGAACTGCTGTTGGGTTAAGCTTATTTTAACTTTATTTTGGATGCAGTGCTAACAGAAAGATAATGATTAAATGGAATTCCCTTAAAGGCTTAAAGAATCTCTCTCCTTGGGTGTGGCCGAGTTGAAACATAAGTCTTTTCCAAGATATACATAAAGTAATCACAATCACAATCACAACTAAAGTTTGCCAACTACGAATCCAAGGAAAATAAAAGTGTCACATCACTTGACCATGTGAAAATTGTTTCAAAACAATAAACGATTTAGTGCCTAATCAATCCATCACACTTTTCTTTGGAGTCAAATGAGGGTAGAATGTAGAAGATTCATAACACAATCGTAATGAAAATACTCAAAACACAGCGTAGAAAGGCAATGGTAAGGGCATTGGAAAATAACATCTTTAACAAGTATGACAAAATAGAGTAATATTGTATAATGCGGTATACTTTTTCGAATGAAAAGAAGACATTAAATTCCTTAGTTTTAGTACAAAAAAAAAGAGTAAAAAGTCCTTAAACTCTCGTTTAGAGAATAATATAATTACAGGGAATAATGGTATTTTGCTCTCAAACACTCTAAAGAACGTGCTTACATAAAAACGATCCGATCTTTTAATTTTTTTTTTTAATTTCCTTACTTTGAAGCTCAGTTGTTCGCTAAAATTATCTGAATTAAAATGACGTATAAGTTATTTTAAGTCATTCTTTGATCTAAAGCTAAAGAATCCAAGGCTTATTTGTTTTAAATAAGTAAACCAGTCTCAAATAAGCACTACTACACCCTATATATACCACATCCAGAAAATAACCAGTAATGCTTTCTCAGAACCTCCAACTTCAGCTGCTCTCATATATTCAATATATCTCATAAATTGTAACTGATGGAATATTTCCTCAGTCCATAAAATATATAGTTATAGAATTCCTCAAACTTTCCCGCCCAGAGAAAAGTTTAAAGTTCTCTGAAATCCAAGGCAGTCCAAAAGAATTTCCTCGTCTCGTGGAATTCAATGCTGAGGTATATATTGGAACGAAAAATCACTGTAATTTCAGTCCCTCCCCTGAGAGAGGGAGAGGCAAAGTGATGCCCCCGAGCTAAGAAAGATATCGCATCAACTGGAAAATATTACTTCTTCAGTATAGGTGGGGTACCTCGAATAATTTAGAGCTATGGTTTCAATTGAGTAATTGGAAACACTTGATTTATTTAGTTTAGTGTCGTTCCTTAATCTTACACAGCAAATTTCTGAAATATTTTTGCAACACTAAAGTAAACACCACGATAAACATTTCCAACCAAAAGCGTTTTAATTGTGTTGGGATTGTGTTGTGAAAAAGATAGTGTTGTTAAAGTACAGAGACAGATCATAAGTATGTTATTATTATAGTGTTTCGGATCCAAAAACTATTCTCTCTCGCAGTTGCTTACATCAAACACCCAAATATGCAGGGGTGGGTAGTCATTAAAGTCGTCGACATGGAGGAATTGGTGACGAAAGACAAAAGGGACCACACGCGTAATCTCAACAACCTGGTTAGTGGCCAACCACCCGGAGTTCAGAAGATTATCTCCATCGCACTGGCGCTCGCACGCTCAGGAAATTATATTCATGCTTTGAAAAGTTTAAAGTAGACATAAGGGGCCATTCATTAATTACGTAAGGGTCCCGAGAAAGGGTCCCGAGAGGAAGGGGGGGTTGGAAAAATCTCTACATACTACTTGGGGGGGGAAAACCCATTCTTACGTAAGATTTTTCAAGTTAATAATTACTGATAAATGGTATTCCAAAGACTAGAGATAATAATATAATGGTAATATGTAGTTGACAGCAAGAATATTACTTATCTGTTGAAAACAAAAATCTTTGATTTACGTCAAACTGAGAGTTTTAGTGTAACTGATCCTTTTCTAACATTTTATTATTTTGAGAAACGAAATGGAATCTTACGTAAGAATAGGGGGGAGGGGTTTGAAAAATCTTACGCACCCTTACATGGGGGTAGGGAGGGTCAAAAATTGCCAAAATCATCCTTACGTAATTAATGAAGAACCCCTAATGACATAAAAATGCATGGTATTGAACCTTTTTAAGAGAATAATTTAACCTCAAATCCCTTAGAACCATCGTAATTAATCGTAATTCGAGAAGGGCCATGTACCGTTTACTGTAAAAAAAAAAGAAAGAAAAGAAACCACTACCTGAACCGAATGAGACAGTCTTGTTGTAATCCCCACCCTTCTGGCAGCCATCAATGTGAAAAATTTATAATTCCCCTTCCCTCATAATGAGCAAACAGTTCCGATCGCTGAGTTGGCAGCCGGAGGTTGAAAGCTTTCTTCCGCCATCAGAAAAAACGCTGACGTTGATATCTTTGTGAAAGGTCGGTTCCCATACATGAGGGAGGCCATTTAAAAATTTACGAGTCGTAACCGAGAATCACGAGTGACAGAATCCTTTTAGAGAGAGTGATTTACTAAATATTTCATGCACATCGGATGCGGAATGCCTTGTTCTTTGGCTGGGGCCGTAAATCTGTTCTGATGCCAGCGAAAAATTTGGCTGAATGGGAAGTTCTCTGATGGACTGATGTTAGAGTTGAGAGTTTAAGAGAGTTTCAGTAGCAATGCTGTTGTGAATTCAATGAAAAGTCTTTGAAAACGGAATGAAAAATCTCTTATTTTACCTTTAATCAATCTTAATCTCTTTTAAATAGTTAACATACTTGTGTTGCAGAGTAATTTAAAAATACCACTCATAAAAAGGAAACAATTGTGAACAAGACATTTTAAATCTGCTTCCAAACATAAAATAACACCAAATTTTGCTACATTTACTATTTATAAAATAGAGTTATATTTATAGGAAATCAAAATGATTCAAAGAGAGTAAAACGAATTTTTTTCATCACTCACTGTAGGGATGGTTGTCCATTAGGTATTAGAGAGGGTCTCCAAAGTTTTTAGGGATTTAGAAAGTTGTTACATCAGTAGAGCTTGCTTTATTAATTTAAAGCTTTGTATGACAAAAAAGAGCATAATTATTTTTCTTATTTTTATCTATCATTTATCAAAGTTAAAGAAGTATTTTGTATAGTTTTCAATCTTTCAACATAAAGCTAGACAATTTCTACTCTTTTTTCTACTTTTTCTCTTTATTGATATTATTTTCTTCTAGATTACTTTTTGAGTTTCTGTTGATTCCTATGAACGTCTAAAACAATTTCAAAGCGTCAAAGAAATTTCCCAACACTCAATTACACCGCCTTTCCCCTTGATTAAAAGTTCAATTTATCCTTTAAGAAAAAAAAAACGTTAAGTATTGAATAACTCCTGTTTCGCTGGAGAAAAAAAACGTCAAGACAGTACTAAAAATCGCAACTGAAAGGGAAATGTGGAAAAAGGCCAGACTTCGATTCAAACATGGGGCATGATAATAAAAGTGTAACCATAGTGACATTTAAGCTCAAGAACATAAAAAAGCGCGCGAAAAAGCAGATGGCTCTCCTCCCGAACCAGAATTATTAAGCGCTATTTGTTCTCGTGCATTATTATGTTTTACTTCATTATGTTCCATTTCATAAGGGTTCAAAACATTTATACAGGATTACTATCCCTGAGCCTAGGCATGGGGTTTATTGGAACCTTGGCTTTTTTCTTTGAGTTTCTGTAATGCAATTAGTCTAGAGAAAATACTTGTTTTTAAGGGATTTTTAATATTCTTGGACAAAGCTAATAAAACCAACTGTCATCTTGAAGAGTGTCACATTTGTTTTCATTAAGCGTTATATTTGAAAATTCAGACTAAATTTTAATGAAAAATCTCCGAGAATTTATTGCTTCTATAAATACTCCTTTTTATTCAAAAAATGTTTCCATTCTCCATGTGTATTTTTCCATGTACTATATATTCTTCTTACATTTAGTTCTGATGTAAACAGAAACTTTTTAATTGATCTCCTGGATAAATAGAAACTTTTTAATTGATATCCTGGATAAATAGAAACATTTTAATTGGTCTTCTTAATTTATACAGAGTGTTTCAAAAGTCTCCTTAATTTTTGAACCCCAACAGATATACTATAGTCATAAAAGTGGTGTCAAGATACAGTAAAATGACCATGCTCTCTATCCGATGAGACCACTTGACAAGCATGAATGCATTCTTGCTTTAACAGCCAGTCCTCCCGGATAGTAGTGTTTTGAGTTAATATTTTTACCACTGAGGAGGGTATCGAGAAATCCCCATTACAGCTGTGTACTGCATATTGTTATACCATAGTTTGTGCATTAGAACATCGTTTTTACCTTCCATATTACGTTATTCAACCTATAGCAAATTTGCTTCAGTTATGTTACGATTGAGTATTGTGTTCACTATCTTTTAGTTACATGGGGTGGTGATAACGTGAGTTCAGTTTTATATAAACTTCACAATAAATTTTTAACCTTTTTGTTTAAACCCAGACTTGTTAAACAATACCTTTTAAGCCATTGACAATAATAAGAGAAAACCTACATGACACTAAATGTTTACACAGTTAATTTTGATTATCAGACTAAAAATTATAAATTTCAGACAAATAATGTGTGAAGTTTTAGTATGAAACACTAACATATCTGTAAATTATTAGAATAGTTTTATCAGTCTTTGAATGATTTTAAGCACTTTTTGAAAAGTGAAAAATTTATTTCATCATAAACATGGCCTCGATTGGTCGTTGTGATTGGTTGCATAATAAGTTGTTTGACAGTACTTACTGTGTAACTGCGACCTTATCCGTATTTTAAGAAAATGGAAATATTTTAAAATTGAGAATTTAAAAAAAAAATCCAACAGCCTTTTGCACATCCTCGAAAGAACATTTGGAAGACCTTTTTGGTATTATGTTAATGAACTTGTTTTATGTGTACCAGTGTACATACTTTAATTTTACATCTTGAGAAATTATTTTTTTTAGAGCAGAGAAAACAAAATTTGAATATTTATCTAATTATTTTTATAGTAAACTAACTGATATTTTTATACTTTCCTTTTGAATAATTTTAAAAGTTTTCCTTTCGCCTCGAGGTCAAGCTACAGACATTTCTGAGAAACCACGGCAGCACGTTATTCGAAATCAATACTCACATCTCACAACAGAAACCACTCCAATCTCTTCTTTAAATATTTAAATGAAAAATCGAAAGCTCGTAGGCGTTCCCGTCGCACAAAAGAACATGAAACGACAATGCGAACAAGATCAAAGCCGGAACGGATCTGGAATAGGAGAGAGACCATTGGGTTCATATCTCGATTATTGGAAGTGGGAGTTACTCAAAGGAATTTAAAAGATTTTCAAAAAATCACTGAAGATAAGAATAATGCATTTCTTTTTTATTATCATTATCACTTAAGTAGAACTCTTGAGCACTTATTTACTTTCAAGCTTAAAATATTTACATCATTTCAATGCTTTTTAAAACAATTCACAAGATCAAACTTTAATAAAAGCTTATTCGTTGTACAAATTTTCTATTACAAGTTTGAGTTTTACTTACTATTAAAACTAGTAAGTAAGTTGGAATAATTGGTACCATAATATTTTTATAATCATTCCCACATCTCCATATTAATCATATTTACAATAACGCCGTTTCTTAAAGAATGGATATGGGTTTCATCTCACTCAGAAGAAAGCACACTTAAGAGTCAGCATAATCAAATGGATTAAGAAAAATAGGGTTGCCGTTTATCAGGTTAAAAGAAACACTTGAAAGATTTAGAATCCTAACTTATTTCTGGATAAATAAAACTCAATTTTTTTCACACGTTTTTAATTTACGTTTAAGTTATCTGAAAATTTTGTTTATACTGTTCCAAATTGTTTAGCACTCTCTAGGTATATATCATCTCTGTCGACTTCCAGAAACATTTCCCAAACGATTTCTGTAAAGAGCACAATTATGAATATTTAGCAGACGATACTTAATGGAAGTTTTTTTAAAAAATATCTTATGATGGGGGAATAGAGCTGAGAACACAAAAACCGTTGGCAGCTTCCACCTTCCCCAAAAGGCAGAATCTCATCAGACGAGATTAAGGGGTCGAGAGGAAGACAAATAAAATATTCCAGCAAAAACTTTCGCTACAATAAAGAAAACGTTCCGAAACGCAAGATAGCCATTTTCTTGAAGTTGTAGCAGTTTAGAAAATGTGGTTAAAATAATGAGCAAAATTTATCATGGGTAAACAAATCTATATCCATCGGTGGTCATGTAAAAATATTTTTAAGAATTTACTAATTCTCGTCCATTTTTTCCATAAAAGATAAAAATTTACCTTTTAATCGAGAAACTTCCTAGATACAAATTACAACTCAATGATACATAGCATTAATTAAATTTAGGTAGTAATTTTTTTCACTAAACCATTAGATTCTGCAATTCTTCATTATTAGAGGTTTAAATGTTCTAATTAAATTAATTAACAGCTAGAAGGAAAAGAGCTGTGAAATTCTTTATATAAATAATTGTCACTACTTTGTTACAAATAAAAAAAAACTTAATTAAAAATGTTTGTGAATTTTGTACTTGATTTAAATACACCAGGACTCGGAAAATAGACTAGTTCTGACCCTGAATAGGTTGGGGTGCTAAAAAAAATAGGACTAAAATTATTATAGGTACTTTAGGACTATAATTTGGTACTTTTAACCAGATTTTAAAACAAATTATTCATTTGACTTTAGGGGCTAGTAACCACTCGATTTCGATATTCCGCACGCACTGCTCCATGCCCATACCCCTATAGAGCATTCGCACATGACGTCACACTTTACGACGTGGAGGACAAAAACAATGTTGCTAAGGCTGTTGTTAGGTACGGGAAATAGAAGCATCCAATAGAAGCATTCACACATGACGTCACTGGAGGGAAAAAACAACGTTGCTAAGGCCGTTGTTAAGTAGTTCGTAGTTTATTTTGAAGACAAAGCATGATTCAAAGAAAGAATGAAAGCTTCCATGACCTGAACAGTTACTATTTATTATTACATTTTCCGGGATTGTTGGTCGTGGCGTTTGGACTTTAACTCCACGTTTCACCCTCTGCTTCTGAGGGCCTCTTCAGTATTAAAATTAATTTAATTTTCTTTATTTACAAGTAGTTAATGATGTTTTTGCCACTGAGGCCCTCCGAAGAAGAGGGCGTAACGTCCAAACACCACGACGAGATGACCTGTGACGTATGTTTGCAAAGTTGGTTGACGTTTCTTCTGCTAATTTTCATAATTATAATATTTTACAAAGTGAGTTAAGTTCAGTGAGCTGTGTTTGTGAGGATTGCGAAGCAATCCAAAAGATCCTGCGTAAGCAGTTTACGGGGGTTGGTGAGCTATAGCAAACAGGGGGCGGTAGCTCCCTAGTACTATAAATATTTAAAGTGAAATTATAAGGTTCTGAATAAACTCCGCTTCATTTCTGTAGGTCTCGGAGATTTAATTATGTCATAACAAAAGATACGTTATGATTTACGTCATCTTAAATATCTTTTGTTATGATACGTCATAACAAAAGATACGTTATATATTTCGTGAAATAGAATTATAATTCAGAGCATCATATAAATTTACACGCTTAATTCAGGAATACTATGGTAAAGAATTTTAAGCTATAATAGTACAGGTTGGTCCGTGAATGTTCAAATTTTAAACTTTGTGGTCCGAGGACTTTTCTGAGTTTGGAACCACTGGTCTAGTTGGATTACTTAAAAAATGTTTTCGATTCTTAAAAAAATATTTGCGTCTGTGTCACATACATTTTGTCCCTAAAAAAATTTTATCTTTTGCTCCAAAATGTGTAATTGTTCTCTATTTATGAACTAGGAAACTTGTTAAACAACGGAAACTGGAATTTTTCCATGAAATTTAAAGTCTAGAAGGAATATTATCAATATTTGAAAAGGTTCAATCAATATCTATATCCTTTTTCGAGTAAAAATAGAAAAAATATTAGATATCTTCTTTAAAGTTACTTTAATATTTTTCATGTAAAAATAAAGATATTAGTATTACTCTGAAATCTTATCTGAGATATGAATATGATTCTCTTATACTTACAGTGAAAACACCGATCGTATAAACTTATAGCGTGTGCGTACTACAAATTGCCCCCGTAGCATACCTTCCTTATATGTTTATCCATCATTAATTAAAGCAATGCATTTTGTATTCCGTAATGTATGGACCGCCCCTTAAACTCTTTATCTGGCATTGTAATGAAAATGGCGCATTTTCCTCCGAAGAGGAGGCGACACTCTTTTTGCTCCTATTTTTCGAAGAACGCCGACGGCGACGAAAATGTAATTTAGTTTGAAGACGTTCACTGATGTTTTTATGGGAATTTTATCACCTATTTGGAAACTCGTTAAAACATATTACTTCCGAAGACAAGCAGTTTTTTCCATCCTCCTTTTCTTTAATGCTTGAATTTTTCAGCGTCGAGTTGTTGCCATTTGAGACGAGCAGAATTTATGAAATAAATAAAAAGCTTCTCGGAAAACAAAAGAAACGCAATGGGGTGACGAAAATCGTTTGAAAAGATTTAATTTAACGCCCACCTTTGAAAGATTTCCTGGAACATAATCCGGCGAGCACATATGAGACCGTAAATAGTTTTTATCGATTCTTGTCTCATAAATGTTTTTATTTGTCCATCCGCTCGTGCACGCTTACTTTAACTTTGGTGACGTCACATTAAATTCAATTAAATACTTTTGTACATGGACTTTTTACTCAACAATTTATTTGGTCTCCCTAATTTTTTAATACCTTGAAGAAATTAATACAACATTTTAAGAACCGTGTTGATGAAAATAAATTTTTGATTTACCTACAAAGTAATTACTTTGGTAAATTGATCTCAGACAATAATACATTAGTTTAAAAATTTTAATACTTGGTGATGATAAAAGAAACACTTTTATCACTAAAAATAACTTCTATTTAAGATTAAATGTTAATAAACATGAAATAGGAAATAAACACGGAATAAATAGGGATAAGCATGAATTAATAATTTTAATTTTTTTATTATTTATTTCAATTTGGACGGTACATAAGGGAAAATTTGAAAAGAACAAAACATATGAGTCATCTGGGGGTTAAAACCCATTTAGATGACCAAAAAAGTTTTTTCTGATATTGATGATAAAATTGACAAGGGGATAACAAAACAAGAAAAAAAACCACCCACATACAAAAAGAAACACCCAATAATAATAACACACAAAAAAGATAGAACACAAAACGTACAAGATTTTTTTTTTTCCTTTAAAATTGAAAAGAAAAATTGGCAAAGCAGCTAGGATTTAAAATTACTCTCTTTGCTTCTTTAATTTAAAAAAAAAGAAAAAGTCATCTAAATCTTCAATTTCAAGAAGAAAATTAAATAATAAGTTCTTGAATTTTTGCTTAAGTGGAATGTTTTGTAAATCAAAAGGTAAGAGGGAATTGAATAATTTAGGAGCTAGAATAATAAAAATGTTTACGGAAAATATATTAAATATTAAATAATAATTTAAACATTAACTAATAACTAATAATTAACTAATAACTAATAATTAACTAATAAATATTAAATATTAAATAATAATTTAAACATTAACTAATAAATCACACTTAAAGTAACTATTCCTATGAATTTTTGGGGGAATAAAATACATTATTTAAATTTCAGTATTACTCTTTAAAAATATTAAAAAATAATGGATTCCTTAAAGTTGTGAAGATTTTACTTAAGATGAAATGAAATTAATAGAATGAATTAGAACAATTGATAATCCATTACTAGAGTTTCTAGAGAATTTTAAACAAATTATTCGACTCCAAAATAAAATGAATCTAAATTATGAAATAATATAAAAATCTCAAAAGTAATTCTTCAGAGAAAAATTGAGAGCCAAATCAGAGCAGAAAATGATAGAATTTCCGACTGATTTCGTAAAAATTGACCAAAACTTAACCTCTTTGCGCAATGTTTAAACCATGTCCGATTTCAATTTTATTTATTACATTAGACTTGTGTACTAATGTGTAACAACTTTTCAGCAATATAGTCATAAGGAAATGTATGATATGGCCTCTGTACCTACTTTTCAGATTTGAGTTACGATTGTTAACGCAACGTTGATGATAATCCCACCACAGATAAACGGACACGTGTACAAGAAGCGTGGTTGTGCCATTTAAAGTGATACCATGATTTCACACAGCTAACGGTCCCGATTCAAACTGATATCACAGCATAGTGATAAGCTTTTATTTACAGATATGTTAAGTTTCGTCACTCGGCAGAGCACCTCGTAAATAAATTAAGCGTTCTATTTATTATTTATAAAAAGTTAATTTATCAAATCGGGGCTCTTTATAAAGGAACCATTGTTTGTTTACGAGTTTCAGTCATCAACAATCTCTAGTGCTAAACTTTGTTCACACTTTTTAAGTTTTTCAAATTATTGTTATTACTATTAGTTGGGAAAAATGAGTGCGGTTATTTAGTGATTGTGTAAAAAAATATCTGAACACAAATGCACAAAATTCATAAAGTAACCTTTTGTTATTTACTTTTGTAAGCTAACTATAGTAATTTTAATACATCTTGAAAAAGTGAAATACACCGTGTAAATATTTGTTAGTAAGAAAAACAAAGACATTTTTTTATTAATATTTTTAAATAATTGAAAATAAGGAAGGTTACCGATTTAGACATGATTATGTATATTTTCAAGAGTAGAATTATAGTAGACAATCATTATCACGATGCTCGTATGATATTTCAAATAACATTCTCCTAAAGAGATATCAGGATTCTAAATTACTTTGCCAAGTAAATAATACTTTACTGTAATTTAAAAAAAGTTCTTAGATAGTACATAATCTCACGTTCACAAAAATATTTCCATAAGTAATTATATTCGAAAATATGATGCTTTAAAATTTCTTTCTTGGAAATACCGAATAATTCTAACATTATTCATTTTGATAAATTGCTCTAGAAACAAAATCTTATTCATTAACTCATTATATAATTTTGTCCACGATTATTTGCATTAGGCAATTGAAATTTTGTCGTGGGAGTCATAATCATCTCCAAGTCATGTTTCTTCTTTTAAATGCACTAAATTCAAGAAATAAAACGATAAATCTTTCGCGTAAGCACTTATTTTTTGTGAATTGAGTAGTTTTTTTCCTCTTAGTGTTTTTCGAAAGGACTTAAAAGCAAACAATATGATCTCTGGTAATGGCGTGATTACTTCAACATTAAATTTATTAAATGTAAATTTTTCTAAAGATGATGGATCCAAAATTAAAAAACGTCTCAATGATTCTTAACTTATTTTTTTTTTAGATAATGTGGGCGTTTAGGGAAAATCCACTTAGTCCATTGGTTTTTAATTCAACTCGGTGGAGTTTCCTTGCATTCCTTATATTTTTTGAGAACCTCATTTCAACAAAATTTCTTTCTTTCTAATGAAACTACTTTTTACTGACCGTTACAAAATGCATAGTTTATTGAGGGCCCCATTTCTAATTATTTTTAATACCATCAGCTTCTACACGTTTTCAAAATATAAACGAGTAAAAGTAAGTGAAATACTTAGTTATGAAAACTGTGTTAAAATGGAATCAAATCAGTTTTTAGATTTAAGTTATCAATTTAATAATTTCTTTATATTACTTTAGTTAATAAATTAATTTTTTATCAACCACTTTTTCTTTAAATATCATTAATATATTGTTTTTTTATTACTACTTCATTATTACTTCTTAAAAAGTGTTGAAGTTTCTTTGTTGTTAAAATTTTTTTTAAAGGAACATGTTTTTGGACTTTTTTAATGAAACATTATTCTTTGTAATGATTTTTAAAAATTAACACTAAATATTTTACATAAGCATGCTTCCGTTCATAGTTAAATAGTCATCTTAATTCTGTTTATGGCATGAAAAGCTAATCAAACTACCATACACAATGATATGCGATATTACTTACTTCTTAAAAATGGAGGTACGTATCTGCTATCTGTTATATGACACGTTCGTCAAATAACAGGAAGTACTTGAGATATTTGATGCACTTAAACTGATAGCGGCCTCTGTTTTCTATGCCGAACCATAGGTGACATCAAGAAGAGGACACCACCCTTCATTTTCAATTCAATTGTCTCTTCTAAACAAACTTATTTAACAGTATAGTGCATAATCGTTCAGATCCTTTCACATATTTGTTATGTTAGTCACGTGACTATAAAATTTGCATACCAGTTATCCGCTTCCTACCTAAACAATAATTGCATTTAACAAATTATACATATTTTTTTCTAAACAGTTTTAATCCAAAATATTTAGTATTTTAACCTAACAAAGTGATTATATCATTTTGGAAATATGATAAACTTTCACGACGTAACAAAGTTTTGATTACTTTAGAAGAGTACATAAAAAAACTTTTATAAATTCTAAAATTTAATTATTGTAAACCGTAATTTTCAAAGCTGTTAAAAGATCAATGTAGTACAAAATATAAAACTTATGTATAATTTCTTTATGTTGAATTTCAATAAATTGCTACACATCATTCATAAATCGAAGTTGAATGTTTATTAATTCTAGCTTTTAGTTGTTTCTCACCTTTATTTTTACATAAATATTAAAATACAAGTAAAATATTCAAACAATTACGCTATACTGCACAAATTAGATTGAATCTACATAACATAGAATTTTTACACTTTTTTATTTAGAAATTTTAGAAAACACACTCACTTTAGTACAAAGTACAGTTGGGGAAATAAAAAACGACTCAGTTGAGTTTTCTGACGAACCACTTGGGTTAGGAAGACAAATAAGGTGTCATTTTTCATATCATGAAGTATTCTTTAAATGGAAAAAATTTCGAGTCCTTAGGGGGTCGTCTTCATATTAAACGAAACACTAACTTTTGTTTTTCCTATGGGGACCCCCAATTATTATGCGTTTTTCTGAAAGAGCATCCCCATAAACCCCCAAATACCAAGTTTCATCCATGTAAGTATCCAAATAGAAGCATAATAAATTTTTGAAATGTCAACCATTCAATGTGAAATTTATCAAAATGCTTTCGGTGTAAAAATATGAAACTTTGAATTTAGATCAAATTTGTGTCCCCAAACAAAATAATTATGCTTTTATAGCGATATTTAATCTCTCATATAAAAGCCCACGTCACTCACTGACTCACTGATTCTGGAACGCTCGCACACTATGATGCCATCTCGCAATAATAATCATAATCATCAGAAAAATATAAAAGCCCACGTCACTCACTGACTCGATGCCATCTCGCAATAATCAGAAAAATAAATAAATAAAAGTAATTAAAATTTTAAAATAATATAATAGCTTTTAAATAAATATCTTTCAAGAAAGTTGGTTTACTTAATAAAGGTTAAAAAGTTACTTTTAGGGAAGTTGGTTTCTAATTCAACAATAATAAATTATTAAAGTTAAACTTCTTATTTAATGTATAATTAATAGGAACTTGAAGTAGTAACGAGCGAAGCTCGCATAAAAGGCTAGCCTAGCTGTAAGACCCGGCTTTGCCGGGTCGTAACAGCTAGTGGTTAATAGATAGATAATTAACATCTAATTTTGACCCAAAAATTAAATTTTAAAATCTTTTAATATTTTTATGGTAATCGATTCTGGTAGTAATTTTATGTGGAAAACCAAAATTTCAGTTGATTTCATTTAATAGTTTTGGAAAAAACCGAATTAAACTAAATTCCCACTCTTTAAGGGACCATATACCGCTGCCAAATGTATACCGGCAAATGCTTTTTCTGGAAACAGTCGCCTTATTTTAATCACCATAACTTGAATTAAAACTTAAATTTGATATAAAATTTCATTAAATTACTTATAAACTTTTTGATAAACATTAAAGTGGTGAGTGAAAGTCTTGCTATCCCACCGTTTTTTAGAAATAGTGTTCACAGAAAATTAACCCTTCTCACTCTGGAGACGACCCCCAAAATATAAAAGCTTTATTTACCGCACGATTTGAATGAAACTTGGTATTTGGGGGTTTATGAGGATGCTCTTTCAGAAAATCGCATAATAATTGGGGGTCCCCATAGGAAAAACAAAAGTTAGTGTTCCGTTTAATATGAAGACGACCCCCTAAGGACTCGAAATTTTCCTCATTTAAAGAATACTTCATGACATGAAAAATGACACCTTGTTTGTCTTCCTAACCCAAGTGGTTCGTCAGAAATCTCAACTGAGTCGTTTTTTATTTCCCCAACTGTACATTATTTCTTTTTAAGAGATAAAATATTTCTAATTAATTACACGATGACCTAGAAGTTCAGGATATCTCTTTATTCTAAAAAAAAATTTTGGTTGACGGTTTCCAGTTACCAACTTTTTAATTACTGGTTAAAATGAAGATTTCCGGTTACAAATTGTGTAATTTTCTTTAAGGAGTTCTATAAAACTTTTAAGATTTTCAAACGTAATGAGCGATTCCAGCAATATTTTATTTTATTTTTTATTTGATAGAGATATTCAAGAGAAGAATATACGCGCAAAATTATTTTAATTGCCATGCTTATTAACTTTTTATAATTAATGTTATAAAGATTGACTTTTAAAAAGGGCGCGAAAACAGCATGTGACGTCATTCTTTCCGAAACATTGGTTTTAAACAATGGTTTAGGATTGAAGGCGATTGTTGATTTTTACTTTAAAGTATGGCCAAAACAGATATGACGTCATTCAATCCCAAACGATTGCAAAGTGATTGTCGATCTTTATTTTGAAATATTGAATTAACTAATTTTTTTTTGTGTTGAATTTTGAATATAGAGTAGTTTTTTACTGTAAAAGTGCATTTTTTCTGTTTTTAAAAAATACGGGAATTGCCCATTCTTCAAATTAAAAATAATTTGATATTACAGATAAGTGACAGCAAGCGATTTGTTATTCAAGATCATTTTACAATTAATATTGTTATACGAGTAAATAATGAAAATAGGGAAAACTAATTGAGATTACTGACGGTTTTATATTGAAAAATCACAACTAAATGCAGTTAAAATTATTTAGGTAACTATTGAAATATTAATAGATTGTAAGATTCCTAAATAATTTTAATTTTTTACAAGACTTTGTTTCAAAAAATATTTCTGTGATACACCCTGTTTTGTTTTCCGATGATTTCATTGGCTGCTGTGACGCGCCTTTTCTTTCAGGCGATTTCATCGGCTGCGCCGACACGGCATCTGATTTTTAGGTATACATAATTAGAAATAGACAATATCTATCTTAATCTATTCCTATTAATTAATTTTTTTTTAATTTTCAGAACTAAAAATTGAATGAACCAATATTTGTTTCAATTATTTATTCTTTTTTAATATATTTGGTTAATTTTACTTTTAATGGTAGTTGATTTTAACTTTAAACCGAAATAAATTTGAAACGAGGTCCTTATTTCATGTCTTTAAAATGTTTGTAACATTGAAAACAAAGCAAAATTTGCAAAGTAATCTTCAAAAAAAAAACAATTAAAAATATTTTAGCACTAAACTATTTCTCATTTCACTTACGTTATGAAAAGAAAAACAATTATAGTATAAATCGGAGAGTCTCATTTTTATCGTTGAGCAGATATTTGAATTAAATTCAGAGGGGGAAACATAAGGAGCTGGAAATACGTTCATTTACGAATTGTCTTCTCACCAATAGAGCATTCGCACATGACGTCACACTTGATGACGTGGAGGACAAAAACAACGTTGCTAAGGCCGTTGTTAAGTCCGAGTCATGTGATTGAAAATGCTCTATCTATTGCAATTATAATGCGCACATTACTTAATACATTGTTGATTACTTCTTTAATGGTGTCCATGGCGATGATGATGGCCGTGATGATGCCCATGGTGATGATGGTGCCCATGATGGTGATCGTGGTGTTCGTGATGGTCATGGTGATGGTCGTGATGGTGATCATGATGCTCGTGGTGGTCGTGATGATGGTCGTGGTGCCCGTGATGATGATGTCCGTGGTGATGATGTCTCGCCTCCTCTCCTATGATGGGTTTCCCAGAGGTGAGTTCGAAGTAAGCGAGCATGCAGGACACGGCCAAAGCAACGGCGAGGAACTTCATGTCGAATGTTTTCGTGAGTCTGATCGAACGATTAGAAATCAGGTGTGAATGCTCCCTGAGTGAGTGTGAGAGCTTTATATATGTTTATTAGAAAGTGCAGCAGTCCAATTTGGACGGGTCGAGATCCTGGCACGGCCATGGGTCATCTACCACAATGGGTTGACGGTTTTGTAAGAAACACATCGATGGAATTATTTTTAGTGTTGAAGTAACAACTCAGTCAAGGCCGTTATTGTCGAGGTGGTGAAAAAAAGAAGCATCGACTTTTTTTCTTCGATTGTTGTGTGTTCGAAAAAGAGCGATCGCCTTCTGTGGAGCGGAACCGATTTCTCGGGCATCGGATGTATCGCCGCCAGTGTATACAGTTACGTAATTATTTATCCATTGTTTGGTAATCTTGCGTTAGACAGAAAGCGATCGACTTTCTATAAAAAGGAGTTTTCTCTCTTTATTCTGAAAAAGGTGGTTGGTTTATCAATTGCCAGTCCGAAAAAGCTGGTTGCGGAAACTTATTTAAAATGCCTCTCTCGGAAAAAGAATAAATAGGGATAAGAAATCACCCGAAATAACGTGTGTAGACATAGTTAGTTTTAAAAAGTTAAGAAATAATAATTTCACTATGTAAAAAGTCTAAATTTATTTTCGTCGGCCAAAAGCTATGTCCTGCTTCATTGAATTTATACTATATTCCCACATTTTGTTTAGAATTTTAAAAACAGCCTTGTTTTAACAGTTAAAGGAAGGTAGGAAGTTCTAGGAATCACACACACAAAGAAAGTACCTTAATAAACTATAATTCCTGGTACTATACTTCATTATTTTCAAGTTATTCAATAACATTAGTGTTAAGGTCAGTTCAATTAAAAGTTTTGATTTGGCTTAGAAATTTCTTGATTTCTTTATAAATTTTAAGTTTTAGTTTTGAGGTTCATTTCTATTGGCTATGTGACACAAACTCTGCGTTCAATTTGACAAATCAGCCATCAGCGTTCAAATTTGATTGACGTCATTGATCATCATTCAGTTCTTAACTGGTTATCTTCACTTTGTCAATGGAAAAAAGAGAACCTTCGATCTCTCACACTGCAATCTAGTGAGGTCATAACTACCTAGTATCACAAAAACACGTGCCAATATGGTCTTATATGACACACAACGTTGTGTCAATATTGGTCTTTGTCAAAACTATCCCTGCACTAAATAGAAGAGAGTGTGATTGCCCTGTAAGGATAAGCAGTTACTTTGAGCAAACTGAAGTGTATTAAAGAAAGAAAAACGTATTTAATATACAAATGGAATAAGAGAAACCAAGCATACAGCTGTTTCGGGGATCCAGGAATCCCCGGAAATAGTGTAATCTAGAATATTTTTAGCCATGTACTTTAATAATTAAAAATCCCCTAAAATGTGTGCACGACACTTATAGATATTCGCGACATTGTCCAATAGTATTGTTACAACACTGATAGATAGTCATTTGCTACCTGGGTAATCATTAGTTCGAATGGTCACTCCGTCCAGCGATCCCTTCGAAACACCTCCATTCGAAAGGTCACCGCTGACAAAGTACCCCAGAAGGGAAACAAGACCCGAAACCCCCCTCATAATCCGGGACATCCTCGCCTTTTTAATCTCGCCCCCTCTCTCATTTGCTCTTCAGACAGAAGAAAGAAAAGCCATTCCTCTCCTAATCCGAGCGAGACGGGCCTCGGGTTTCGAGATTAATGAGGCCGGCCACAAAAAAGCATCAACTGGTAAAATATGAACTGGCGACAGAGAGAAACGGTGATAAACTACGCCATAAAGTCTCCTCCGGTTAGTTGATACATTTAATGACACGCCGGTATCTGAAGCATTCTTTTGTTTTCCGAGACGGGGCTATTAGCTCGGACATTCGGACGGGATCGATGCCCCTTTGGAAAGGGACGTGCTTCTTCATTAGTAGGCGAAGGGAACAACAGATTGAGCTTAAACGTCACCTTTTACAGTAAAAAGAATTTCTTAATAATATACTCCCTTAAGAAAGTCTTTCTTAAACTAAGAAAAAGTCCTATTAAAATATTTTTATTAATCCAAAAACTTTTAAAAACACGAGAAAAAAAATTGTATAACCACATACATTTCTCTATGCACAAAAATATCAATAGGTACCTTATGTTTACCGTGATATTATTTTGACATAAAAATGTTTAGGATAAAAAAGAAAAAAGTATACATGTACTAATAACAATAGGGAATAGTTAATTTTTTAAGGCATTATGTATTTTTATTTAATAACTGACATGGGAATATTAGTCAGTGAAACAGGTACATATATGCCATAGCGTTTTCTCTTTAATTTGACTTTTAAGACTAATTTTGACTTATTGCAAACATTTGATGAAAGAATGGCAAAACTCCATTTTAAATTGTGCAATTTTCTTCTGGGCAACCCTCTCGAGAGTATTTCATACTTTCAAAACAGCTAGCGTCTTACTTATCAAATACCTTCTACGTACACGAATGGTCTTACAAATACATTGGTTAAATGTTATCTCTTCCAACAATAAGCTTTTTGGAAAATGTCTCCAACACATTCTGAATCAGTTTCTCCCTCTTATCAGAGGCACGTTACACGAATGGCTCTACACTTTGATGTTTCCATAAAACAAAGCGATTTCCGAAGGAAACATTTTTAAGAATCCCTCATTAATTAAGCGGCCTCGCTCGTCAATGGTTCGAGTTTCGCTGATTCCAGTTTTAATTGAAAATCCCTCATGAATATTTCGACCGCACTCCTCTCTGCACAGGAAACGTGATGGAATGTTACCTGAATAATTCATTCTCAAAGTTTTTCTCCCCTTCCGTTCAAGTTTTATACCCAAAAGGGGCTGAAATCAGCATAATCAACCCCAAATAATTATCCCCCTCGCCAAGGAGGAAAAAAAGGTTTCAATAATGCATAAAGCATACAAATTAACCTCGATTCGAAGAAAATAAATTCAGAAAACGCCCCACAGAGCCTGGGAACTATTTGACGCGGGTTTCAGAGTTTCGAAAATTGCGTCGTTTCTTTCCCTTCGAAGCATCTGTTGGCTGTATTGAAAACTAGAAACGAAAAACGCAGCAAGTGCTGAAAACTCACTAGCCATAGATCTTTCATGAATTTTGCTTATGGTTAATATATCATTGTATTCATCTAAACTAAGGTTTAAGCTTTTCATAGCATCATCTTGTGAGCGGTAGGATATGAAATGTAGTTCCTTGACTTCAACTAATCAGATTAGCGATCCAGTAGGGTTGTCGTCATTGATCAGCTCTTGATTGTTAGTCCCATAGAGGAGAAATATAAGTGGAGTGAGCATGAATCGACTCCGAAGAAGAGTAAGCTTGGCAATTTCAAAGCGCTGAAGCATGGCCTGGCCATGAATGCATTAGCAACACTACACGGCGTGAAAGTTCAGCAGTGAAAACAATTTCCAGTAAGACCGCAGTCATTGTCTAGCGTTTGCAGTCTTTGGTGGTCTTTCTGGAAATTACACTGTTCAACAAATTTGACCTTCAAAATTTTTTCTTTGATGAAAATAGTCATTTCTTATAGATTTTGGGTCGCTGAAAACGAAAATTGCCATCAAAATTCTCAATTGGTTCGGGATTTTCGGGGAACGGCCCCTCCCCCTTTTTACGTTTTTTGATGACTTAATGATTTTGAATTCGATTTTCAGTGTCAAAAAGCATTACTGAAGTCTTGAAACTACTCACAAACGGACAAGGAAAGTTTAAATTTATAAAATGTGAAATTTTGTAGCAAATGGATAGGTTTAAGGGGTCATTACCCCCCTAAAAAGGCGAAAAAATAGCTAAAAATAATAGAGATTTTTATACGATATTTTTTCCTTTTATTTTTACGCAATTCACCTTTGAAGGGTCCTAACCCATCCCCAAGGACCCAAATTTGATGTCAATATGCAGCAATAATTTTTACTAAAAGCGGTTGAGGTGTTAGCGCCCCAAAAGCCCCCGCGGAAGAGTACGAAAGACCCTCTCAATCGCGTTGTCACTCGCGCGCTCTGACTCCAGTTCTATTCCGCCCGCGTAGTACCAACACCCTGTTTGACTGATTTAGTGGCCAATTAAGTTAAAAGGTTCAGTATACCATACATTTATATGCCCTTATGTCTATTTTAAACTTCTCAAAGCAAAAATATTAATTTCAGAGCGCGCGATTGACAAAGCGACTGAGAGAGTCTTTCGGTACTCTTCCGCGGGGGCTTTTGGGGCGCTAACACCTCAACCGCTTTTAGTAAAAATTATTGCTGCATATTGACATCAAATTTGGGTCCTTGGGGATGGGTTAGGACCCTTCAAAGGTGAATTGCGTAAAAAATAATAGGAAAAAATATCGTATAAAAATCTCTATTATTTTTAGCTATTTTTTCGCCTTTTTAGGGGGGTAATGACCCCTTAAACCTATCCATTTGCTACAAAATTTCACATTTTATAAATTTAAACCTTCCTTGTCCGTTTTTGAGTAGTTTCAAGACTTCAGAAATGCTTTTTGACACTGAAAATCGAATTCAAAGTCATTAAGTCATCCAAAAACGTAAGAAGGGGGAGGGGCCGTTCCCCGAAAATCCCGAACCAATTGAGAATTTTGATGGCGATTTTCGTTTTCAGCGACCCAAAATCTATAAGAAATGACTATTTTCATCAAAGAAATTTTTTCATTGTTGAACAGTGTTATCTTAGGCACTTTTTAGGGTTACCATTGTTCACTCCACCACAATCTCTCCTCTGTTTGACGAAAAACGCGCTACATAAACCCTCCTACTACTTAAATCTAACTAATACTTCTTAAATCGACCCTTAGTACGAGTTTATTCTCTTTATCTATTTTCTATTTTTGTTACAAAATGTAGGTTTTTCTAATCATTTTAAATTTACTATTTGTAGGCCTTGTAATTTTCTTGAGATTTCGTTTTGGTTTTAATTGTAGTAATTTGTGGGCAACGACTTAATGTCTCGGCAAATATTAGTTTGTTAGCACTTACTCCGCTTTCCATTTCCATATTTACTACTTTTGCAACGAAACCATCAAAAGTCACCCTTGTTGGAACATTCTTTTTAACAAACGGCGGTGGCGGAATGTAACCGATGCGAAGTAATTTACTTCTTTAATCAATGATCGGAATTTCAATAAATCTGCTCTCTACTGTTTCGCGTGGTCTGGTTTACGATTCGGTGGCTCCGATTTCCATGCTTATGAGTTTTTTTCATTATTCCTGACTCGTAAAGATTGATGCGCCATATGTTGCCGCCTGCTATTGACTGCCGGTGCATTGTGAAGTCGCGGGTTTTCGATCCATAAAACTCGCCGGGTTTTTTTTTTCTCCGTTTAATGGTCGGTGCGGTTGGCGGCTTTAACTGATTGGAGCAAAAGTATCTCCTGTGGAAGGAAAATTGTATTGGGATGGTAAGCAATATTGTGCTGACATATTTTCTTGGGAAAAATTTCCGAAGTTTTATTAAGTTTGGAAAATTAGTGTACCTACATTTTAATTTTGTTTTATTTCAGGTATTGGTTTAAAAAATGGGCAATGTTGCAAAAAATTAAAATCCAGTCTATTATTTTCTACGCCAGTGGTTCACAATCAGCTTAGACACGCAGACCCCTTTCATTTCAGTTTTTGTTTGCTTTGGGGGTTTAAGGGAGTTAAGCTCTTTTTCAAAATTAGCAATTTCCACTCCCATACTATCTCACTCAAGCAATTGATTAAAATTGGACAGAACATTACAAACAACAAATCTGTGTATTGTTTGTAAACCTCATTTGCATTTTAGAAAATCATCAGTTTACTTCAAATATTATCGTCATTTTTTACCTTTAGAAAAGGAGAATATAACAAGAACACGAAAATGATGAAGGGTTTCTCCTCAACTCCGACCAAAAGATATTTAACCAAATTCTATGGATTTAAATTTCAAAACAGTCTATAAAGGAATTGTTTTCTTATATGAATAATACTGCCCTTTCTCTTTTTTCAAATACCTTAAGGCTGAGCGCGCACGAGTGACTAAAGTCACGGCGACCAGTACCACTAGTATCAAAAATATCACTAGAAAACAATGGATCTCTATGAAGAAATTCTTGGCAATCGGCCAAGTGTCACGTCGCCTAGTGCGCGCACTCTAACTTGTTTCAATAACCAAGGCAACAATTTTGTCTTTGTCACCGTGACAAAAGTCGCTCGTGCGCGCTCAGCCTAAATAAATTACTTTAGAAGTCCCATTTATGGTTAATTATTTTCATTCTTTTTCCCGGTCAACACGAGCATTTAAAGGATGTCAAAGAAAACAAAACTTTCAACACATATCCCATCTTGCTGTTAACATGACTTACTCCATTTTCCAAACAAGTCGCATTTTTTTTGGCTTTGTTCCTCAAAACATCCGATAAACGACATTAGCTCCAAAATTTTTTTTCAAACCTCTGACTCTCTCATTTTTTACATTGGCAATAGTCTTTTGTCACAACTTCACTAAAAAAAGCGCCTCCCCGACGAGAGAAAAGGCATTTTTATCTCCTCCCTTCTTCGTAGCCGTCCTCTGAGTAAAACCCGTGTCATACCCATCTCCTCGAAGCCTTTCAAAACACTTTTATTTATCCTCAGAAACTCGAGGCGAGCCCTTCACAGTTTTGAGTACCTGTTGGCACTTTTATCTCTCATAAGTGGCAACAGTCCTAGAGATAGAATGCTGTTGTCTTTTTATGCGCAGAAAGACGGCCGCTTTTATTTCTTCTCGCCTCGCCTGGGCAAGATTACGAAAGTTACTGCCAGGAAAAATGGTGGTTGCACAAGAGGAGAAATAAATAGAATAATTTTTTTCCAATAGCTGTGCTTATTGGAAAAACTGCATTTCGTCATACCTAAGTACCTAACCGGACGCTTGTCAAAAAGTTATAATGCATTCAGAATACCACTGGTAGCATCTAAAAGGAACAGATAAAAGTATTTAAAAAAAATTTTTAACAAGTATATGTCTCAACTTGACTAATATTACTTTCTTTTACCAAATTTTAATTAATTCTTGAACGTGAATGTGTTTAAGTGAATATTGGATAAAACCTGCCTCACTTCACTGTACATAAAAACTACACGGAAGATAAGAGGGAAAGAAACTGGTAACGTGTCGGATATCGTGCAGGGCCTATTCAAGCCCGCAGAGTACCACAAAACAAAACGATATGGATTATATTTGATTTACCAATCAAATATAATCCATATCAACAGATCTGATGGAAATCAACACCATAAATCCTGCAAGGGAATCAGTCCTTATGAGAGCCTGAAATCCATGGGAAATATTGAGAGAGATAGAATTTTTTTTTATATCTCTGTGGTCTGAAAAAGACTATAAAAGAACGTGACCGTCGATGATTGAAGAGACACAATCAACATGACAGTACGAGCTACTTTTTTTCATATTGGTACAAATTTCAACGGTAAGGTATCAACAAGGTGCCAACATTGAAAATTGTGCCAACAGGAGAAAGTACGACACAACTTGAGAAAGTACCCTACATGTTATCCTACGTGTATTTTTGCTCATCAGTGTATATTTTCAGGGTTATGGAGCTTTCAAGTCAAACATGCATATTTCTCAGTTAAATTACATATTTATTTTTTTAAATACCAATATTATTGAAAGGATTTGAAATGGATAAAAAAATAAGGTATTGGGTCAGGTATCTCCTAAGGTTTTGATTGAAAGACTAGTCCAGATTAAAAAAAAACCGGATGGGACAGAGAAAATAAACTAAAAGACCATAAAGTAGCAATTAAAAATATAACTGTTAAAAGTTTTGTAATATTAAAAATTTGTGTCATTAAAGTGTGAGATGGTAATATTTTTTTCTAATGTGATTGGCATTAAAATCTCACTAAAAATTTTAAATGATACTAAAAAGAATCTTTTTAAATAGTAGAAAAGAGCCCTAAAAGTATATGTTATGAATTAAAAAGAAAGATTGACTCTGAGACGAAAGAATGTCTTCTCCAAAGAGTTAGTTTGGGACCTCTGGTATACTAAATTCTGGTACTAAATACTCTGGCCTCTGGTATTGCACTAAACTATACTTGGCGGCGGCGTCCGTAAGTTACACTATGAAAAAGAAATTGATATCTTTACTCATATGCTCTAATTATAAATCTTACGATCCATGATTCACAATATTCCTATAGTATTTTGTGAAAATTATTGAAGTTATTGAAAATGACATGGAACAGAGAAAAATACGATGATGTTAAGTCACGAAACGGATCGAATATTCTACTTATGAGTTCCATTCATTTAGAACTCAAGGGGCAGATAGCAGCTTGATGGATTTCCACGTATTGATTGCCATTGTATGTTTCTCTTTAATGAGCGGCAGAGCATTTGGAATTAGCTTTGCAGAACGGATTTTCGTGTTGCCATTCATTAGCTTCTAAAAACGCCTGGAACGAAGCAGGACTAGTAAATCTGCCTAATGATGGGAATTATTTAGATGAAGAACGTATTGTGTTTACGGAGATGGGTACTGTGGGAAATAATTTAGAGAATCTTGTTTTCTATTTCAAGCCTATTTTCGTAAAATTTAACTGAAAGAGTGGAATTCTGCTTCTGTTTTACTAAATATATTTTCACGAAGAGTTATTGTGGAATTTTATTCGAATTTTAAAAAGTCAGATTTCAGTGAAATCGGAATAGATTCGTTTGGAAAAATACCACTTCTAAATGTGCCTTTAACAACTGCACAACATATTTATCCTTTTTAAAATATATTGTTTTTTAAGAATACTAATGGTTGAATTTCTGTGAACCTATAGATACCCTTACAATAAGCTATTGAAATTATTTTCTTCTATTATTTGTAACTTATGCCTGATTTTTAAGAATTAAACGCAGAGAGCATTTTTCAATGCTTGAGGATTTCATTAAATTTTCAAACATAATCACTTAGCAATCCTCAATCTTGATGTCAGTTTAAAGTATAATTTTATTTTATGTTTTTAAGTTTTAAATGTCTGTTTAAATGAGAATTTAAAATGTCCGAATTTGGTTTAGTCAATTAAAATGTTTACCTTTTCAATGATTCAGGTTATCAGTTAAACAGTTTGAATATTTTAAATCAAATTTCGCCGAGACCATTTTAGCAATACATAAGTTTTACTGTATATCATCCTTTTCTTAAAATAAAGACTTATTCTTACTAATATAATCTTCATTTCTTAAAATTTGATGTGATAATGGGATAAATAGAAAAATGTTGTTTTAGGTATTGACACTTCAAGTATCGATGCCCATTTTGGTTCTACTTGCCCCTACTTCTAATATCGATATCATAAGTAAGATATTGATTCCATGCATTTGAAGCATCGGTTTTACAAGTATTGAACGTAAAATATTGATAAACCCAATTAAAATATGGTTCTATTCAATACCTACCTAAAATTAACTGTTATACCGTTTTACCACAGCTAATACCAAGATACGGAAATCATCAAAGCGTAAATGGCAATTTAGCTAACCTTAAAAGCACTAAATCTGTATAGTACAATAAGTATGGTATAGGTAAGTCATATGAGCTATCCTAGCAGGAAAAGTTGTAAGTATGAAAAAACCGTGGTTTTTACCTTAAACTCCATCCTTTCTCTTAGGAAGGACATAGCAGGCCACTCCCATTTCTTTGTATGTAGTAAATACCTATAGTGTAAAGCCAAGTTAAACCAAGTAAAGTAAGTTCGAAAGTACCTTCAAAAACAAAGTAAGTACAAGTGCACAAAAGAAACACACACTCAATACAAAACAAGTTACTTTATTGAATCTTCATAGGCTGTTTGTTAGAGAGGTTTTAAACAAAGACTTTAGGACCGATCTGGTTGGACAGGTAGGCCAGGCCTTGGGCCAGGGCGGCTGGGGGCGGGGCCTCGACGAAGTAGGCGGCGTCAGCGACGTTCTTGTTGTCCAATCCGGGCTCGTTGGAGCGCACGACGGCCCTGTAGCCGCCTGCGTCGGCGGTGTACTCGACATTCCTGTAGACGCCCAGGGGGTCCTTGTAGCCGTACGACCCGGTGACCACTCCCGCGCCGTTCGAGGACTCCCTCCTGTGCTGCAGGGTGCCCAGGCCGTCTCCGGACTCGAACCCGAAGTCATAGGGCCTCGGTGGCAGCAGGGCATTGGAGACGGCAGGGAGGAGCACGCGGCCCTGCGGCCCGGCCGAGGCGAGAGACAGGGAGGCGAGGAGACCGAAGAGACCGAGGAGGGGAGACATCTTGAGTGCCGGGTGAGACAGGAGGAGCACCGAAAAGGGATGTGGGGGTTGTGTGGTGCGGTGGGGATCGTCGCCGGGTTATATACCAGAGAAGGAGGGCGGGGCCTTCTGGAGGAAGCGGTCATCCCGAAATGCCCGTTACGCTCGCTCACTTCTGGCGTGAATCCCTTTGAATGGCTCGGATTCCGCCGGTCTGGTTCTGCAATGAATATCTTGAGCAATGTCTTTTCAGGTTTGAATGTCTTAAGCAGTCAGGCACATCTTAAAAAGAATTTCGAGTAAATATTTCAACTATTTTCTTAATACTATTTATTTTGGATTTCTCTCCAACTGTTATTCATTCATCAACGGAATTATGTTTTACTGAATTGTTTTGTATTTGATGACATCGCGTATCTTGATGTCATTGAGTGAAGGTTGTGTGAGCTTGGATTTTAGTATCGTAGGGGACAAAGATAGTTTTATACAACCCCTTATCTATCTCACTTCGGTGCAGGGACAGAATAGAAAGAAGGGGACGATGCCAGCGTTCATCCTCTCCGGTTAAAAAAGCTGACATTAACTAGATTAATGCGAGGGAAAAGATTGAATAGGTGAGAAAGTTAAGGGTATCAATGGTACGCTTACTAGCCTGGGAATTATTAAAAGACATCAATCTCTTAAATATGGAGAGGATTTTCATACTGTTTTTAATATTTAGGAAGAACCAAGATCAATACTTGTCGTTTGGGGTTCCTTATATAAAGTACAGACAACATTTTTTTCCCTTCAAAATTGTGTGCCAGTAAAAAAAAATATTTAAAAAAAATCACTTTTATGGAATAATAACATACATTGTCATTAATCATAATAGTATGATTAAACTTACAAGACTAACTCGAGAGAACCTTTGTGTGAAGAATATTTAAATCCTCTATCCCCTTTAAAAAGTCCTCTGTGGTAGAAAGTTTATAAAATGTATCAAAACTCAGATAGGTCATAACAATTTTGTTATTCAATCAAATTAACGCATTCTTTTTACCTCACAAATCAAAGTTTGGTAGTTTTTTTTATTTGATAAAGCTTTCCTATTTTCTACCATAGCTAGTGAATAAAACTTGTTGGAATATGAAGTGATCCCGAAACGCCCGTTAAGCCCAGACTCCCGTAAAAACTTCTCGGAATTCGCCGAATGTGCTGCACCACCCTCTTTTATCCACCTTCTCATTTATGCGATCGTGGATTAATCCGACATAGCGTGAGCGGGTGTCCCCGCACGAGGCTTAAATTGATGTCTCGCGTTGTGGGGGGCGAATGGGCGCGTGTAGGGCGAGGGAAATTTTCGTGACAGGGAGTTCAGTCCGAAGAACAGGTGTTGGGTCGTCAGAAATTTGGTGTGAGGTTGTAACTGATTTGTGTGAGACGTGTTAGGAAATTATACTCCAGATGCTGGTGGCATTTTACATTATCTTCAGTGAAAATGAGCTTATTTAATATTACGGTAGAAAATTTAGAGTTGACTACGCGTAAATGTGATTTTCCGTGTGTGAGAAATAGCAACGAAAAAATATTACTGCACTCAATGAATCTTAAAGTGTTCAGTGTTCATGTCTTCAAATTTTATTCTGGTGCCAAAGCTATTCAGTGGTTAGCCCATTTATTCTGCACATAATTCTGCACTTAATTCAACTAAGAACAGAACTATAAAATCGTAGTTAAAGAGAACAGAAAATAGAGTTGTGCCTACTACTCAATTATTGCAATCAAATATTTCGTTGAGTTTAATTTGTTTATGTTTGTCGCAACTGAAATGCGGTGTTTGTACATTTATAATTTCTGAAAGTCCCACCAGGCGGCACCTTCTATGCAAATATATTTCACTGTAACCATATTGTCTGTCTTCTATAAATACTGTACATTTTGTAAATAAATTATGTAGTTATTATTTGAAATGTCTCTAGTTTCACCTGGATTAATTAATTAAGTTAGTTACATTAGTTACAACATAAATTAGGTGGCGAGCCAGCCAGGATACGGAAGAAGTTTTTTCCGAGAGACATTTTTTACGACAAGTCTTCTAAGATTTAGCTTGACCAAAAAGAAGGAATGGCCACGTTGCAGAGAAGAACGACCCTACGAGGAGTGTTTACGAAATGCGCCAACGCATTGGAAGAACTGGTTAAGCTAACTGAATTTAAGGAAGAAGACATCGCAGATCTGGAAATAATGTTGGAGCAACTTGCCGAAAAGTATAAGCAATTAAGAAGAACCGAGGAAGAATATCTGAAGGAACTGCAGAAAGCTCCAAGTACCCAAGAGGCTTATGATGAGGAATACGCAGGAAGTGAGAAGTATGAAGATCGGTTCATCAGCTTAAAGGTGAAGACAAACAGAGTGATGACGAAGCAACGAGAAACATTACGCCCTAAGAAGAATGACAACCCAGTCTTTCCTGTCAGTGAAGAAGCCAGACAAATCAGGCTACCGGAGCTCGAATTGAAGAAATTTGACTGGAACCCCCGCGATTGGCTGAGTTTTTGGGCTCAATTTGGAAAGATACACGAAGATCCGAAGATCCAAGACGGGGATAAATTCCAATATTTAATCCAAGCCACAGTTCCTGGTTCAAAAGCAAGATCAATCGTCGACAGTTTTCCTGCCAGCGCACAGAACTATCCGAAAGCTGTTGAGTATATCAAAGAACGCTTTGGTCAGGAGAAGGTACTGATTCAAGTCTACATCCGGGATTTGCTGCAGCTCGTGATCTCGAAGAAGAAAGGGGATCTATCTACGCTTTACGACCGACTGCAAACCCAGCTGCGAGCTCTTGAATCCCTTGGCCTCACCAAGGACAGATACGCCGATATCCTGTTCCCGATGGTAGAGTCCGCTTTACCTGTTGACATTATAGCGCTGTGGGAAAGGCAAAGATTATCAGTCCATGTGCAAAGTAAGACTGAGGTCAATGTGAAAAGTAAGACTGATTTAGATCACCTTATTGATTTTGTTAAGAATGAAGTAGAATCGGAATTTAGGGTCAAAATGGCTGAGGATTCATTCAATTTAGATAAGCCTAGTTCTAAGAAAGTCTGTAGTAAATATTTAGATCCTAAGTCTTTTGTACCTACAGCACAGGAGTTATTAAATGCTGGTTATGATAACAATAAGTTTAAAAGAATTAATAAGTGTATTTTTTGTGATAACTTACATGCATCTGAGAATTTTAATGAGGTACGTAATTTAAGCCTAGAAGGTAAAAAGGAGATTCTCAGAAAGGGGTAAGCATAGAGCAAAAGAATGCAAATCAGGTCATAAGTGTCCTCTCTGTAAAAATCGTCATTTTGCTATTTTGTGTCCAGGTACTCCCACCTCAAATAAAGAGGTTGATGAAAGTACAGTTAGTACGTTAAGTAATACTTTACTAAATCCTGATGTAATTCTTCAAACTTTAGTTGTAAGAATGTACAATGGTTCAAAAGAATTGTATGTTAGAGCTATTTTTGATACTGGTAGCATGAAGTCGTACATCAGTTCAGACCTAGCTAAAAGTCTTAACTATGATCCTATTGGTGAAGTTAAGCTAAAACAATTACTATTTGGTGGTATTGAAACTAATGAAAGTGTATACAAGAGTTATCTTATTAACTTAAGTGATGTTTCTAATACCTTTAAGTGCAGATTTCAGGTATTGGAACAGAAACGAATTTGCTCTGAGGTTAAGGAGATCCCATCTGGTCCTTGGTTAAAAGAGTTAGGTAAACATATGGTATTAAGCTCACGCGGATTTAGATAAAGGTGTTTATAATTGTCTGGTAGATAAAGAAATAAAACTGTTAATTGGGGCAGATGTTGGAGGGAAGTTGTTAACAGGAGGTATTGTTCCCCTTAAGTGCAATTTGACGGCAGTACACACCCGATTAGGATGGACAGTCCTAGGGAAGTATATCTGTACCCAAGCAAGTACTTGTGAGAGTAATCATGCCCTTCTAACTACTACTTTTTTGACCAAAGACAAGTGTGTAAGTGATCTTTGGAAATTGGATGCTTTGGGTATTACTGATCCCGCTCAGAGTCAAACTAAAATTGAGCTAGAAGAAGCTTTGAGAGTTGATGAAGAAGGTAGGTACGAGGTTGCATTACCCTGGATTAGGGATCATGCTAATTTGCCTGATAATAGAAAGTTGGCTGAAAAGAGCGTAGTAAGCACTAAAAGGAAATTAATGAACATTGGTAAGTTAGATGATCAACGGTATAAAGGTAAAAGGTGTGAAGTTATACGTGAAATTTTGCCTAAAGATAGAGGTAAGATAAGTAAAAGAGCTAAGTATCGACAAAAGGTAAAAGATCAGCTTGTGGAACCTCTCAAGTTAGGAGATATAGTTTTGTTGGAAGATTCAAATAAGAAGAGGGTGTTCTGGAGCCTTGCTAGGCCATGCACGGCCATGCACGTTTAGCCCTTGTTAAGACCAAGAACTCTGAATTCTTAAGGCCCGTTCAGAGACTATTTAAAATGGAAGTAGATAATCCATCTTAAAGTTTATAAGTTAAAAGTGTTTGTGTAGTAAGTAATTAATATAATTGTGTTTTGAGTATTTTACAGGTTTACACTCAAAAGGTGGGAGTGTGTCGCAACTGAAATGCGGTGTTTGTACATTTATAATTTCTGAAAGTCCCACCAGGCGGCACCTTCTATGCAAATATATTTCACTGTAACCATATTTTCTGTCTTCTATAAATACTGTACATTTTGTAAATAAATTATGTAGTTATTATTTGAAATGTCTCTAGTTTCACCTGGATTAATTAAGTTAGCTACATTAGTTACAACAATGTTTATGATGGTAGGCAAACAGTTTTCTGCGGATTTCTTTCAGTAAGAAAAGCAATGGATTTTAGGTATATGATGGTCTTATTTTGTGTTTTTCTTTCTTAATTTTCTACCGATTCTAATTTTAAATTGATTGTTGCGCGTATAAGATATCTTATTGTAACCTTTTATTCTATCCATAAATATGCAAAACTCCCATTTTAACTCGTCATAGTGAGAAAGTCAAAATAAATCACGAGAAAATAGATCAATCCAGCTTTATTAAGCTGTCTAGGTTACGCTAGGTTACATGAGGTCAAAATAATTACATAATTTACCTAAAATAATAATAAGGGGGGATTCGAAAACGCCGATCGAGTCCAAGTTAGGTGAGTTCTTATCGTGTACCAGAACACTAATTAAACTAACAGCCAATCTTACTATAATCTTTTTTCTTACAATCCATTAACCTCCTACTTGGTAGCTTCATATATATTGATTTTGAATTTCAAATGCAATATCAAAAGTGAGTGCACATGCACACGTTGTATTAAACATTATTTGTGGTGCACTAGTAATTATTTTAGATACTAGTACACTACATTATCCCCTCTTTAGCTGACATCTAGGTCATCATCAGTCTATCAGGTTTTTTCCTGGTTCTGAGTGGATAATGTCTTTTTTCTTCGGCTCCACTGTAACTTGGTGTTGTTGGATCTTCAGGTATCGGAGACTGACTTCTTCTTTGGTAGTCTTCTGTACCCGATAAGACAATGGGCGTTGACGGACTTGAAATGTCACAGTCCATAAAGGTAGATTCATCGGAAATGACGGGAACCTCAGAACTTGCCAGACGCAGTTGATCCAGGTGTGCCAAATATGTTTTTTCGTTAATGGTGACCACCCACGTGTTAGATCCTTTTTTGCTCACCAGCGTACCTTGAACCCATTTCATGGACGGATCCCGATGAGATCTAACCCATACATTTTGACCGGGTTCAAAACTTCTTTTGCTGGTATGGTTTCGGTCAAAATACTTTTTCTGCTCTTGTTGCTTTTTCTCCACATGCCTAGCTGTACATGGATGTAGTAATGCAAGAACAGTCCGAATCGACCGACCCAAGAACAACTCTGCTGGAGACAGTCCTGTAGTGGAATGAGGTGATGACCTGTATTTAAGTAGTATTCTATTCACCTTATTCATGCGACTAGATTGGTCATCTCGATCCCCAAGCATCTTGCTGAGGTGTGACTTAAACGTCTGGATGGTCCTCTCTGCCTGACCATTCGACTGTGGGTGATACGCAGGAGTTAGTGTTTGCAGGATACCCATGGACTTCAAAAATGCTTGGAACTCTCTTGAACTAAATTGAGTTCCATTGTCTGAGACAACCTCTAACGGTAAACCGTACCTGGCAAACAGTTTTTCTAACACTCCTATTGTGCTTGCAGATGTCGTAGATTTCATCTCAGCAACTTCCAACCACTTGGAGTAGCTGTCCACAATTATGAGATACTCAATACGGTCTTTTTGAGCAAAGTCTAAATGAATGCGGTCCCATGGTGCCTTGGGCCATACCCATGATTGCATTGGTGAAGCTGGTGGAGATTTAGCAACCAGTTGACATGCTTCACAATTAGAAGACATGGTTTCTATATCTTTATCTAAGTTTGGCCACCAAAAATGACTTCTAGCCACCGCTTTCATTTTGACTATTCCAGGGTGAGTGTCGTGAAGTAACTCTAACAGGTGTTTTCTGTAGATCGTTGGTATTATTACTCTCATTCCCCATAGTAGACAATTCCTGTCGACGGACAACTCATTTTTCCTGAGAAAATATGGTTTTAATTCCGGATTATCCGCTTTAGATGGAAAACCACTCTGGACATATTTGATAACAATCCCTAGGATCTTATCTGTTCTGGATGACCTTGATATGTTTTCCGAAGTAATTGGTAATTCCGAAAGATGAGAAACTTTGTATATGTCAGATGGTTGAATCTCTTCTTTACAGTCATCATCTGGTAGTCTCGAAAGAGAATCCGCATTAGAAGATATTGCGAATATTTGCGACCAATTTAACTTAAACACCGCCAACCAGTCCTTCCCGAAAAGAGCAGGTCTATCTCCTTTCACAATGGTAAGAGTTAGCTTGTGACGTTGGTTGTTACACAGCACATCCACAAGAATTTCTCCTAATACTGGGATTATCCCACCATTGTAATCTTTCAACATGATTGATGATGGTCTGATTTTAATGTTGGCTAAATTGTTTTTTACCCATACTTCTGAAACTATTGAAACATCAGCAGCTGTATCAAGTTCCATGTCCAACTTTTGGTGGTTTAAAAACACAGGAATAACGTATTTCTTCATACTGGAAACTTGATTAACAGATTTTACAGCATACATTGAAGCTTCAGAGACAGTAGATTCATACTCTACTGCTTCAACTTTCTTCGTAGATCCTCTTGATTTGCTTATACAAGCTGGTGAAATGTGCCCTTTTTTCCCACATGAATGGCATGTAGCATCTTTATATTTGCATGTAGAAGGGTCATGAGCAGCTCCACACCGATAACACTTAGAAAACTGTTGTTTACTCTTAGTATTATTTGGATTATTACTTTTCCGGGTGTTAGAGGATGAACTCTGACGCACTTTGTTTACAACGGGTGTAAATGCCTTCATATTTGCAGCATCCTTTTCTGCTATCTCTATAGCAACGGCAGTATCTACTGCATCAGATAACTTTAGATCTTTCTTAGCTAAGAGTCTTTTCTGGATGTTTTCATTACACAACCCACACACGAAACGATCTCTCAGTGCGTCATTAAGAAAAGAACCGAAGTCGCAGGTTGATGCTAACCGTCTGAGTTCCACCAAATACTGGGATACACCCTCCTCCATTGCTTGGTTTCTTTTATGAAAGCGGAAACGTTCAGCAATTATTATCGGAGAAGGTTTAAAATGATGCTTAAGGGTATCTTTCAACTCCTCGTACGTGCAATCACTAGGAACTCTGGGAGATAGTAAATTTCTGAGCAGTTTATAAGTATTTGTTCCTATAACCGACACAAATACCGCAACTTTTTTAGTATTCTGGACATCATTTGCAATGAAAAATTGCTCCAGTTGTTCAATATAAAGATTGATATCATCTTGACATGAGTCAAATGCATGAAGACTGCCAATTAATCCTAATTTACTCATTATTCAGATTTATTAGATTTAAATAACAAATAAAAGTGAGTTTTTTTACTAACCTCGTCGCCACTATCGTGTACCAGAACACTAATTAAACTAACAGCCAATCTTACTATAATCTTTTTTCTTACAATCCATTAACCTCCTACTTGGTAGCTTCATATATATTGATTTTGAATTTCAAATGCAATATCAAAAGTGAGTGCACATGCACACGTTGTATTAAACATTATTTGTGGTGCACTAGTAATTATTTTAGATACTAGTACACTACAGTTCTGTTTTTGGCGTCCTTTTCCCCCCGTGACGGTTGCAGTTGGCCAGAGGCGAAAGCGTGTGGCTCGCCCGTAGCACAACTGCTTGTCCTCTAAAGTTGGGTTTCAGAGAGAGGACTGTTACACCATATTTTTCTCAAAATTATTCACATTTATTCCTCCCAAATATTTATTCAAAATAAATGGATATAAAAAAGTTATTATCATAATATTTGAAGTCGAGATATCAATAAGTAAAAAAGGATTTTTTAAGTTTAAAATGTCGCTTTAACAAAAACTTCAGAAAGATGACTAGTTTTCTTCCAACTATTTTTAATGCAAAGAGAACCCTAGACTAGACAGTTCCCGATGATTGATTACGGGGAAGATTAAGTTCACTCCTTCAAAATATTCAGAGGATTTCCTAACAAATGGGACAGAGGTTTTCTTTTGTAAATAGCGTGTCTAGCTTAAGACAAGATAAGCTTTCGCTTATTTTTTCCCAAATGAGATCTAACCACAGTAAAGCATCCAACTGAACGGTTACAAGTTGGTTTTATAGGTTTGTATTAGAATGACAGAAGATAATTTGTATAATTTATCTATTAATAAGGAAAAAATAATTTTCTTGCTATGAGTTCAACTAAAATAAATGTGATCAATAATTATTTACTCTTAATTTATTCCTAACAAAATAAGTAGATGCCTTATATAGTTGGAACTCACTATAGATGAATATATAAGCTTCCCGAAAATAAGTTTCAGGTGTTCACTAATATCCGATATTTTACAACTTAACTTGCTTGGTAAAGATTGGCCAAGATTTACATTATAACCGAGGGTTCACTATATCCTCAGTTCACTAGTCAGGTTTGACTGCATTTTGGAAACGGCGTAGATTCATTACTGATACTAGCTGTAGCCAAACAACTCCGGCATTGTGCTTTCTTTTAATAGTTAGATGCTTAATAAAAGAGAAGAAAAACAACGTTTGCTTTTGCACATTTAATTATTTATTAAATTACAGTACCATTTTTATTTTTCATTATTCATTTATTTTTTTTTATTTTTACCAACGTTATTTTTCTTCTCTTTTATTACTTAGTTTGCACAGCTTGCCCTCTATACTTCAGTTGGATGCTTATTTTACTCATATATTTTTTAAAGTATTAAAATATAACAGTAAGAGGAAGTAAGAAATCAACCATCTACTATGTCTACGTTCACTGTCATATTTAAAGAAAGGGTTTTTTTTTAGATCCAGTGTAATAAAGATTTTCCATTTAGTCAAACAAGTAAAACATGTGATTTTAATATTATTATGGTATGTTAGGGTTAGCAAGGCACAAATACTGACGATAAAATTTTACTGGTGACGTTTTACAGATTTCACATGAAAATGTAGCAAAATTGAAAGCAACATGCTAATTGAGATATTTTAATGCCTTTTTATTTTGATATTTGATTATTTTTTTAGTTAACTATCATAAAACGTGGCACTTGCGCCCATCTAATCCTTACAGATACCATTATTCAAATATTCAACACCAAATATTCAAATACTAAATATCAAATTTTATAGTTATAAATATGTTGTTTCCTCAAAAGGGAAACTTACACCCTCTTATCTAGTCGGTCGAAAAGGAAATTGAAATCTTGAACTTTCTCCTCCCTCACATAATTATACTCTGCATCCTCCCTATCTCGTTCCAGCGCTCCACCCATAAATTCAGCGACTCATCTCCATCTTGCAAACGAGGAAGGCAATTCGATTTCAACATCGGAAAACCATCACCATTTGTAAAACGTATTTGTCAGCGATCTCTGCAGCATTTTCTCGAGAAAAAAAAATGGCGACTAAATCCTGCGACGTTGTTTCTCTAAAGGTCTCGGGCACAATCAATCTTGCTCAATGTTTTTAAGACCCGAGTTTAAACAAAATTGTGATGGACGATACTTGGCCCCACGGAAGGAAAACTGGAGGTGACGGGGAAAGTAAGGAATGTCGGAGAGGGTCTCACTCAACTCTCCCTTTTTTTGAGGGAATTTTAAGTTTCTCTCGTTGCATATTTTGGTAATTGAATTCTTGCATCTTTCCGGGAGGAAAGTGGGAAAGCCGCCCTTTGTATATTCAAACCTATGACGTGGAGTTTTGAAGATTCTAGAGATGTACTACACAAGTGGTCATTATTCTTCATATTGCATTTGAAGATTACACTGGGCAACAGTAAAAATTGTTGCCCAGTGTTATTAAGGCTGATCGCGCACGAGCGACTTTTGTCACGGTGACAAAGACAAAATTGTTGCCTTGGGTATTGAAACAAGTTCAAGTATTGGTAGAGTGCGCGCACTAGGCGACGTGACACTTGGCCGATTGCCAAGAATTTCTTCATAGAGATCCATTGTTTTCTAGTGATATTTTTGATACTAGTAATCCTGGTCGCCGTGACTTTAGTCACTCGTGCGCGCCCAGCCTAAAGGAACGAAGTGTTTTGCAAGAGAAATTACAAGTAAAACTGAAGATGGATATCATCCAGAGTTTCTTATTGTTAATTCCTGTTTTGATACAATTCCGCTATCTGTCCCGTTAAAAAATCGTCAAATTCAAGTCGTTAAAAATAAATATTCAAATTCTGCAAACTTTTCTTTTAGCTGTAATAAATATATTAACTAATATTCTATTTGCAAATAGAATATTAGGTTGGTTTAAAATGTTGTCGATATTTGGCGTTTAAAGCTGCTTGGCGATTTTTTAGCGCAGATGTTCCCTATTCGAAGGAACACTTAGCATAAAACATCGTCATTGAAAGATGAAGGATGTGTCCTTACTATCCCTTTATCACTATACCCTAGAGCAGTTAGCTGAGACAAAATTGAAAGGCGATGGTTCATTTACCGTGTTAAAATATTTTACGAAAAAAAAAAATTTTTTTTTGGTGCGACATTATTTTAATAATCTTTATTGAAGTTATGTTACCCATCAGTGATAATTTTTGATTATTTAAATTATTTTTAAACGCAACAAGTTTTTGCACATCAAATTTAAACTCATATATGGATTGATTACACTTTTTTAATATATGGTCATGAGCATCCATTTGCTCCTGAGCATCCATTTGCTCCTGAGCATCCATTTGCTCCTGAGCATCTCTTTGCTCTTAACTCTCTCTCTCTCTCTCTGATCTGCATCCCCTTTTTGCTCTTGAGCCTCTTTAAGCTCTTTAGCATCCCATTTTTGTTCAGCATATGTTTTCCCTATACCCAACCAAACCAGACTGATGCTTTGCACGGATATAATTTTTAATCAAGGTGAATCCTTAATATCCTAGGAGTGCACCTCAACTCTTTGCAGACCAATTTCAGCGACGGACCACTTGTAATCTGCGAACCACCGGCTGGGAACCTCTCTATAAACCCTTGATAACAATTTATTAAGGGGAGTCAGTACCCACTATGCCGATAATGTTAAATTTGCCCTTTTTATGGCAATTTTTCTCAGAAACTATTGGACATAGAAGTTTGAAATTTTTTGTGTATATTTAGATACTTTTCTTTATACTGAAGTGAGATTTTAACAAAATAATATTAATTAGGGTTTAAAAAAAAAATTTTTTTTTAAGAATTTCAGAGTAGGCTTTAAAAAAACATTTTTTAAGCCCTAATTATTATTATTTTGTTAAAATCTCACTTCAGTATAAAGAAAAGTATCTAAATAATATACACAAAAAATTTCAAACTTCTATGTCCAATAGTTTCTGAGAAAAAATGCCATAAAAAGGGTGAATTTAACATTATCGGCATAGTGGGTACTGACTCCCCTGAATAAGATTTCTAAAACCCATAAAGTTGCCAAAATGCTTATTTTTTAATCACTTATGTGCACAATAATATCCCATATGTTTTACATAAAACTTTACTAAACTAGTACTAAAAATCTCAAAATTTTATTATAAAAGATTAAACATTGCAAAACTACCACTGTTCGCCTTAAAGTTATGCAGAAATATTGTAAAAGTAATACTATATAGTAGTTTAAACTTGTGTAATTACAATGGGCAGTTCCAGCATTTTTATTTTATTTTTTTATTAGATAGAGGCATCCATGAGAGAAATATACGCGCAAAAATATTTTAATTGCGATGTTTATTTACTTTTTAATTTAATTTCAAAGTTTTATTTTTTAAAAGGGCGCGAAAAATGGTTTTAACAATTGTTTTTAACAATGGGTTAGGATTCACGGCGAATTTTGATTTTTACTTTAAGTTAGAGCCAAAGCAGATCTGTCGTCATTATATCCGAAACAAGTTCAAAGCGACTATTGATTTTTGTTTTAAAATATTGAATTAACTTAATTTTTTTTTTGAAACTTTTCATGTCGATTTTTGAATTTAGAACCATTTTTTCTATTGGAATATAGCATTTTTTTATTTTCAAAAAAGGCTAGAACTGTCCATTCTTAAAAAAAAATTTGATTTATCTATTTTTAAAACGTTTTGAATGTTATTTCAAAACTTTTCTTACTCTTGCCTTTTTTAACCCAGAATCCACTCATATTTCTCAAATATATCTTGTAATTTATGAATGAATTCTTTAGATGAATCTTCTCAACATTTTTCTTCATTTTATAGTTCGAATAATTTATTTATAAGGTTTATATTCTTTGAAGTAAAAGTTTATGTAACTCTGGATTTGGTTTGTTCCGTTTGAAGCTTTATTTGAATATGAATGCCCTCTTTCAGCTTTTTGCGACACACTGCTCTGAAGGCTGTATACATCAGCTTAAAAAAACGCCCTTTTGAAGTTCTTTGAGGCTTAAAAATGGTCTCGTTTTGCTTCAAAAAGGATTCGGAGTTTCTCTCAAACAAATCTCGTAACAAAAGCTGATCTTATTTTCCCTCTAGAATAAATGGGATTATTTAATCCCCATTTATAAATAGGATTTAAGAAATCAATCCTGCCTTACATTACAAAGTTTTACTTTTTATAAGTTTGTGTGCAATTCTGACGTTTAAGAATTATTTATTTTTTTAGTTCTCTCATTAAACTACCATTTTGCATGTATTATAAACATTTTCCCTCGTTTTAATTAAAACGATTTCTTTCTTGTCTGTCAAATTTTGAAGTCAATTTTTATTAACTTCCATTTGAGCTAAAGGCTTGTCACTTTAAACAGAGTTTAAATCTGGATGAGAATGCATTAGGATTAGTATCTCGATCTTTCATATAATTTTTTAAAAATTTGTACAAAACCATATCAACCTCCTCGAGTAAAAAATAATTATGTTTCAGGCCTTGGTGCAGTCAAAAATGATTGACTTTATGACGTCATTTCATGATGGGCCCTCTGACGACTTATGATGGATATAACGTCATTACAGTCAAATCACGCCCTAAAACTTTGGGGTCCCACTAAACTTTTTGTTCTTATTTGATTATATATAATCAAATAAGAACCATAATAAGAACCAAATAAGAAAGGTTCATGTTAGTAGTATCTATTTTGCAGTTTTTGCCTTAAAGCAACCTAACAACTTGGGGAAATATCGTCTCTCCGGCGGAATAGCGACGAAAATGCAAATGGGAATTTTTTACTATACGGGACCTTGGCAGAAAGACGTCGCCAAGGCAAAAGAATCGAATCCGGATTGATAAGAGAACTTGCAAAAAAGTGATCCATGCAGCCATAGGCGTAACGAGGGGGGGGGGTTATTGGGGTTGTAACCCCCCCCCATTACATCGACGGTTTCTAAAACCTGAAAAACTGAAAAATTTTCCCTTCACAAGGAAGGCGGTTCACAAGGAACTGTTCTTTTAGGAACTAACCCAAAGGGCCTCAAAATGAATTTAAACACTACATTGAGAGACAAATTTTTTTTAAATTTCTGGGGGAGAACCCCCAAACCCCCCTCTAAAATTTTTACGTCTGTTACACCGTGTTTTTCCCTTGAAAGTTAAGCCTCTTAGATGAAGTTTTCCCTTCGGAAGTTTTTCAAAAAAAAAAAATTATAATATACCTATAATATGACACACTTTTCAAAAGGGAGTAATGTTGGAGGGGTTGACTAGTCGGAGTAACACCCCCCATGGGTCATCTCTAGTTATGCCACTGCATGCAGCTGCAACTGCAATCGCTTGTAAACGATCATGAAAGATAGCTCTCTGGTCACGTAACTTCACTTCTTGATAACCTTGGCGACCAATCTAGAAATCTTACCTTCAAGATACCGAAAAATAAAAATGTCCTCCATTTGCTGTTTTGTTATTCTTTCTCCTGAGAGGAAATATTTTAAAGAAAAAAAAACTTCTGTGGGTCATCATACTATGGATCCACCTGCCCTAGTCTAAAACCAAAATAAGAAAAGGCTTTTGCAAATTCAAATTCTTTATTTCCGTTCAAAACAAAGAACAACCAGTTGCACATTTACCATTCATCAGAGAAGGATCTTTGGCGCCAGCAGACTGTTGCCGGATAGGTAGGCCAGGCCTTGGGCCAGGGCAGCTGGGGGCGGGGCCTCGACGAAGTAGGCGGCATCGGCAGCGTTCTTGTTGTCCAATCCGGGCTCGTTAGAGCGCACGACGGCCCTGTAGCCCCCTGCGTCGGCGGTGTACTCGACGTTCCTGTAGACGCCCAGGGGGTCTTTGTAGCCGTACGACCCGGTGACCACGCCCACTCCGTTCGAAGACTCCCTCCTGTGCTGCAGGGTGCCCAGGCCGTCCGAAGTGTCGAAGCCGTAGCTGTAAGGGCTTGGGGGCAGCTCGACCACCACGGGAGGCAGGGGCTCCGCGAGGACTATGGTCAGTGCGGCGAGGACGAGTCCACAGGTGAAGAGGCTGGAGGGAAGCATGGCTGGATTTTTTTTGGAGGTGTGAGCGAGCGGAGAACTCGGAGGTGCAGGTTGGAAGTGAGGTTTGAGGTGGTGCATGGAGGTTTTATACTTGTTTGGGCGTTGGCAGGCATCTTCGGTATGAAAGATTTCGTACGGTCTGGTGGATTAATTCTGATGGAAATGTCCGAGTCTAAGGGTGGCTGTTCAGTTTGCTTGGTCGAATGGGTTCAAAAGTCAATGCAGACGCACCCACTTCTAACACTAGACCTGGCAATGGAAGAAAGCAGCTTTGATTGAGATGTAGTTGCCTTCCTTGTTCTTATGTTTTTTTTTATTAAGTGGGTAATTGAAAAAAGCTAATTTGACTCGGGAATATGATTTAATCACATCATAGAATCACTTTTTCTTGTCAGCTATAGGCTTATAAACACTCCCAGATTATTTTTTTAACTTTACACTTTATCTTAAGATGAAAAAATTCCATTCTTATAATTTGAAGGAAGTATATGATAAATAAGAAATTTAACTATACAAGAATTTATTTCCTACTTATTGTTTTTATAAAATGAACTAAACTCATTGGTGCAACAACCCTTGTTGGCAGAAGGGGGACGTGATAACTCCTAAAAGGGGCACGAGGAAAGGCCCGGGACCTCCCGAAATTTAGGCTCAGCGTAGAAATTGGTGTTAAAACCCTGGTTTTAAGGAACAAATTTTTAAAATTTTTCAACAGGAGAGCCCCAGACATCCATTTTATACATAAGACTTAAGGCTGTATTAGAATCCACAATTTTTATACATAAAGTTATGCTAATCCTAATTTCTAAAAAGCGTCATTTTTTAACCTAAGGGCTTTGTAATAATTTCTATCCTTTCCAGAGACACTGAAAAATTTAGGTATGGGTCTTGCGGTATAAATTAACAAATTTCTTCAAAAGGTATTTGGGGCCCTTCCGAAAAAAAAATTCTTTATACACCACTGGTGGTATGATACATCGAAATTCAGATCAGGCCCAATGGGGGCAAGGGTTGCCATGTATCTCAGAAAATCCCCAAGAAATAGGTTAAAATTGCGACCGGTGTTCTTCACACCGAAAGCGGTCATGCAGGGCTTCGAATGCATGGTACTTCATTTTATGCACCCGAAAAATTAAAATCTAAAAATTACTTCCGTACACCTCCAGAATCAAAAGTCTTGGTACATCCCCCAGGAATGGCCCCTTCCGAAAATCTGTAATGGACTAAGGTCGTGTGGTAGCTTTATTGGCATCAAAATTATATTATTATTGTTTTGCATACAATAGGGGGCGCCATGTAAATTATGTTTAAAAATTGGGTTGCCAATATTAAAACTTTGAGAAGCACTGGCCAACGGTGATGCCAATATTCGATGTCGGGACTTAGTTCTGTGGGGTGCAAGGTGTACTAAGGCATATGTCTAGGTTAAATATTATCATTTACATTTCTATGCTTGCTACTATACTTTTATGATAGAAAATCACTTTAAATCTCTTAATTTACTCTATCATGTGTTGGATAGATTCGTTGAAATTAACAGTTTTCTTCACATATTTGTGTTTGGGTACATCATAACATTTTCTTATAGCCCAGCGTTTTGAGACGACAGGCATTTTCCTTCACGGAGCATCTCTCACAGAAAAATAAGCGAGAAAGAAAGTCCTGTAGTATAGCCTATTTGTGTAGTATAGCCTATTATACTGTGGCTATGCCACAGTCCCATCGATCGACCGGTCCGATAAACGATGCACTCGCTTATTTATTGGTAAATAATCGAGGATGCCGACGCTTTCTTTCCTCCATTTGTTCCCTTCATTTCCGGAGGATTCCGTCACTTCCGGTGTAATGGAAGTGGGATGGAATTGGCTGATGCGATCACTTTGTTGGGGATGTCTTCTAATAAGAGGATTGCCGATGCTGAAGATATGATATGATTAAGGACTGCATATAGGAAGGTGTACTTGCTTCAGCGGATTCAAGGAAATTCAGATCAGGGAGGGGCATGTTTGGTTATAAAATTATATACTTACTTATACCTCCAAAGTTTGACTTTCATCTTACTTGGGAAATCGCGAGCTGTGTTTATAAAAAATGTAAGTTTGTTTGCTTTCACGTTTTATCCATAGTGTCAATATTTAGGTATTCAATAATGAATGCACTGGACTGTGAGAATCCAAAAGTTTACTAACCGGAACCTTGTTTAGTCGAGATATTTAAATATTTTTTGGCATTTTCATTACGTTTACTTCCGACTTAAGTGACACTTATACAATGAATTTATTGCTTATAATTAAGACACCAATAACCGACACTGCACCGGTTAACACATTTTTAGAAAAAGCGAGAACATTTTTGTGAATCTCTGGGAGGAAATATATTGTTCTATTGCTGTCTGTATACTGTCTTCTTCAGGTTTGAAATACTTAGCTACCCCACCATTATTTAAAGCGTTAGTATCAAAGTAGACCTTTGTTTTACCAACACTATACATCAAATTAAATGATTACACTATAATTAAAGAAGTTTACCACCCATCCCAAAAGTAAAGACAACAGATTAAGATTACAAAACTTTTAAGTTCAAAGCATCTGAGAGCTTCAAATCTCCATCAAACCCCTGCATCTTTCGTTATCTTGAAGCAGAACAAACAACTTGGTTAGAAATTTTGAATGTCTCAACTTTTGTCCTTTGATGAGAGGCTTCAAACGCCCTCGAACTTCTCGTGTCAATAGAGTCCGAAGAAGCCCTTTTGTCAATGATGGAAGGACGGTTGAAGGGATTCGCAGACCGGGAGTTCCGCGAAGCAGAATGTGCAGTGAATGGAAGGCCGGGTTGGAAAGACCGCTCTGTGATGGAAAAAGAGATGACATTCATTAAGTCCTTAGATACTTCATCAAATTGATATAATAACTATTAGGGTAATTGGGATTATATTTCCGTACTGAATTCACCCATTATAACAACAGACTTTCGCCAAGACTCCCATGCTTTCAAGCACGGCTTACTAGATACTTATACAGGCTAGTCGAGTTTTAAACAATGAAAACCATTTGACAACTTTTCCCGCTTGGAGCGCTACAAGACCTACCTATATCACCCACCGCCTTCAACACTGTGGATATGCTTTGCCAGTTGGTCCAGTATTGCCATCTGGATTTGCAATGATTTCCGTACTCGACTAGCCTGTATAAGTATCTAGTAAGCCGTGATTTAAGTGATTTCATATACAAATATTAAGCTCGGTTTTTAATACTAATGAAGTATTTACTTAATTACAGTTGAATCCGCTTAATGTGATCACGGTTAATATTATAAATTGGATAATGTTACCGAAATTGACTGGTCTCGATCACTCCTATTTAAATTAACGCAAAATGTATCGTTTCATGTGATCAGTAGTGTTATACATCAGTAGAGTTAGTAGTGTCAGCGATGTGTTATCGAAATTTGGCGAAATCATCTAAAAACCTCCTTTTTTCCCCTTTGGAAGGCCAGTTTTTATACATAAACCTACAAAATGAGTCATTAATGTACTAATTTTATACGATCCACTCTCACGTTTTTCTTTAAGAATATTTAAGTTGCAAAATACATACTAGAAAATAATTTTAAATATTTAAATTTGAACTACACAGTTCTGATTTTAATGTTAACACTCGTGTTACACTGTTTGTCACTTTTTATCATAGAACCGCTTATTATTATCAGTCGGATAATGTTATCATTCTGATCTTGATCAAATGTGATCTCATTAAGCGGAGTCGACTGTATTATGTAATTATATATCTTTAAAAACCTTTCTACTTACGAACTTAGTACTTGGTTCAGGTGGGGTAAAAGTTTTATACAGGGGTAAAATGGATATTATTTATAAAATAAATGTTTTTAATGCGGATTTTTCTTGAGCCTCAATAAAAATTAACTACAAGCAAAACATTAAAATTAACTATTAACAAAACATTAAATTTTATAAATATAAGTTGTTGAAATCCCTATATCCCTTTATACCCCATTATAACCATTTACCCCACCCAAAACTATGCTTTTAGGGTTCTGTTTAAAAAGTAGTACTATTGAAACTTTACATCTTCCTTTCCTTCACTGACTTCTTTAATTCATTTATTTTGTTCCTATGAAATAGGTTCCATTTTTGGAAAATTGGCAAATGCCTCGGGAAATGTATTCTATATACCTAAATTCTGGATTATTTGATTGACCAATAAGTTTTTACACGCAATATTTACTCATATTCCCATTCCCAAATGGATTTGAAAACACTATCCCAAAGAGGAACCTATTATCATTAAAAAAAAGTTGAAATACGAAATACTACTCATATAGATAATGAATTAAAAATATCTTTTTTGCTTTCAGAATTCATTGAAAATGTTTTTTAATTACATAATACCTTCCTGTTTCCTCTATTCTGAAATACATATTTACCTAAGATAAATACATACATATTATGAGCTACATATTTTGAGTTTTTATAACATAATGGATATCACAGCCCTAATTATTAGTTACCAATATTGTTTACTTTAAAACCTTTTGACTAATCGTAAGTGCGTGGGGTCGTTGAGAACATAGCGTAATCAAAGAATAGACGCATGATGTAAAATGAAAATTGTGTACGACATATACGTTTTTGACAGTGAAATAGTTATTTTAGAACTGAAAAATACACCAAGAGAATGATAAGAATAAGTAAAAAAGCGGGCCGTTCAAATATTGTGCAAGCATCTAAGGGATTTGCTTATTTAATTGTTTTGTCCTTACAATGGGAGGGAGAGAGATGTTTACGTAAGTTATTAAAACACTTGGTTTTTAGGTATTACAAAAAGTACCATTCGAAAAAAATTTATTAATCATAAAAGAATAATGTAATAATTTCGAATAAATATTTTTAGGTATAATTTTTAATGTTTGTATTATAATTATTTTCATAAAAATATTGAATAAATATACGCTTAATTTTGTAAATTTATTTTTACCACAGAACCTTCACAAATCCCAAGAGTTTCGTTACATTCACAACGTGTTTAGTAAACGAGAGTACTGTCTCATAAGAAGAGCCACTTAATGGAATCTCTGCCCAAACAAAGCAATCAATAACTGCCCCTAACAATCAAAGCCAGCCATGCAGAGAGCAAAGCACTCCACCGGATTTTTATGACGGGGCAGATGCATGCAAATGGGGCTGAGTTAAGGGCTATGACTGCCGAGAAAATGGCTTTTTTGGAGTTTATGGCCAAGTGATTCGTCCGACGACTCCGTGGCGACAGAGGGATGTCCTCGAAAATTGACCAGACGACTGGACTTGTTGCGGGGAATTTGTCGGGGTTGAGGAGAGATAATTTCGTTTGCGAGGTAATTTCATTTGCATCGCGGAGATTGAGTCCATGGTTTTATTGGGTTGATGTTTGCTTTTTTGGACTTGATGTTGTAAGGGTAGTTTTCCCGGAAGAAAATAGTACATTTTTTTACTAGTGTTGTAATTGAGGTGTTTGCTGCAAGAAGGGATTAACTCTAAAATCCGAATTCATGTCAGAAGTCGCCACCTTGGCGGCAGCCAGTGGTAGTAGCCAAGGTGGTGTCGTTTTAGGGCTATGCATAACCACTACTGGGTGGGTGAATGTGATCGCCATGTTTTACCGTAAAACAAAGTTCTAGGATTAGAATCATTTTACCTTTATTGTTTTTTTTATTTGTTATATACTCCCTGCATAAAACAAAATTCCATTTTGAGTTTTAGTCTGATCTTATGTCCGATCTGAAAATATTAAAGATTATAACTTTAAGATCATCTTAAGTCTTAAGTAAGTTTGTTAAAATATAGAATCCAGCTTTAAGAAATGAAATTTATTTGTATAAAAAATTTTCTATTTTGAGTTTTCGTCCGATCTTCATCTGATTTTGTCCGATCCGAAAATATAGTGAAATTTATAACCAAGTTTGTTAGATTTAGAATCTAGCTTTAAGAAATAAAATTTATTTGTATAAAAAAAAATCCATTTTGAGTTTTTGTCCGATCTTTATCCGATCCTAAAATACTGAAGATTATTACCTTAAGATCATCTTAAATAAGTTTGTTAGATATAGAATCTAGCTTTAAGAAATCAAATTTTCTTTGTTCTCCCGATTAATTGTGGTAGAAAATTGTACCACGATCAGCATCTGGCCGTGGTTAAACATGGCTGAAATTCTTTGACTCAGATGTATAGTTCTATAAAGCGTGAAACAGCACCACATTGGCAACTACGCTCCACTTTGGCGACTATCTTGCCATGAATTCGGATTTTAGAGTTAATCCCTTCTTGCAGCAAACACCTCAATTTGTTTCTTATTCACTCTGTTGGGCATGAGCTTAAGTGTATATTCTTGCAGAACTTGTTGTTAGCGAAAAGGTATTCCACCTTATTTAAATTCGAATTCATTATCTCATTCCCAAATGTTGGGAGATGCCTGTTTTACATACCCATAAAATTAATATTATTATAGGAAAACCAAAACTGTAGTGGAATTTTATATGTTCAAATAGTTTTCGATATCGATGTATTAGCTTCGATTAACTAACGATGTATAACTTCGAACCTTGCCACCTATGGAATGATGTAATAAGAATCCTTATCCAAATACCCCATAGACTCTTTACTTTCTACACATAGAAACCCCTCTTATGACTAAAGCTCTTGGTGTTCTAAAAGTATGGACGTGAGACCTTGTTGTAAACTAAGAGTTTAAATACTAATTTGAGCATTGGGTATTTCCCAGTCTTATCAAAGATTATACCAGGCGGAGTTAGTCCTACCTAACTCAAACGATTCAAATGAGGATGCTCATGCTGATCCTACAATAACAACTCCAGGATCGGCCTGAAACCCTCGCTGCAATCTCAATGGTCATTCGCTACTCAGCGAACATCTCAAATTGAATTAACTTTCCGCCTTCAACAAATGAGCTTGTGAGAGCGACAGCGGTTCAAGTCCACCGAGCGTTTGAGCAGTCGAAGGTTTTCTGTCGCCTGTGTCGTTCCTATGGAGAAAGTATTTTGGGGCTGTTCTTACTGGACAACAATTGTACTTTTGACTTTAAAGTTCAACTGACTTAAAGTAAATGCTGTATTTTCTAAACACTAAAATTTGCTTAGTTACTTTTTACGAGAATATATTAACTTCTATCCGATTTTTATTAGCTGTTTATGTTTGAAAGTATAAGTATTCTAATCATACAGAAATTTTGATTCTTAAATGAAAGAAAATATAACCAGGGTTATCAAATCAATTATGTGAGGTTGGAAAGAGTTTGTCGACACTCGCTTTTAGAATCTCGTAAGGGGTAAAATCGTAAAACATTTAAAAGCCCTTGTCAAGTTTTAAGAGTCTAGTTATATCCAACTTAATCCTTTTAAAAAATAATGCAGTTTTAGATTATTATAAAACTTAATGAAAAAATTAATGAATAACGAGAATTCACAGATTGAGTATTCGATTGAGTAGTGAGATTAAAACAAATCACTGAACTATCTTTTAAACCAAAGCAACCCATATCACTTCCCGTTTAAATTAACGTTTGACTTGCTTCAACAGCTCAATGAATCCCTTCTATCCACCTGGTCCCAGAATTTCTTTCAATATTTTCAAAAAGAAACGCTTTCACAGCGTTGGCTGATGTCAATTAAGTCGAGTGAAAGGGGGAAATGAGTTCGCAAAAAAGTGGTTTTTCGTAAATGGAAATTCAAACTATCATTACGTCTGGAGTGCTATGTTTGGGACCAGCAAACAATTTGTAATAATCGAAAATCAACTGTAAGAAGAAACCAAAGCTTTATCAAAATTTGCATTTTTGGACTTGGACCAGTGACTGTCTGAGTAGCTACCACGTGCGGGGGCAATAACGACCCCTCTAATTGGAGGGAGAGGTCCTGAAGAGGATCATTTGGCCTTTTATATTCCTCGGCCAGCGGCTTTCCGGAGCAGGTTAATTGCTATTGCGATATGGCCCCGCTTAGCTCAGAGGTGGGTGGAATTAGGGAGCCGCTTACTAATAAAGTCTGCTTTTGCGGGAAATTGTTGCAATAAAGCATTTTGTTCACGGTTTGAGTTTAAGGTTATGGTTGTGACTTATGGAAATATCGGTTTATGTGAGAAGTACGAGAGGAGAATTAATTTTGAAGAGAAGCTAAGACCTAGTTATTGCACTTTCTGTCTTTTTATTTGTACAAAACTATCATTTATGTTTTAGTTTTGAGGGAAATTGGTATTATAAACCTATAATTTTTTTAGATAATATGTCAGTAAATGACTACTTAGTATTATTAAGACAAATGAAGATTGGACTTTAAAAACGAGCTAACTGCCAAAAAGTAAATTTCCCGTAATTCATCATTTTAAATTTGATTCCTCCATAGAAATACACATAATAATACTACTAATCATGGTCGTGGCACTTATACTCTGTTCCACCCTAAGTTGGCACTGTTGGGAAAGGCAGAGGTTGTACTCATCCGCCCGAAAAAATAGTACTAGCTTGTATTGTAATTTAAAATAAAGAATACGCAGACTACATTTGTAAATATGTAACATACATTATAGTTGTTTGATATTTTTGTCATATAACAAAATTTAATCATATGTTAATAGCCTGTAACCGAAGCGAATGAATGTACTGCGTAGGGTAAAGCCGGGTAGGACAGCGTTGAACGGGCAATCCATTCCGGCTGATTGGCTGGATACCGCTTTCCTGGTTGTAATTCGGTCACCGTAGTATTTTCTTCAGTGCCAACTTAGGGTGGAACAGAGTATAGCTGGATTTATAGGGTGTTGGTGATGGCACTTACATTGATTTTTCGGGTCTAACGCATTTTTTTTTTGTTTTAGCACTTGGTTCGTTTTTAAAGTCCAGTCTTCAAACATGTTTTACTTATGCCAATCATATTTTAAAATCTTCTACTTAAAAAAATAAATAATAGTACTATCTTAACGAGATGAATCTTTCGTCCCCGGAGAAATTAGAATATACTAGGGGGCTTCGCTCCCTGCTCGCTATCGCTCGCCAACCCCCGGGAACTGCTGACGCAGTTCCCCTAGGATTGCTTCGCAATCCTGTGCTCGCTACGCTCGCTCGCCATACGCTGGTACAGCCTAGCTGAGATTGTGTACTACCTGGATTTGAACCCAGGTTATTGAGCGTTTCGTGATTACGAACATTGTACATACACTCGGCAAAACATAAACAAAACACAAAACCACAACAAACTAACCGTTGCCAACGGGAGAAAACAAATACCGCCAAATTCGTGAGCCACGTACGTACGTACGTACGTAAGAGAATTATAATAATAATAATAATAATTTATTATGAAAAATTTTTCAACCTTTACATCCAATGAAAGAGAGAGAGAGAAAAAAAAAGCGACATTATATTGTTCACTAAGGGGCCGAAATTGGCCCTTCCAAGTGAAACAAAAAGTTTTTCGATTTAAACATATATAAATAAAAAGAAATTAAGTACATAAATATAAAAATAGAAATAATTACAAGACATGGCAATGGACAGCACAGAAAAATATTACAGTTACTTTGTGGCTCTATACAAAAATACAACCCAATTTAAATAAAAGATAAGAACACACTAGACCATATGGACAAAGACAAATATATATGATATAAAACAAACGACGTTAGATGAAGATCATAAACTGAGAACTAAATGAGCAAAATGTGAATATTTATCAAGAAAATACATAATCATCCGAGTTCAATAAAAAATTAAATAATTCCCTTTTAAAAGAAAATTTATTGGAATTTGTAGTTAATTGCATAGGTAGTTTATTGTAGTAGAAAGGACCCTGGTAGACAAAACTTTTACGTAAAATTTCTTTGTTGGGTTTCGGAGTATCTAGAAGAGGTGGTTTTCTGAGATCATAATAGGTACCCTATTGGAAAAAAAATTTCCGGTATGAAAAAAAATTAAACCGGGTTATGAAACACCGGAACTAGTATGATACTAGAACCAGTATGATACTAGTTCTAGTATCATACTGGTTCTAGTATCATACTAGTTCCGGTGTTTCATAACCCGGTATTATAATGGTTCTAGTATATACTAGTTCCGTTATCATACCGGGTATGGTAACGGAACCAGTATATACTAGAACCAGTATGATACTAGTTCTAGTATCATACTGGTTCTAGTATCATACTAGTTCCGGTGTTTCATAACACGGTATCATAATGGTTCTAGTATATACTAGTTCCGTTATCATACCGGGTATGGTAACGGAACCAGTATATACTAGAACCAGTATGATGCCGGAACCAGTATCGTACAAAAACCTGTGTTTCAAAAACTACTTCTACAAACCAAAAAAAGTACAAGAATACACAATACAAAAAAGTACAAGAATACAGTCATATGTTATGTACATTTATGGGACACAGGTTTATACAAGAGAACAATACTAAATCAACAGAAACATCAGACTAAATTGTAATTAAAACCACGCACAATCACAATATATGAGGCGGAAAGCGAAAAGGGACCTCTAGTCGGCAAAGTTGATTTCGAGAAAAAGCCATAAAACCAGAAGAAGGTCAAAACTATCGAAGATGATGACAGTTTTAGTCTTCCAGAGACTTCAAGGGGGCGAAGGGTGCAGTGTCCCAAACACTGTGACCACAAGGGTATGGTGTCCCTGACACCGAAAGGAAAGGGTGGTATCCCAGATACACCTGAGGGGCTAGAGGAGACAAGGTTGTCCCAGACGAATTCATCCCTTTAACGAATGTGATGATGTGATGAACCCAGGTGATGGTGATGGTGTTGCAGTACTCTCGTTCACATACTAGGGTCGAACCGCATTTAATCTGAAACAAAACACAAATGTGTAAATTAATAAGTCACAAGATATTTGCCAAATACATCTAAAGTATATAAAGTGCAAAATTTACAAGGGTTATTGCAGCTAGAATAAAAAAGATTTTAAAAAATGTCATTCATTTTATTGTCAAGAAAATATACAACCAAGATGCTGGATGATTACATATGCTGAAATTAATATGATAATTTAATTTAAATTGAAATAAGGAAGTGTTTTGGACCTTTTGGCCTTGGTAGTTGGATTAAAAAAAGAAAACGAGGGATGTTTCCAAGCCTTATAAGATAGTGCAGAAATTTACAGGGCTCCAATTATGATAAGGAAGAACAGGGTCAAGATTTGAAAAAAATTATCAAGGCAAATAAGGAAAAGGAATTGCAACGCAAAAAATATATATTAAATCTGCTATACCACGTTAGACTGCAGCATCGTCCAAAAATTGTGATTGCTCTTCAAATCAGCAACAATATTGAGCTATGTTGGAAATAGTTGGATTCTATATGCCTCATTCCAGTTGTTTAAATTATTACCAATAAATTAAGAACAGGTTTAATAAAAACGGTTAAAATGTTAATAAACCATTGCTTGTGAGCTTGGAACAATAATGAATTACAGAAACAATCAGATTAAAGAGATGGCAACAGAGGGTTAGCTGAATATTGCCACTGTTTATAGAATTGGCCACTTCTCATACCCTTCATTGCAAGTTTAAATACAATGTCACTTTAGCCACTTGTTTTTAACCCACCCATGTGATATCACCATCAATGTGTACCATTAATCTCAAAAACTTAGTTTTGCCTTTTCTCCTATAGAAAAAGTAAAGTACCCTTTAATTATAAAATTAAGCCTAATGAATGTATTATTACATTGAAACCAAAATGACAATTATATGAAAGAAAACTATTACTAGTGCGAAACCCAAACTCGCAGGATGCACCCACATTAGATTCTTTTAATTTTTTTATGGAAAGGTTTTCTGTATAAAGAGGTTAAACCTACTTGCAGCAAAGTTCCATCTGTTTGTACTACTATCCGCAGACACAGCATCCACTTCTACAACTCTGCTGGGAGATTTCATAATCATTTCACACTGAAAGATGCCAGGCAGACCTGAAATAATCAAGAGAAACATCAGCGATGATACTTGAAGTTGAATGCAAAGGAACACAGATGTATGATCAAGTGTAAAGGAATAGGCTGATGACACTATAAAATTGTGTTAGAAATTGCACTTAAAAGTTGAAAGCGTTATTTCCTGAAAACATTTCACCTTAATTCTTAATTAAGTCGAAATGTACTTAAAAGAAACTATCAAAATATATAATTGTGCGTAATTTAAATGCTAACAAAGAACTTAAAATTTATTAGTATAGTTTGGACACGGCTTACTAGATGCTATACAGGCTAGCCAAGTTTTAAACAATGAAAACCATTTGACAACTTTTCCCGCTTGGATCGCCACAAATCCTACCTATATCACCCACCGCCTTCAACACTGTGGATATGCTTTGCCAGTTTGTCAAGTATTGCCATCTGGATTTTTAATGATTTCCGTACTCGGCTAGCCTGTATAGTATCTAGTAAGCCATGGTTTGGAAATAATATTTGTTAACCCTTATTTGTTGTGTGTTTTGGGGAAGGTAGAATGTCTAACTTTCAATCTATTAATTTCTTTAATGAAACAATGGGATGGATACTTGAGGGAGTACCACCTAGGTCCTTAGACTCACTTAGTGAGGCCATAAGCCGAGCTGTTACAGAAAGTGTGACTATGAAAGTCAGTCATCGGATTCAAAATACCCTTGTTTCTCCATCAAGTATATATTTGGTCCTCATTTTATCACCCCGGAGGAAAGAAGCGTAATTCTGATGGTGGGTTAACACCACCGCGTCAAACCTGGCGAACAGTAGTCGTTTTCGAGGCTTAGAGGTTTTCTATTGCTTCTTTTGAATCGCTGTTGACCCCTATCGCCGCTTTTGACATGGTGGTGTAAATCCACCATGAGTCTGCTTTCCCCAACACGGGAATAGAACTTGGGCCTGTGGGGTGGCAGCAAGATCCACCACGCCACTTAGCTTCTCTTAACTTCTTTATGGCAGAAAAAAATTTTCACTCATAGAATGTTTTCCTACGCAAAAATTAACTTATTTTATTCATTTAATAATTTTACTGCAATGAAAATACTGTTTAGTAATAAATACTAACTTACAGACCTGGAAAAAGTACCCGAACCTACGAACCTGGTTCGGGGGAAGCCCCTGCCAGCTCCATAGGAGCAATACATAAGGTTCGGGGGAAGGTTACAACTTTTTCCAGGTCCGCTAACTTATTAATAAACAATTTTTTAGTCTTAAGCATAGTATAAACATGGTGTTAAAAAGTAAAAAGTAATTAACAAGTTCACAATATAATAACTAAACATGCTGTTTCTAAATTGTTTACAAAGTAACATATTTCAGTGCTTTAAGTTAATTTAGCTTAGTCCATCATATACCTATTGACTATACGTCCATGTGTCTATTCAACACCAAATCACTCTCTACTCTCATAAAAGTATGACTAGTAGAGACCCACTCATGTAATTATATCAATTTTCATCAATGTGTAAAATTGATCTAAGTAGGAATTAGTTTTGTCTTTTCTCCCATAGAAAAAGGACCCTTTAGTTATAAAATTAAGCATAATGAATGTATTATTACATTGAAACAAAAAGGACAATTATAAGAAAGAAAACTATATATTACTAGTGCAAACCCCATCTCCCACTGAAAGATGCCGGGCAGACCTGAAATAACCAAGAGAAACATCAGCGATGATACATGCAGTTGAATGCAAAGAAACACAGATGTATGATCAAGTGTAAAGGAATAGGCTGATGACACTGCAAAATTGTGTTAGAAATTGCACTTAAAAGTCAAAAACGTTATTTCCTGAAAACATTTCAACTTTATTCCTTAAAGTTGAAATGTACTTAAAACATAGTTCCCACTCTTTTGTGAGGAAAAAAATCAAGTATTTAAGGGCTTAAATTTAAAATCTTTCATGAACTAAAATAGAAAGGCGGAAAAGCCATTTACAAGTAAAAAAAACTTTTCTCCCAATTTAGTACCCTTACTTCAAAAACCTTTCTTACAGCAAAGATTAATTATAATATTACCATTACTATATTTAACAATTTCAAAACATACTACTATATTTTACTTGTTTTGGGAAAGTCAAACAGAAAAATTCAAGTAGGCAAGTTATACCTGTTCTACAATATGCTAACAGGATATTAACTATTTGATTAACTTTTCATGTTCGAACTGAAAAGAATTCCAAATTAAAATATTTCAAATAAAATAATAAATAATAAAATTCAAGGACTTTTAAGGACTTAGCACTAAATTCAAGCATACTTTCCAGGGCCCTTGAATTTAAAAATGAAATTCAAGTACTTTTCAAGGCCCGTGGGAACCCTGTAAAAGAAACTATCATAAAATATAATTGTGCATAATTTACGGGTATAGTACACTTAGGATGGTAATAAATAGATCTCTTGGAATAAAACTTAGCAAAATATTTCAACAAATTAAAGACAGGGAAAGAAATAAAGAAAATAAATTATGCTACTTAAATACTGCAAATAAAATGTTACAAGACCTAAACAGAACAGAAGTCAAGTAACAAAACATTTAAAAAGGTTAAAAATTGTTACTACTTCAATATTATTTCATACGCAGTCAAGGGCGGATTTAGGTAATGAACCCTGGGGGTGCGTAGTGGAAAACATGGGGGTGCAAACTGTCCCTGATGGCTTTAAAAACATGATTTTCCCTATAAAAATTTAATTTTCTCAAAAAGTTGACACCTTTAAATCCGCCCATGCGCAGTGCTTCTGAAAATGCACAGTTAAAGTTAAAGCCCATTAAATGTGTTGCTGATACTGATGGTTCAAGGGATAGCAACTAAGAGAACTATTATGTATTGTAATGTGTGTGAACAGTTGTAATGGGGAATCATTAACATATGCATGCATTTTGATTCATATGTAATATCACACATGATCAGCAATTAGCCAAAAACAATATTAAATAGACATGACATAGTACATGGGGGCCACTTTTCAAAATTTGCAAGACGGAACTTTAAAGTATCGTATTAATCATTTTCATCCAGTCTAGCAATTTTTTTTTAATTGCATGAAAATTCATAAAATATCATGAACAATTATAGTTCCTTAAATTCTAAATCAAGATAAAGCTGTATGTGAGTAAAACCATCTTACTTGTGGTCAAAATGTGCGGTTCAATTCCGTTAATGTTCCCGCTAAATACCGCTTTGCTCTTTTGGATACCAAAAAAGTAGTAATGTATTCGAAGTAAAAGTTTCCGGGCTTGGTTGCCGTAGTCTCGATGTTAAAACTCTGACGTTTCACCCAAAACTGTGTTGGGCATCATCAGCTGTTTTTTCTCTCACGTAACCAACCACGTAACGTAAAAAAAACAGCTGATGATGCCCAACACAGTTTGGGGTGAAACGTCCAAGTTTTTAACATCGAGACCACTGCCACCAAGCCCGGAAACTTTAACTTCGAATACATCCGGCCGTGAAAGCCTTTCTGTTTTAATTAGTAATGTATTGCTAAAACAATTTTAGACTCAGATTAAAATGTTTATATAGATCAAAAACTATTCATATTTTCAATAAAAATTTTAAAATGTTGATATTTGAATGTATGGCATTCTCAAAAGCATGGCAATATTTAGCAGGAACGTTAACGGAATAGAACCAAATGTGCAATGTAGGTATTGGAATTTAGTACTAATTTTGCGTTTCGCAATATACCTGGGACGGAATTCCGTTCATTGAAATTTTAAAATGATGGAATTCTGTCCCGGGGATGGAAGAGTAGCACCCATGCTTAATATAAACTTTAGAAATGAAACTCATCAAGCACTTGCCTTTGGTCAAAAACACAATACATAAAAGAATAAGTTCAAGGACTGGGTATGAATGCATTGTATAGTGCTTCCAAAACCCAAACAAATCCCAAAATTTTTTATATCATGGACCACTATATTTTATTTTTCTCATTAATCCCAACTATAACTACATATTCTTAAAAAAAGGGTAAAAATATCCATCTTGTAAATTAAATTGGTAATTTTGAAAGTCAAGTAGAACCCTTTTAAAGCAAAAATTTTAAGGGCATTTTAAAATTATTTTCTTCACATCCTAATTTTCAAAATCAGAATCACACTAAGGGAATCAGCTTGACAGTATTTAACGAAATGTTAACACATTTGAACTCAAATGCAAACTATTCTGTACTTACATTTACATATATATTATGCTAGTATAAATCTTCATTACAAAAGGATGTGCCGGGCACAATGATCCCAAATCGGACTTTGTTTGAGGTGTTCTAGAAATTACTCATGGAGACATTTAAAAAATTAAAAGCAGCCCTGTTTTTATTTTGTTGAAAAGAAAAATATTTTAATTCTAAATAAAATATATTGAACATTTCAACTTACTTGAAAAGAGGAAAAGAGAGCGTGGTCATTTAACACATAATAAGGTAAATATAAATAAATATCAACGTTTTACGTTGCCATTTCCAGAAATCAAATCAAATAAATCCAAATCTTTGGTGTGCCTGTGGCTAAGTATGTAGAGTAAAAATAATACATGACGATATCTGAAAACATCAAACCCTAATATAAGAGATACATCAATGGAGTAAATAAAGTTTTCAAAAGGAATCTTGATGAAAATTTACAGTAATTAATTATCGAAAAGTCAAGAACGACAAGTATGCACAATACAGCCATTCTGTTTGTTGGTAGTTAATTGGCCTGCCCTGTCCCCCTTTATTTTTTTACCTACTTCATCAACTGATTAAATTATTCACATTATAACATTATTTTCATTGCATTTGAATATTAATGCATACATTATTTTAATCTAAAGAGGAGGGCAATTTATTATTTAGCAGGTATTTCCAGGTGAAAATGCGTTTTTGGGGCATTTAAGACATGGTTAACGCTCATTAAAAAACATTTCAGTTGAATAAACTTAAAAAGGACCTCAAAATACAATATGTATCAAATTTTTGTGCAATTTGGTATTTGGTGTTCAATTAGACGGATTTTCAGAGTCGGGGAAAAACAGTATTTTGAGTGAAAAACACAAGTTTGAAAAGGCCCAAAAATCGGTATTTAATGATAAGTTTGAATTTTTTTCAATTTTTATTTTTGTAGTTAAGTAATGTGGCAAACTTTTTCCAGAAATTCGGGTTGCCATGGGGATTCTGACGTCATCCAGGAATTTTCAAACACAAAAGAGGTTTACTTGTCTTTGTAAGAATCCATTGCATTTTTTGGGGGTATAGAAAAACGGGGAAAGGGGGAAAATATGAATGAACCCCCAAGTGTTTTATAACACTGTATTCCCTTTGATTAGTAGATTAAGAATATATAAAGTATGAGGGGGTGGGTCCCATATTTCGGGAGTTTTTCCCGGTTTTATTGAAAAACTGAATCTGGGCGTCCCGCCCGGAGTTTTAGAACTAAAGGTATAAATGTTTAGTATTTTTAAAGTTCTTTAAGAGTTCTTCAAGAATCTGGTTACTGCTAAGCTTTCTGACAACTATTTCCAGAGAAATCTGCGAAAAACCGTCTTGGAAAACGAAACAATGAATTTAATTGTCTCTGGATCACGCAATTTTTACAATATTTGTTAGTGATTCATACTGTTCAAATTCCCACTTTAAATGCTTTCATAAAATATAAATTACTAAGCTGTGATCATAACAGATCCGCAGCTATTCAGCGTTAAAATTAGCATGTGTTAGGCTTAACGCACCACGAGGGGTCTATTCCCTCCAAACACTACGGTTTTCGCCACTTTCTAACACGGTTCTTAAAGGTCTTTAAGAGTTCTTCAAGAATCTGAATACTGATAAGCTTTCTGACAATTATTTCTATAGAGAAATCTGTGAAAACACGTCTTGGAAAACGAAACAATGAATTGAATTGTCTCTGGATCACACAATTTTTACACTATTTGTTAGTGATTCATACTGTTCAAATTCCCACTTTAAATGCTTTCATAAAATATAAATCACTAAACTGTGATCATAACAGATCCGCAGCTATTCAGCGTTAAAACTAGCATGTGTTAGGCTTAACGCTTAACGCACCACGAGGGGTTTGTTTCCGCCAAACACTACGGTTTTCGCTTTCGCCACTTACTTAGCTCTAAAAGTAACGATCGAGTATATACTTTTACACAGTTTATTGCAATATATTATAAGCCAGATTATATTGTCCGAAACAAATTTCTGCACGTTTTTACATAGGTATATATCAATATTTCCAAAAATTTTCATACAGGTATCGAGTTATCAAGAAATAAAGAAATTTTGATATAAATTCCAAAACATAATGTTTTGGAATTTATATCAAAATTTCTTTATTTTTCGAGAAAATTTCAAATATTTTTAAGTTTATGACCTAAAAAAATAAAGGTTGGAATAAAAAAAAGTCAACAAATTCTATACTGGTATCTAAATTTTCAGTATGTTTTAAAATTGGTAATAAAAATTCAGTAGCCTTTGGATCGTCTGACGTGACGTCTCCCAATGAGAGCTGAAAAGTCAGTTTGTGCGCATGCTCGAACGTCAGCGTTGGCGACGAAAGATTTTGGCTTCTTTGGAGGTAATGAGCAACAATGACGTGAAGGTTTCTATGAAACGTGCCCCGATGGCTCACATGGTAGGGTATGGGCTTGTTAACTGAGAGATCACGGGTTCGAATCCTGGTGCCCGACAACTTAGCGACGCTGTTATTTTGACTTATTTAAAGGACATAGTTTTTATTTAATACGTTTTAATTAATATTATAATGTTTTAATTATTTTTATTAGATTTATAGATTATGAGAAAAGTTTTGTTGTTTTGATGTGAATATGTATCCGGCATTTTTACGATGCTTATGTTTTAAATTATTTAAAGTACATAGTTTTTATTATATTATTTTAATTATTTTCATTAGATTTATAGATTTTGAGAAAAGTTTTGTAGTTATGATGTGAATATTTTTAATTATTAAATTTTATAACATTATTCAATTTAATTTAAGAATTTAGTTATTATTTAATTAATATTAGTTATTATTTAATTTATGTAAGAATTTTTTTATTATATTTAACAATAACAATTTTTGTGTAGTTATGCTTATGATGTGAGTAAATAAATTTTGATGGCCGGATGTTCATAATTTTAAAATTAGGGATCGTTATGTTATAGTTTCGTGTTATTTTTCATTTAAATCCCCTATGTAAAACATGAATTATCTAGAAATGGACTCTTGGACGTTGAAAACCTAAGACCCAAACCAAAAATATACGGCATAATTTGAAACTGGGACATGAGCCTCGCCAAAGTAGTATTTTTCAACTCCCATTGGGTTCCGTCAGGCTGGATAAAGTGCACTTAAAAATTCTTGTACATTCTATACTAGTATAAAAATTTAAAGTATTCATTAAAACTGGTATCAACGTTCCCCAGTACGGTTTCAAAATTTCCAGTGTTGATCATAATGGTATTGAAATTCCCAGTATTCATTAAAACCAGTATCGAAATTTCCAGTATTGATTCATACTTGTATTGAAATTCCCAGTATTCATTAAAACTAGTATCGAAATTTCCAGTATTGATTCATACTGGTATTGAAGTTCCCAGTATCCATTAAAACCAGTATCGAAATTTCCAGTATTGTTTCATACTTGTTTTAAAGTTTCCAGTATGGTGTCATACTGGTTTTAAAATTTCCTGTATGTTTTTCCAGTATGGATACTAGTTCCAGTATGATTTATACTGGTTCTAGTATCATTTTGATACTGGTTTTGTGAACTTTTTCCAATAGGGTATTAGAGCTATCAAACAAGATAAAGTTGTTATGTATATAAAGTAATGTTCTGAAGTAAAAAAGTTTCTTTATAGATAAAAGATGGTCATCGTTTATATACTTAAGTAATCTTTTTTGTAAGTTTATATATATAGATAGTGCTGTCCTTTAAAAACAACCCACTGTTTCATATTTTCTTCATTAAAAGCTTAATAAAAAGGATAATTAAATCGAACAAAAAACTGTACTAGCGGCTCATCCTCCCTAACATTTTAGTGCAAAGCATTTTTAATTCCAACTAACCATTACAAATTGGCAGCCAATTAAGTAAGAATTTGAAAAAAACCCACTTTTTCCTAGAAGGACTCTAATTGGCCGACTGAGCTAAAACTTTAATATTTTATTCTCATAGTAATGGGATAACATATAAAAACGCGCGAAAAATGCTCTAAAGTCTTTGTAACATGCATTTTTACAAAATCTGTAAATCTGAAGCATATTTTTTGCCAAAAATCTACATTATCTCAGCTTGTTTAAAAAATAAGTAAATAAACCGTTCTTTGACCAGTTTTTACACCCCTGACACTCTAAAGGGCATAGAAGGACAGGGTATATGAGATGGTAAAATTATTTTAATTATTTAATTAAAAAATCTCAATGTTTTTTTTTAGGGTACAATTTGGAGTGGGTTGTTTTTAAAGGACAGCACTATACGGATACCAAAGAAAAAAAACGGAAGTATTATAGTTTTGTATCATTAAAACACTAGATAAAAAAATACGAAATAAGTAGATTGGGCAGAAATCGCAAAGATTTTCTACATAACGAGTAATTACTTATTTTCTGTCTGTAGAAGTCTAAAAATAGAAATTAACTAAGAAAAATCCAGGGTATGTACTTAAACAAAAGTTGAAACGAATAAAATTCGATTGTAAACATTTTGAAGTTTAGATAACATTCCCCCTTTATTCAATATTTTCGGAAGTGATAAAAAAAATTCCTGTAGATTTTATAAAGCATCGCCTACAAAAGTAAATTTCTTTTCATTTTCAGAGGTAAACCAAAGACTCCCTTGAGTTGGCTTTTCCTCAGTGCTTTATCTCTGTAAAACTAGTTTCGCCGCGAGAGTTCATTTGTTGCAGTGAAGCAACGGAAACTTCATCGGATAAAGCCACCGCGCCATCATGTGGAAACCTGTGGGTGAGTGTTGGATCTTTATTTTTAATTATTCGTTTCTTTATCAAGGAAACTATCTTTCGATGCTATTTTTCGTCCTATTAAGAGCAGATAATAAATTCTACCCCTTCTTTTCTTAACCCCCCTCTAATATGACAATTCAACACTCACAAATCATCCGAGGCACGGTAATGTATGTTTTGTAGTATTTTTTATGCTAATTTCAAAACTAGTTTTTCTCCATCACGTCTAGTTTTTGTGAAAAGGGAAACTGAAACATTTGCACTTTAGTACTACAATCATAATGCATAAATTATTAAATAAAATGAAAAAAAAAATTATAAATGAGTCCGATCTCTATCAGAAATCTAGAATGAGACGTATTTAATTTTTCTGTTTCTCTTCATACTCAAACAATTAAATAAGAAAATTGCGACCATAGAAATTTAATAATTCTGATCGCAATTGTTGATTTCCCTTCTTTACTAAATCATGCGTAGCGTTCATTTTACGTGTATATTTTGTGTGCACTCCATTTCCACCATTTTTCTGCTCTCGTTTAAACCCGCTCTTCCAAGATGTCGCCGAGGCAACTGGAGGAAGACGACTCGAGTGGATATTAATTTCCTAATTGTGATTAACGAGGCTCGCCGAGGAATTGCCCGATGCAGTTACTCCGATGTCCTGATTTATGAACGAGCCGACACTGATGCAAATGAACTCGAATCGATTGTTGAAAAAATATTGGATCGTTTATAATGAGTTTTAAGTAGTGATGGGCGAAATCGATAGTGTTAGGTATCGATTTGATACTTGGATATAAACTTGATACCCAAGTAAGTAGAAAGAGTAATAAAACTTGACCCTAATATGTGTCTTTTATGATCAAAGAGGAATCTAATATAGTACCCCGGGATACTTTTAACACATGATACATATTAATACCATCGACATTTTAAACTTTGTTTTGAAAACGTCAGTAATGAGAAAACCACATATTTTCGTGAATTTTTGTTCTCTTCGTAGATATGTATTCATTTAAAAAATAAAACGCACTTAAAATTTGAATACCTCATTTGTGAACTTATAGGAATTCAAACGTTTCTGTTTTTCTTTTTAAAAGTTTGTAGGTCTTAATTTTATTTTTAAGAGCCCTTAATAGACGAAAGTGTCGATATCACAACATTATCAACATTCCGGAATTATTACGAGTTTTACTTAAATCGATTTATGTATAAAACGACTATCAAACATATTTCTAATTTAAATTTAATTCAATTCCATGTTGTGTCAGCGCTTAAAGCTTTCTTGACACAAACATACTATAATACTATACATATTACCCATATACAATATTACCCATTATGCGATCACTGGGTCCTGCACCCCTGATGACGTGGCGCAGTGGTTGCATAACTTTCTATTTTTGCATTTTTCCAGGTTTTCAAAATTTTCAAATTTTAATTTTTCATTTCTTTCATTTGTGTATAAAAACATATTTTTCTCCAGATATTTGAACTGCCCTAATTTTTTTCACCTGATGGATATGTTAAATTAAATTATGGTTTAAGGATTCCTAGAGTTCTCCTCTTACTTTTCATCTATAGGAAACAAGTAACATTAGGTCATACTATTATTTCCTACGCTTTCTAAAAATAAAATCTTATTAGTTTCTTTCAAAACTGATTTTAACATACGATTTTTTGTAAGTAAGAAGGTTATCAAATATCTGTGCAATTATGAATGTAGAAAGCGATGGAAACATTCAATCAATTAACCTAAAAACACTGCCGTAATTATTCCTTTCTTAAATCTGATTTTAATTAAGATAATTACTTTTGACAGTATATTTATTCGATGTTTTTTATCCATTTAATCCAATTTTCCAATCTGATCTCCCTTTTAAAAAAGCCAATTTAAAGCATATAATCAAATATTTGATTTACTGCAGAATTCTTTTTGAAAACTAATCGCCAGCTTTTTAGCATCTCCCTAAATACTTACGGAAACGCGAAATTAAAACGGGAAAGTGAGCGAGCTGTTTTTTCGCCCTTTGACTTATCTCTCGAGCACAATCGAGGTTTTTTTTCTGGAAAAACAAAGCGCATTTGAGTAATGAGAAATGTGAGCTGCAAAATATGAATTAATCTTCAATGTTGTAGATTGTGCAATTCTAGAAAATCTAGATGATTTCGAAAACTTTCTGTTTTCGAACCCGTCAAACTGTAAGTCTGATTTTTTTGCCTTACATTTAAACATTAGAAGTTTACGCTCAAATTTCAATAGCTTTATTTCTGTTGTATCTAAATACCTAGATCATATCTCTATAATAATATTATCTGAAATATGGATATTTGATTATGAAACTTCTTTATATTCTATTGATGGTTTTGACTCGTTTTTTTGTTGTCGCGATATTAATCGCTCAGGTGGAGTTGCTGTGTTTTGTAAAAGATATCTTAATTTTAATCAATTAGATGTCAATATTGTATCTGCTGAAATTATTTTATTGCATAGCAAACTGTTAAACTTAACAATATTATCTATTTATCGATCCCTTGCCTTTACAATAGACTATTTCACTATTGAGCTAAATTTAGTTTTATCAACTCTAAGTGATCCTAACGTAATGATCCTGGGTGATATTAATATAGACATTCTGAAAAATGACTTTGATACTAATGAATATCTAAATTGTTTATCGGAATATGGATATCTTTGTTACATCAATAAACCCACTCGAGTAAATACATCTTCTTCCTGCATTGATCACATTTTTGTTAAATCAAATATTTTTACAACAACATCGGGTATTTATATAAGTGATTTAAGCGATCATTACATTACTCTCTGTAAATTGTTTGGTCCTGAGTTACCTAAAATAAATATTTATACTAAAAAGCAAATTGATTATAATGGATTATATGACTTCTTAACTAGATATAATTTTAGATACGATCATATGCAGTGCTTGGATCAGCAGTACAAATATTTAAATCTTTCGCTAACTAATATTAGAAATAATTTTAAATTCACTAACAGGACTAGAAAGAAGTATAAAAATCCTTGGATAAACAATGATATATTAATTCTTATTCGCAGGAAAGAAAAACTGTTTCGAAAAGTTCGTAAATATCCTTGGGATGTTGTTTACAAAATGGCATATCGTACCCATGTCTCGGAACTAAAAAGAATAATCGAAGTAACTAAATCAAATTACTTTAAGAATAAATTCGAAAAATGTAGCACAACCAAGCAAAAATGGAATTTTGTTAATAATATATGTGGCATAAAAAGTAAATCTTCTGTTCTACCTCAACATAATAGTGATCATGATTCTGCGATACAATTCAATGTTCAATTTAATAATTGTACTGCATCCTCGGTTGACAATATTAATGAATGCATTTTGTATATTTCTCCATGTTTAAATTCTTTTGTTTTTCTCTTCTTATATGATTATGAAGTAATCAGTATTTTCAATACATTTACAAAAAATATTGATTCACTGGATTCTGATGGCATTAGCCTGAAACTACTTAGGGTGTTTGCAATAAGTAACTCGAATTTTATTTCAGATTTTATAAATCACTCAATTACTATTTGTGAGTTTCCTGACTCACTAAAAAAGGCTACCATAACTCCAATATTTAAATCTGGTAATAAAAATATACTGTCAAATTACCGTCCTATATCTATTCTACCCTCTTTTTCTAAATTAATTGAAAAAACTTTATCAATGAAAATGTATAACTTTTTAAACCATACGAAGTTTTTTGCAACTAATCAATATGGTTTTATAAAGGGCAAAAATACTGAATCCGCACTTTTAGAATTTAATAAATTTGTATTTAACAGTATCGATAAAAATAGGAAAACAGCTGCAGTTTTTCTAGATATCTCTAAGGCTTTCGATAGTGTAAACCACTCCTTGCTAATTTTAAAATTAGAACACGCTGGATTCAGAGGCAATATTTTAAAATGGTTTATATCGTATCTATCTAATAGAAAACAACGTGTAAAAATAGGGAATAGTTTTAGTGATTATACTATTGTTAATCGTGGAGTGCCTCAGGGATCTATTTTAGGCCCTTTATTGTTTTTAATTTTTATAAATGATTTATGCAAACTGAAACTATTTGGTAAAATGATAACTTATGCAGATGACTCGGCATTACTATATTCTTGTGATAATCTCCTAGAACTTAAATCACAGATTGAAAATGACTTAATCGAAATCAGAAAATGGTTTACCATTAATGACTTATCTCTAAATTTAAATAAAACTAAATATATCTATTTTTATCTTAAACAACCATTCATTCAACTAGATATTACATTTCATTTAAATTCTTGCTATAGCTCTTTTAATTGTAACTGTCCAAAGCTAGAACAAGTTAATAGCATTAAATATTTGGGTTTATTTATCGACTCAAATTTAAAATGGAAAACTCATGTTGGTGAGTTATGTAAAAGGCTTCGTTTCGCATTGGTTAAATTTCATCACCTAAAAAATAAAGTTACACAATCTTTCTTAAAAACCTTGTATTTTTCTTGGTTTCTCTCTTTAATCAATTATGGAATAATAATTTGGGGTGGAGACTATAAAACCAATTTATTGCCTTTAATTTCTATTCAGAATAAGTGTTTCAAAATCTTATGTTTAAATAATTCCGACTCAATTGACTTTAAAAGTTTAGGTTTACTCCCCGTGCGACATCTCGTTTTTTATAGAATTACACTTTACTTATTTAGCAATAGAAATATATGTAATCTAAAAAATACGGTTAACCAAAGGAGAATAAATGAAATTTATCAGATTCCTCGCTTTTACAAGGAGATATATCGTAAACATTTCTTTTATCTCGCACCTAAGTTATTTAATAGTCTACCTGCTGAGCTACAAAATACTTCTTCCTATCCCTTATTCAAACGTTGTTTACATAATTTTGTAATTTTTTTAAATAATATTGAAGACCTATTTTAATGGAAGCATAATGTATTTTTTTTTGCCTTAGCTGTTTGCCAACTTGTATAACTTTAATTTAAATAATTCTGTCTTTTGTAAATTAAATTAATCATTTATTATTGTTATTTGTACTATGTTTTGTTTTTTGCATTTTTGAATATTATTATTGCTATGTAATTTAACCCACCTATCTATTTATTTTATTTTTAAATATCACTCAATGTTCGCACTTTTTTTGGTTACCTGAACGGGACTGTTTCCCCTTGGTAACTCATATTATTTTATATATTTATTTGTAATTTCCATAGTGTTAAATAAAGATTATTATTATTATTATTATTATTATGTTCGTTAAGCCTCGCGAGGGGACGTTTATTTATTAAGAGAAGGCTTTTACCAAAACCTTTCGCTGGTTCCGTGCAATAATAACTTTACAAATTGATGATTTCACATCTTCAGTATAGGGCTAACACCTCAGTATTATGGTTTCAATTGGGGGAAATGAAGACACTTGAATTGTTTACTTTAGTTTTCCTTAGAAAGAATAAGAAAGAGGGGGGATATAAAGAGAGAGAGAGAAGAAATGAGAAAGAGAGAGGACAAAGAACGGAGAAATAGAAGGGAGGAGCAATAAAGGGATGAGAGAAAGGAGAAAAAAAATTGTGAAAGGTAATTGAAAGAAAGAGAAAGACCAATGAAAGTGAACGACAAATAAAATGCCTGTACCTGAATTGCCTTCAGAGCTTATCTTCAAGAGCTTCATCAAAATTATTATTGATTGTTAAAAAAGTCTTTGCTTCTTTTGTATTTACTTATATTTTTATAAACAACAGAAGTATTTTAGAAAATAATCTTTATTCACCCTAATTCTTAGCAGCCAGGGGTGGTTGAAAAGTTAAAAAACGTCGTATATTCAAAGTAGAATAAGACAAATCAGTGTTACAAACGATGTAATGAATCAAAATTGAGTACCGAAGTAAAATTTCTAATAAAAAGAGAAAAGAAAAGATAACACATTAAAGGCACTAAAAATCTATTTTAAAAGTGTTTGTTGTTAGAATTGCCTTTCCAACCTGTTGTGTCAAATAGAACGACGGATCACAGGTCGGATAGGCAGAGAAGTCTTGTAATGAAAGGTCGTAGGATAATCAAGGTGTTACTGTATTACAAAATCCCCCTGACCTTGCATCAATAAAATTTGGAATAGTTATATGATGCGAATTTTTGAAAACCTCAGCTAAAACAAAAACTACGACTCACCTTGTGGTTTAAGTTATGACGGCGCTGGTTTTTGACTATTTACAAAAGATTCGATGGGGTTCTTCTCGACCTTTCTGGAGCTCGCGTGAACAGCGGATGTCCCCCGAGAACATAACGAAATAAGAAACCGGAACGGAAATTAAAATCAACTTATTCGCCGAAACCGACGCTCATTTGGATATTCTTCGTCGTATAATTAGTCGAGAAAAAGTCATTAGATTTTGAGAGTGAGGGAAAAGATTATTAAACAGTAGTTGTTTATGAGGAATTTCCATTCCGCGCGTTTCTTTTTTAATTAACCCTGAATTCTAATGAAATCTTTTTCATTGTTGCTTCTTGGAAATTACTCCCAATTAAGAACGAGATTAAAAACTGGGAATCAAAAGTAATTTTAAAGGAATATAATAACAGTGTTTCGCAATTACGCGGAGTGTCGGTGCAATGCACAGTTTGTGCTGATGGAAAAAGTATTGTTTAATTAATGGAGAAATTGTCGTGAAAAGATTTAATTAATGAAGGTTTTGGAACACACCGATAATACTTTTATTGAACTCGTATTTTTGTGTGAAAATGATGATAAATCTTCTTATTTACGCGTTTTGTTCCATAAATTCATTGTGATACGTAATTTTTTTTAAAGTTTATAATGAATTCATATCATAAGGTTTCTTTGCTGTGAAATGAAAACTATTTCGCATTTAGAATCATATTACTTGCTTTTATTTTCAACAGAAAAAATAAAAACTTTTACGTGATAATTTTTATCTCTGATGGTATTATTCGCAATGAAAAGTTAGAAAAGAACAAAAGTTTGATCAATGAAGAACTGTAGAAACAATCCTCGCAAAAAACATGGTTTCCAGAAAATCCCGGATTTATACTGAAATATTTATTCATAAGCCTGAAAAATTATCTTTGTAAATATCTGGATACAAAACATTTGGATTAAATATTTGGAAAGAATCTTAGCTATTATAAAAAAAAAGGAGACACGATAATGTTTAATATTTTGACGAACTTCAATGCGTTAAAATGCAAAAAAATGCATTAAAAAGTTTATAACTGACTCCAACTATAAATCAATGTTTTATACAAACCGAAGATTTTGGGCAAGGTCGGATATTTAGTTGAAAAAGAACATTTTCCCCCTAGAGAATTCCTATTCGGCAGAGAATGTGGGTTATTCTATGTTGTGTAGTTTATATAACTAGTGTTTACGGAACAGCGTGCTCTATACTTGGTTGCAACGTTTCTTGAACCCAGTACGTCACAAATGCGGAAGGAGAAATCGGTAAACACGAAGCCTGTTGGGTTGATAGGAGGAGTTTTGGTACGCAAATCGTGAGTGAAAAGCACTATATATACATGGGTTTAACAAAATAATCATATTTTTCAATTGACGTTCTTTCACTCAAAATTCTGACACCGCGATGGGAACTACTTTGTTTATTAGTGACGTCGTAGGGTCAAGTTAAGTTGCAATCTAGTATAGCTCACTAGACTAGACCCAAAACACAATTGACTGTATAAATAATTCCGGAATCATGAAGCAGAGTACACATGCGCTCCCGAAAGGTTCCGCGTCGTAATCCGCATCAGCCATGGCGTAATCGCCAAGGGGCGGTTACAGTGACAAAATAATAGGACAGGAATTTCTTCACAGCTAATTAGGGCCGCTGAGTATAATGAGCCACTTTAATTAAGGGTGGATGTTTACAGAGGTGGGGCCGTGTTACGGCGAGGAATTCTGATTAGGGCTGTTTTGAGGGGCGGAATGTGGCCCAGGGGGGTTTTAGAACATCCATCCTCCGACGCGTGTTTTATTGTTCTGGATCGCTGTAATGTTCAGGGCTGGAGACGGCTGAATCGAATGAAAGGTTCATTAAGCCACCTTTCCAAAATCGACGAACGACCCAAGAAAGGATATCTAATTTATTAGTTTTTATATTTGAAGATAAATTTTATATATGTTCACCATTATTTCTGATGTGAGAATTTTCGCATGCTACCTAATGTTTCGAGGTTGCCATGAACCTAAACACATCCTGAATGCAAGAAGCGGTTTTCTCTTCTCAAACCCACTTCTATAGTCGCTTCTATCCCACTCTTATAGTTGAAAATCCTATTAACGAAAAAGATCCTAAAGAAATCAATTATTTTTAAGGAACTACCATCACACTTTCAGATGGAACATGTTTCACCGAGTTTTAATACCAATAAGAGATAGATGTAAGCATATTCCTTAACACGACAAAAACGACTTTCCATATTATTCGATATGTGTACGTGTAGTATAAATCAGATTATCCTAAAGTGTTCTGATATCTTGAGTTATATTGAATGGATGAGTTCATTGTATGGATTGTATTGTATATTTAAAATAAATTGTATGGAATTTCTCTTTCCTTCTCAGAAATGCCATTCTCCTGCTTAACTCAAACTATTGAATCCTAAAAATTTATCAGATGTATGGGAATTAGTGTAAAAGTTTAGAAATAATATCTATTTCTGCTGATAGAGAACCGTTTTAAGTCATTTTCGTCCACTCTTTAATTAAAGCATGATGCAAAACCCGAACTCCTCGACTCATTCAAGACCTTTTATATCCCGCTCTAAAGCCCTTCTTGGACCCGAACGACACAATATCGGCGAAGTAAGTGCTGCCCCTTCAAATGCAGCATTCGACTCGAGACACATCACGAGTTGTTCTCTCCGCATTATAATTCCGGTCGAAAGTGCCTCCGATTCCGTCGACAGAGATAACAATGCATTAGCGCCGAAGATTGCATCCAAGCACGCGATAATCTCCGCGCGCAACTCACATAGAGGCGTTATATTGAGAGAGGGCGTCAGAAGGGGAACACAACATGGAAATAAGAGATCCCTTGTGGGGAAAGTCCGATAAACGAATGGATTTGTAGGAAAAAATTATTTCTCTCTCTAGTGTATCTGTCTACGTGTCTCTTTCTTTCTATTTCAGCCTCTTCTTCTCTCTCTCAGCCTCTTCTTCTCTCTCTTTCCCTCTCTCGGCCTTTATCTTTCTTTCTCTGTCTGTGTCTCTCTGGGTAGGTTTAGACTTTTACAACACTGGATTTTATAGAGTTATAGCTCGACTGTGGGGAAAAGGGTATACATAAGGGTCTCTGTGTTTCTTTCTCAACCTCTTCTTTCTCTTTCTTTCCCTCTCAGCCTCTTCTTATCTCTCTTTCTCTCTCTCTCGGCCTCTTTTTCTCTCTCTGTCTTTATATTTCTTTCTCTGTCTGTGTTTCTCTGGGTAGGTTTAGACTTTTACAACACTCGATTTTATGGCGCTAAAGCTCGACTGTAGGGAAAAGGGTATACATATCACAAACAAAGGAAAATATGAAGAGCTATTAGGATGGAGAGCTTGGGAGGTTTCCCCACAATCCCGTGTGAGAAGGGCTTTTCTTTGACCCATCCATGTCCCCGGGTGAGCTTTTGGGCCATAAAACCAAAGTCTAAACCAACCCTTTCTCTCTTTGTATCTCTCTCTCTCTCTCCTTCTGCCTTAATCTATCTGTATCTCTCCATCTCTTTCATTCTACTATATATCGTTCTCTCTAAACAGATAAAAAAACGACCATTTTCTACATGAGATAATACATTGACGAATTGATCAGTGAAAAAAATAAATTTGTTTTATTTGCGAAAATTGTAAAACACCGTGGTTTTGGATGAAACGACTTCAAACCGTGATTTCATATTGTCAAGGGGAAAATATCCGTGGAAATTACTAATGTTATGCAACATTAACCCTCCAAATTTGAATGGTTTAAATCAATATTTACGGATGAAAAGCATTGCTTGCATGATTGGGAGAAAAATGCAGTATTAGAGGAGGCTTGCTGGTTTCCTTAATGGCTTTGGTTAAGCGAGGCATGTTTGAAAATTTCAACCGGCGAAGAAACAATTTTGTCTCTGGATGTGGCAACCAACCGTCTGAGTGGTGAGGAGATAGTCGTTTAAAGGCACAGCATGACATAAATCAATTTTTAGTAATTTTTTTAAACATTTACTTATATATTTATTAATCACATAAAAATGACGAAAGTTACGTAAGTGTTTTGAGTTATGCATAAATTTGTATTCAAAATTTGATACCGGATAACCTGAAATAAACCTTTAAAGGAAAAATGCCTTATAGAACCGCTGCTATCGACAGTTTATTGCAATCGTTTCGTCCATAAATGCAAGTTAACAGAGTTTTTCTTCTTTCCTGAGAAGTTGGGAAAATTGAATTTGTTTTCAGGCAACGCGATATCTGGCCACTCTCTCTATTCAACGTCCAAAGCTCCCCCTCTGTGCCTAATGGCTCAGTGGTTCAACCCAAAAGGGAACATTACACGGAGGCCATAATTAAAAGGCATCCGTATACATAATCCTTCTGGAGCTGGGTTAAGACTCCCACAAGGATCACTCGTTTGCTCCTAATTGACGCAATTATTGCCGGCTATCCCTGGTGTGATTTCTTCCCTAAGCGAGCCATTTTTCACAGAGCCTAATTAAAATTTCCCCCAGAAGCGAGAGAATCAGGTGAAAGCGAGTTTTGCGTTTTAATTCGGGTTTTGAGTTGGACAATCGTGCGCCTTTTATAAAGGGATGATTATGGCGATGGCTGAAAAGGTAAGGTTTGGACTTCGTGTTGGGTTAAAAGAGGAACGTTGTTTTGATTATGTTCACAAATATTTTTCTTCAAAGTATATTTGCAGATGAATTCTCGAAGAATTTATCAGAAAATAGCTTTGGTATAGCAATGTAAATATGTAGGGAAGTATCAGTTAGGTTATGTACATATTTTATGTGTTTGTTAGACACCCGAAACAGCTTGGCGATTTTTAAAGAGACAAATAACGGAATTAAGCTACCACATTTTTAAACATTTTTTTCAACTGGTTTGAAACAGATGAATGTTTTTTCTGAGACAGTTTTAAATGTAAATTTGTGCCATAAAAATTGATTTTTAAAAATATCATAAAAATGTTATGAAATACCAATATATCATCTTTTTGGAATGCAGGACGGATTTCTTTTTCCAAAACCAATAGTTTGAACTGTTTCCAATATTGCTCTTACAAACACAAAACTCCTGTTTTAGCTTCCCGATAAGTAAATAAAAATGCAAATTCCCCTCCTACACACGCATCTGATACTTCCGCTGACAATTCGAAATCGAATAAAAGCAGCGGTTTCGAAGAAGCTCCTCACCGGCAAAAGAGATTGATAAACCCGCAAAAAATAAGGACGGAGCCTCCTCAACATATCCACTTCAAGCTCAGGTGATCCCAGAAATAAATATCAAAAGGGGCTGCCGGAAAAATGAAGAAGCTAGATTTTTTTTCTCTTCTTTTCGAAATGGCGAATATAAGGCAGTGCAGGGAAGACCGCAAAAAGGGATGATTGATGGGCGCGCTTCCCAACTATCGATCATCGGCTGCGAAATAAATAAATGAAACGGGAGAAGAAGTGGGAAAATACAGGTTTCGATTCTCCCATCTCTCCAGCTTTGTCACAGAGGAGGCGACGATAGAGAGGCCGTCGAGCATCTCGTGCCCTTTGGAGCTCCTGTTACTCCTTCCTCCTTAGAATAGGAGCATCAAGAGCAAACGAATACCCAATTTTTTCCCACAATCTCCGTTGCCATGGTTTCGGGAAACCTTAATTGTATGTGGTATTGTACTGTTAAGCCACGGCTTACTAGATACTACTTATACAGGCTAGCCGAGTACGGAAATCATTGCAAATCCAGATGGCAATACTGGACCAACTAGCGAAGCATATCCACAGTGTTGAAGGCGGTGGGTGATATAGGTAGGTCTTGTAGCGCTCCAAGCGGGAAAAGTTGTCAAATGGTTTTCATTGTTTAAAACTCGGCTAGCCTGTATAAGTATCTAGTAAGCCGTGGTTAAGCCAATGAATTTATGTGAGAAACACAATATTTTAAAAGACAAAATTTATCCGTCAATGTATTATACTTGATTTTTACTTCAGTCTCTCCATATTCATTTAGGGAAACCGTTGTAAAGGCGTATCTCAAAGTTAAAAGTACGATTTTAGATTTAATAGAAGATATTAGATTTAATAGATTTAGATAGAAAAGTAGATTTTTTCACAAATGTTGTTACAACTAGTATAACTACTATCATAGTAGTAAGCCGTGGTATAAAAAATGATCGAGAAGAGTGGTTCACGTAGTTTTTCCCTCTTCAACCTTCAGAAGATGTAAAAATGTTGGTGAGGGATGGTAAAATTTCGCATATAGTTAAAGTCTCATTGATTTTGCTTGGGGTGAACTCGCAGCAGGCAAAAATATCTTCGACTTTAACATTAAATAACTCTATAGAACGAATAACCCCATCAATTAGCTTTTGGAACGAAAATTATCCTCATACATTTTCCTACAAATGTTTAAAATTTTATAACTTTCCGTTGAATATTTTTTGTGTGGGGAGAGTTAAAAGTGTTAAAAAATGAAATTTTCAAAATCAGCGGCGGTGACGGAGGCAGCGCGGTCACTGTTACTTTTTTAGTACAGAGAGAAATACAAAGTATCATTAAAAGGGTTTCCTTACAAATCCGATGTTTTTTAATCATTGCAAACAAATGAAAAGCAATTTGGTTTTGGATATTTTTTCACATAATTTTCGTTGTTTTCTATCAAATAGAAGATTGTCCATTCTTTTTTTATAACTTTTGTACTCTAAATTCCATTGGTTTTATGGACATTGCCCTTTTGGCACGCAGAGATGAAGGTTTTGTTCTCTCTGGCTCTATATCAACTCTACGGATTTCGGGCTCTTCCTCCAAAGGAAGATCAATTACAACACTTTTGAAGAAAGTTTCAGATTCTTGTTTGTTCCAAGCTTTCTCTTAGGAACAGGGTTTCCGGTGTTTTATCTTTATTATTATTATCATCATCATCTGGAGAGTTTGGTTGTTCTACACTCTATACCACTTGGATGGCAAATGGAGAAATCGTGAGAGTACAAAAACTGATCTTTCTCTAATTTATTGGTCTGGGGAATAGCTGGGAAAGGAATTGAAGAAGGGTTCTTAACTCTAAAGTCTTAGTGGTTTTTAAACACTTTTTCGAGGTTGTACATTTTGCACCTATATTTCAATTTCAAATTATTTATCATAAAATATAAATCATATATTTATTTTTATTCAATTCTTTACCCCATGGACGAGCAGTTGCTCCTTTAGGATGAACTGTATGATCAATGTGTGTGTTTATTTTTTTCCCTGTCATATATTTTTATATATATAAATATGTATGTATTTTTTCTTTCTTGTTTTTTCTAATAAATTTGATTGATTTCCCCTCTTATCATAACACCCTCTCATTAGAGTTTAGATTCAATTGCCGAAACAAATTTTATATACATATAGAACGCTCTTCATTTAACTTAGAAACACGACAAAACAACATTTTTTTGAATATCTTAAAAAATGTAAGGGTTATTTAATCCAACCCTCCCCCATTTGCAGTTGCGACGATGTTCTTATGCGAAATAGGCAATGATAATTTACTAGTATGCTTCAAAAATTTCCGACTTAGAAATGAGAAACGGATGCGTCTGGATCGTTGCAAACTCACAAAGGAGAACATTCCACGGTAGGGTGGAATCGGCAGGGTGTGACATAATAATGTTCCGCCACAAATTCTCCAATCGCTCTCTGAAGTGAATCGGCCGCTTGTATAAGGTGGATGGATCTCCTCCACCCTCATTCTACTCTCAGCGTGGGCCATCATGTCCATTGTCAGAGAACTCGCGTGCTTCTGTGTTGTTCTCTCTGTGGGGCTGTGCCTCCCCAAGAAGGCCTTGGTGGTGCCCCAGAAGATCCTGGACCTCATCGAGTTCTCGTCTCCGTCCTCAGAGGGCGCCGAAGAGGTGCAACCCTACGAGTTCGGGTACGCGTTCGGCGACGGCTCCTCCCAGCAGCACCACAGCCAGGCGATGGGGCAGGATGGAGTGGTGAAGGGCAGCTACGGCTACGTCGACCCCCTCGGGGTGTACAGGAGCGTGGAGTACGTCGCGGACGCAGGGGGGTACAGGGCCGTCGTGCGGCCGGACGGACGGTACATCGCGCCTCCTGCCGACCAGAAAGAGAGAGTTGCTGAGAACGAGCTGAGCTGGAAATCATCCGGTTTGTTTTGAGATTGTAACGAAATATCTACAGAGTACTTTTGTACTCAGTACCTTTTTAATTACCATACTGGCTTTATCTTGTTCAAATAACTTGCAAACAATAAAGGTGCCCAGTTCCGTTTGTTCATGTTATCTTAATAAAGCTCTGTTAAGAAGAAACTCTCCATAAAAACAAAAACGTATTTATCGAATTTCGCCGGCTTACTGGAGAAAGGCACTGAGTCACTGTTAGAGAATATATTCAGTAAAACAATGCCAACGAAAGAGCTAACGAAGAGCTTTCAAAAATCTTGCTAAGCTGAAAAGTGGGGATGGAGAAACTGGATAGACTGGCAAAAGAAAGTGATCGGCTATCGCCAAATCTGGCGTTACCTCGCACAGAGTAGTTGAGTCAAAAGTCCTGCTTTTCTCTTGTAATCATACGAATTTATGTATTACATTCTATTTATCAGTCAAGCACTAATTCATCATGATGTTTGAATTATCCCCAAATTTAACTTTACATTTTAACTAGGCATTAAAACGAGCTAAAGAAATATACTTAAACTACTCATATGAAAGAACAACATATGTATTTTTATTTTTAATCAAATAATTTCTTTCCATATTCCTTCAAAAATTATTAGCACTACTTAAAAGCATTACCTACTTCTAATTCATCCTTTAATAAAATTTTATAAAATGGCCTTATTTCTCACGATATATCCATCACCGACCTTTAAAGTTGAGCAAAATATATTTTCGTGTTTTTCTCTTGAATTTATTTTATCTATTATACAATGTTTTCCCGACTCAAGTCAGTTTCCATGTGAAAAAGGCGTGTTCATTTGAGTCAGCTGGTGCCATTTCTTCTCAATCCATCTTACTTGCCTGATGGATTGCTTGCGGATATGACAGGCTTTGTCAGCACTCTGCAACTGAAAAGTTTATTAGTTGCTGTATTTAAAAGGTTTTAAAAGTGAACCATTGAAAGTGTGAAAATTAATGTTCCCATTTAAAATATTTTAGTTCTACATATATAAAACTCAAATTTAAAAAAAAAATACTCAGTTCACTTTTATAGTAAAAGTTGTGAATGAAAATTTAAATATTTTTTAACAATTTCTTTCATAAGATCAAAAAAACTAAGTGCCTATTATATAACAGTGTGGTCAAGTTAAGTCATAACAGCTCTAAGAGGATTCAGGGTTTACCCCTGAATTTTGTTTGAAAATTCGACCGATAAAAACGATTTACCTTACCTTCTATTTAGTATGATTAGACATTAGATTTTGTGGCCGAGTGTCATGGAAAATCTCTTCGAGGGCCGCGGGTTGGACCACACTGATACAAGACGCACAAAAATTACAAAGTTTTCAAAGTGGTAAATTTGCTAAGTTATTATTGAAGGTGTGTAACGTTTTTTTAAACATGGTAGAATTAGAATATGAATTTTAATTTATTAAACAATTAATAAAAACGTACTATATAAGACGGTATTAAATTTTAAATACTTTTGATTGATTTTTATATGAAATATATTGAGGAAAATTGAAACCTTAGTACCTTATCAATCACTAATTAACAACTCACTTATATTATGAAAATGAAAAAATATGCAGTCTGCAACCTTGCTGAAAAATAGGTCGGCAACCAAATTGATCGTCTGTGGTAAAAAATACGCTTTTAAAACTAATGCATCGGGCTTGATGGTTTAAAAAAAACAAATCCCAACATCATTACCTCCTAATACATCCTCTAAGATCAGAAGTGAGCCATCACATCCAATTACCTCTCCTCATTTCGCAAATAATTCGCATATTTTGCCGAAAAGAGCAAAAACAGAGTCATCAATTAATCAATCGAGAAAACGGAGCAAAAATTTCTCCTCATATGATGATAAAAAGGACCACATACGCGAACTTCCTTATCTGGTCTCCGTACTAGCAAAAGACATTCCTTTTAAGGAATGGCACCCCCTCCCACAAAAAAATCCCTCTAAATCAGTCTCGGTATCGGAAATCTATTCCAAAGTACGTCATTTCCTTTTGTTCTCGAATTTTAAGGCGAGAAGAAACGACAGCACTTCAAGAAGACATCAAATATTCAGGCGCGCCATTTTTATTATACTTTTGACGCTCTCCTCTCCTACTATTTCTTTTTATTATTCAATATCTTTGGATGCGCAGGATACAAATAACGCGTCGTCTGAAGAATGGAGGAATCGATGGCGCGGTTTCCTCTTACGCGATTGTTTGGGCAGAGGCTGCTCTCTCTCTCGACGTTCGACGAAAGCGCCGTAAGTGCCAAGGGAGAAATTCTAGTTCGATTCTTAGAAGATGAAAACTCCTCTCAAAATAATATATAAGGGGATTATAATTAAAGTTGCGCTTTTAAAAAAAACTACTGCGCAGAATGACTTGATATTTTATTAAAGTATTCCTGATTCTGAAAAAGAAAATAGTTTTAAAATTGTACGATAGATGGCACTGTACTCATTATGACCTTTTCAGACCAAGCTAAACAGTTAGGGTTTTCAATGGAACTGATAAAATACCAGGTCATTCTGACCAGTAGCTCTTTCTTTATGACTTTTTGATAGCGTGATATAATCAACCTGTTTTTTTCTGAACAAAACATGTCCAAAAGTGAATGATGAAAGGTTGTATCCAAACCCAGATCTGTATGAATATGGGAACACTGATGGTTTACTTGTTACCAACATAAATTTTCAGTTGATAAATTAGGTTCGCAGAATGTGATATGACTAATATAAATAATGAAAAACTTAACAGTTAGGAGTATTTGTTTACATTAAATACCAATCGCATAACCTCAAAAACCCGTACTTTAACTAGCAAGACAAAAAAAATATGAAGCGTTACTGAAGTTGTTTTTCTTTGCATTAAAACTCTTCGTGCTGCAAATATAGTTTTACAGAAAATATTTTCCATCTTATTTATTCATTACGTTTCAATTTGCAAAATATCAACAACCTACAAGGGTCAAAGTGTCTTACTTTTGAAAATTACATAAAATACAATTTAAAATTTATAAACAAACTATGTTTCCCCTGACTTTCTCGAGTTATTTTTTATGATGTAAGTTGTAATGTCAAATAACATAAAAATTTAATACTATTGTACTTAAGTTCTGAAAAATATATAAAGGTTTTAGTAAAATAAATTCAGAATTAATTCTTGTATTATTTATTTTAAGATAATGAAAAATTTAAGTTTTTCTCTAAAATAAAACTGCAAACCTAATTTTACAAAACAAAATTATTATTCTGGTGATGCAATCAGTGACAAGATTTAAAAGAAAAAAATTAACAATAAATCAGTAACCTATAATTGAAAATTTCTAGTATACTACTTTCTTCTCAAATTTAAATACCTCAAATAAAAACAATCGATGTTGAAGGAGCAGGTTCGAAATTAGGGATCGAAAGTAATGAAGAAACGATGGAATAAAAATGTACTTAATTACAAAAAATATCGCTCAACACTGTATTCTGTCTCTTTGATAATAGCTAGTGATAAAACTTCTATTATTCAATGCATACTAATTTTTGTGTCATTAGCATAGATATGAAGTCATTAACACACAAATTAAAGATAATCGATTTTATGGAACTACATAAATTTGCCTCTTTAGAATTGATAAGAAAAAGGTGATTACTGCAAATTAATAATAATATATTATAAAGTAGCAATGTATTGTAAAGTACCATGTTGAAGCTGAATATCTAAGTTTTAATTGTTTTTCAAATCGTCTTAGTCTAAGGCTTATATTTAGATTTTCAGGAGAAAATAGTTTTTTAGTCTAGTCAGAAAACAATAACCCGAAAAATCATTGACTTTTCACATTTGAAAAACTTTGTTATTAACAACATTTATATTTTAAAAAATAGTAGTTTTACTTCTTGCACTTTACATTAATCAGATTTAAATATTTAAAATATATTTTTAATAATTGTATTTAAATAACTTGATGTACGACCAAAACTAATAAATGTGGGCGGGATTTTCGGGTAAAAAAATCTACCTGAATCTTTTGTAATTGATATTTATCTATAATAGTTTAAAACCTCTCTATTTGCTTGAAGTGTTTTCGAATTTCTTATTTTAAACGCACATAAACACAAAACATTTTACTTATGAGAAACAAGTTGCAAGGGTTAAGGATTTTTTTAAGTGCACTACTAACTACAAGTTTTATTTTCTGGATAAACCATTGGGATTTATTACAGTATGGGGTCAAATAGAGAGGTAAAAAAGGAAATTCAAATAACATAGGAGGTTATTTTAGAATAACGTTGACCAATTATAGTTCATTAAAATCGAAAACAGATTTTCTTCAATTGGGTCCAAGGAATTTAACAGTAAGTTCGTAGGTTCTAACTGAGCATGAAAATGTTACGTTGAATAAATGTTTTGTACTAAAAGAATTACAGTTGTCGCTATAATATCAATCAAAGAACATACACGTGTTCCTATTGCAACAAGACTAGAACTACCTCTCGTCTAAAACCTTCAACAAACCTCCGAGCAAAGTTTTAGAAAAGAATACGACTTATATACATCATTCCAAACCATTATTTAGTTGTTTTATGGGCATTAATCTTCTACCACATTGTTAAGGGGGAGAAAGACGGAGCAGCCAGCCTGCGTTCAACTCCACTCCACTCGTGCACGCGATGGAAGGAAAATTTGAACTTGGTGTTTGGCAACGGCCCAAGAGGAGTTTTTTTTCTGGGTCGTTGTCGTTTTTGGAGGTAATAGTCCTCTCCTGATGGAGGTAAGCAAATGGCAGATAACGGAGGCCTTTGTTGTGTCGTGTTTGCGTTCCGAGTTTAATGTTCAGCGATTTATTTTGAGTCTCTTTGGGAACCTGAGTGCGTTCGAAAATATTTCCATGAAGGAGTTCCAAGCCTAAAAGAAAGACAGGCCCGTATTTAAGGTTTTCGTTGCCCTATACCACCCTTGATTAAACTTTTCCTTCAGAAAAACTTTGAATCTTTTTTTACTTTAATTCTTATTAGATGTCAATGTTTTTAATTTAAGCCCGAAAGTATTACTTTTTCTACTTCACACCCATATCACTATTATCCTATTGGCTTTCATCTGAGCATCGGTAACACAGTGTGAAAAACACCCTTCAGGGGTGCCTATCATTGATCCTCGTTAAAACACTGTTAAATGCTCATATGACATCCGTTAAGGTATAATGACAAGATAATCAGCGGCAGACAACCTTCTTACAACTTCTTAACAACCCGTTACAGCCCCCTATATATACAATTAAATTAATGATTGAAAAGGCGCTGCTCATCTCACGCATGTGCTATAACTCTGAATTTTTAATCATTTGAATAGCAATCCATAATGAATGAATGTACCCTGAAAATTTCAAGTTGATCGGACAATTCCTTCTTGGTGTTGCATTTTTTATGAACAGGAGTATATATAATAAAAAATGTTTTCAAGTTGAAAAAAATTTGATAGACATATTACCTTTATCAACCTTAGAAATTTCAGATGAAAAAATATCAAAAACTACTTTAATTGACAATTAAATTACATTTCTGCTTAGTTCACAACACAAAAAGGGAAAAGAAGAAAGACGGAAGAATAAAATTAAAAACTATATTGTGAAACTGAGTCTTAAGGTAAGTGAATATCAATGGAGTTAAACATTCAGTTGAAAAAAAAAGGAAAAATAGTTTTAAATTATAATTTAAATTTTATTTTGGCTTAGTTTACAGCACAAAGAATAAGACAAATTAACTTAAATATCAAATTTTATAAAAAGTACAATGAATGGAAATTTATTTCTCCAAATTCAAAGGATGTAATTATCTTTTCCCTCTTAACACTCATGTGTAGAGCGAAGCTTGTAGATTTTTTTTTTGCGCACAAAAAGTCAATTTGCCATTTTTAGACTTAATTTCCTTTTTTAAACTGGCTGTTCAACTCATCCTTAGCATTAAACAAATTATATCTAGATATTTCAGTTACAAAAACAAAACCATGCCACCTAGAAGTGTGGTATTCCCCTTGATTTATTTGATTGCCGAGTAAAATTAGATACCTAAATCGATCAGTTTATCTCAAGGTTTCCTAAACTTTTAGCATAGACCTCTCTTTACATATTTCACCACTAATTCTACGCCCAATACTATCAAATTACCCCTTCTTTACAAAAATATCATAAAAAGTCAAAGATTTTCATCGTGTAAAACAAATCGGTACATAGTTTGAAGGTCGATTAGACCCCCTTTTCAAAGCAAAAAAGACTTTAATTTCTTCTTGTGCCTCCTTTGAAATGATTTTGGGTAGAATCAAATTTCAGCATTTCATACACAAAAAAACGTTGGAATAAAATTATTTTATTTAATCTTAATTTTCTTCCATCAACCCCTTGGAACTTCATCGAACCCAACCCATTTACCACCGCTGTATACAGACGTCTTCGGGAATGCCTGGTTTCCCCTCACCGACCCTCACCTCTCAAACATCATCTATTTTCAGAAACACAAATTCTCGATCAATCTTGCTACTTTTTCACGCTTTCTTGTTTTTTACAAGAAGAAACACTCCTCCTTTCTTTCGCAAGACCAAGGGGGGAAAACAGCAGAAACATTCTAAAACAACCAACCCTTCCCCGAAAGAAAAAAAAGAGCTCAACTCAATTAGTCATTAACAAGCCATAATGAAAATCTCCTGGAGCTCGATCCATCACGAGGCACCTGGCCATGATGAGCCTCCATTGGAATGGGAATATCCGGAGGATTTTTTCCCGGGGAGTTCATCGCTCGTGAGAGAGGGGTCGAGGGCTGAGTGATGACATGACGGAGGAGGTTCTTTTTTCCCAGATAAGGATGTGCTCTCTATTGGATGAGGGTTTTTTGGGAGGAGGGGGCGAGAGTGCAATGTTTGTGTGGTCGTGCGTGTTGATCTGTAGTGATGTGATCAGACTTTAGGGGATGAGGGGGAGAGACGAATCAAGGTTTACTACACGTTAAACCGATCGGTATTTGTTTGATCAATTAAAAATATCACCTGAAATAAACTTTCATGGCCCACTAAAGGTGCACGGTGTTTCTTATATCACGATATTGTTTATTATCTTTGTAAATACCGTCCTATTAGTTATAATAGTTAAAGAAATACGTTTATACAAAATAAAACGATTAAAAATAATTTTTGAGTGAAAACTACGCATAGATCGTCTATTATTAAGTCTATTGGCGGATTTTTGTTTCATTTTCAGAAAAACTGGACCACTTCCGTTATGATATGTATCCTACTATTTATTTGCTTTATTTGTTCGAGTTGTATGTTGTTTTTAGTAACTGATTGGGTGATATTTAGTTAAAATACCAATGATGGTATTTGATAGTCAAATAGCCAATGATAGTCAAAATACCAATGATGAATATTTAGTTACTTAAAATTTAAAAGTCTAAAAAAAGCTTTTTAGTCACTTTTGTACAACTTCTTTCTACTTGTATTCCTTATTCATTGTTGTATTATTGTGTGTTTTGTTGTTTATGTATTTGATTTTGTATTTATTGTATTACCTTACATATTTATTTGTTCACCTGTATGAATCAACTGTTCCCAGGTGACATTTATATTTTATTTCAAGTTCTTGGGCTGTACTTTTATTTGTGTAAATAAATTGTGTAAAATTAACAGTTATGAACTGGCAGCTTGGTTGGTTGTGGAAAGCCGTAAAAATTACGAAGTAAATCCGTAAAAACAACGGCGTTTTACCATTTTAATCCACGTTTTTTGCTTTAAAAGGTAAAACATCGTTGTTTTTACGGATTTACTTCGTAATTTTTACGGCTTTCCACAACCAACCAAGCTGCCAGTTCATAACTGTTAATTTTACGGGAATTTTTTACAGTGTACAAACCTGGATTAACCGTCCCTTTTAGTATCATTTCTCGACTAAAATCGATGATCAGACGGATTGTCGGGATCCAAGGTTGGAAAATCTAGGTTTTACTATATTTTTTAGCAAATCGCATAATAGAATACGTAATATTCGACACACGCGTAACGAACGGTTTTCTAGTAGGTTCAGCTACTCAAAGTCCCTCCGACCCACCATGGGAACTGGATGCGATCATTAGATTAACACAACCTCAGAGAGCCCTGACTCCATTAGAAGTCCTAAAGGCGGACCGCCATCCCCCGAGTGACGCGGCTCTCATTACCTGCCCCATGGAAGCGAAGATGAGCGTTAATTGGGAAAGGATAATGCGTTGCCGGATTCCGGGAGAAACCGCAGGAAGCGTCCCGGGATCTGTTTTCCGGATTTCACTCAACCCGATGCATTCTCGGTTGGTGGAGTCGGATGAATATTCATTAGGAGGATACGAAGGGCGAAATCAACAATATGGCGCTTAAGATTTCCCGTAAGACAGATCGGTTTTTGTCATTCTTTTCGTAATTTGTGTGGGAAAGAAGGGAAATTTCAACATGAAAAATATACAGATTGGTTAATGAAAACTTCAGAGATATCGCGAGCACCTTCGCTCCCAACATATTGATATGAATTACCAGGAACCGCTATTTGAAGGTACGTGCTCGAGGTTGTGATCTTTTAAAGAAATAGACCTGTCACAGTTACGGTTAGAGTGAAAAATGTTTGATATTTTTGACTAGCAGCACTCATTTTTTTCTTTCTTAAACTGATTAGTATACATCGAAAAACAGTGAATAGTGTTGGAATGGTAGATTTAAGATGGAAATTTCCTTCGAAAAGGTTTTGAGGAAATGGGGGGGGGGTAGGAGCACCTAGGTTTTGCAACCTTCTATCTCCATGAAGATTACTACTTTATATATGTAAATCAATATTAATATTAACAATAACAACAGTAATAATTAAAGAGGTTACAGCCTCCCACAGAGTACAGCAAAGTTACAACAATGAATGGTTCACAACAAATGATTTCACAACACTTACAATGACCACAAAAAATGAATTTTTTTTCCACAACAACAATAAGATTATGTTCCGTACACAGTCCTGTGGCCTTTCGGCTATTGTCACTCCGGACCGTGAACGAGGCGAACCTAAAAGGTTTTGAGAAGACCATCGTTATGAGCCAAAAACAACAAATGATAGGAGTAAAAAAGTGTTTTTTAGTTTTTAACGTCCCGCGATTGTGAGGTTATTATTCCCACTAGGAGTAGTTGCCACGACCTGCAGTAGATGGCGCTGCTCTGGGATGAAGCGAGTAAATGTGTTATGAATTGTATTATGAATCTGTTTGTGCTTATGAGCAACTGTAACTTCAACTATAATGATGTAATCACGTTTTGCCGGCAACATTCGGCTTGAATAAAATGGAAAATGTTACACTCAAATTTTGTCTTATGATTTTTGTGTATGAAGTAGAATTATTTTAACGAGGCAGAAAAAGATCATCAGTATTTATGTGAGGGCTATTATGAAAGCTGTATTGCCCCACATAAAATGGAGGCACCGACTAAATGATCATCTGTTTGAGTGATCGTGCGAACTCTTCCTGCCGCTTTGTGAGCTGCTTGCTGTTGTGGAGTGAAAGCTGATGATGGCTAGTTAAGTCAGATTTCTGTCATTTTTTGTTCTGCCTGGGGATCGGTTGGATCTCGTGTGCGATAGAATTAGTGGACTTGGATGCTGTTCAAGATTTGTGCCATTTTGTTCTGCCTGGGGATCGGTTGGATCTCGTGTGCCATTTTGTTCTGTCTGGGGATCAGTTGGATCTCGTGTGCTATATAGAATTGGTTGGACTTGAACAAGATTTGCGATTTTTTATTCTGCTACCGGATCGGTGGGATCCCTGAAGTTTTTTTCTTTTTGTGCTTACGATGTCAGTGCCGGAGTCCACCCAGTTAAACAGGAAGCTGGGCTACGTGAAGGGCCAGATCACCCAAATGGTCTCCTGGTTGAAAGAATCAGGGGATAGTGCATTAGGTGTAGAGTTTGAAGCCAAACTTACGGCTATAAAATCACTAAAGAGCAAAGTAGAAGAATTTTATAATTTAGCTTCTACAGCTCTCGATGACGCAACCTTTGATGTGTTTGCTCAAAGTGTGTTTGAAACCACTGGTGAGCTAGATATACTGGAAGCAAAACTGCTTCACAAAGTAGGGGAAGTGAATTCCCAGGTATCTCCAGTTGGGAGAAGTAATAATGTAAGTGTAAAATTGCCAGACATACCCTTGCCTAAATTTTCTGGTAGCTATAGTGATTGGTTTTATTTTAAGTCTCAGTTTGTTATGCTAATACAAGAGAATAATCAGTTGTCTGATGCTCAAAAGCTGTTCTACTTAAAGTCTGCTTTGAGCGGCACAGCCAAGACCATTCAGACAGCTGATGATTCATATGCTTCGCTGTTTAAGGCTCTCGAAGAAAGATTTCAAAATCCTAAATTAATAGTTAATGAACACATTTCGGAAATATTGAATTATCCAAAAGTTAGGCGGGAGTCTGCTAAAGATTTGAGAGCGTTAATTGACTCAGTATTAAATAAATTAAGAGCCTTTAAACAGCTTGACTTGGAGCCTCATGAGTTTGGTGGTATATTGTTAATTAATATTATTTTGCCAAAATTGGATGATGCCACCAGAAAGGAATATGAAATGTCATTAACTACTAATCAAGTACCACAACTCAAGGGGTTCCTTGATTTTTTACAAAAAAGGAGTCAAATTTTGGAAAATTTATCTAATGCGTTGGGTCAAGAAAATGATGCAAATGTATATCAGACTAAGGGGAAACAAGGGGAACATAAATCTAAATTCAAACCTAATGAGTCGGGATCAAGCAGATACAAGGGGATGGAAAAATGCCCAAAATGCTTTCACGGTCACAAGCTGCATACTTGTTTCAAATTTAAAGCTATGCGGTTAGGTGACCGGAAAGATTTTGTGAATAGGAACAATCTCTGTTACCTGTGCTTGGAACCGCATTTCTTAAAGGATTGCGGGTCCAATTTCAGGTGCAGTGTTTGTTCCGGGAAACATAATTTCCTATTGCATGAATACAGTCAAGCTAGTTCTTTTTTAAGTAGTAGTACAGCCAGAGATGGCCAAAGCCCCTCGTCTGGTGCTTTGGAGCCTGAAAAAAAGGAGGAGGTGGTAAATCTATCATCTTCTTTCCGCGAAAGGGGGACTTGCTTATTGCCAACAGCCTCAGTTTTCGGCATTTCTCCATCGGGGGAAAAATTTGAATTAATCGTACTTCTTGACAGTGGGTCAATGTTTACGTTTATTTCGGAAAGAGCTGTGGGGAAGTTAAAATTGAAACGAAATAACGATAGGATTGTGGTAAATGGCATTGGCAATGTCCCAGCAACTGAGACCAGGGGGTCTGTTACTCTGGTGTTGGAGTCTAAACAGACTAATATAAATTTGGAAATTGAGGCGTTGGTGTTAAGTAAGTTAACTTCGATGCTACCTCTTAAGCCAGTTGAGTTTGAACATGTAGACTACATCAACGCAATTCCGTTAGCAGACCCAAAATTTGGCCAACCTAAAGAAATAGATATAATTCTGGGTAGCGATTATTTCCTTTCTGTTTTGCAACAAGGGCAAATAAAAGGATTGGCAAACCAGCCTACTGCGCAAAATACGATATTTGGTTGGGTGCTGGCTGGTAAAATGAACCATGAGGAAAATGACTTGCCTATCTGTTCAAACTTGGCTGGCATGCATGAGGCCTCAGAACCCTTTAATGTAGATTTAACTCTGCAAAAATTTTGGAAAAGTGAAGAACTTCCAAATAAGGTGTTTAACTTGTCCCAAGAGGAAAGTTTTTGTGAAGAGCATTTTAAAAAGAATTTAAGGGTTAATGATGAGGGTCGGTTTGTGGTTAAATTGCCTGTTTTTAAAGAGGGTCAATTAGGGAACTGCAAACCAGCGGCAATATCAAGGTTAAAAGCAATGGAAAACAAGTTTACAAAAAATTTAGAGTTTGCCACTAGCTATAAACAATTTTTAAGAGAATACGAAATACTTGGGCACATGCAACAAGTGACCGAAAAGCTAAATGATCATAATTTGTGTTACCTACCCCATCATGCCGTCACTAGATTAGATAGTGCTACCACCAAATTAAGAGTGGTATTTGACGGGTCATGTCAGGGTATCAATGGAGTGTCTTTGAACTCTGTTTTAGGGGTTGGTCCCACAATCCAGCCAGACATCTTCTCAATTTTAATACGGTTTCGAATGCAAACAGTAGCTTTTGCTGCTGACATTCAGCAGATGTATAGACAGATACTTGTGGATGCAGAAGATCAAAATTTACAACGCATAGTTTGGCGAGACTCGGACAAAGACAGACTTAAGGAATACAAACTTTGTACTGTCACGTATGGTACAGCATCTGCTCCTTTTTTGGCTACTAGGTGTTTACACCAAATTGGCTTGGATTGTGAGACCAATGAACCTGAAGTTTCTTGCATGATAAAAAATTCATTTTACATGGATGATTTGATGGCTGGATCATGTGATGTACATACCGCAATAAGAAATGCCAAGGTGTTGATAGATCTTATGGAGACTCGAGGTTTCCATTTGCGAAAATGGCGGTCAAATTCAAGTGAGTTTTTAGAACAAATTGCTGGAAGTACTACTGTTTCAGACAGTTTGGATATCCTTCCTGATGAATGTTCCAAAGCTTTAGGATTATTATGGAACTCCACTGAAGATAGTTTCATTTTTAAAACTTCTTTAAAATTCAAGGAAGAAATAACTAAGCGTTCCTTTTTATCCGAGTCTGCTAAGATTTTCGACCCCTTGGGATTTCTTTCACCATGTACAATTTCAATCAAAATATTCTACCAGCAATTGTGGTTGTTGAATTTAGGGTGGGATGACCCATTTCCTCCAGAACTAGCACGAAAATGGGCTGGTTTTCGAAGTAAATTTGAGATCTTAACTGAAATAAAGATTCCTCGGTGGGTAGGAATTAAGGGTAAAACAGTTGTGCTTCATGGGTTTTGTGACGCTTCAGAAGCAGCATATGCTGCGGTAGTTTATGTTGTGCAAACTGATAAACACGAGAACTCTGTACGACTTTTAGTGTCTAAAGCTAAGGTCAACCCGATCAAACCAGTGTCCATTCCCCGAAGTGAGCTAAATGCTGCTCTTTTGCTTGCTAGACTATTGAACACTGTAGTAATGCTATTGGCAGGGTATGAGGTGTCAGTGTATGCCTGGACTGATGCACAAGTGGTACTTGCATGGCTCAGTTCGCCACCCCGTACTTGGAAGCAGTATGTTGGTAATCGTACTGCTGAGATCCTAGATCTGTTTCCCTTCCACCATTGGGGCCATGTCCCATCTAAGGAGAATCCGGCAGACATAGCTTCGCGTGGCACGTCTCCAGATCAATTGCCTGATTTTCAGCTGTGGTGGTATGGACCTGGTTGGCTTACCAAGGGTGAGTCCCAGTGGCCAAAGAAAGGTAATGTTAAGACTGACAATTTAAATGCAGACATTTTGGAAAGGAAGAAAGTACCTCCGTGTGCGCTTCCTACTACTGTTGTTACGAATCATGAAATTGATGACTTGTTTAAAAGGTATTCTGATTTACCCACTATTGTTGCTATTATTGCTTATTGTAAAAGATTTGCATTGAAATGTAAACAAAAATGTCTTGGTAAAAAAAGGGTAATTGGTAAGAATGCAAGCAACATTCCACTAAATGCAACTGAAAGGAAAAATGCTTTAGAATTGATCATTAAATATGTGCAACAATTGCATTTCCTAGAGGAAATCGAATCTTTGAAAAAGAATAAGTGTTTGAAAAAGCAAAGTTCTTTAGTGTCGTTGCTTCCATTCATTGATCCTAATGGTATGCTACGGGTGGGAGGTAGATTAGAAAATGCTCAAATAAGTTACAATGCGAAACATCCTGTGATCCTGCCTGCCAAACACCCTCTAAGTGCCTTGCTGATCCAGGATTTTCATGTGAGCCATCTGCATGCTGGCATCAGTGTATTATCCAACATAATCAAACAAAAGTTCTGGATCGTGCAAGGCCGAAAACTTATAAAGGGGGTAATCAACAAATGTGTGGATTGCATACGCTATAAAACAGATAGCTCTTCTCAATTGATGGCTTCTCTTCCTAAAGAGAGAGTGACCTATGAGAGAGCCTTTCAAAATTGTGGATTGGATTTTGGGGGTCCATTAACTCTGAAGTTTAATAAGGGTCGTGGTAGCAAAACAACCAAAGGCTATATCTCATTGTGGGTCTGTTTTGCTACTAAAGCTTACCACATTGAGGCGGTCAGTGACTTAACTGCTGAATCTTTCATTGCTGCACTTCGTAGATTTACTGCTAGGAGAGGTGTTCCTAAAGCTATGTTCTCTGATAATGGGTCAAACTTTATTGGTGCTAGGCGTAAATTATCTGAGGTTCATCAAATTCTAAGATATAATCAAAATAACCCTGAAGTTTTGGATTTTTTAGGCAAAACTAACATATCCTGGAAAATGATCCCTCCTTCGGCACCACATTTTGGGGGTCTTTGGGAATCAGGTATTCGTGCTGTTAAATTTCATATCAAAAGAGTTGTTGGCAACGCGCTCCTGACCTTTGAAGAAATTTCAACGTTGCTTAGTCAAATTGAATCTATTGTAAACTCTCGTCCCTTAGTAAAGATGAACGAAAATGAGCCAGATAGCATAAATGTCCTTACCCCTCAACACTTTTTGTCAGGTGAAGTAGCCACCCTCATTCCAGATAATGTTGGCGATTCTAAGCCAAACCTCCTTAAGAGGTGGGAGTTCATTCAGATCTTAAAAAATGCATTTTGGAAAAGATATTATAATGAATATCTGAGCACCCTGCAAATGAGAGCAAAATGGACTCGCCCTAAACCTAATTATAAACTTGATGATATAGTCCTGCTGAAAGAGGATAATATGCCCCCGGGTAAGTGGCCCTTGGGTAGGATTGTGGCTGTACATCCAAGTAAGGATGGGCACATTAGAGTAGTAACCGTAAAAACAGCAAGTGGGCAGTTTAGTAGACCTATCGTAAAATTAAGACTCTTACTATCAGGTCAAGAATAAGATTCTTGAGGGTGGGAGTATGTGAGGTTATTATTCCCACTAGGAGTAGTTGCCACGACCTGCAGTAGATGGCGCTGCTCTGGGATGAAGCGAGTAAATGTGTTATGAATTGTATTATGAATCTGTTTGTGCTTATGAGCAACTGTAACTTCAACTATAATGATGTAATCACGTTTTGCCGGCAACATTCGGCTTGAATAAAATGGAAAATGTTACACTCAAATTTTGTCTTATGATTTTTGTGTATGAAGTAGAATTATTTTAACGAGGCAGAAAAAGATCATCAGTATTTATGTGAGGGCTATTATGAAAGCTGTATTGCCCCACAGCGATAACGAGTGGAGTGCAGGAATTACAACCGAATATTTTGCAGTGAATTTTCTGTAACACACATTCTGAAATGTTTCCTCTCGTTCTCTTTTTAAGTTCATGGTTATTTTTAAAGTTTGGGTTTCGAATGTTTTCATAAATACAATAATTTCTAATTTTAATTTTCTATTTCAACTTAATAAAATATAAAAAGACGTCTTCTACATGCTTTTCACTACCAAAATGAAGTAGGAACTGTCCCTAAAAAACACTGTTTCCCTAACTGATCCAGTTAAAAATGAAACATTCTTGAACTGTGTCTTCCTCCTCTGATTGCGCCATTCTCCTTCGAAGACCTCTTCCACAAACATTTCACCCGGTTTAAATTCCTCATTCGAAAAGAATTCTCGCTCGTTAATTACACCACGTGACCTGGACGCTGAAAAACAGCAGCTCTCGGTAATTGCATGCTTTAACTTAATTCTAGATGCTGTTTTTTTCCTCTCGTGTCCTTAATGGTTACCTTATTTATTCTTCAGTTTTGCATCCTAAGCCTAATGTAACTGAGAACCATACGAATGGCGGTGATACAATAATTAACGGAACTTAATTAGATATGTGAAGAGGAGAGTTTTTTTTTCTTAAATCGGAAGTGTCTGGCGCGCAAATGAATCAAAAGAACAAGAGTTAGGAGGTTGAATAAGCTAGAATATGTTATGTTTTTTTTCTGTTAAAAGCATAACTCTCCTTTTAAGATGTAGTTATTTTAGTTTGGGGAAATATTCCCTAGTACCATCGATTTAAAAATGCTTTCTAAAAGAGTTGGTTCTAAAAGAGAGTAACAATAAAGAATACTAATTAGCTAAAGATGGTTTATGCTTAATTTATGCCAGATATTTCAACCCACCGAAAAAACTATAGTTTGAATAATTTTTGGATTCGATTATGCTGGTTTAGGGAAAGCAGGTTGGGTGTAATGAGACCTTAGATTAAAGAATAGCAAGGCACCTAGAAATATAGAGTCTATTATATTTTAGTATTCTACTTAAGTATACTGAGGAGCAGATTTTTGAACATAATCACTAACATTTCAGGTAACAGGCAGTAACATTTAAGATATATCATTAATGTTGAATGAAAATAGGGAAAAACGTCAAAGACACATCTAGTTAATAAATTTGATAGCAACACTAGATACACGTATGTATACTGGGAGTGAGCCATCTTTTAAGTTAAATGGATTTCACTTTTACAGTACAGTCTTTTTGAGAACTTAGATGTTTGCCTTCAAATGAGACGAAGTGTAGTTTCTTAAGAGCAAAAGACCTGAAGATATTACACCAATCTTTGAATTAAGGTTTGCATTTTCGTAATAAAAATGTGTTTGGGAAGCACTTTAAACACATCATGTGTTCTAAGAGATACAAATGTTTAAATATTTCAGTCTTTACGAAAAATTCAGTTTTATGTAATATTTAGGTGATTGAAATTTTAATTTAGATACATTAATTAAAAAGAAACTCCGCACACTTTTCTAAATCTATGACTATCTATGAGAGACAAAATCTATGAAAAGCTGAAAATGTTCATGATTTATTTTACAATTCGTGATTAATAGATTAAATTGTATTTAGTATAGTATGACCTTCTGTGTACAAGTGTAACATAGACAATAACAAGTGAAAATTTGGCGTATTTTATAGAGAAATTTGTCTTTTGTTACATTTCCATTCCTTTCTTGAGCGTATCACAGTATAAAAGCATCGGTTTTCTGTTTCTCATGATAAATAGTCCCTTGGAGTATCAACAAATATATCAGTCCATCTTAGCTATTAAGGTATCGTAGAGTTGGTTAAGGAGAGCATTCTTCACCTAGTTATCTGCGAAGAAAGCTCATAGGAAACCCTTAACCATTAATCGAAAATCAACACGAGACCAGCACACCCGATGCTGCCTCGCAATCACTCTCCCCAACACCTTGTCCTTATCTGTCTTAATCACACCCCTCCCGACACCCCTTATTAATTCCCGCGAGCGACACCAGGGTCATTCGAACCCCCTCGCCTTTCGATTTCTCATTAAAAACAAACACAGCGGTCATTTGTCTTCGGGTACAACACTTTCGCTCCTGAATTCAGTTCAACTGAATTCTTGGGGGGGGGGGTCTCCTTCGGGTTTTTGGAAGAGTCACGCAAGGCGATCTTTTTTTCGATTAATCGATATGCGGAGGTTTTATGGATTCTGGAACAAAGCGACGGAGGTTTGATCTTTCCGGGTTCTTTTGTTACGTTTTTTCCCGTCGAGGGTATGAAAAGGGTGTATCGGACATCGATTCCGCGGTGGGAGGAAAAAGTAATTGTTCCCGCGGATCGCTGAAAGTGTATCTTTGGTGTCGGATGCAGAGGTTGTTTTTTACCCTGCACAAGAATACGCTAACAAACTTTTGTATCGGAGGATAAGGATGAGAATGGATCTTCGTTGGAAAGACAAAAAAAATAAAAAAAAAATAGGGGTGGTTATTTGATTAACGTTATGGATGGTTTCTAAACTTTTCTATGTTGAAAAGTATCGATATGGATTGCGCTAAAGGTAGTTGTAACTTTTATACACCTGAAATCAATTTCAATCTAGATCAAGATTTAGATTTTTCTATTAATAGAATAGTGCAAGAAATCGTGGATTATTTTGTAGGATGCGCAGAACTTAGTTCGTATTAAAAAAATATACCTAATTTCCAGCGTTTAAAAGTAATCCTGATTTGTGGATGAACTAGAAAATTTCCGAAGAAGTATGAATTTACTTCTGCTTAAGCTTGATAAATAAGTTCAAAATTTTCAAATTTTTTTTCTTAAAATATTTAGTTTTGTGTATTTTTAAGAGAATTTTAAAAGTAAAGTTATTTTAAAGAATTTAATTTTCTTATTTATCGTTGGAAAATATTTTGGGACAAAATACAATTTGAGTAACAAACGAGATTTCAAAAGGATATTTGAATAAGATTTTCATTGTAAATTGGCATACTTGGGTATCCGAATAAACTAAGAAATCTTTATTTGCTTATGAAATGTTACTTCTTGTTGAATGAGTGAATTGAGTTACCTGTAAAATTTATTTATATTACCATTAACATAAATAATTATGATTGCGATTTAATTTTGAGATTGTTGCTTAATTAGATTCTCAAAATATAATTATGAACCCCCATTTAAAATATCCACGAGCCGCCTCTGCCCGAGATAATAAAACTAAACAAAACTGCAATAAATAGCGGTGCAAAATAAATTAAATTTTGATGTTAAATAAAATATTTTGAGTTTCTAGAACCTATAACATACTTTTATAGGCCCTGAAAAGTTATTTAAATCCGGTTAGTTTAAAAGGTATGTTTTTGTGCATTAAAGTGTCCCTTCTCCATAGACATTATATTAAGTTACTCTACCTATGGCGACAAACCAAGTTGTAAGGCCATTTTGTAGAGGTTCTTGGATTAAGTGGTTTTGCAAAAATAGTTTAAAAGAGATATTTACATCTAAACTTTGATGTTATTGATTTAGTCAAAATAAATTTATTACTTTTGATAAATTGCTAAATATTTGTTCAAAATGTAAGTTTTAACAATTTTTGCGTTGAAGGCCAAATTTCAACATAATCCATTCAGTAGCCTCACGTTGGGTGCTAAATTTCACACGAAGGAAAATTTAATTGGAACTACTAAATTTGTTTGGCAAAATATTTTATAAAATTTTAGAATCTGCTGATGGTTTATCTTTACCTTTCGAGAACGTCCTTCGCATCTGCAATATATGTAACATAAATATTTGTTACATGATTTTTGTCCTCAACCTCCTCAGTGAAATAATATTTTCAGCAAACAATCACTTGTAATTAACATTGGAGTAAACATTACTACCCTTTGGTAGTTAAAAGTCTTTTTTTTTCTGGTTTCTACAAAATTATCAGTAAGGAAAATGAATTAAATACGCATTAAAGAAAACCTGAAAGTTTTTTACCCCTCGATAAAACAACCGTAAAGGAAAAACAACATTTACAGAGTTGAAAAGCTTCGGTGAGAAAACAACTTCGGTCGCCTGCGCTTGCTGCCACTGAGTTTAGGAGTGCGACTGGGGGTTACTAGGGTTGGGATTTCCATGTATTTACATTTACATACGTTTTTAGGTACCTAATATTGTCGAGTGTTTGCAAAAACTGTGTTTCAAGGGATTCAGGATCAATTTGAACCATTTTATTTCACAAATATTTACATATTTTGGTTTGTTTAGATATTTAACTTATTCAAGCCATGAACGCATATTTTGCCCCATTAATTATCAATTTTATCTTCATCATGCATCGCTCTTTCCCAAAATATAAACACACAAAAAATACTGATAACGAGAAAAGAAAAGCTGATGTTAAACTAAAAATATTCAGCAGTTACTGAATATTTTTAGGACCATATTGTCGAAGTTTCTAGTTCTATAATTGGAAATATATAATAATGATCGAGAATAATTTTATAAAATGATTTTAAAGTTAAGACATTTGGATATTGTTTGTTTTCAGTGTTCATTGAAAAATATTTCGAAATTTCCTTTTTTCACGTTATTTAAATAACATATTTTACGCTTTTTAATACAAAATCTACCATATCTCTCATAGTGATCTTTTTATTTCCACTTACTGGCAAGAAAATAATTTCACTTCTTATTTTGGTAACTCTTATACAGTGAAAAAGAATCTGGGAGTTTCACATTCAGTGACCCATCGAAGTTATTATTGAAGCTCAGTGACTATATTTGGTGATAATTGTTTTAAAAACTAAAGAAAAAAATATTTTTAGATAGGTCACTTCTCAGTAGATACGCTGACAGTGCGGCTGTGTAAAACTTACCGGAGAGGTAAACCATCATTACGTCATACAATAAGTTGCAGTCTTGGAATCTGGTCCGAGAGCCAAGCGGGGATATAAGTTGCCAACTCTAGTGAGAATGTAATTAAGTTTCAAAATTTTGAGTAGACATGTACTCAACTTTGTTTGGTACTTACTACAATTCTTTTTTTAAATACGTATATTTAATTGTAGAAAATTTAGAAATTTCAACTAAAAGCATGACGAAGATAAAAGCTTACCTCTGAAGTAAGAAACAAGTAACTGAAGTAACAACAAGTTAAAAACAATTAAAACCACAGGCTTCTACCCAATACATGGAATGAAAACGGGGTTTTCAAATATTATTTACAGATCGTATCCAGTCACCCTATCTATTCCGCTCTTTTCTTTTGTTGAACCTTTCTCTCGCTATTACAACTGAAATCCTGTCAGACTGCGCTTAAATTACTCAGCCAACAATACCTTCTGATGTCTCATTCGAAACAAGGGGAGTCCATATCGGAACGTCGAAAGTTGAAATAAAGGGGGATTTCGCCCCCCCCCCTTAGAGAGTCGAAAGAGAAGGAGACCAATTTGGAATAATTGCTGGCGGAGGTTTTGAAATCAGGGACTTGGTATGTTTAAATAAATAGGACGAGGGACAAATGTTTAAAGTGTTCAAACTGATCAAATGCAAGGGGAATACGAAGCTTTAAGTGATTGATTTACCAAGCGTTTCCCAAACTGATAAACTCAAACTTTGATAACCCCATAAACTTTTTCATTTTTATTTGTGTATAGGACATTTACTTAATTTACTACTTGCTATAATGCGAGTTTTTCATTTCAAATAATTAATTAAAAGGCGGTTTTTTTCTGAAACCTATTCATATCGTAGAAATGTTATTTAAATCAAACTAAACACCAAAATTTTTAATAATCAACTTCCAAATTAACCACACACCTTCAACACCTTTATTTTAGATCTTTGCATAAAAATGAAACTATGAAATATGACATAAATATTCAGAGTTGAAAGTCATTGGAAAAAAAAGTTCTTGAGTAATTAATAAGTTTAAAAAAATTACCCTTTAATATTTCATAGTATTTTCCTCAACAATGTATAATTTATAGTTCAATTTTATCAGTTTGGGTTTTATTTTTACTATTCACCTAGATCTAATATGATAAGTAAAGTCGCAGTACCTCCAATTCAATATTTTTAAGTTTTTGTATGCCTTGCTTTTAACTATTACAATATCTACTGAACACTTAAGAAAGAAAATTTTTGAATAAGGCAACCTGTGTTACATCATCTTGAGATTAATAACTTTTTCATGCATCAAAGATCACCAACTGTATATGCGAATCCGCAGTTTTTGCAGCTGGAGCGTACAACTCCATTATTCTTTCCTGAGAATAATCCCCGTTTTGAACCACCCCGGGACGGTCATGAATTCCCTAGAACGCGCGGTGAATTTCCGCCCATTTTTGGAATCCCTATTGGAAAAATTTTCCCAGTGTTCCATAAACCAGTATCAAATCATACTGGATCCAGTATCACTTATACTGGTTCCAGTATCATTTATACTGGATCCAGTATGATTTGATACTGGTTTATGGAACACTGGGAAAATTTTTCTAATAGGGATACCTCCAAACAAAATAACGACAACAAAAGGACGAAGAACCATTTGAGCTCTCGCGTGATCCACTACTGTTAAATAGAACATGGTTACCGAACTTCGAGACAGCGGGGAAGAAGAATTACGGCCGGCCATCTTAGCGAATTCCTTCGATGCTTAACTGCGAATGCATGAACAGAACCGCACGTTTAAGAATAGTTGCGGAGGAAAAATACAAGAAAAAGTGTGATTAAGAACCCAAGGAACAATCAATTCTGTGTTTTGAAGCATTTAAAACACCATTAACTCCCGGGTTTCGAGAGGGATGCATAAATTAAGTTGCGATGTAGTTACACTGTATTTAACTCATTAGGCATGCGCTCTATGCCATGGGAAGTAATTACCTCTATTAGTTTAATGTTTTTGTTGGAGCCCCTGGTTCACTAAAGACCGAGTATGAGGTGTTTGAACTTTCCTAAGACAATGAATTTTTAATACGCTCTAAAGTTACAAAGAGTTTGTAACTAACAGTCGATGCTCGGATTTACCAACTCGTAGGGGATACACAAAAAGTACGTTGAATCAAGGGATCGTAAAATAATAAAAAAAAACCCATTAAAATGGTGGTAACATTTTGAGTACTATGTGGTTCTTGTTCTTCTAAGATTAAATTTCATATTACGAAATAAAGTTATACATTTATCTCTTATACACTAAATGGAAAATTATTAACATAAAAATATTTGTGTGAGAAACAATAAAAAATAAGCTAATTATGATTTTAACTGATTTAATTAATGATTGGAATATAATGTTAATTACAACACATTCAGTTATCTTGTCTGTTTTCTACTCTTCTACTGTTTGACTTGAAGGAGAAAACAAGTTGTAACTTAATGCCTATTTGCTCTAAAGCTTGGTTCTGGTTTTTATGTATCTTTCTTCTTACGAGTTCGGTGTGCATAGGTTTAACCGATGCAATATATAGATTTCGTATCTATACTAATGGGAATATTTCTTGCGTTGAGTTGTTTCTGTAATCTAAACACTGCATTAAAAGTCATCAATACTTGAGTAAAGTTGTGATGCTGCAAACACAAAAGTAAAAGGTTTAATTATATCTTGAAATCAGTGAACAATCGAGTAATGCTTTTACTAAATTTTAGGATAATGCTTTTCTTATGGAAAAAATGCTAAGAATTTAAAGCTTTCATGTTTTTAGCGCGAAATTGTGGGACCTGTCTTATCTACTGCGGACAATTTTTAAAGAGAAAAACATATAAATCAAAACAAATATGTATTCGAACAATTTTATTTAATTTAATTTAACTAATTTTTTCCGAGTTATCAAACAAAAACTCTTACACCCCTAGCATTAAACTAATTTTATTTTGCCTTAATTTGTACTTGATTAGTCCTTCAAAACTATAATTGTGTGAATAGATTTTTCGAACCCAAAGCACATCTAAACAGTTTTCACTTCCCATTTTTGAAGCAAAAAGCACTTTAATACAGTAGAATTTTCCGAACTTCGGTTATCCGAATTGATCCGAATGTTGCCTATTCATTTAATTAATTAAAAGATATCTTCCTTTAAAAATAGTTTTTCTCCCATTTTCAACAAACATGCAGTAATTAATTAAAATGGACCTTTTTCAAACAAACAAACAATCATTAGAATTTTTGGTAATACGTATGGTCCCAATTGATTCGGATAATTGGAGTTCTACTGTAAATTAATTACAAATAAGTTATCATATACAGTGGAAGCTCTTATAGCGTAATTAATTCGTACCGAGTTTTTTGTCGCTATAAGAGCAAACTTCGAGTGATACACTCGAGTGTAGAATATCACTCGTTTAAAAGCAATAAACTCGTTAAGCTAAACTATCAATTTTGATGCTTTTCGGGAAGGTGGACTCGATTCCCTCAATGATGTATTTTTAGTAGACTAATTTATAAAGTCTGGAGGAAATCTCAACCTGGAAACGATATCATTGGGATTTAGAACACAGTTCGAATCATCCAATTGATCTTTTCTCACTTTAAACAATTACTATTTCTTATTTTATGAAGTCTTGATACTTCCAATTTCATGTTATATTACCTTATTTTTTGCTGTTATTTTAATTTATATAAAGTTTAAGATCAATATTTTACAGAGTAAAAATATTTGCGTTTGCTTTTTAAATTTTGATTTTGATATTAATTTATTTCATAGCTTAGCTTCCTCAGAAAGGTCTGATGCTTAACAAAATTTATTACTGCATCAATTTCACCTGCATCTGGATGCAATTTGAAACATTTTTGTCTTAAATATAAGTCAAAAAATTGGAAATAAAGAAAGATAAATGAATACGCTAATAAATTTAAAGTCTAAAATCAACAAGGACATTAGGTAGCGAAAGGTTTCGTTTGGGATTGTAGCCGGTTACCCCGGGCGAAAGCAAGCGAGAAGAAGATGCGATCGTTACTTGGTGCTGTTTGTCATACTCTGATATTTGTTTATTGGCTAATTCTTGTGTGACGCACACAAACCAATCCAGAAAAGTATTCGATAAGCTGAATCGATTCGAAGATTAGTCTTTATAAGAGCACAAAAGTGCTCTTATAGAGACTAATTTTTGGGTCTTTATAAGAGAGTATTTTTATAAGAGCAGGTCGCTATAAGAGCTTCCACTGTATGATGTAAAAATCTAAGTAATAAATAAGCCGGGAAAGAGATCGAGGAAATTGTACCCAGCAAAAGATGCAACTCTTTTCGCCCCCATAGAAGCATTTAAAATATCCGCGGGTAGCCTACATGTGCGACAGTGGTTTCGAAAAGATGTTTTTTTAATTTTGGAGAAAGTATTTAAAATACCGATCCCACAGTCACAGCATTTCTTCCTTGTGGGGAATTTAATTTTCAAGAGACTTTGAACAAGAATATTAGAGTCGTATGGTTCTGAAAAATTGTCTATTGGTTGTGGGCTTCCTTAAGAATGCCGGACAATTTTCTGCAAGAAAAGAAACACCACATACCTTGAAGTTTCTTGAACCATTCTTTGCCGTTAAGGTTAAATGCAAAAGATTCTCGAGCAAACTATTCAGTAATAACACAATGGGTGGAACTAGCAAAAAGTCTAGAGCACTTCTCAAAGCGTTAGAGGGGCCATTCAGAAATTTTATCACATTAGTTTTCGACCGCCATAAAAGTAGTACATTCATGCCTTTGGTTATACGTAGTGTTCGGCAACTAGTGGTCAAAAAATAGTTAACTAACAACTACTAACTAGTCTAGGAAATTGTAGTTGTAACTAGTAAACTATTTTTTCCTGGGACTAGTTGCAACTAGTAGTTAACTATTCCCCAAAGTAGTTAACTACTAGTTAACTAGTCTATTTAATTTCATAACATACTTTTCGGCAAAATTCTAATACATCTTTCTTATCTATGTCACAAAAAACGCTCATACTTCGCGCAAAAATGGTCTTAATTTCTGGTTATGGTATTTGAGTACTCTACCTTTGATAACAATTTTAAATATCTTTTTAAATTTTAAATAATTTTTTTCTGAAGTAGTTGAAAATTTGAAAGTAGTTTTAACTAGTAGTTGATTAAAAAAGTAGCTAAACTAGTAGTTGAACTACTTCAAACTAAAAGTAGTTAAACTACTAGTTAACTACTAGTTGATCGGTAGTTAACTACTAGTTGCAACTAGTTCTAGTTAACTAGTGCCGAACACTAGTTATACGTTACATTAAATAACATGTAAGCTTAAATATTCACGGACTAATTGAAAATACTGAATTTTTTACTTAAAAAGAAGGGATATCTTACAAATAGGCGACACCAATACAGCTGACAGACCACACATTCGCACACATTATTTCATACAATAATTCATACTTGTAACTGTATAATTCAAGTAGAACCTTTACATGATTTCGATTTATAAGTTTTATGTGTTCTGAAACAGAGATTACTAAAAAGAAAATAAAAATGTTTCAACTTATAGAATAGTGAAATAAAATATTTAAAATAATTATATATATTTTTCACCTACACACACCTACTTCCACCTATTGTTTTGAGATGTTTTCGATTAATCTATGAATAAAATTTGAAACCGAATAAGGATGGACCTTTTGGAGGATATCAGTTTCTTTTTTTTTTTTTAATTTGTCGTATCTGGAACCTTGGCGTAATTGGAAAGAGACATCTTTTAAATTTTCTCTCTGTATACCTCGTATCTATGTGCAGTTTCGTGGCTGTTGAGAGGCGGGGTATATTGAATCTCTGGAGAGGCCCTCCAAGTGCAGGCCGCTCGGATGTCGGCATCCTCCGGTTGCCATGGTTACGTATCTCCCCGTTTGATGCATTAATATCGCACTTACTGGGTTCCCTTTTCATCCGGGGCCTCGGGGGACTGTGACGACCGATCAAAGGGACTCAAGAGGATTAGAATCAAAACATCTTTCGTTTTATGCTTTTTTGCATGTAGTATTTCGTAGTGAGGCTAATTCCAGATGGTATTTCTCTGCTAGACATTCTTGTAGTCCAAGAGCAGTAGAACCGGAAACACCCAGTTCCAAAAATCGTTTCTAAAAAATTGACATTTTCATTGAAATTAAATGATGAGGCATCACGAAAATTGGATCTATTTTGTAATTAAATAGATTTGAAGGATTTTCCAGCATGACAAACTAAATCATCCAGTTTAGATTGGGAGAAAGCCCAGGGGAAAATGGCAACATATACTTGCATTCTTTCCATGTAATTTACAATTTAAACATAATATTGGTTCTCAAACTTATTATTTTGTGCCCGTTCCCTGAAAAACTTCTAGCACTCTTTGCCGAACAAAAATGTACAGAAATCTGAACTTTTGTAGTCCATACTAAATTTCAAAATGCTTTGATATTTATGATTCCATGTATTTCTCAGAAATGTATTTCAAAACCTTTTTATAATCGTACATATTTTATTTAAAACATACTTTTTTCTTTAATTCGTTCTGGAAGAGTACCATGTCACTGCCGATGACATCAAAACGGAAGATTTTTTATGATAGTACTAATATTTAATAAAGTCATTTCAGAGTAAGAGACTTAATAAAATGATAGTTTGGTGAACCATTTCAGATACCATTTGCTGTATCTAAAATTATGTATAGGTACTAATACAACTCACTATAAACAAGATTTGTAATGTGAAATATGACTTCAGGTTTTGATAATTTCTCTGGCGTATCCCCCTCTTAGATAATCCTTCAAGCCATACAGTCTGAGAAACACTGTCCTAATTCAAGTTCATTTCAAGTCAATCCAGGTATGCTATCCACTTTACTCTGAAAGAAATTCCAGATCTCTCAAAAAATCCCCTTATATTTATTTAAAAAAAATTCAGACGACTGCGGGAGGTATAAATAGCTTATCGGAGGGGAGGGGTCTTCCACCCCATTGCTCGGCACCCACTCGATGACCCCCCTTCCACCCCAATGGAAGGCCGGACTGAACCACGGATCATTTATTCGCATTCCAATGGATTTTCAAAGCGTAGCCTAAATAAATAAATATGGGCGGCTGCATTAGGAGAAAGTTGCTTTTTGAGTGTTGGATATTTATTTATAAGAGAAGATTCTGAGCTGGAGTTCCTATTCTGATTATTTTTTTGTAAAAGAATAATCAATCTAAGTATCACGATCCATTCAAAAGTGATGCAGAACTTTTTTTTATAAGGAAATCGAGTTGCTGAATTAAGACTTATGCATTTTCCCTTATAAATGAGCATTATTCAATTTTGTGCATTCAGTAAGCAACATCTCATTTTTTCAGAGTAAATACAGGAATTGCTTTGTAAAAGAAATATTTTATATCATAAAGGGAAGTTAAATTTTTATAAATTATTTCTTTTGTTTAGTATAAGGTAAAAATAATACTTAATTAACTACACTTGTGAATATCAAAAAAGTTTTAATCATCAAGTACTTTTTAGACAAGACGATTCTTGAGTCTAATTTCGCCAAGTGTTCTATACCCCAAAGGTATTCTTGATGCTACGGTTATGCCGATCACTGCTTAAGAAAATTAAGTATGCATATTAAATTAATTTGTTCTTTCTGTACCTTGATGCAGAAAGTTTCATTTTTTACAAGAATTTCCAAATGATGAAGGCTGTTTCTTTAAGAGATAACCTTCTAAATAATTCTTCTATGCTTTTCTATGCTAGGTTTTTGTAAGCGAAAAATAATCTCGGTAGAGCTGATATGGATTTTACCTTAAAGATTTAAGAAACATGTAAGTATTTCAGTAATTTCAATTCAAGTACTAGCTTTTGCTGATGATCTAGACTAGACATTATTGCCAGAACTCCTAGAGCATTAGAACAATCCTTTATTTCTTTAGAGAAGGAAGCTGCTAAAATGGGCTTAAAGATTAACGAAAAGAAAACCAAGTACATGCCTTGTACTAAAATCAGCTATAAGAAGACACATCTAGAAATAGGAGGATACAAATTTGATGTTGTAGACGGTTTCACATATTTGGGTTCTGAAATAAACAATAGAAATGACATTTCAACAGAAATACGAAAGAGAATAACTGCAGCCAATAGATGTTTTTATGGAATACGAAAATACTTAAAATCAAGTGTAATTCAAAGAAAAACAAAGATATTACTTTATAAAAGTCTTATAAGATCAACTTTAACCTATGGATGTGAAACTTGGACCTTAACTTGCACAGATGAAGAAATGTTGGCCATATTTGAGAGGAAAATGAAGCATCTTTGGAGTAATAGTGAAAGACGGTATGTGGCTGAGAAGATCGAACATGGAATTATATCGCTCATTCCAGGAATCTGACGTAATAAATTTCATCAAGAGACAAATAATGGAATGGGCAGGCCATGTTGTCAGAATGGAGGAAGACCGTGTCCCCCAAAAAAAATTTAATGCCTGACCAACCGGTACCCGAAGAAGGGGACGACCAAGCTTGAGATGGCTGGATTGCTTGGAGAATGACTTTTTAATTTTAAAGGTAAAAAACTGGAGATCAATAGCAAGAAAAAGACCAGCGGAAAGCTTCTAGAGAAGGCCAAGGCTCACCCTGGGCTGTCGAGCCAGTGATGATGATGATGACGACAGAGAAGCCGTTCTACTAATTAAACGTATGAAATACGAACATTTAACATAAAAGTTTCCATCTTTGTTCTCAGGAGAAATATTTCACCATAGAATTATATTCATGAAACCTCAAAAACTAAGGAGACGCAACATCATGCGTTCTAAGTTTATTTTGGAAACAATAGCCTTCTATAATCTGAAATGCCCACCCGAGCGGTGTTATGCAAGAAATGGATAACAAATCGCTAACCATTCCGCCCCGCCGAACTCTGTTGACATGAGTAGCCCCTTGTGTAACACGCCAATCTCCTCTCTCCTTTATCGGCCTAAACGGAGTACCTCGGGCAGTCTGGATGGATCCTTTATTGCCCATTTCAGGGTCTTAAAGAAATGGGCCAACTTTATTCTTCACTCCCATCGACTGCTCTCGTGTCTAGACGGAGAAGTAATTGTTTCGTTGGGGATGTCTGTTGTTGCCCAAAGTGGAGGCAAAGAGGAACTCGAGATGTTCTCCCAGATAAAGTGCGAGGGTTTTCAAAACGTCTATATTTCATACATTTTTGTAACAAAATTTTGATTGACAAGAGTGCATCTCTTTTGAAAACATGCTGGAGTTAATTGGTTTCTTAATTTTTCAATTTTTCAATTTATTATTTTCAATTTATTAACAAGAACAAGAACAAGAAACAATAGAACAAAACAAAACTAATACATATAAATACATACAACACAATAGATGTCCCAAATTATTTATGAATTTTATTTCCCAAAGGGGCAAACACCCGTCCATGGGGTCACAGAATATCAAATAATAAAAATATAAGATGGGACAAAAAAAGAGATAGTGGAAGAAAAAAAAAACAAAAATAAGTACTTTTTAATATTAAATAAAAAAAAAATAATAATAATGGCTTGGCTGGCAATTAAGTACTAGTTTAAGATAATAAAAGTATGTGTATACCTGACAAATTTAAAATAGAGACTCGATATTATTAATATCCAAGATAAATGCAATGCAAAGCTTTTTAAAGTGGTTAATATTAGTTTCTGATTGTATTTCATTAGGCAGATTGTTAAAAAAAGTGACGGAGAGATACTGAAAGTGTTTTTTATAGATTTCTTTGTGAGGGATAGGCACGTGATAATATTTATGATTACGAAGATTGTATGAAGGATTTTCGTTTTTCGTGGCCCAGTCAGGGAATTTCTTCAAGAACATGAGACTATTAAGAATAAATAACTGGCGCACATTTAAGAATTTGTTAGAAGGAAAGTAGCGTAAAATTTTTTTTTGTAAAGTCAATAAGGGTTTGATGTTAGAAAAATAGTCCCCACCCCAAATCAATATACCATATTGTATACGAAATGAACTTGAAATGAATAATGAAACTTGTTATTAAAGAAACTGCGACATTGAGTCTTGAGGTGGGCTTGGAATATAAAATCAGTATAATAAACAATTTTAAAATTTGAATTGATTAATTTTAACACATTTTCTGATGAATGTGAAATAATCGGTGTATTTCTGTGTTAGCAAGAGTGGGCTGTTTTGAAGAAAATGAAAACTTCCTCATTGTTCATTGGTTACCATAAGGAGTGTCACAATCTATGTGTGTGGACCAGATCGCCAGGGACGTTTTTGAGGGTATTGAGATAAATCCTCTCGAAACTCAGACACTTTCCTTATTTTATCCATAGAAAATTACTAAATTTATAAAACTAACCCCTCGCCATCACCGAAATACCAATATCTGCATCCGGAATTATTTTCTGTCTACAACACTGCTGATTGCAAGGGTCCTCTTTAATGGTGGCTTCCTTGCAATTAGGGAAAAGGAGTAAAAAAATAGATTTACTAAAAATAAGAGAGAGTACTCGTAGTAGAAAGAAACAACGACAGAGAGAGAGAGAGGCTTTTAGGTTGTTATTAGAATAGTTGTGAATCAAATAATCTACCTTGTATTAAAAATCTAATTTTAACTTTATGCTACGAAAATTGGTCTATCATTACAAGCATTTGAAAGCAAAGTGGAGACATTGGAAAGAGTGTTAGCTGAATATCAACACGAAACTTACTTCTTCTTCATATAAAAGCTTAACATAACTTATATTTTTACATTATATTTTTCCAATCATTTTCGAAAAGAGAAAGAAAAATAAATTACTATCTACATTTGAAATTTCTATCGAGATAATATTAGAATAAGATTGTTAATCATTCCCATTCAAAAATAACTTTCTAACTTTACATGTTTGTTTTCTTGAAGCCTGGAAAAATATTAGCTACAATTTTTAAAAACATATAGCGTGGGTGAAATTCCGAAAAACTTGCGATCACGCAAAGCCTTGTGAAAAATTACACTTTTCAGAACTTTTTCTGGAGAGCAAACACTTTTTAGTTAAGTGGGGATATTCTTTTTTACTGTTAGTAAAGAAGGGTTTTTTTTTTTAATTTTAAATGTTTGAGGTAAAACTTAAATATTTTGAATATATTTTCCTTTTTTTTCCCCCAAGAAAAAAACAATATTGAAAGAATTTATGATTACAAAGATGGAATAGGTATCTTTTTATTTTCATTAAAAGATAATTAGTTGAGGTTTGATGTTACTCCGAATATTCCTTAATCAAACCAAGTAGATATGTTACAGGCAATGTGATAAATTCGGGCAAAGTTATAAATGCGACTGAATTTATCACATTGCTCGCCTCAACTTCGGGCATTATTATAATAATGCCCGGTTGCGTCAAAACAAAGTGACTGCCTGCCGGGCACCAGCAACGCCAAGCTTGCCAAATCAGTAGAAAAGGATGTGCTTCATTTTTTGGCATTACTTCGCTTTGCAACTGTTGCAACCCTGTCTCCATGGAAACGCCTTTGCTTTGATATTTTGTCTATTGTTTTTTATCGTAGATTTTTTTTTAATACTAGGGGGCCTGCCCCCTGCTCGCTATCGCTCACCAACCCCCCGAACTACTTCGCAGTTCTTTTTAGATCGCTTCGCGATCTCAGCGAGCAAAGCTCGCTTGTTCCATCTTACCAATCACCCCGCTGGTCGGCTTAATTAATGCTCCTTTACAACCGAAACTACTTATCACTCTTGCTGATAAATAATTTAATCTAAATCATCCCGAAAAAAACTATTGCTGAAATATTACTTTCCTAACTTAAATTGAAAATAAAAGAAATCACACATAGTGAGCTATCGCTCACCAACCCTCTTAACTGCTTCGCAGTTCTTCTCAGATCGCTTCGCGATCTGAGAAGAACTGCGAAGCAGAGCTCGCTTGTTCATCTCAACAATCCAGCAGAAGCCTTTTCTCCGAATAATTTAATTGAAATGTTAAAAAAATATTCAGCAAGTCTACTAATAACCATCAACCACTTTGTAGAAAAAAGCATTGTTGAAAATAAAAGAAATCAGACTCATCAATAAAACACGCATAAAACTCGTCTGTTTCTCTAGTGAACGGCGAGAAAGAGAAGAAAAAATTGAAACTTTGAATCTTAATAATTCTAAAACTAATTAGAATTTTTGAAAAAACAAAAAGCCAATATTTTTATAAAAATTATTTCTATGTGTCTTTAAAATATCATAGTTCTACTGTGATTAGTTTTGCTTTTATAACGAAAAAACAGAAAAATCTTCAAAATTTTCGAAACTTTAAAACTTAATTACTCAAAAACTAATTCGAAATTCGAAAAAAGGGCGACGTGGTGCAAAACTGCACATCTAAGAGTATGTGTCTGCAAAAAATCATATTTCTGCTGCTAATAGATTTTGCTGGGGGCGAACTCGCAGCAGAAAAAAATAATTTTCGACTTTGACATTAAATAACTCTAGAACTAATTATCTCATCTATTAGCTTTTAGAACGAAAACGATCCTCATACACTTGAATAGAAATGTTTAAAATTTCACAAATTTCCGTGTAATAGTTTTTGCGTAGTGAGAGTTCAAAGTGTTCAAAAATAAAATTTTCAAAAGCAGCGGCGGCGGCGGCCGCGGCGGCGGTCACTGTTACTTTTTTTTAATATAGAGAGAAACTGCTTTTTGTAAAGGCAGAACATGGACTGCAAGAACTTTTATTTTTATAACTAGGGGGCCTGCCCCCTGCTCGCTATCGCTCACCAACCCCCGGAACTACTTCGCAGTTCTTTTTAGATCGCTTCGCGATCTCAGCGAGCAAAGCTCGCTTGTTCCATCTTACCAATCACCCCGCTGGTCGGCTTAATTAATGCTCCTTTACAACCGAAACTACTTATCACTCTTGCTGATAAATAATTTAATCCAAATCATCCCGAAAAAAACTATTGCTGAAATATTACTTTCCTAACTTAAATTAAAAATAAAAGAAATCACACATAGTGAGCTATCGCTCACCAACCCTCTGAACTGCTTCGCAGTTCTTCTCAGATCGCTTCGCGATCTTAGCGAGCAGAGCTCGCTTGTTCATCTCAACAATCCAGCAGAAGCCTTTTCTCCGAATAATTTAATTGAAATGTTAAAAAAATATTCAGCAAGTCTACTAATAACCATCAACCACTTTGTAGAAAAAAGCATTGTTGAAAATTAAAGAAATCAGACTCATCAATAAAACACGCATAAAACTCGTCTGTTTCTCTAGTGAACGGCGAGAAAGAGAAGAAAAAATTGACACTTTGAATCTTAATAATTCTAAAACTAATTAGAATTTTTGAAAAAACAAAAAGCCAATATTTTTATAAAAATTATTTCTATGTGTCTTTAAAATATCATAGTTCTACTGTGATTAGTTTTGCTTTTATAACGAAAAAACAGAAAAATCTTCAAAATTTTCGAAACTTTAAAACTTAATTACTCCAAAACTAATTCGAAATTCGAAAAAAGGGCGACGTGGTGCAAAACTGCACATCTAAGAGTATGTGTCTGCAAAAAATCATATTTCTGCTGCTAATAGATTTTGCTGGGGGCGAACTCGCAGCAGAAAAAAATAATTTTCGACTTTGACATTAAATAACTCTAGAACTAATTATCTCATCTATTAGCTTTTAGAACGAAAACGATCCTCATACACTTGAATAGAAATGTTTAAAATTTCACAAATTTCCGTGGAATAGTTTTTGCGTAGTGAGAGTTCAAAGTGTTCCAAAATAAAATTTTCAAAAGCAGCGGCAGCGGCGGCAGCGGCGGCGGCGGCGGCCGCGGCGGCCGCGGCGGCGGTCACTGTTACTTTTTTTTAATATAGAGAGAAAAAGAAGTGTGGGGAAAGAAAAAAATTTTATTATTTTTATATATTAGGTATACTAGTATTATTTTATTTGTAACTAGTAGTATATTTCATGATTTAAGTTTAATTTTTAAATAAGTAGGGGGAAGTATGGGCTAATAGGAATTTTTTTAAATCTGGGTACTAAATGCGTTAACATATTTTTTTATATAAATTTAATATACAGGGTGTTTCAAAAGTCCGTTTCACGGCTTTTATTTGGAACTAACGTCTCCTAGGGTCATGGAAGTAAGGTCTACCCCTAGGTAAGTGACTGTGGAGAATCCATTGAAATGACTTACAGCGGCCCTAGCGGCGAAATAAAAAAGTTTAAAAAATTAATTAAAAAACTAAAGTAGATAGAACGAAACTTTCGGTACAAATATTGTCGGAAAAATCATAAAGAACACACAGAAAAAAAATTCATGAAAATATCTGAAATATTCGAGGAGATATAGTCCAGTAACCAGGACTCAGCACTCTCGAAAACATATAAAACCGTTGAGAAAAAAACTTCCGGATTTTTTTAACGAAAAAACTACCTGGTTACTGGACTATATCTCCTCGAATATTTCAGATATTTTCATGAATTTTTTTTCTGTGTGTTCTTTATGATTTTTCCAACAATATTTGTACTGAAAGTTTCGTTCTATCTACTTTAGTTTTTTAATTAATTTTTTAAACTTTTTTATTTCGCCGCTAGGGCCGCTGTAAGTCATTTCAATGGATTCTCCACAGTCACTTACCTAGGGGTAGACCTTACTTCCATGACCCTAGGAGACGTTAGTTCCAAATAAAAGCCGTGAAACGGACTTTTGAAACACCCTGTATATTACTTTTTAGTTAATTACGATTTTTCTGGAAATTAATAAACATTTTTCATCTTTGTGTTATGTCAACTTATGTAATTTTATACTATTTTACCACTAGCCCCACATATGAGATCTATTGGGACATGCAATAGAATTAAGAATGTAAGATTTGTTTTATAGGATACCTATTGAAAATTATATTAATTAATTATTTTAAAGAAATATTCAGCCACATTAAGTTGTCCTATTAGTCCACACAATGTGAAAATTTATAATTCTAGACTGGAAAATTTCCCACTAGTATTCTCCAATATTTGTAGTACCTAAAACTGTCTTTAAATTAAATTAAAATATTCTTAAAAACTTGCAAAATAAAATACATCACCAAATTTAATACTTTTTATGTCTTATTGAAAACAAAATTGTTCTTTTTTTTGCTCAGTAAAAAACTGTCATGATATTTCATGCTGCAAATGTTTGCTAGACCTGAATTCAGTGATGTATAAATATATTTACTAAAATATTTCTAATATGGAAAAAAATAAATTTGTCACATTCTCCCCTACGTTTAGAATGGGGATATTTCTTATTAAGTATCAATCGATTTTATGTAATTTCGTTTAGAGAAATTTATCCTCTTTACTTATGAATTTTAAAAATCTATTATTGCTAATGAATATGGTATTATAGGATTTTCAGGAAAATATAAAAGTTTACGAACCTTGAAGGTATTTAAGTCGAAATTGAATGATAAATAGGACTGGGTTCGATTCATACCAATTATTTGTGGTTCAGGCAGTTTAACATTTAGTATATTTATGCCCTATTATTCCCTACTAAAGCTATCTCACAACTCCTTTAGCATTCTGTACTATTTTTTAAATGCTTAACACACAAAAGCATACCTAATTTAGGCTTATTTGACTGTAAAATTACAAACTATCTGTTTTTGAGTTTATTACATCCTTGATTTACAAATAATATAATTGAAAAATATTTACTTAGTACTTAAAAGCATAAACTTAAATGTTTTTAGAAAATAATACTGCTACTTTTTTACAGTTATAATCCAGAATGGATTAATCTATAATCTAAGTACTCACTCTACAAGTTAGGAATAAAAGATGGAAAAACAGCACAGGATATATTTTCTTCTGTGTTTATTTAGTTACATCATAATGATCATACTATTAAGTCTTACAACTACTAAATAGTGGTGGCAGATTGCTTACCTTTTCTTCTCAGATAAATCTGATATCTCAAATTATAAATAAAGTAAAAATATATTTAAACATGTTATATTTTAAAAAGATTCTTCCTAAAAAGTAATTTTATAAAAAAAATTGTTTTATTCTTTGTTAGAATTAGTAGTATGAATTAAAATGCAAAATGATTTCTTAGTTTGAATATTATTGATATAATTATTTTCATGCTCCTTTTATTAAGTTTTATTATATTGCTCATCCCATTAGTCCCCTAACTTGTCCACAGTTGCCCTGTATAACATGGGGGTAGAAAAGATAACAAACCCTTTTTTTTGTAAAAAAAACCCCAACAAACAAAATATATAAACTTTTAACAGATAAGAAGGTGCAGTGCAGACTACTGTAAAATAGTAATGCTGCTATATTTGTTAGAAGATTGCCTATTTATACTTAATTTTATTAACATGTATTCCTTTTTTAAAAGCTTGTTTACATTGTTTTTGAGATTCAGCTTTTATAGTTTCAACCTTGTTTACTTTCAAAGAAAAATAAGTTAAAACATCAGAAAGTAAGTAGAAAATCAAAGATAAAATGGAGGCTTACTAAAAATCAGTAAAATTTGAGTAATAAATCTCTCTCTTTACAAGAAATCAAGGAACTTTTTGTCAACCAACTATTTTCTGACACATTCAAGGTCCATTTCTATTTATTTTGTGTCATAAACATATCCTTTAAGACTAGATCTTTGTAGTACTATATAGAGAAAAAAACAAACTTTTACTCGTTATAGAGTACCTATAATATATATTTCCTTTTGTATATTTTTAAATTGTCGCTGTGATTACAAATTACTGCATGTAAAATTCTACACTTTTCTCAGCGTAGAAATATTTCTCACTTTCTCTATTAGTATACACGTTAAAGTATTTTTTTTTTTAAATCGGTGATTCGAGTTATTATATCACATTAATCTGTGTGTGATCAGAATTCAAAATAAAAAGTCGAATGTGGATAACATAATTTGGCACACGAAAATGTTTAATCAGAGCGACGATGTCCTACATTACGACGTTATATATCAAGTCAACAAGTATTAACTTTCGTTTCGTTATAGACTTTCTATTTCAAAATGGGCAATCTATTTTTGCTTTAAGTTTACAAGTTAAACAAATAAAAAACATAATACCTTATTGACGTAATCTTAATTAGAGTTAGAGTATTATTAACTAACTAACATGTATTAAAATTAAAACATTCAATCAATACATCGTAGTCACATCATCACATCAATTGGTAAAACCAAAACAAGCAACAACACAGTTTTAAATATTTGAATTTGATTAAAATACAAAACAACTAGTGTAAAAAAGAAAAAGAAATCAATATGAACAATAAGTTAACTTTATTTACATAATATCAATTCAATCCACCCGCATCAGCATTGCTTCGTTATGCCGCCATTTAAAAAATAAACAAATACTCATGGAAGTAGGAAGATAGGGAAGTGCCGTAACAAGGCTAAACTGGATCGGTTAACTGTGTTATATCAGGCTTGGACAATGAGTGAAAAGCGATGTTACGGATTATGTCTCTAGTGAGCCATACGTGGCCAGAGCCATCTATCTGTCATTCATGGCATTTTTTAATAAAATTGCCGACTCGTCACGCTTGAATTGAGACTCGCGCATGACCAACGATGTGGCAGTGCATTGTGACTAGTGGAAAATGACTAGTAGTGAACCTTCAATTTTATTTACACAGACTATAGATCATTAGAAACCTACAAAAAATTAGCGATCAAACAGAGCTGACAAATCGAATTTGTTTCCCTCTTCAAACCAAAAGATTCCTTCTCTCCCAAGATTTTATCTCCGGGTGGCTGATTCTCAACTCTCATCCATGCGAGGTATATGCCGGCCAAAGAGCCGAGGCAAAAAGCACCAAGAACCCAACCCAATCAATCAACCAAATTTCCTTATACGTGGCCAGCGCTTTCAAGCGGTAAGATCTGAAAACTTCCAGTAACGTCGGCTTCTTTGATCTTTTGGGAAGTGACCAAGCCTGATATAACACAGTTAACCGATCCAGTTTAGCCTTGGCCGTAATATGCATTTCCCGTGCCAATGATCGCAACGTTTGGGGGAGCCACTTGCGCGGCATATTTGCTTCCTTTCTAAAGCCGCTTCGTCTGCTTCGTCTTCCTCAGCAGAAAAAGTGATAAAAAAAATAATCAACTCGCTTGAAAAATAATTTTTAATGGCAATTGGTCCCATTTCTGAAATAGGTTTAAGTAAAAATTAACTTAATTACTTAAATTAAACTATGCATACTAAAATTAAATTACTTTATTAAACATTTTAAAAAATTGTTTTAAAAACTCAAAATTTCTAACTGTCAAAGTGGCTTTAGTAAGTAAGCATATGTCTGTACCCATCGTCTCCTCTCCTCTCTGATCAACTCAATCAAGAAATTTATGCACACGTGGCGCCCTCTAACGAAAGAATTCGTACACATAGTTCTCTCTATATACTCAATAATAAACTCTACCGTTGCGATCTTTGGCACGCTGGAAATACATTAGGGAGATAGACCACGGCAGTTCCCTATCTTCCTACTTCCATGGTACAGACATATGCTTACTTACTAAAGCCACTTTGACAGTTAGAAATTTTGAGGTTTTAAAACAATTTTTTAAAATGTTTAATAAAGTAATTTAATTTTAGTATGCATAGTTTAATTTAAGTAATTAAGTTAATTTTTACTTAAACCTATTTCAGAAATGGGACCAATTGCCATTAAAAATTATTTTTCAAGCGAGTTGATTATTTTTTTTATCACTTTTTCTGCTGAGGAAGACGAAGCAGACGAAGCGGCTTTAGAAAGGAAGCAAATATGCCGCGCAAGTGGCTCCCCCAAACGTTGCGATCATTGGCACGGGAAATGCATATTACGGCACTTCCCTATCTTCCTACTTCCATGGTCTGTACCCATCGTCTCCTCTCCTCTCTGATCAACTCAATCAATAAATTTATGCACACGTGGCGCCCTCTAACGAAAGAATTCGTACACATAGTTCTCTCTATATACTCAATAATAAACTCTACCGTTGCGATCTTTGGCACGCTGGAAATACATTAGGGAGATAGACCACGGCAGTTCCCTATCTTCCTACTTCCATGCAAATACTGCAGTTCTCGTATATTATCGTTGATTCGCGAGAAAGCGCGAGTTTGGCTACTATAAAAAATCCAAAGCCAAAGCGGTGCCCGGGAGGCACAGTCACTCTGTTTTGACGCTGCCCGGTTTATCTCTTTGCCCGTAACAGATGTATGTTTTTACTATGTAGAATACTTTTTTTCCATGTCTTGTCAAAAACTAAATTCGTGAGTGTGTTTCCTAAATTTTACCTCAAAATTATTATAAAAATTTCCTTGGTAATAAATACCATTACTTATGCTTTTTAGATGTATGAAGGATAAAACTTCTGTTTTAAAACAGATGTATGAGTTAAGTGTTAAGTTCAAAGGTACGGTATTCAAGTCAGGTTATCATTGAAATGAAAGTAAAAAAAAATATTATTGTTCTAAATGGACCTGGTGTAGGCCTTCCTACACCAGGTGGGATTACTCCTACCTACCAACTTACAATCAAATTTATTCACGAGTGTCAAGTCAATAACGCCAAAATGAGGATTTAATCAATTCCATTGGGGATACCAGGTATCCTCCAGTAACCCCAGGAGCATTGAAGCTTTTTGCTTTGATTCACACTTGCATTTAACTTAAGTTACAATTTTATTGTAATCTCTCACGTCAAAGACATTTGTGGATATTTTCTGGAAGAATATTTCCAACTTGCTTTCTCAGTTACACTCTTCTGGTAAGCAACGAAATAAAATTCTTTATTCGTGGACGGACACTCCGCTGTCCCGAGAATAATCCCCTCCGCCGCCCACAGCTGACGACCATCAGAGAAGAAGAAGAAAAGACCCGGATGTATCGATACACCCTTTTGGGGAATTTTGATTCGAGGGCGGAGAGTGTGGTGGAATCATTCTGTTCGGAGTTTTCGAATGGCTTTGAAGGTGCGAACAGATGGTCGGGAATCAATTTGGCTGCTTTTGTTTAGAGGGGAGTTTCCCGATATATTGACCCAATGTGGAGCTACGGGTGTTTATATCAGTTTGATATTTATCTTAATTTTTTTTCCTTCATGGTATTGTATCTCTAGTTTTAACTTTAGGAGAAATAGACTTAGTTATTTAAAGGGAAAAATATCAAGTAATAATTGAATCTTTGAGTAAGGAGTAAGTCCAAAAGCAAGTTTTGAGAAAATCGAAGAAAAAAAGGGTATATTCACAAAAATTTTACAGTTGAAAAAAGTTGATGGACTTATTTCCTTTTCGGGAAATTGCAGCTGAAAACAAAATCTTAAAAACAACTTTAATCGACAGTTGAATTATATTTTTTTACTTATTTCATAGCACAAAAGTGAAAAAGAGAAGGACTAAGGCAAATGAAATTAAGAATTATGAATCTGAGTAATTAAGGGAGTATTAATAAAGGAAGTGAATATCAATAGAGTCAAATATTCACTGGATAAAAAAGGTAAAAAAATATTTTAGCTTAATTTACACCACATGCAATGAGAAAAAGACAAATTAACTCATATTTCAAATTTAGTAAAAAATATACAACGAATGGTAACAAGGGGCTATATCTGGGTAAAGGGAGCTTGGAGATTTTGTTTTGAGCACAAAAAGTCAATTTGCATTTTTTTTGTACTAATTCCCTTTGTTTTGAACTGACAATTCAATTTAAAGGGTGTGATTGATGCAGTACAGACTCAGTTTCCAATCACGCACATCAAGTATCAGATTTGATCTTACACTAAAACAATTTGGCTATTTAAGTCTTCCCAAAGATCATAAATAAAATATTTTATTTATTCACACAATTCGGTTAGAGCAGTATAAAAACAGCAATATAAAAATATATGGGTTATTGAATGCTGGATAAATTTCATTAATTTAAAAGAAATATTCTCTCCTAATTCAATGCACTTATATGAATGCTCCTGAATGAGAAACTGAAAAAAAAACCCTAGAAATTAAGCTTATTTTAATTCTTAAAAAAAGCTATCAGCAATAAAAATTCAAAAATTTAATCTGCAAAATGGGCAAAAAAAATGATGAACTAATAAGAAAAACAGAAATCGGAATAAAATATGTTTTTATGGTTAATTTTTGAATTACTAAGGCTTATTTATAGGTACCTTTAATAAATCGTAAACTTAGTTGTCTTATTTAAGGCCACGCGTAACTTCACTTCTCTACACACCTTCTTTATAACGATTCACTTCATAACAGAAACAGTTTAAGACAGTCTTTCCTTACATTCCTCTCAACCCTTAAATTGAATTCGAAACGTCGAAAAGGATTCTCTGACCATTTAATTCAAACAAAGTCGAAAAAATGTTCTTTCGTTAACCAGTTAATGGATTTAAGTCTCGCATTTTATAATCTTTTCGAGAGTGACGAATGGACAAAAAGGCCCCAGTGACGACATTTCTTGCTCGAGATTGAGCCTTTCAATTTAGATGCAGCATTCAGAGTTGAATAAAGAACATTAAGTAAATCCAATTTCGGAGCTTTAATGAAATTTTGTTAGTGTGAAAAAACTAGATTTCTGCTTTTTTTTGTATTGTTCTGTAGAGGAATCGAATTGCTGGTTATAGACTTTCTTTAATTATATTTTTTTATTGAGAATCGTATGAACTTCTTGAATTTCTCCATTTCATTGATTGAAGTTAAGTCAAAATTAAGTAAATTAGACAAATATTATTTGGTTTATTTAATTCATATACCTACTTTTTTCTCTGGTAACTGTCCGTCATGTGTTTTTCCTGGCCCAAATAATCTCCTCATTATCATTCTTTCTATGAATATTTTACTTAAATTACTATTAGTTAAGTAGTTTATTCAGCTCTATGTTGAACTATTGTTGTCTATTCGTAACTGTTGAATAACTTAAAACTTGCGATTTAACTCTGGCGATCTTTATACTTTAAATATCAGCTTAAAATATATCGTTGCCACAACACCAAAAACGTTAATCTACATTTTTGTTTAATTTTAATTTAGCGTTTTTTTTTAAATGGTAGATCCGACAGTCGTAATCACAGAGTACCAGAACAGAGAGTCCATGACTTTAGGCGATAATGGAAATCGGAAAAACATTGTGATATTTGTAGCACTGGAAACGAATCTACTACTTATGAAACTCCCGCTCCACGTCACGAGAGGCGGAGAGAAAGAATCTCAATCCTTTAATACCTCTCCAAAAGTGACAGATTGAATGAACATGTCACAGCCAATCACAGCTGTGACCACCAAATTGTATTGCCTACCCTTCTGTCAATCACAGACATTTTCCGTGCTGCCCTCTACCATGAGACGGAATTTGAAAATAGCGTTTTTGCACCCCCTTTTTGGATTTTTCTCTGTGTTCGAAACTCCCAGTAGATTCGTTGAAACTATGATCTGAAAACTAAGATCTAGAAACGTCTACAAACTTTTAACGCGTTTTTCTCAAAACTAGAAATAAAAGCAGATTAGCGTTTCTGGCGTTGTTGTGGTAACAATATGAAACATCATTGGAATGAAACAACAAAAATAATTTGAGTATAAAGATAAGTTTTGTGATAAAGTCATTCATAACACATGTCAGATTGTCAAACACGTCTCCTTCACCATTTTCCCAGTATCGGTATGTCAATGAATTCGCTTGTTATCTATCTGTCAGCTCCGTAAAAAGACGGGGAGAGCAGTAATTCAAAGCGATATCCCACTCGACTGACTTAATAAATGACGCCAAATTGGTCGGCGGGAAAGACAGCTTGACAGCGACGAATTACGCATGCAAAACTAAAGCTTGTGCGATAATCTGCTTGTTTATTTCGGCTCAATGTTATCTGGCATTAACTCGGACAAATGTAATTTGAATTTCAAATCGCCTTCATTTGGGAGCGTCCTCATTCAATCCGAGAGAATAAATTCCATCGCATTTGGGAGCCTCCCAAAGCTCTTTATTTTGTTCTTTTGTGTTTGGCACGGTTCGATTGAATTCTTCTTCGCTTAAAATTCAGTTATTTGCTCTAACTTAAAGGATTTGCATTCGTTTTTTATTAAACTGTTTAAAAAGATAAGCTGTGTAAGAACTTCTTGTTATATACTAATAATTTTTTTCACAAAGATACGCAGTCAAAGGCACAATCTAAATGTTATAATTATAGTAATAAAAATTTTGATACATTATTCAATAGTTTTTTGAGCTTAAACTCATTATTATATTTTTAGACTAGAAAAGTTTGTCTTCCACGATTCTCTCTTTTAAGAAGTTTATTTTCTCTTTTCCTTCCAATGTGTTTTTCTTAACGAGTTGTAGTTAAAAATTTTAAGTTTTGCACTTTTCGAGCATCATTATAAAACTAAATGCAGTAAACCGTGTTTCTCACTTTCTAACAAGTCGTAAAATGTAGTTCTGGAACTGTAGCCAAAAGTTACATAGCGGGAACGTAACTCAAGTTTTAATATTTTAACTAAGACATATTTTTTTAAACTCTTTACATCTTGATAGCAGGTTCAAAATGCCACGAGTATTAACCCGTATTTCAAAAATCGCGAGATTCGCCCCTAGAGGAAAACATGACATACTCCCCACATCAAAACCGAATCAACCGTGTAAAAAAAACCCTCAGAAACCTCCTAACCATAAATTAAGCGATTTAATAACCATTGGAATCATTCATAACACACTCCCCCTTTGATATCACCCAACGGAAGGGATTTAATTAAGATTTCGAAATCGAACGCCAAAAACGACGCCTAATTAACGTGTAATTAATAACCGCGAAAAAGAAAAAGGCCGAGACTTCGGTTTCCAATTTATTTCGCCTCCTCATAATTAAAAGGAACGAGCGTGACTTTAGAGGTCCATTAAATGGGAGATGAGAGGATTCTGTGAATAAATTGAAGGGGAGGGAACACACCCCAGAGGAGATGTCGAACTTTTCATACTGCCGGCTTATAAGGGCAAAGTGATAAATTGGACCCCACCCTAACAGGAAATATTGATTACTGGACTACTTATGGCATTCTTTCAATGCAAGTAAAATGTAAACAAAAGTTGATAAGTGATATCTTTACTAAGTTTTTGATGTATTAATCTTATTTTTGATGTATTAACTGAATTTTGTGTGAAGTTAATGCAGGGAAATATGAAAGCTAAATGAATTTATTAAAATTAAAAGCAGTTTTAAAAATAGTTATTTTGTGATCAAAACTGAAATTTTAGCAAATAAAAAAATATCCACATATGAAAACTTTTTTGTTTTGGTCCTGTAATATAAGGCCGGGCGCGCACTGGCGACTAAAGTCACGGCGACCAGGATTACTAGTATCAAAAATATCATTAGAAAACAATAGAGCATTTTCAATCACATGACTTTACCTAACAACGGCCTTAGCAACGTTGTTTTTATCCTCCAGTGATGTCATGTGCGAATGCTGCTATTGGATACTTCTATGTCCCGCCCCTAATAACAGCCTTAGCAACGTTGTTTTTTTCTTTGTCACCGTGACAAAAGTCGCCAGTGCGACTAAGTGCCAGTCGCCCTAAGGGTGCGAAGCAGCATGCATCTTGTTAATTGGATTAATCGTGGATTTTTATTACAAACAATTCAATCGTTTTTGCAATTACTCCTTTTGTTTTCAATGTTTTTTTAGTTTTCAGAGATTATCTTCTAGATAATGCCCGGAATTATTTTATAGATTGCTAAAAAAAAGTATCACAAGAAGAACTCCCAACCATATTATAGAATCAATCATAGAATAAATATCTTTTCCAGAGGTTATATTTCAATTTGAATGTACGTATTGTTCCCGAGGTCGTATAAGGAATAGTTTAAATGGGGTTTCATTTCACTTCATTCGTGTGCAACTAACGAGAGAGATGCACTCGAGAGGTGAACAATCCCCTTCCGAAAAATAACGTTGAAAAGAGGATTTATTCTCGTTCGTGTTAGTATAGAACCACTTGGGATCTACTAGTAGTTCTTCGCACAAAAAGGAAACGTTTCTTAACCCTCGACACACATTATGTTATGCCATTACATAATGCTATTCCAAAAAAGCAAACATGGTTTGTTCGCTAACGGCGTCTGCAGGGACCTGTGCCCTTTCTTCCTAAAAACTTTCTCCCGTTTTATATTCTTAAGCGAGTTTTAAAGAGAATCGTTATTTCTTTATCTTAACTATTACTGGAGGAAAATGTTTTTCAATCTATAGCTAGTTAGTTTTTTAAAAGGGGATTAAGCTGGGGTTTTTAACAGAAAATATTGACTTAAATCATGTTTAGAAAGTAAGTTTAAGTAAATGCATGGTGCAGGTCCCAAGCGGTTAATTATATGTTTGTGTAGCAAACTATTTGGCAAATACAATGTTCCCTTTCTTGTATCATACTTGAAAAATATCAAAAATGGCGTTTTCTGTTTTATAATTGAGAGTTTTTCATATACCCCAGCTAGGAGCGGTAACTATTCGCATAGTATACCTCTAGCATTCCCTCTCAACTTATCTTATTTCGTGGCCGTTCTACAGAGAGGAAATATTGATTCTATATAACAGCGTCCCGCGGTATTTGTTAATTGTGGTTCTGGCTTGTACTACATTTCCTACAGACATACATTGATATAATTTAGTACTTGAAACTTCGCTTTACTGTTTTGTGTCTTTCAACTAGAAATTTCTTAGTGTTGCTCTGGCGATAGTTTTCTTATTTTAATCACTATTTCATTGGTCTATTAAATAAAGTAAGATAGAATATTTAATGAAATATATGTAAGCTGTCTTCCAAACAAAGCTTGCAACTTTTCTCTCACAGTTGAACTAATACAGTCAACAGAGTAACGTTCTCTCTTTATAGTCAGGGTTTAGAAATTTAAATTATTGGACTATCCAACTAATGTAATGCGTAAGCAGGTTATTAATTTAGTCAGATAAGATTGGTAATTTATTCACATTCACGTTACCGTACCGTCAAGTTAATATTTCCTTCCAAGTTACTTCAGTCAGAACTTAGTCAGGCTACAACCCTATTAATTTAGGCAGGCTACAACAGTCGGTCTATTATTGAAGTCAAGTCACTACTGTCAGAATGTTAGGTTAAATTTCCATATAAGTCTCTCTTTCATTGCGCGGATTCGCCACCTAAGAAGCTGCTACACACGCCATCGTAGAAAACGTGAAGTGGGGCAAAGAAGCCAACAGGTGGGTATTGAGTATCCTTAAAGTATCATTGAAATTCCATTCTTCAATAGAATTTCAAGGATAATTTAATAAGATACTACGTTCCCCCAAAGGAAATTTTTATGCGGGATTTTGTTAAAGGTAAGGTTAAAAATATTCTAAAAGACACTGTTTGAATTATATAAGTCTACAAAAAAGGATTTGAGTTTTTTCTACTTATTGTGAATCAAGGTCGTTGAATCTATCCTCCGATATTGATAACAATTATCTCTTGTTATTTCAGAGGGGATAGTTTTGATAAAAACCAATATTGATCGAAGTACCCAAATGAAAAAAAATCTTCACTTTTTCTTTAAAAAAATTCTGCAGAATATCTGCAGTTATTTGAACATCTTCATTCTGAAGAAAATCTTAAGATAATGTATCTTAAGATTATTTTTTCTTAAGATTTTCTTGAAAATGAAGATGTTCAAATAACTGCAGATATTCTGCAGATTTTTTTTTCTGAAGATTTTCTCCAAAATATTTAAATCTTCAAATATTCTTCAACAAGAAGTGATCCGCAAACCTGGAATATATTTCAATAAATTCCAGGCTTGGTATATTCTTTCTAAAGAATATTTAAAGATTCAAATATTTTGCAGAAAATATCATGCTTATAAAATAAGATTCTGTGAAAGCAATATATTTTGAAGAAAATTTGAAGATTTTGATCATTTTGAAAAATGTCTTTATAATTGCCTTCAATATTTCTGCAGATGATATAAAGATACAAATGCAAATACCATACTGCAAATTTTCTTCAAAAATTCTGAAGACAATTTAAAGGTAGTGGTAAAACTGCTAAAAAACTTAAGAATTTCTGTAGAAAGTGGCTTTTTCTTAAGAAAATCTTCAGATTATTTTTAGTGGGGTATATTGGGCAGTAATTTTGGGTTACATGTGACATAACTGTAGTTAAAGAAGGAGTATGAAATGCTTAAGAATTGTGTACAATCTCACAGTTAAATTCGTTACTGACCTCGCATTAATACTTTTTACAGAGTGGTTGGTTACTCAATAATTTTTGTCAGACTATTTGAAGCCTAGTAACATGATCATAACTTAACTAGCTTAATTTCTTCACTTACATTTTTCCATTTCACAAAAAAAAAAGTACAGCCTAACACAAGAAGGTCAACGCTGAGCAGAAAACAACATATCTTCACTTTTTTAAAAGACAAAACGACCAGAATTCAACTCCTGCATCCAGCTGGAAATAATAACGAAAAACGTTAAAGTTTTGTCGCCGTTTCTTCCGTCTCGGATATATTAGATAAGTGGGGTAAAATGAGGGCAAAAGAATTTTCCAGAAGGTAATTGCATTTTTGCAGAGTGCCCCGCGAAATTCTACACTCCTGTCGCGTGCATTCTTTCCCTGCCTCTTTTTATTCCAGAATCTCATTTCGGAGGCTGGGCTATTATGAGGTATTTTTCTGCCCCTTGAAATCGCTTCTCGGATGTCATCCTTTGCGAAAGGTCTGTTGCTCTATTGGGGACGAGGGGTGGTTGTGAAATTGCAGGCGGCAAGCACCTGGCCAACCTTCTTTTCTAATATAGAAGACGATTTCTTAGTATGGGAAACTGATCTGAACATTTAAACACTGTTTATGGTTAAGGAGTCATTCAAATATTTAGAACCTAAGGGGGAGGGGGCTGTTATTTTTTTGATGACAACGAGGGAAGGGATATGAGTGATGACAGTAAAATAAATAACTTTATTCTTAAATATCTTGTTAATATCAAATATGATTTAATTAAAAAAAAAGGGAAAATATTATCTTGGAAAAACTTTAATAATGTACTTACAAACCGGGGTCAAGCATTTTGACTCCCCATAAGTGTAAATTTATTGATAGGGTGACTGTTCATTGCAAATAATGGATTATATTATTGTAGTATTTTCTGAAGAAGAAGGTGTAACTTTTCACCAAATGAAGGGTGGATTGCAATCGCTTAATTTTGCTAAAAAAAGATAGGGTCAAAAATTACCAAAAACATGTTAATGGTAAATATTTCGACGGCCCCTAAAAACTGTATTAAGTATAGTGACCTGAAAATTGCCAAATACTAATTACCAACTTTGGAATGGGGAAATAATCCCTCAGTTACACTCACTTTCAAAATCAATGTTAAAGGGAGAAAAAAATCAATTAGTACAGCTTTGATCGGTTTGACATTTTGTGAAAAGTAACAGAAAATATATGTTAACGAATGAAAAAATCACTTAAATAATGTATAATACTTTTTTTTTATTTTAAGATGAAATTATATTGTGAGTCATTTTAAAAACCACGTTTAACACTAGAAAGACGGCACTATGCTGTATACCTAGAAAGACTGAGTGGGCCTTTTTGGCCCATCTCTGATTTTTTGCATATGGAGCTAATTATACATCTAAAATGTAATAATATCATATAAATAACTGTTAGAGTATAAGATAGGGACTTAATCTTCAGATTTCTATAGGATTTTATAATTTTTAATTATTAAAATAAATTGTAATTATGGGCATGAAAAGTGCTTTGGCTATATTTTTATCCACAGATCTGATAAATGAGTTGCTACTCTAGATAAATGACACTGGTAGGAATAATTAATAAAACCCATTCAATAAATATAGCAAAGTTTTTAAAACTGACCTGTTTGTTCGTATTTTGCACATTTGGAGCAATGGATACAGAGCATTTCTCTAAATGCGCATTTTCAACAAACCAATTTTTTACTACCGAAACATGTATTTAATGTATGGTTTCCTTTAGATTTAGAGGATACTATAATTCTACAAATAACCCTTTTTCTCACTGCTGCCTTCTCTTTTTATGCTTCCCCCCCCCTTTTTATGGTAGAAATGGTTGTTTCTTTGGCAGACACATAAGGGGCACGGAGCTCTTCACATAATCTCAAGAGGAAATTTATACAACTTAATTTCTTTTTTCCGGTTACTACCTTGTATAAGATCCATGCATTTACAGCAGAGGTACCTAATATGTAATAGAAAACATGCATAGGCCAACCTTCCAACAGCTAAAGCCTGATTTGGTGCTATACAGTCGTATCACTTGATCCACAATGATGTCAATTCCATACTTAGTTTCGTTGTAGTAAGCTATAATATCCGGCTTTTTCTTTTCCTTCTAGTTGTCTATAATACGGTGTTTTGCAGTTAAGGTTATGTCTTTATTTTTTTAAATAAACAATTGTTGAATAAAGATTTTGTTTTCCTAATTTTGCAGTTGGCGGAACCTCTCTACGGTTTCTTGTAAGTGTTCCAACCAGGCTAGTTTTGCTTGGGATTTTAGTTTTTCACACAGTTTTTATATTGCAAAATAGCTGTCAGTTGTTAAGTTCCTTTCTTTTCCCTAGTATGGCTGGGTACACTTCACAACGAATCATTTTCAATGCATCAACAGGGAATGAAGGTTAGCAATTTCCCCATTCAAAGAAAACAGCTGGTACAGTTCAAATTGTAAAATGTATTTCTTTTGTGAGAAACAAACCTTATTGGTCACCTTGTTGACCGAAATTCAATGGTGAGAACCTTTATCTTTATGGTGGGCACCATAAATTCTTCCTTTGAAACGTCCTCCCCTCGACCACAACCCCAACTGAGAAAGGGGCGTTCTAAACCGAATCGAATTGAATGGAACTTGAAAGAGATAACACTTGTAAGAGATAACAAACAAAGAAGATCCCCTCCCCTTTCTAGGAAAATTTCATGGAAATACGAGCGGAACGAAGCAAGGAAAACACAGCAGAGGTGGTACGGTCCAAAAAAGCCCGCTCCGTCTTTCTAGGTATACGGTTCACTATCTTTGCTCCTATGAGACTAAAATGAAAACGGTTTGGTATGCACTTTAATTGAACCAAATAAGGAAAAGTCAGAAAATTTCAAGCCATTCGGTTGATTAGAGTTGAAATGATTAAGCCGCAAACAGCGCGATGGGCCAAAAAAGCCCATCCCGTCGTTCTAGTGTTAAAACCTGATTAAAAACAACAAAACCGTAACTAAATATTCCAAAAGTTAATAAGAAAAGCTAACTTCATAGTCTAAAAAACTATTGCAAGAATTTTCAGTGCCAGTATAAAGACATAAACAGCAAAAGAATGTTAAAAGAATTTAAATAAAAAATAGAGACAGAAAAAGTTTTGGGTTGAAATTAGTTTTTAAACTTTTTTAAATAATTTTTCGACCTGAATAATTAAAACTTCAATGGGCAGAATTAGGCAAGTAATTTTATGCAGTTGACAACATAAAATGCCCATTTATAAACACCACTTAATATTGAATTATTACTCTACCTGAACTATCACTCCCTTAATGCGGACACTCAAATTAAAGCCTAAAGTCAACATCCCCATGATTCGCGCACCATCATATGTTTATTCAGAGAGTTTACGAGCAAATTCCTAATCTTTATAAAAGAGGAAATTTGTTCTGATTTACCTGAATAAAATAAGCAATCTTTTTTTTCTATGGGTGTTTGTTTACTTTCTCTAGCGAGAAATTCACCAAAAAGTAAAAGTGGCTCAACCTTCTCTGAAGCAGAAAAATAAATATTTTCTCAGGCGATGTTTTTTTTTCCTTAAACACTTGGTCTTTCATGAACTTTTTTTTATGTAAATGTTTAAAAAGTGTAAATAAGAGGACATCAGTATAAGTCGACATTTCATGGAATTTTTACCATTTTTTAAATCTAATTTTGTTTAGGGAATACTATTAAGGTATGTAATGATATATTTTTAGTTTGAATTCGAGATATATTTTTTATATAATTAGGTTAATTTTGCAAACGAAATAACTTTAAGTTTTTCTATTTTTACATATTTAAATAGGTATGCTGTTTATATTTGAGTGAAACATCTATGAATTTTGCATAAAAATAACTTTTTCTGTAACTATAAAAGTACCCACGACGAAATTAAAAATTAAGAACAGAAACCTCGAAATAGTTCTTAAAATAAAGTATATGAATATCGATTATAAAAGTGGTTAGTTTTGTGTAAGTTAAAGAAAACATGACTTAGAAAGTAATATAGAATAGTACTTGAATGTTTTTTTAACTTGTTACATTCGATCTTCTGATCATTGTAGTATTAGTGCTTATGACAGTTTAGTTTAAATTTGAAAAATAACTTTATTTATTTATTTATTGATAAACAACACACACTACAGAAAAGAAATCCAATTACAGTGGTGGAGGCACAGAAGGACTGCACCATAAAACACTACAAATTTTTTTAAAAACATTGAACGACATGTTAAAAATGTCGAGATTTAATTCAATCAGTCCTCGTTCCAAGTATACCTCGTTCCAAGTTCTACCTACATTAATCTGAAGAATAAAAAACATTTTAGTTTTCCATCAGGTTTTTAAATTTTATCTATCATTTTCAAAAACATATTGTTTAAAATATGTTTTGAGTCAAGTGTAAATATAACCTTTTATCTTATTAGAAATCTGTAATTATTTTTATATCTTTATTTTTGAGGCCTTGTGAACAGAATTTAGAGAGTTAAGAACCAGAAACGCATGTCTCACATTTGAAATAGATGTAGAATAATTCCTGTCCTGACAACCTGCCTAGTTTAAAAATTAGCATCCCACATCCGTTTTCGGCTATTCAATTTGTTTCTTATTAAAATAATAACCGAAGAGAGGTTGTACTTATCAATATGTTATATGTGCGTTGCTAGTTCTTAAGGAATATGTTCTTTACACAGTATTTTATTTATTCATGAGCTGTTTATTCCTTTAAAATTTAACTTTCACTTAACTGTCTTCACATCTTTAAGAGAAATGAAATAACCCTATTCTTATAGATTTTGACGAAATTCTCAGCTCAGTCTGTTAAACCAAACTTTTAATCAACCTGAGAAAGAACCCGGAAAACAATACTGTATCAACTTCCATCAAACAAAAACACTCCAAAGGGAACTTTGAGAATCAATGCAGCCAAAGGCCAACAATCGAGTGAACCGTAAAAAAAAAGGCCGGCTACGTGACCCTCGAGTCAAACGGTTCCGGATCGGGAGTTCATTAAGTTCCTTTGGTCCTCGTCCAAGAGCTGGAGCTTCCATTAGAACCGCCATCGTGCATTTAACTAATGGCGGAACTCAGATGATCGCTCTCAAAAAACCGTTTGCTAGAGGGATCGCCTATAAATGAAGTCGCTTTAGATTCGAGCACAAGAGTTTCCGAGAATTGAGCTTACCTTGGACCCTCATTATATGCGCGTTGTTTTAGTTTGCACCGAATGCAACCTCTTTGGAACTTCCGAATGGAAGTAATTGAAGAATACTGGTGATTGATGGAAAAATCCTTCAAACCGTCCAATGAGAGGGAGTCAAAGTTTTGATATTTGAAACTATCAAACACATTTAAATGTCTAAAACTATCATACTATAACCAAACTAAATAAGCTCCGGTCGTCCCAACTTTTGTTAACAGATGATCCCTTTTGCCCTCGTATACTCTGGCAGATAATGTTAAGTTGAAGGAGATTTGCAAAGACGTTCGTTTAATCCGATTTTTTCCGCTTCGGACTGCTGTTGCCCCTCTAATGACAGGCATTAAGTTCGAAGCATTTTGCTTTTGAGAAAGGAAGGCCGTGTTTAAGAAAAGCACCGTCGTTGAAATCGCTTTCAGTTTAAGCGTCTTCAAATTAGTGAGCATCTGGAAACCATAGCTACCTAAGATTTTTATACATTCGTAGAAAAAGGATTTATAGCAAAAGGATTATTCGTGAAAACAAATAAGAAAGAGAAAATGCCGTTTCTATGCTTCTTTGACATTTTTTGTCAATTAGGAAAAATATATCTTCCCATCTGTCCTGTGGGGTCAGTGCCCATCCCTTTCTTCTTGACCTTTCTTAAAATTCATATTAATTCCTTCTTTTAAGAATATTTATTTTATTTCTTTTTATTTTTTTTGTGATGAAGGATTAACCTGTTTTTTAACCATTTCATTTGTATGTTCAATGTGTGCAGTGCAGTGAATTTTTGCGTTATAGATCACCATAGAAGAGAAAGATACAATTTAGTACTTAAGTACAGGTTTCTGAAAGAATATCTTTCTAAAAAATTATCTAATTTAGATAACTTTCTTGGAAAGACTAATACATCGATTCTCAATAAAACAGAGAGTTACTTAATTGGCTTATTTAACCCAAAGGGTACAATGTAAAATAAAAGTGAGAAATAATTTTTATCCAAAAAACAACAATACTACTTTTTAACATAATTTTTTAAGTCGAAACACTTTCACAATAAATTAACATTCCTCGCTAACATTAAAAAAAGAACACGTTATTAGCATATAACATAAGATAAAAGAAGATTTACAATTAAAGACACAATATATTATTTTCTGTTTGACGAATGACGAAATGAATGACGAATGACATGACGAAAAGAGTGCAGTTAAGACCTCTCTACTAGTAATATGTATTGTATTTAGAATTACTATCAAACATGTGGTTTCGTCACTTATTGTGAAAGTGTTTCGACTTCAAAAATTATGTTAAAAAGTAGTATTGTTGTTTTTTGGATAAAAATTATTTCTCACTTTTAGGGGCATTTTTGAAGTCGGTCTCTTTTTTGTTAAAAATTAATTTATTTCATTCTTTTTATATCAAGTCGCCTGCGGCTCCAGAAATTTTATGCCAAAAGAAAAAAATTTATCCTCCCGACCCACAATGAAGTTTTCTTTTTAAGAAACAGATTCTTTACTTCAGAGTTTTGTAAGGTTCAGTCGGTATTTATTCCCCGTTTCAATAATCTGACTTTTATAGTGGTGAGTAAGCTTGCCACAAGTTTTTGATTTATTTATCATAACTCCTCTGGTATCCGCTAGAGGGCGTTTAAATTTAAATGGGACCAACTTGAAAACAGTTCTAATCTAATGCAACAAACCGCGTCCAAATCGGTCCAGTAGAACATACCAAAAGGGCCTGGCAAAGATTCAACATTTATATTCGACGAATTGATAACCTCCTCCTTTTTGAAGTCGGTAAAAAAACCTGTTCTTTTTTAACAGAATTCTGTTAAATTTGCTGCCAGAAAATCCCTGTAATTTTCGCAGAGAAATCCTGTAATATAGAATCCTGTTATTGCATACAAACCTTCTCCGTATTAAATAGGCACTGTCTATTTGGACGATCAATATAAACTCTTCTCTTATTTCCACGGCAACGGTTCTGATTGGAGATCACACTAAGCGCCGGGCCTGCTACGTAACCGCGAGACCTACGGCGCATGGGCCAACTGCCGTTTTTTCCGTCCAAATAGACACTTCCTATTAAATAACAGAATACTATAACAGTTAACTATTGTTAACGAAAGAAAATCCCTCGGATAAATTAATTGAATTGAATTAAAGTGCCGTTCACATGAGCCACTCTACCTGGGTAAAAGGTTAGAAAAACCGGTTCTACGCAGTTTTATCACACCGCTTCCCCTACGCAAGGGAAAAAGTGCGGAAGTAACCGTGCAAAACTTCACCCTAGGCTAGGGTAGGGGAATAAAGTACTCCGACCAGAGTTTGTTTACAAAAACAATATGGCCTCCTCTTACTACACTGCACTTCACGTTAATCATAAAAACCATATTATTACTTACGAAATAAAATATTCTTGATCCTCAATATTCTCAAGGTGTGTTTTGTCTCGTTCAATGTTTATGTTATGATATTTTTAGTTTTAAAAGCTTTTACTATTGCTCTATTGCGTTCCGAAATGTTCTGATGAAATCGCTTGCAATAAGTTAATAATGTTTCAGTGATCTTTTTTATGATTGTTCTTCAATTTTATTTTTTACATCATGGTCATCCTTTGAAGGCAGCTAATATATTCATTAGTATAATTTTGTATTACTTCGATGGATTAATTTATTTAATGATCAAAGTATAAACATGACTGGCCGATTCAATATTCCAAGTTTCCAATGTTGGCTTAGTTTTTTATATTTTAATAAAGGTTAGAATATTATTTAACTCCATTATAGTGTTAATTAAAATAAACTTTTATTCATAGTATTTTTATTAAAAATGTGTTTAGAGAAAATTATTCTTATAAAATCTGCGAATATTCTGATTACATTTCTGATGCTTAATTTCTTTCATTTGTGTGGTCCATTTGTTTGTTTCTTTTCATTTATTAGTTTTTTGAAGCATTTGAGTTTTCTTATTTTTCAGTTATTTTTAGATGCTGAGTTTTTTTTATCACGTTCTTAATTGTGTGGAAAGTGGATAAAATTAGTTATATTTATTTTTAATTAGAAAGCCTTTAAAAATTGTTTAAATCTTAGTCTTGTTAAAATTTGAATGTCTCGGGTCCCAGAAAATGGATAGAGCATCGTAAAATAGATGGTCTCACGAAGAGAAATAACCCTTCTAAACGTGTTAGAAGCCTTCATACTGGCAAAATTTTCTGAATACTATTTTATATTTACATTTGATATAGTGCTGAACAGTGCCAGTGTTTACTACTTTGTAAATGCAGATGGTGCTTCTTTTTCTTGATTGCTACCTTAATCTGTAAAACAGGCTTTTATTTACCCTAGAAATGCAATAATTATGTTACTCATACTGTTAGGAAGATAGGTTAACATTCTTAGACCTAAACTCCATTGAGTTTTAAAGGTAGCTTTAGTTTTCTGAGGGATTTCATATTCAAATTTCTAAAAATGCATTTTTATCAAATTTTTTTGTGATAATCACTGGTTTCTATTAACTAAATTTTTTGAATTGCTCATGACAGACTGTTGAATCTTTTAATATATGAATTTATACATTTATATAAGAATTATATTTTATATATATTCTTAAAATATTAGTTTGTATTATGAGTCCTATTAAGGATTATGATTAATATATAATTATTTTTAAATGTGTCAAAAAGTGTTCCAATTAAGAATTTTTAAGCCTTTCTTTTTCTCAATGCGCTGTTATAAAAAAGCATTCAAATAAATAAAGCAATAGTTTGAGTACTACCTACTAAAACTAAATTGACAGTTTTGTAAGAGTTAAAAAAAAAAAACTTTTAAAACTGAGATTTTTTAACTTTTAAAATATGGTTTGTCAAACTGCCCCACAATTTGGAATAAAAAATGTTTATAAACATTCTTTTAAATAAAAACTACTTTTTATGCTCTGTTTAATTGCACATTATATATGTATTCAAAATAGGGTACTTTGTTGCCTTCATGCTTAATCTCATTTCTCCTAATTCATTAATAGAAATTCTTAAGCAAAAAATTTACTTAAAGCATGTTCCTAATTCAAAGAAAAAATATTCCTCCCAGGGTTTATTTCCCATAGGAAAGAGCCTCATAAGTCAGAAACATCAACTCGAATAGAGAAAAATGCAAATTTGAGTTGAAAATTTCCGCTTATAGGCTGTTTTATAAATAAATATCTGTAAAATAATTGTTTGATAAATAAGAAAACACTAAAATTTTTGTTGAAAATTATCCCAAAGTCAGAAAAATATCATTCCTCTGCTTCAAATTGTAAGATGATATTTAAAAAACCCTCATTTTTGGGTGAAATGAATAAGAACCCACCCAGTGAGTTAGAAACTAAATTTCTTTTGAAAATACCCTATTCTTTAACAAAGTGACAGATTTTATTATGATCTATTAATACATTTTTGGTTACAAAACTATCCCTAATAAAATTCCTAAATATATTTTTTGGCAGAAAATAAAAAACCTGCCAGAAAACGGATAATAATTAACCATTTAAAAGAAGCTTTTGAACAGGTAATGAAAGACTTAAAGCACAGCTGAATACAGTGAAAATTTGTTAGCCCAAAACCAACTAATTATATAGGTAGGTCAAAACCAACAAATAATTGACTTGATGAATAGGTCATTTGAAAAATTTTGAAAAAGTTTATGTTTTTCTGAAATAAGGATTTTCTATTACAGGATTACCATCTTTTCATTTCCTAGCACTATGGAAACAAATTCCTTGAATTTCTTCAAACATCAGAAATTTAAAATATACTTCTGAGGTTACAGAATTAAATCTTATTCACTTCTAGCCTTCTCTAAGGATTCTCCTCTATTCTAGTCTGTTCATGGCTACAGTTCGCCAGTTCCTAAATTTTAGGACAAGGAAGTCCTTGTCATAAAAATCAGACCATCTGAGTTTGGGTCTTCCTCTAGCTTTATTTCCAAATGGCTTAGACATAATAATTATTTTTGTGGCACATTGGTTTGGCAACCGGAACTTTTAGAATGAAAACCCTTCAGATTTTTATAGAAAAAAAAGGAACTGGATTTTTAAAATTTGAATAAATTACCTATTAATATAAGTACATATTATGAATGAAATAAAATTATCTTTAAATATCATTATTTCTATAATAAAATAATTGGTACTTTAAATACCGGTCGTTGCATCGGGAGGGTCGTTATAAAGGGGTTCTACTGTATTAGTAGTAAAAAAGAAAAAATGAGAGGGTGTCACTTAAAAATTTACTCTTTGAATTTTTCCTTCATTTTTAAAGGAACCCCATAATTTAATACTCATACTTTATTTTTATTAACCATATAGTTAATTAATTTAAATGCAAAAATTGTCGGGAATTTCTATCTTCTTTCTCATGTAAATCATTAAAAACAAACAAAGAAACTCCATGATTTGATTTTAAACAATAAAAAACGAGGCATCAACAAGAATCCCGTTGTCCACGTGTTACCCTCATTTCCCATAATACCTTTCGAATCTCTAAAAGATTGCTCATCACGTGACTCCTTGTCCGGGTAAAACGAGTGTGCATGTGAACGGGGCTAATCAACAGTCACCCGGGTAGTCTTCAAAAAATCCTTTCTCCCTACTTCACTACTCTTTTAACTGGGTAAATGGGTTTGGCCATGTGAACGGCACTTAAATGTAGCTTAATAAGTCAGATATACGCCACTTGGCAACAATTAATTCAAGAAAAATTATTAATGTTGTCTCTTGTAACGAAGGAGCCACAATCATTCATCAACACAAAACAGAGGCAGAAACGAACCCAGGATGTGCACTGTGCAGCTTCAAAGTGTTTAGAATACCAAGTACAGGGAGATTATAGATTTGGTTCGGTTATGGTTTTATAGTGTTCGGCACTAGTTAACTAGAACTAGTTGCAACTAGTAGTTAACTACCGATCAACTAGTAGTTAACTAGTAGTTTAACTACTTTTAGTTTGAAGTAGTTCAACTACTAGTTTAGCTACTTTTTTAATCAACTACTAGTTAAAACTACTTTCAAATTTTCAACTACTTCAGAAAAAAATTATTTAAAATTTAAAAAGATATTTAAAATTGTTATCAAAGGTAGAGTACTCAAATACCATAACCAGAAATTAAGACCATTTTTGCGCGAAGTATGAGCGTTTTTTGTGACATAGATAAGAAAGATGTATTAGAATTTTGCCGAAAAGTATGTTATGAAATTAAATAGACTAGTTAACTACTTTGGGGAATAGTTAACTACTAGTTGCAACTAGTCCCAGGAAAAAATAGTTAACTACTAGTTACAACTACAATTTCCTAGACTAGTTAGTAGTTGTTAGTTAACTATTTTTTGACCACTAGTTGCCGAACACTATGGTTTTAAGGCACAGGAATCAAGTATGAACTTGAATCGCCTGTTTCAAAAAGGGAATAAGTCTAAAAAATGGCAAATTGACTTTTTGTGCTCAAAAAGATCTCCAAGCTTCGCTCTACACATGAGAGGAAAGAGGAAAAAAAATAACTACCAACTTTTGGCAGATATAGCCTATTGAATTGGCGAAATCAATCTCCATTTATTGTATTTTTTCATTAAATTTGAAATGTAAGTTAAAACTTAGCCAAATTAAAATTTTATTCTAATTTAAAAGTGGTGCTTTTTTTTGATGCAATGAATGTTTGACTCCATTGATATTCACTTACTCCATTGATATTGCCTTTAATGACTTAGTTTCATAATACACTGCTGTCCAACCAAAATGGTACACCAAGAAGGAAAAGAGATATCAAAGCCAAATTTATTTCTGTGATTACACATAGTATCAATGTTAATTGATTAAACATACAGCCTTCCTTGAAGTGAAGGGGCCTAGAAAATCAGAAATTAGTGTTATCTCCATTGGTGTGTCCATTTCCGCCTCTACCCGCCATGTTTTTGAGGGACAAGGACTTTAAATGGGCTGTTGGAGATTGTCAGGCCATGGTGCCTCCCCAGGTATGCAAAGTTCATCTGGTGTACCCTCGGACGTTGTATACCGGGCTAGGTGCTTTCTCCTCATTTAGAGGACATGTTTTATGGATGTTGGTTCTGAAGAACGGGCTGGCCAGGGAAAACAAGCAACTTAGTGGGAAAAGAAGAATGCATGGGCATTGCGTTCAACATGTGAGTGTGCATTTTTCTCTGGAAAATTGTCCACCACCACGGCCTGAAGATAAAGGCGGAGAGTAGGCTAAAAAAATATCCAATCCTCCAACCCAATTCCGCGGAAATGGACACCTATGGAGACAACACTAATTTAGGATTTTCTCGGCTCAGAAAAATCTCCAGCGCTCGTAATTTTCATTCTATAGAGAAGCTCAATGTATGTAATCGGTTGAAACCTTTTTAGTTGTCCTTTCGTGTAGTTTTTGAATTAGAAACATTTGTAACTCCCCTGGTTTTCTGGTTATCTTTAGTTCATTCATAAAAAATGGCCTGGAATCTCTGATCTCCCCACCACAAAATTAATCTGTATACCTTATATTTTTATCGATAACTAATGATACTTTAACTAAAAACGTCCGTGGGGAAAAAAATTATCTCCCGTCTTCATTTTGTCTCTATTTACAACAACCCTTTAAATTACCTCAAATTTAACGGCAATAATGGTTAAGCAGAATACTCCTTGGGAATCATCCATCAATCACTAGTAATTGAGAGGTTTAATAAAATGGAAGTATAGTGGGATGAAGCATTACCTACGATTCGCCACACCCTGTTATTCGAAGCGGGGGAATTAACGTCAATAACCAGATCATGATCTACGGATATGGCGTCACCCTTATGGACTAGCTTTGACTTAGCTTTAAAAACCAGTGTGCCGCGAATAAGGTAATTTTTCATTGGATTATTTTCAAAAATATTTGTGCAATTAATATATATGTTATGGGCAAAGTGATTAATCGGGCATTATTAATAATGCCTGAAGTGGAGGTGGGCAAAGTGATAAATTTCATTCATAAATTCCACTGAATTTATCACATTGCCCGTAACATATATACTTGAAAAACTACTCAAATATTGAATATAAGCCTTGGAGCATCAAATTTTTTTTATATGTACAATTATCTTTTTTAGAAAATAAATTAATACTTGAAGTTACAAATTTTAAAATTCTATATTTCAAGGCAGGTTGAGAAAGATAAGAGGCTTGCGTAAAAATTAGACTAGTATTATATGGACTATTTATATTAAAAATACAATAACACATAAATTGGAAAAAAAAAGTAGTTTAATCACAGACGCACCCAAAGCTCCATATCACAAGGAAGAGTACTATATTAGTATACCTATAATAAGAGCAATAATAGATAGCAGAAAAAGGAAATCCAAAAATTGAGGTATCCCAAGGTGGGCTATGCGAGACGGAGGTGACCTTTCAAAGAGTGTCTTATCGAATTGGAAAAATTTTGATATTTTTTTTTATTTTATAGTGCTTTTAGACTGTCTTGATATGAGAATACATACAAAAAAATTTACTTTAACTTTAAAAACTTTAAAACCTACCATTGATTATTTAAGTGTAAATGACATAATTTATAGCATCGATATTCTACATTTTTTTAACTTTTTAATAAAAAAAACTTGTTTTTGATGTTTTTAAATTTTATTTATTGGGATCGAGGATAATGCAAACAATACAGACCGTAAATCGTTCTGTTTTATAATTTTTTGGATCACATACATAGGAAAGGGGCTCAATGCTTAAAAGATTAAAAAAAAATATATTTCGAATCTTAAAAAATGATGTCGTAGAAAACCGATAAAAAGTCTAGAAAAAATACCATACATACAGGGTGTTTGGTAACAATGTTATGGAAGTAAGGTCTACCCATAAGTGGCCATGCTGAATCCATTGAGACGGCTTACAGCGCTCCTAACGGTGAAATAAGAAAATTTAAGATTTATTTGGAAAAATTAAGGAGATAAAACAAAACCTTCAGTTAGAAAATTGCCTACAAAAATTTTACTTTCAAGTTAATCAAAATGCAAATTCTACCCAACAAATTAAAAAACTACATTTTTAACCCTTCCCTCCTTATCAAAAAGTCTACGCATGGGTCTTCCGATATAAATTACTAAATTTCTTTAAAGGATATTAGGCCCCTCCCGGAAAAATGTCTTTATACGTCACTGGTATGAGTATATATCGAAAAGTCACAATATTCAAATCAAGACCAATGGCGGTGCCAAAACAGAGAGAATCATACCCGAGATTCCTCAAGAAATAGCTTAGAATTGCTTTTATTACACTATCAAAAAATTTTACGGGGGAGGACCCCTATTGGCCTTTGGCGGTTGTTTCTAACTGGTGTTTTTCAGACCAAAAGCACTCATTGATGGCTTCTAAAGTAGTTGGCGAATTACTATCGGAAAGAAGTTGCTCGAATTTGTTGGAACAACATTCAGCTCAAAACTATTGTCTTTGCATACATTGTTACTACATGAAAAGAGCGCGCGATGATAATTACGATTGAAAATTGGGTCACCAATATTGAAAGTTTGAGGAGCACTGAGTTAGAATGGAAGCAAATTTTATCCAAGGATTTATAACTTATCCCAAGAATATTAAGAATCTCCTTTGAATGTTTAAATTGCTATTCTAATGGTATGAGTTTATAATCTATTATTAGTAATTATAATCTATAATCCCAAATCCGGGAAAATCATACTTAACCATATAAAAGGGTTACAAAAGAGTTACGACTTCATGAAGGTATAGTGATGATAATCCACCAAGAGTTCTCCTATCGGTGTCGCACACTCCATAAATCAAGACCCTGACTCCCATTTCACTTTAACAGTCCTCGAGAGAACCCTCCGAAAAAGAAACATAAAATCCCATCTTTACATCCCCCGTAAAAAAACATCAACTCCAGTCGTTAGATTTATTTAAGACTTCTCAACTCGAAGTAACGCGATATCTCGCCGTCGCGCGAGGACCCGCGAGATCCGCTGCAGAAAGATGGCGCCAATTATTTTTCAATGGTTCGTTGAGAGTTGAGGAGATGCCTGCTTCCAGTGAGAGCTCCGTTTTTTCTCGCAGATTGGCTCCAATACATCACGTCCGACTTGCCGTTCCAAATCATACACCCAGAGGAGAAAGTCCAGAGGTGTAAAGAATTCTTCGGCTCCCTTTTTCTGAGTTTCTCGGGGATCATCGATTCTGCGCTCCCGAGGGAATTCCGATGGCATTTTGTGCGAAACCTTTCATTGTGGAGGACTCTGGAGAGCGAGTGGCGCCGTGTTTGAAGATAAAAAGGTATAAAAGTTCGCAGTACTACACACAACTGAAGTATCCCTAGTAGCACAGCTCATACCAAATATGTCAAGTTTACGTAACTGGTGCTTGAAGTAAACGAAATTTAGCCATACACTACAAAAATTGGAAGCATCTTCAACGTTTGGACTGCTTGGGATTTCTTTCTCGATAACTTCTGATAATCGTGATAATGCTAGAGAGAGTCTAAGAATTTTTTCGAGGGTTGGGTTGGTTGGGTTTTGGGTTACATATATTTTCCGGTATGTGTGCTTGATCTCAAGGATCCACTTATACACCTTCGTCAAGTAAGACAGACACAAGAGAATTTTTACTGACACAAAGAAGGAAAATACACCCAGGGGCGAGGTAAGAATCGAACTTACGACGGACCAGTGCGCAGACTGCTGGCGTGGAAAGGCAGAGAGCAAACCAAACGGGCCATCCGTCCCCTTTTCGAGGGTTTGAGTTAAAATACCATTGCCAAAATATTAACAGTCACAGTCAGAGACATCAATTGTTTCTTCGAGTCTCCCTAAACTCTGTACTACAGCCAGATTCCTTAGGTGAAGTACCTACATAAAAAATACCTGAGGAACATATGGCCCATCCGGGGGAAAAAACGACTGAACTTCAATTGGAGGAATTTTTACTGTACGAGGGAGCTGGGAGTTAAGACTTCTAGTAGCCAAGTCGCAAGGTAATACTATTAATGAATCTCTTCCTCTTGAGTCTTGACTAAACTTTTTCGACGGGCAAGCCGCCAAGCTCCTGTGTATGGTTAAAGTTCGTCCATTTGAAGTTGCGTAGTTCTTCCTCCGGAGAGGCGATCTACATGCAACTTATAGTTTTCGGGAAAACTGCGTCGAAAGAAAATATAACATTACATCCGGTTTACGCTAAAAAAAGCTTTCGAAAAACGAAAAAATAGTTACTATTTGCATTCGTTTACAGACTAGGGCCATATTCAGATAGACAAACTCGTAGAAGAAACTAGAACGGTACGGAAACGGTGAAAAATCACTCGTACGAGATATTTGCTATACTGTCCGCCATATTGTTCCGAGATTCGAATCGTATGCGGATTGCTTTTACACGTTTTGTGGCCCGTTAAATAGTTCCAAAAATCTAGAACAGCTAATGATTACCAAAAAAAAATCCTCAGACATCAATATATCACGAAAGTAATGGGCATCTAGTGTTAGTTTGATTTTATATTATCAGTGTGTGATTACCTGTAAGGGTGTGCGACAGGAGGCGTCAGGAGCACACGGGAGGAAAAACAGCAGCTCTAGACCTTCCGTGTCAAATCTAACGTTACCGTATCGTTCCCATCTCGTTTCTTCTACGTGTTTTAAGTTTCTGAATACGTCCCTAAGATGTAAAAAAAAACATCCACTGCGAGGAATGTATGCGTGCGCCGAGGAATGGAAATAATGAAGATTTCATCTATTATGACGGCACATTATTTTCTCAAAAAAATATCAAGTCTTAGAGGTCATTTGTACGTACTCCAGGCAAGGAGGCTGTGCAGAGTTTTGTTGAACTTTCTGAAACTGATATACACCCTGTATATTTTAGTTTATTCAAAACTCACTCAATTCCAGTCCTATCGAATTATTGACCCCGGAAAGATGAAAGACCAGTTGACCATCCCGAATAATCCGCCCGCTGTGTCAGCCCTCCTTAATTAAATCCATTGACATTTCCCTCGCGCGATTTCTATAAACTGCCCCCGAACGAAACGAGGCTTGAAGGCGAGATTAAGCCACCATTCCCTTAATCCGCTCTCTTCCCCTCCAACAACTTCTTCTGAACGACTTATCGCTCCGAGCCAAACGATAACTGCGATTTAAATTAATGGAGTCCTTTGTCATCGCTTCTCCCATTCATTCATTCATATTCGGCCGAGTTTTGATTCCCGCTCTTTCGGAGCGATCCGTCACCCCCTCTGACTGAGAGACAATCGTTTGGAGACAAAGGAGAGACACAATCGGGAGGAACGACTGCGACACAGTAGAGCATCTGTTTTGTCTCTTATGTATCTGAATTAATATTATGGAGTTTGATTTATCTCGAAGGGATGTGTGCTGCATGTGTGAGTTCGCTGAAAGAATTACTGAATCAACTTCTCTCATACATTGGTAATCCCCGTTTCGATATTACACTCGGTTAGCAGTTAATAGTCATTTTCTTTATTCAGACACCACAGCCGTCATTTGGAGTAACTGTTGCTCAAGAGATAATACTATGCCATTCTAAAGATAATTACATTTGGCTGGTTGTTTGATTGGATTTTCATAGGACAAGGCCTCTATTAAGGTATTTTTCAAAGCCCCGATAGCTAACAAAGAGAACTGATAAAATCTTATGCCAATACCAAAAGTAGGATATTTCATTTATGGTAATATGCAAATTACCGAAAGATCCCCCTTTAATTAATAATTACCTGATCCTACTATTGAAGATCCGTAGTAAAAATAAATTGATCATCATCATTTCAAAACTTACCATCTTCATTCTCTCGATTTTCTAATGAAAACCAGATGGCTTAGTAAAATCGAAAAAAAAAGGACGAGTTACAACAAATTATTTTTTAATAATAATAATAATAATAATAATAATAATAATAATAATCTTTATTAACAGATTTTAAAGAAAACATAAGATGAACAAAGAAAGAATATGTTTTACACCAAGGGGAAACAAAAAAATCCCGTCCAGGCGTAATAAAATTTAATACATTAACTAGGCATTGAAATAAAAGAGAAAAAAAAATGAACAAACAAAAAAAAAACTACAAAAAACCAAACCCCCCACTTTTAAACCCACTGATGGACACTTAGGGACTCCCCAAAAGATTTAGCCTATTATATTTGACACAAAGATAAACCTTAAAAGAACGAATTGGGACTCAGGCCAAAACCCGCCCTTTCCAAAATATTTTAATTACAACCTCTCTCTCTCTCTCTCTCCAGGTGAAACCAACCCTATTGGAAAAAATTTCCTTACCGGAAAAAATCAAACCGGCTTATGGAACACCGGAACTAGTATGATATCGGAACCAGTATCATACTGGTTCTAGTATCATACTAGTTCCAGTGTTCCATAAGCCGGTATTATACTGGTTCTAGTATCATACTAGTTCCGGTATTCCATAAGCTGGTATTATACTGGTTCTAGTATCATACTAGTTTCGGTGTTCCATAAGCTGGTATTATACTGGTTCTGGTGTATACTGGATACGGTATGATGATGGATCTGGTTCCGATATCATACAGGAACCAGTACTCCATAACCCGATATATGCTGGATACGGTATGATGATAGACCCAATATATACTGGAAACAGTATCACTTTGATCTGGTATTAAACTGGTTCCAGTATTTATTGGGGCTGGTTTAGTATCTGATCCAGTGTCACACAAGAATAGGTGTTTTATAAACCAGATGACTCACTACTAAATCCAGCATGATCTGGTATACCAGACCAAGTATAAAATACTGCTTCTAGTGTGACACTGGTTTCATTGTGAGAATTTGTGTTCATTGTTTGTGTTGGAATACATATCACACAGTACAATACAAGAATACAGTCAACAAAATTATGTTTATGTAAGAGAAACACAGGTGTTTACAAACAAAAAAATACTAAAATAATCATAATTATCAGCAAAACAGGGTTCAAAGCAACAGTTTGAAAAATCACTTACTTCAAATATATCGAACATGTCAGAAAAAATTCAATACTGCAAGATTTTTCTCGCTTATGAACAATGCACATTAAGAAATCAATAGCAATTTTTACTACACTTGAATAAAAAACAGGGTTGGCAAATATTGTGATATTTATATGAATATCAAAATATCGGATATTTTTATATATATCAAGTTTTTGATATAGTATATCCAATACTTTCAAATTTAAACTGAAAAATTACTATTTATTAAAAGTGATTACAAGACTAAACCAAAGTATTACTAATTAAGAGCACTTTTAATTAAATCTCAATTATCCAGAGAATATTTGCTAATAATTACTACTAGATAACATCACTCCAAGAATTTTATGTACGTATGTATCATAATTTCATTTCTGCTTCAAAGAAAATATTTTTTGCTGAAAAAAGTTTAGCTTCACTTTAATTAATATAAATTGAAGAACAATGTATTCAATTATGATTTGAAAGTTATTAATAATTTGTGCCAAAGAAAAAATCAAAAAACTGCCTCTAAAATACATTACTTCCTATGCAGTTCAAAATTAAATAGCTTTTTCTCCTGTTTGTTTAACCACTGTGGAAGATAGAGCAATGACCTCCTCCTTCCCCTGACAATTCTTCAAAAAGAAACGCAATCCATCTAAACGAAACAAAGCATTAAAAATGAGTCAAATACTCTCCCCAAGTTATTTTGCACCAATTTATGAGGAAACTCCAAGAGCTTGGTTTCCCGTTAAAAACTAAAAAAAGGGCCAATAGATACATGATTTTGTGATGAATCCGCTTGTAAGAAAATACAAGATTGAAAAAAGCATTGTTTACAAATACCACAACTTTTCTTTTAGTTGAGAATGTGCTAACAGCTAGGTTAAGAACAGAAACAAGATTTTTCAAGCCATCATGGTAAAAAAATAAAAAAAACCCACATAATTGAGACTGATTGACTCATTGACTACAGTTCAACAACGAAGTTTAGTCGCTTGACCTTTCTTGACCCGGGGAGAGCTCGCCGCTTCGGGGTAGCTAAAAAAAGAAGAGATTCTGGTTTTCGGGGGGTTGCCCAAGCGACTCAATTTCGTGGTCGATCTGTACAATAAGGAATACCAGCATTTTTTGAAAACAGAAAAAAGGCATTTTTCCAGTTAAAGAAATAAATCTAAATTCAAAAATTGACATGGAGAATTTCCAAAAAATTTAGTTTATTCAATATTTTATAATAAAAATAGACGATCCGAGTGAGAGAGAAAATCAGACTTTGTAATTGTTTAGGATTGAATGACGTCGCATCTGTTTCGGCCTTACTTTAAAGTACAGGCCAACAATGGATTTGAATCCTAAACTATTGTTTAAAACCCTTAAAACCAATGTTTTGGATTAAATGAGGTCACATGCTGATTTCACAACTGAGTAGAACTTCTTTTTAACCTTTTACCCGGAAAAAGTGGCTCATGTGAATGGTGCTATAATATATCAGTTTATAATACCATACAAGAAACATTATTATGTTAAGGCAGCCTTCAAACTTTATGGCTAGGTCGCGACAATGTGAATAGTTTTTCTGCCTGAAAAAGGACTCCTGTTAAGACTCAATGCTACTCTGTATACCAATGACAGTATCAAAGGATCAGCTGGGATAAAAGTCCTCCATTTGGCGATCATGTCGCGATTGCCAACTATACACTATAATTAATTGTGATATACAGCCAACTCGGCGACCCCACGCGAGTCGCCAAATGGAGGACTCTTATCCCATCTGTGCAGTATCAAATGAGTAATTCTAAAAGTAGAAACATACAATGGGATTGGGTGGAGGCAGGGGCGAGACTAAGGGGTGGCTAGGTATATACAGAAAGATGCATCAGGACGGCAAAACTGCAGCACCAGCAGATGGTCTTGCTACCTGAAAAAAAAATGTGTTAAGGCTTGATGCTACTGTACCTATGTTCAGATTTTTGGTTCCACCAATGAATAGAAACAGAAAGTTTTAATTTCGATGTAGCAAATAAAGAGCACGGGGGGAATCACGATATTAAACTAATAACTTACTATTAAAAGAACACGGGATGCAATATAAATCGCTAAATACTCTAATAACGCAACAAACTGGAACAGATTTGAAACAGTATTCACGGCGAATAAGGAGATAGTCTAAAGATCTTGGAGAGCAGTCGAATGGGGGCTGTATCTAGAGAGGTCACAAAGTTGATGGTTGCTGTCTACAGGGAAGAACCACACTTGTATAATATAGACGCACACATGAACTCCATACACGGAAAATTTTAGAATTTTGCAGAAAATCCTTCATAATAATTTAAGTTTCTGAATTGATTTTTGATAATTGTTGTAGCTTAAGAAACATTATTACTGTAACTAGGTAAATAATTTTACTGTAAATGTGCATTAAATTACAATTTAAAAGACTTGAGGCACTTATTTAATCTACAGAAAATATTTAGAGAAAATTTTGTGTGCAGAAAGTTTTTTGTTTCATCCAAGTTTGGGAAGGACCTGTTTTGAATCTGTTCCCAAAAACTTCCTTATTATGATTTCCGAAACAAGAAGTAAACAATATATGGCAAATGAAACACCTCACCATTTGTTGACTTTGATTTACTTCAATCAAAGGGATGTTAAAATTTACCAAGTGTATGGGGCATTTCATGGTAATTGTAGTCTGTAACATTTCATTTTGTGTTTTAAAGTTGTATAAATTTTAAGTTTTTATAGTTTTTCTGTATTAATCTAATGTTTACAAGCTATGTTAGTATGAGAACAGAAAATTTTAAAAGATTTGAAATGTATACAACTTTAAAAGACAAAATGAAATGTTATGGATCCTACAATTACCGTGAAATGCCATGTATATTTCACTGATCCTCGGAAATATATTATTTTACTGACCACTCTGACTTGCCAACATACCATATACATTTAAATTTTGATACTGATCAATCATTGCAACAGCCTTGATGGCCTAGGCAGTACAGTGTTCACCTCATGACCTGTTGTTCCCCGGGTACTTACGTATTATACCGTCAACCGTGACGCTGAATCCGAAAATGTTATCAGATCCCATTGACTTTACTATTACCGTGCCGCTGAATTAGACGGCCGTTGAATGGTCGACGGGATAATACGTAAGTACCTTCCCCGATTCTAATCCAGGTTGGCTATCGATGCTTTTTATCAACTATGTTATTTATACTTCAAACAAATAATTATATAATTTTAATAAAATGCATAGAGCTCATAATTCTTGTCAGTTTTATCAAATTAAAGATTTTTTAATTAGTTTTGTTTGAATGCATCTAATACAAGGATCTATGATTACAACAGATGCGTCAGAATGGTCGATGAAATACTATTTTACCAGGGGACGGTGAAATATCCACGCTCTAAAATTTATTCCTGACATTGAATTAAGAAAAGATTACACAAAGCTCGACATTGAATTAAGAAAAGATTACACAAAGCTCATTAGCTCACTAGCCCATGAAGACCACACCAGTGGTATGTCCTGAGCAATTTTACCACCTTTTTGCAGTACCTTCACAAATTCATCATTTGATAAAAATAGATAGTTTCACAAAGTCAGTTTTCGGATAAAAAGTACCTTCACAAAATACATTTTTTAAAAAAAGTTCTCTAATAAGCTTGCTATATTATTCTCTTAATTATTAAATATTTAGCTATTCCAGACTAAATTTTCTTTTGATTTTTATGTTTTAAGACAATGTACAAATGATTTTATACTTAAATTTTCACAATTTGCAGAACATTTTCACAAATTATTACTCATTTTTCACAAAATAGGTACCTCTTAAAAAAACTTGGACAGACCCCTGCACACATAATGCCTACAAAGCTTACTTGTATTAGTGACCCAGTTAAGAGATCAAACACAACACCTCAGATTAAATTCCTGATCCTGTCCTGTGACTCAGAGGAAAAAAGTCTGCTGCTACACAACCAAGCAACAAAAAATTAAATCCAAGCTTAAAATTATTAAAGTATATATTTTTACATTACGTTTTGGCAAATGTGATTTGCGTTTATAGTTTGTTTACAACGTGTATAAAAACTTGTAAGATAAACATAAGGACATTAACACAACTACAGTAATATATATGCACTATTACGTAACTAAGGTACAATTCCGTTAAGAGTCCCCGCTTAATATTGCCAATATCCAAATATATCCAAATATCAATAAATTTTTCTGACTTTTATTAATAAACTGAATAGTTATATTGATCTAATTAAACATTTTAATTCAGGAGTTTGAAATTATTTACGAGTATTTCTACTTTTCGTGGTCTAAATGAACCGGGCGATATTTAGCGGGGACTCTAACGGAATTGAACCGTAACTAATATTAATTTCAATTTCAAATACTAAAACACTAAATAGCAATGAAACATACCTTAGTATTCACTTCATTCCAACTTTCGCCATCGCGATGATGTAGAGCTGAAACAGAAAGAAACTTTAGAATAAAAAGGGAAAGGAATTTCGGCTAAAATGTCGGTTGAAACGTTCTTTCTTGCTGAAAAGGAATTTTTACAACAGAAAATAAAGATAGCGAAACTAACATTGCACCCAAAGCACTGATTGCACCTAACCAAACCAAAACTAACTAAACCAAACCGGCGAGTTTTATGCCATAAAAAACTCTAGAAACAAGTATAGAACATTACTAGACACATCAAGGTTATAAATGAGAGAATAAAAAGTTAAATACTACTTGAACACTGCATTAAAAAAAAAAGGCAGCAACCCGTTAACTCGGGTTGCCGCCAAAAAATATAAACAAATTACAAACACAATAACAAAACATTGGGTCTCGCGGAGGAATACTGTATACTCACTAGAATGCGTGAACCGGCTGCCAGCGTTGCTATGCAAATCCTTATGAAGAGGATTTTCGTTTCTGCTATTGTTGTTAGGAACAGCATTTTTTTAGCATCGCGCTAAGATTTTCAGAAAAGGTTAACCGTAAAGTTTCATGCTATCTGGGTATGATGTTGTTCTCATTTCAGAGTTTTCATATGAAAACGAAAACACACAAACACACTCTACCTACAGATGTGAATGTCAAAATAATTTATTTATACAGGGAGTTTCTGGATAGATGGGGGAGGTTGGATACACCTGAAACAACTCTGGATCGCATATTAAATTGGGGTTTGCAAAAATACAGTACTTCTGAAGGGCTAGAGCAAGGACAGAAGTTATAAAAATTAATTAAAAATGGTTAATTGCTGAGGGTCTAAACAAAATTCCACTGTAAATAGTCATTTTAAACTTATTTGTAAAAAACTGAGAAAAATATTTTTTCTAATGGGGTCTTTAAAATGTGACAGTATAATTTTGCACACGACCCCTTAAGAAAAATATTTTGCAGTTTTTCAAGTAAGTTATAAAATGTTAATTGGCACCAGAATTTCACTTTTACCCCAACTGCTTACCCTTAATGAATAATTTTTTTAATTAAATCTATGCTGAAACACCATATATTTTTTTTGTTTTTCGAGAAAATTTCAAATATTTTTAAGTCGTCGTATAACTTAAAAAAATAAAGGTTGGAATAAAAAAAAATCAACTAATTCTATACTGGTATTTAAATTTTCAGTATGATTTAAAATTGGTAATAAAAATTCTTGTACATTCTATACTAGTATAAAAATTTAAAGTATTCATTAAAACTGGTATCAACGTTCCCCAGTATGGTTTCATACCTGTTTCAAAATTTCCAGTGTTGTTCATACTGGTATTGAAATTCCCAGTATTCATTAAAACCAGTATCGAAATTCCCAGTGTTGTTCATAATGGTATTGAAATTCCCAGTATTCATTAAAACCAGTATCGAAATTTCCAGTATTGATTCATACTTGTATTGAAATTCCCAGTATTCATTAAAACTAGTATCGAAATTTCCAGTATTGATTCATACTGGTATTGAAGTTCCCAGTATCCATTAAAACCAGTATCGAAATTTCCAGTATTGTTTCATACTTGTTTTAAAGTTTCCAGTATGGTGTCATACTGGTTTTAAAATTTCCTGTATGTTTTTCCAGTATGGATACTAGTTCCAGTATGATTTATACTGGTTCTAGTATCATTTTGATACTGGTTTTGTGAACTTTTTCCAATAGGGAAGAATCCAGTAAATTCTCTCTTTTGTTGTTCCCGAAAGATAATCTCGTTTTTACTCCTCCATCCGGTTGAAAGTACCCCGGTGAGCCGATAAGGGAACTAATGGAAAGGAATAGAATAAAAAGTAAGTTCGAATTTCTCGCTAAGAAGATTATGATCCTTACCATCGGTTTCTGATTTTTATGAGTCTTCCCAAATACTCCTCGTCTTGATCTGAAAGGAGTACACCATAAATCACCGAGTTTTATCAACTTCTGATACGTTTTATTAAGCTAAAGAAAATATAATGGTGAAAGGACCTTTGAAAATTTGTTACGGATTGTTTTATTTTAATCTTTCTTTATTCTTTTTCTCATTAAGGAAGGGTCAGAACCAATTTTAGCCAAATAACTCAACTTCTATGAATAATTTAATACCCTCTCAATAAAACGATCAAAATAGGTATTGGTAATACTACAATGGTTTTAATTGTAGCATTATGCATTGTATTTTCCCAATGTGCTTACTTAGGATCAAAGTTATCAACTTAACACTCATTATAGATTTTATGACAAGGAATATTTTGGTAGCCCAACTGAACGTTGCAAGTAAATATTAAGTAACGTGTCCTTTTTTTAATGTTCATCCCCTGTCAATGAGATCGAGCTTTCCTATAAAAAGTTCATAGCTCCCTGGTTCATTATGTTTACATCTACTTTTTGCACGTACAAATATTCACATCTTTATTGATTCTAATGATTGATATAAAATTTCAGAGGTACCAAATTTTTCGGTGATTATTTGAACTATTTTCCTGTGGCCTAAAAGTAACATAGTAATTATGTTTCAGTGATTGGTGTCATTGATATTGGTATAAAAGTTAAAAAGCTAATTAGATCGAGAAGTCACTAGATTTTTCCCATTTTAAAAAATAAATCGTTTCATACAATTTTATGCTTTTTTTATTTTCCAAAAATAAAATTTTAATCTGTTTTCTGAGAAATGTAGAATAGAAAAAGAGTTTTTCCGAGTTTACAATTCATTTTTAACTGTATAATTTCTTTTTGAAATTATAACTATTAAATTTTCTTACATTTGGCTACGCTGAGCAACCAAAATATCACCAAACAACTTGGCAATTTTAAATTGACGGGGAAAAAATATCTGTTCTTTCCTACATCTACTATTCTACTATATATGCCTACATTCTCATTGAAATAAAAGGAAGGAATGGTTTTATGGTTCCGACATAATTAGGCATAATTTATCCCGCCTCCCCTTTAAAATTTTGCAGACCCATCGTGGTAAATTTAACTCGATATCCATCCTCAATATTAAGCCCATATTCAACCGAAGCGACCAAATGCGTAACTTCCATCAATTTAAGTCGGATAATAGCCTGAAACACGAATCTGGGAAGTCAACAGCAATAAATAATCCACCTAACCGCCGGTGGTTGATAACAAATGGGCTCCGATGATTCTCCTCTCGTGTTCAGGATGCTGCGGGGAAACAGCCTCCATTCTGCGTTTCCGGCTCCACCACAAATCATGCACCCTTTGTCAGGTGGTCAACCCTTCTCGATGAGGCATTTTTCACGAGTGATATTTCCTTACTGATATGGGAGAGAAACTTGATTCAAAGGTTAGAAAATCGTTTATTTTAAGCATATTTCATAGATGAATGGACGAAAAACTAAAGGATACTTCACGTGGTGTCCTCTATTCTGTGACGTGTTCCGTGGCTGCCGTATATTTTGCATTGCCGTATTTGACGCGAAATGACGTCATTCCAGAATTACGGAGGGCACGGAAAACTTTTCTATCGCACGGATGAGACCGCTAAGAGAAATACTAAGGAGAAGGCGGAAAGCTAATTAGGCTAAGTAAGAAGCTAAAGGAGAAGGCGTAAAAGATATTGGTACTACTGGTGACGGTTGGTGGAGGAGTCATCTCATCTATGTATTGTGGGTAAAATTATAAGAGGTGAAAATTTAATTCGAAAAAAACTTCAAGGGTTTGATATTCTGTGCTACTCTGACTAGTGTTGCAAAGGCTGGAAAAAACCCGGTTTAAACCCGGGAATAAACCGGGTTTTTTGGGAAGGGAATTTTGAAAATTTCCGGGAGTTTTCGGGAATTTTGACTTTTGACAGGGGAGAAGGAAAAAACATCTGAACTCGCTTAAGAAATCGTGTTTATGTTGATTTTCTCTTCAATGTGGAGTATTAAAAATTCTCGGGAGTTAGCAAATTTTAAGACACGGGTAGTAAAATATCAAAATTATGCAAAATATGATGACTAAAATTTATTTTGAACTTCATATCATAATCAGGGAAAATCTGCGTTGTGACCTTTAGAAAATATATTCAAATTTAAACAATTGAATAATTGAAATAATTATCTGACAAATACCAAATCACCGATCTACATACATTTTTTTTCTGTTTTTGTCATGGTTTGGTGCCCACATGGACATGAATGATTCGATTTTATGTTCGATTCGAATCGCTTGAACTAATGTTAAAGTTACAGACACTAATAAGTTAAAAATAACAAGTTTTGAGAAAAAATAGTTTGAAATAACGAAATAACTCTTAGCTACGAGAATTCTTGAAGTGAAAATTTTAACCTTAAGCCTAAAGATGGCCATCTTTGTTTATATTCAAAACTTCCTCAAAATTCCCAATATTCCCCAAAATTCCGGGTTTATTCCCCAAAATTCCCGGGTTTTTTCCCATGTTTCAAAAACTGCGGGAATTTTGCATCTCTAACTCTGACCTTCGAAAGCTAAAGAGAAGTGAAACGAAGTCCACATGGTAAAAAAAAACTCCACAAATTCAACACATCGGGTTGGTTGGTTGGTTGGTTGGTTGGTTGGTTGGTTGGTTGGTTGGTTGGTTGGTTGGTTGGTTGGTTGGTTGGTTGGTTGGTTGGTTGGTTGGTTGGTGTAGTGGTATGTGTAGTGTATGCATTCCTTATATAGGACCGAAGGTCCCATATATAGCTTCAGCGATCTGGACACAATTACTATCTTCGTATATATATCATAGGGGTTGTTGCTGATGTTCTGCAATTTCGACAGAATGGCGGGACAGGAGAAAAGATTATCTAGGTTGAGCTCCTCGTCGGGACAATTATTACAGAAGGAGTATGTCTTTGTTACGTCACTTACACCCCATCCAATATTCTTTTCTTCTTTAATATATTCGGTTTAAAGCATTTTAATTGGCTTTAAATATTTGAATCTGGATTTTCATACCCCTAAAATGTCCCGTTCTTAATCTTGTCAGTGTGCTTGCTATTGCTTTACTTGTATTCAGGAATTTGGTGTTTCAGCCTGACTGTTGAATGACAGAGTTTCATCTTTGCCACTGAGCTTATATGTCGCTAAGGGTGACTTTGGCTTCATTGTTGTTAAGTTGCCTTGCTTCTAACAACACATCGTGTATACAGAAGTTATCCCGCACTGTCACTTGTATCCTTTGGCTCCTAACTCACTCATATCAATTTTATTGCTTTATCCTATTTTAAGTTATTGGAAACGTCAAAAGGGTTAAAAGGAGTCAAATTTTAAATTATTATTTATTTGTGAAATTTTGGTTTTTACATGTAGCAACCCTTCAACTTGCTCCATCAGTAAAATAAATTATTTTTAGCTCAATCTGTTAATATAAGAGCCTCTGAAGCGAGCTCTAATATCCCAAAGGATTACCATTACGGAATGATTCCTTCGGATCAAGGAGCACTTTTGAAAATTCAAAGAGAGTAAACTTATTAATTTTACGTACTTTTCCATGACCTTTCATTCTTATGCCTTAAAATCTTAGATGTGTAAAATAGTAGTTAAACGGCCATATTCACAATCATTATTAGCTTTGGTGTTAAATTCTTGGTCAAAGAAGGATTCCACCAATCAGAATCAGCGAAAAGCTAATTTTTCTTTCTTCTGCTTCTGGTTAACACCGACGCTGATGGCTGTTAATATGGCTAATAATGTCGTAGAGGAAAATATCACAGCTTGAAATTTTCACAATGTATTAACTTAAATAAATTTTTCATAAAAATAAACAAGCTATAGGTTACAATAAATTAAATACTAAAGCAATAAATAATAAAAAAATGAAAATAAATAAATGAAAATCATTTATCTCTGATTCCTAAAAAACATTTTATAATGATATTAAAACATTTCAAATTTAATTATACACAAATATGTTAACGTAGAAGCATTATTTTTATGTTTTCTATAAAATCCCCATCATGTCTAACAGTAAAATGAAATCTAAATAATTGGGATTATTTTGAGAGTAAAATCATTGGAATTCTGTAAATATTTAGAAAACATGGTTATGTAAAGAATAAAAAACACATAGAGACAAATATTATTATCATATAATATTTATCATATAAATAGCTATTTTTTTTTATTTTGGCTTCTCTATTTTAGATGATCCAAATAGCTGTATAGCTTTTAGGATCATTAAATATTCAATTGTTGTTTAAAATTGTTTTTAATATTTCTAGTAAAGGTAGAATGTTTGCCTTCCATAAAATTTTGTTTTTTTTTATAGCAAATAAAGTATTTGCTTCACGTAAATATTAGAAACAGAAGTTACGATTGTCACTAAAAGTTTTCTCTTCTGAAAGTACAACTAGCATTAAATAAATATTAGTAAAACTTTTATAACTAATATTTTCTTTCTACAAAATATTCATTTTCTAAAAGGGATTTAAATATCAGTACTTTGTCTTTTGAAAAAAAATGTTTAGATCAAGTCTTGAATCAGCGGTAATAATGACTTATTCTTAAATTACGAAAACAATGTAAGAGTTAGAGGGTCTGGTTGCATTAAATTTGAAATTTAACTTAATTTGTCTTTCTTTTCTTATTCTTTGGATCATTTGGCCTGTAAACTTAGCCAACTATCGATTCAGGTAATGCATTCCATTTATCCCCTACTCTATTAAAAAAACAATGCTTCCTACAATCCCGTTTAAAACTTGCCTTATTCAATTTTAAACTGTGACCCCTCGTTCTATTACCCGTACAGAGTCCCTCTGTGTCCCCTTGTTTTAACATTTTAATCCCCTCTAGCCCTTCTTTTCTCTAAAGTGAACATATTTAACTTCTTAAGTCTTTCCTTGTAACTAAAACTAAATATACCCTTGATCAATTTAGTAGCCCTATGCTGAACCCTTTAAACTAAATCATATCTTTTTTTAAGTATGGAGACCAGAACTGAACAGCATATTCGAGATGAGGCCTTACCAAGTCTCTATATAATGAAACAGTTTTTGTAATGTATCCCAATATCCTATTAGCTTTTTTTTTCTCCCGATTTTCTCAAAACTTTGTTTTCGGACTTATTCCCTTCTTCTAACTGACGATTAAATTTTTTCAGCAGTTGTTCAGAAGTGAAAGTAGAGTTCAAAAGAACATAATAAGGCAGTTAAAAATGTCTTTAGATAATGCAACTAAGTCTATTTAAAACCTCGCATCTGAGAAATACTCGTATACCTATAACACATATCTTTACAGTTGCCACCATCTGAAAGCGAGGCGATCATTTTTCCACGGGAGAGTGGTCGCGACGCCGATCCGGGAGTTTTTCCTAAGGCCCAAAAGAAGAATCTCTTAGTTTCTGCTCCGGTGCCTTGCTTTTCTTAGTCTTGGAGGGTCTATCAAGGATTGGGCTACTAATAAATCAAAATACGATCGGAGCGCTCTAAAATGCGAAAGATCGATCGCTCAAATTGAGGTTTCCTACTACTCTAGTAGGCGTGAATTGAAACGTTAACTAATCTAATCTATTTTAAGATAAAGTAATTTTACATGAATTGAAAGAAGCTTTATTTTTAAGCAAATCTAATAAAAGATTCTTTCATACCTGTTGATATAAAAGAAATCTTGCATTTTGATTAAACTTATCAAAAGAGGACAAATATGTAATATTTTACAAATCCTTTGTTTAAAGAATAAAAATTCAGTATACAAGAAAAATATGCGTACTTAAGTAAACTATAAAAAAACCTCATATGTATTTCTCTCATTCTCCAAATAAAATAATTAAAAGAAACCAATAAAACTTTTTAAAGGTTGATCTTTCATGTGCCTTTAGGATTTTAGGATATTTTTTTCAAAACTATAATCACAAAAAATTACGAAATCAGACTTTATAATCGTTGATTTGAGTACATAGGAAAAAAAATATGTGCTTTCAGGAATATTATGATTAAATTTGAAACAATTATATTAACATTATTATATTTATAATAATAATAATAATAAGCTTTATTATTTCATAACGAAAATTACAACACAAGTGACAAAGTTACATATTAATCACCAAGGGGACTTATTTATTACTACTATTTAATTTCTAAATATTTTACATTAAAATTATATGAATTCTAGAAAATTTTAATTTTTTTTTATTCAAAAATTCTTTTAAATTTTGGAGTCTTTTACTCATAATGGTTATATCGAAGTTATTTGCATTAAAAAATAACCATAATTTGTATTTTAAGAGTAAAAAAGTCGTGGAGTAGAACAAATGGTGTAGAAAAAATTTAGGCTTTTAGGATTTTATGTTTTTAGCAATTTTATACTAATTGAGATTTTGCTACTACATACTTTGATGAAACTCTAAAAAGTGTTTTAAAAAAACAAACAGCATATTTCTTAGAAATTGATCTTAGGCTTCCATTACTTTTCACATCCTTATTTATGAATTTGTTTCTTACACCTTCTCTCCTTCAAATCCATTCCATCTACAAAAATGCAACAATTGGAAACTTCACAAGTCCAATGAAAAGGTCCATTCGATAGAATATTGAAGGATCAACCCAATCCCTTCCATCAAACCCCTCAAAACCACTAACTCCCCTCGACCCTAAAAAAAGAAATCTATGGTCCAGGAAAAAGCACATCCCTTCCATTATCGGCTGGCGATCACAGATCCGTCCTCCTCACCGATTCCCCGGTGTCGCTTGATAGCGGCGGTGATTGCGGTGACCATTGTCCCGTGGTTGGACTCTGGCCAGATCGAAGCTGATGACACAGGAACTGGATGACCGAGAGGGAAGCCATCTTTTTTGGGGGGTTGGCACTCGCGTAAGTGAAGAAAGACATTTTATCTTGTAAAGTTTTAATTCATAATAATTGAGCCCTAAAGCGAGTAAAACTTACTTAACGGTGTCTCCCATCATACCCAAAATGTAAAAGCTAGATTTCAATTAGGGTATGGTAATTTTCCAAACAAAAATATCCCATTTTGATATTTTTAATTTACCTGTTTGCTAGATAATTTACAAATATATAATGAACATAAAATGAAGAATTATCCATCTACTAGGTGGAAAATCCCCGTTCCCTTTTAACACAAAAATTTGACACTGGAATATGAGTACTACAAGGAAAAAGTTGACAAGTTCTGAGAATCCGGCAGTTTGAGTTAAATGGACCAACCTTTCTGGGCTTCACACCTGTGGTCGTCAATATTTGTATTTGTATTTGTTTGTATAAAATATCGGTGAAAAGTTTCATAAGAAAAGATTTAAGTTTTTAGGGATGAGGTATCGTATTTTATGAAATTCAACTAATCCATTAAAAAAACCTATTTTAATGAGACTTCTTCTTCAGTCATCTATAATGTTTTATAACAATAGTTGAAAGATAATTTCCTTAACCGTTCTCAGTTGCTCATTCGCTGAATGCTAAACTACATTTTAAATTTTAATGTATTATAGTATCTGATGTTAAGTTCACAACGTAATAGTAATTAATGATTTTTCAGTATAAATTAAGTATTTGAACTCTTAGAGAAAAGAGCTTTGAGAAATCTTTCTTGGTAAAAAACCTTTTCTATAGTGTCAATAGAATTCTGTTCATAAACCAAAGCATTTTACAAGGGTTCAGAAATTTTGGTCACCTTTATGCTTATTATCTCGTAGTCAGCAGTTCGTGGAAAGCTTGTATTATTTTTTGTGCCTAAAATCCATCTTTTACAGTAACCAGACCGTAGTGCAAAAAATTCTTCAATCCTAAAAAGCAAGTAGACAAAATTTTATTCATATTTTAAAAACCATACATTTCTGAGTAAATTGTTGTGGATAGAATTTAATTTAAAAATGTGTTTTATATAAACTTTGAAATTGAAAACCAATTAATTACAAATTTCATCTATATTTATTTGTTTTAAAAATATTTTCTTTGATTGTTCCAATGCCATCAACACGGAATAAAAAAGTTACTGCGTCCAAAAATCACAAAGCAACAAAAACTCTCTTTCCAGTCTGGAATATCATATGATTTAAAATATAATAGTTACTAAATATGACTTCCTTTATACTGAAACACTCTTTCTGAAAATTTAAATTTTTAATCAACTTAACTGCAATGAGTTACTAAAGCTTCTTCTACTAAAGCTACTTCAATCGTGAAATAGCTTTATTCAATCAAACCCCGAGTCCATTAAAAAGTTTCGATTTTTTCCAGAAATAAGAGAAAACCTTAGAATTTCAGACGGTAAGATAATGAGATTGAAAATACAATTAAGTTTTCTTAAAACTGATTAGATTTTTTTACTTCCGAATATCAAAAACACCCGGAGATTGAATCTAATAATGAGTTAGAAAAACTCGATCCAACAGTGGCTGGAATCGAAACTACTTTAAATCACAATAATTACTTTTGGACAATCTGTTTCTGAAGATTATTTTTTCGTCCTTTCCCCCCCCCTATTTTTCCCCTCATCTTGATAAAATGGCTCGTTTGGGATTTCCAGATTGTGTTGGGAGATTCCCGACACCAAGAAAAACCTTTCTTACTGCAAAAGACTTTTAACTTCAGTCTCTAAAATTAAGTGCGTTATAATTAAGTTTTCGTTCAGAGCTTAAAAAAAGTACGGTTACTAAAAGTATTCTTCAATTCTAAGGAAACTAATATCATGATTATTGAAATTAATTATCGAAGAATAAATTAATAATTTTGTTATAAAAATTATAAATAACTTATTGAAGCCCGGTGGCGTAGAGGAAGTGCTTTGCGCTCCCACACCACAAGCCCGGGGTTCAAATCCCGGTCCACGGGCAAGGCAGACTCAGCCCTTCATCCCTCCGGGGTCGATAAAATGAGTACCAAGGTTACTTGGGGAAATTAAGAGGGGGTTAGCATTAAGCTAGCCACTCCTCAGCTGACTGTGACTTTCAAGTCACACGTTCTGTAACAGTTCAGCTCATGGCCTCACCCAGTGAGGCTAGTTATACTGGAGTTTGATGGTCCAACGACCTAGGTACTCCCTCAAAAATCCCCCTTGATTTTTTATAAATAATTTATTCATCATTATCAATATATTTTTTTATTAGATTTAAGACAACGTGATTAATTAGCTTTTTAACGGAAAGGGTTAAACACAATAATAGAAATAAAATTTAAACCTGATAATGAAAGACAAGAACAAAGTTTGTTGGGGGTTTTTTTTAATATTTTATCACTTTTTTTTTTCGTCTCCACAAATGAAAAGGTTTATACAACCAATCCAGTTAGTTATGAGAAAAAATCTTATTCAAAGTTGTAGTATAGCTTTTTTATTTCTACTGATCAACCATATAAAAAAGTTATCTTAATTTACCTACGTAATACTTAAGTTTGTTTGAGAAATATATAAAATGGGTGAAATAACTTTATTAAAGTTCCCCTAAGGTCTCAATAAAAAAATGATTTAGTTGAAATGTTCTTTAGAGTGTAATTAAGTACTTTAAAACGTTATTTATTGCCAGGAGAGTCAACTGTATTTCAATTCTGGCGTTGGTTTTCATTATTCAAAATCTGATCAAATGTTGCTGTCGATCAAGGAAATCACCAGCAACAAGATAGCAGGTAAAAGTTAAAGCAAAATTTAGTTTTAAAATACATCGTCGAACAAACTTTAAGTGAAGATGATAAATTTCTATGGAAGGTTATTTTTTAAATTCCCTTTATTATTAAAACCTCTCTGAATGACCCGTTTACTAACAACCTGCTTTTCTCAATTGAGATAAATTTTCCATTTGTATTAATCCTGGGAAAGGAAACAAATATCATCAGGGTCGTAAAAAAAAATAAAAGTTGGATTATTTTACCGGGAAACCAGCTAAAAACTTGCCATTTGGTATTAAACTAGTAAATTCTACAAGAAACATCTAAAAGAAAATAAATAATATATAACCCCCCCCATTCATCCTAGTTTTAAAAAAAATGGGAAATATGTTTTAAAACTTACAAATTGAATAAAACAAGGGAGTTTAACTAACCCCACACGCAAATAAATCTTTAAGGAATACAATATTTTTTTAAGGAATGTTTAAAATGACAAGGGTTGAGAATATAAGTGAAAGAAAATTCTTTAAATTTGTTGGCTAAACTGTAAAATGGCAAACAACATATGCTATCATGTTGAGCAGCTCAAATATTTATTCAGTCAAATCGATAGTTTCCTATGGCGGCGGAATTAACTTGGTTTGAAAAACAATAGAATAAGGGGATAAAATAATTGTACTGTTAAATTTTTTAAAACTGAAAAATTCATTGCATGCTATGGTTTCAATACTAGAATAGGATAGATTTACAAAAATATTAAACTTTAGATAGGAGAAACCATTTAAGATTAAAAAAGTTAAACTCATATAGACCGTCAAAGCTAAATTCTTGAAATTGTTTCTAATCCCTTTAAAAAGTAGATCTTAATTAAACGACGAAATGCGAGTTACAAACTTTCATTTTGCACAACTACTCTCAAATGAATTTCCAAGCGTAACAAATGAAAAAGAGAGAATTTCCTTCTCAGACCTTTTTTCTTCAACTTTTTAGCCACGCCATTACCGGAGAATTCTTCCTCGGAATAAAACCAGACCGAGAATAGTTCTTCCACAGCAAGCAAACGATAAAATGTTTTTGTATCGTGTGAACAATGAAATTTCTGGACCATTTTTGCAGACGATTTTTTGGAGCCCTCATAACTATTCTCGAGGCGTTTTGCTTCTAAATTTAGGACCGAATTCGAAACATTCGTATGACAGTTACGTCTGAAAAGGAATGGTGTAGAAATCTGAACATGTTTTTGTGTTACATTTTCTGCGAACGCTGTCTGCAAGATATTCTTAATAACACATACAAAATATTTTTTACTACCACAAAACGTTATGAATTTTCTTTGTAACTAAAAAATCTACCTTTCTTTTAAAAAATTAAGTTCATGAAAACATTGAATTTAAAGAGATATATTCCACAAAATTTAAACCTTTCTTAAAAATATGTTCTTCAATTTTTCTGTCATTTTCTCTTAAGTACTATGTAACGTTTTGAATAAATATATATCCTTATAAAAAGCCAGAAATAATAATATAAGCAGGCCAGAGCCTGCATTTTTTAGAAAAAAAAGTGTATTTATTCCTTATAGAAGAGTTCAACTGTGTGACATCACAGAGCGGTCAAAGACTTCTGCTTATGTATTTGATATGAGTTAGTGATTTGATGATTATTTTGATTTAATATCTACTATCTATACTTGTTGATATTTACTATAATGTAACCCTTTATTTCTCTTCCCACCTGCTTTTTAGATGGTAATTTTTGTCCAGTTTTTCTCCCTGCAGATGACAATGCCATGCCAATTCGTGTTGTGGTATCTTAAAAGTCCAAGGTATTGAATGAATGAATTAAATTTCAGGTTTTTCAGACCTACATCCAATCCAGCATATATGAAAACTACAAAAAAAATACGATTAACACCTTATAATCACCCACCAGGAACGATCAAAGAGCTAAAATTCGCCTTAAATGAAGACTTGGCCAGTATCTCTTAACTATACCTCTAATTATAATCAACTATAACTCTACCTATCTCTTTTTCAAAGCAAGCACACTTACTATAAATCATGCGTTGAGTTCAGGGATAATTGTTTTCATTACCAATAATTACATGAAATTTTAAATTACATGGACCTTTCTTCGTGTATGAAGTGTGATCGTGTCACACATCTTGCATCGCACAAGAAAGACAAAAAGATGGATAGGATCACTTTTAAGTGAACGTTTTGTACTTTTAACATAAAATTTTTGTACGAAAAGATTGATAAGAGTAGGCTTACGTAATTAATATAAGAGAGGGGTTTGGGATTTGCTTTTATGACAAAAGGGGAGATGGGGGGTCAAAAACCACGGAAAACGCCCCTAAATCAAAATAGACTAAAATTGAGTTATGAAATGATGCTCCTTAAACGATGAAAATGACAACATGGTACTATTTCCATCTGCTATAACTATTCCATCCAATGTCCGCGTTTAGAGAGCATTCCATCTGTTCTTGTCTGATAATCAATCCTCGGGGGGTATTAATCATCAGATTCGTCATCAGGAACAGCAGATTCGGATGGACGCGAGCACAGGGTGTGTTTAGAGAGCCGTTATTGACTCGGTGGCCCCGAGTGCGTCTGGACTAAATAGATGCCGTAATGACAGTTGTGCCTGAGAGAAGGCTAAAAGTCATGAACTACCAGAAAGCTACTAATATTTCAATTTATGTAAGCTTAAAATTCAGTTCAAAATTTTCACTTTAATACGAAGGCAGGTATAAAATATGGAGAATAACAGAGTAAAAATTCATTGATTGGACGCATAAAAAAAGACCTTTAAAGTCAAAATTTTTTGAAAACATTTAAGCTAGGTAAAAAGTTTTGGACTTAACATAACATATAATTTAACAGATAATTTAATCAATAAGACATACTTGTCCTAAATACATATGTGATCAAGAATCTGATCGTTTGGTGTTTCACAATTTATCAAAACAAGCAGAAAATTTTAATTTTTAATTATCTGCCATAAATTAACACAACCGTTTTGCCCTGCCTGCCCAACAGAAATTATGAACTGTGACGTAAAGCTTAAAACTAAATGGTGTTATGAGAAATCCTCCTAGGTGATGATTACTCATAGCACCATAGTATGTTCCCTCTAAATAGCCGAATACAACTTGAGGAAAATTAGTAAAAACTCGTATCATTCAAATAAACGTGATTTGGTTGTTTTAGTTATAATATACCAAAAACGAATTGGGAAAAATGTAAAAAACCTATTCGAGGTTGTAATTACTGGGTGTTATAAAACGTAACATCTAAAATACTCGTTCTTTATACCACAGCACTATACAGCAAATTTTTGCATTGAGAAATATAATTGAGCAGAGTCTTGAATTTAATTCGTCCATCTATTTGAATTTCATAGACTTCAGTAAGGCCTTTGACTCAGTGCATAGAAGCAAATTGTGGGACATCTTAAAGAATTACAAAATACCCGATAAATTCATTAACATAATTAAAGATCCATACCATAATAGTATGTCAAGTGTAGAGGTGGATGGAGTCTTGACTGAATTTTTTGATGTAAAAACTGGTGTTAGACAAGAATGTGTTCTGTCAGGGTTCCTGTTCATCCTTGTAATTGATTGGATTATGAGAAACACGACTGAGGACCAGAAAAGAGGTATTAGATGGAGATTTAACACAGTCCTGGAAGATCTGGATTTTGCAGATGACATCGTGTTAATGTCATCAAAGTACCTTGACCTTGAAATGAAAACCCGTGTATTTAATAAATATGCAAACAGTGTGGGGTTGCATATAAATAAGAAGAAAACCCAAACAATGAGAATTAATGCGAAATCTCAAAGAAAACTAAAAATTGATGAGGAGGAAATTGATGATGTGGATGAATTCACATATCTTGGTTCTGTCCTAGATAGTAATAGAGAAGTGGAGAAGGATATTAAAAACAGAATCATACGCGCAAGAACATCTTTTAAAGGTCTTGATAAATTCTGGAGGTCTTCAAACATCCAAAACCGAACCAAAATAAGTATCTACAGGGATGTGATTCTTCCGCGGATTCGCGGAGTTCCGCTTTTTGTGACTTTTGAATTTTGTTCCGCTTTTTTAAAAAAATTCCGCGGACGCGGAAGAAATTTCTATGGAGAAAAAAAATTACCTACCATACTTGCCAACTATTACGGAATGTCCGTAATGGTTAAGGAAATTCGGTTTGTACTACGGAATTACGGATGAGTCTTAATTTTTACGCAATTCCGAAAATTTTCAAAGAAAAAATAATTTTTACGCTTTTTTCCAGACATTTGCCTGTAAAGTTGGCATTTTGACGGCGTGGACGCAGGCAAAAAAACAACTTAACAGACGGTTCGCGATCGCGTTTTTCTTACTTTGCGTCAATATCCTAGGCTTCAAATGCTTGTTTTTGGAGAAAGTGTTCACTTTTTACAGTTCAAATGTGTCCAATATTTAGCTGGCAAATTAAAAAAAATATTAGAGGAATTTCTTGTTGTTTGAAAGAAGGCAAATAGAAATTTATGGTTTGAACTTGAGTGTTCAAACAAAGAAGTACAAGGTGTGCAGATAATAGGGTGTATGAAAAGTTTAAGGTAAATAATATTATTTAAGCATTATTTAAATTTTTTATAATAAATATAAATTATAAGTGGACCTTAATACCCAATCAATACTGAGGCACCATTACCTCTTATATTCATTTTAAAATATACATGTAATTTAAATTTTTGACCCCCTAGGTAACTATTCAGTCAACAAAACATTTCATTGTAGAGAAAATAATTTTAATGTGGGCGAAAAAACTATTAAATGATTTGGTATAATTGTTTCCTCATAATATTGTCCTCGCTGCATGGAAATTTTGTTTAGATAGTTTAATTTTTTGTCTTTATAGTAAAATCATTTACTTTGCTTTCACAAATGAATAAAAATATTGTCATTTTAATTATGCTGTAGTTTAATTGTCTATTCTGTAAGTTGCCTTTTGTATGAATTTGTGCTTTGCACGTTCATTTTATTGAAATATTGGGTTTCCTCTTTTTTGCCTTTTTGCACAAAACAATAGTTAGAGCAATTTTATTATATGGTGCAGAAACGTGGTGCCTCAGAAAGTCAGACATTCAGAAACTAGAAGTATTTCAAAATAATTGTCTAAGAAAAATCTTTAAAATATTCTGGCCTGTTAAAATGAGGAATGAAATAATTTTGGAAAAAGCCAACATCACAACAATAGAAGAGGAAATAAACAAAAGGAGGTGGAGATGGACTGGCCATGTTTTAAGAACACCAAGGGAAAAAGTGGCACACGTCTCGCTCTCCTGGGCTCCTGATGGCAGGAGGAAAAGAGGTAGGCCCAAGTTAACATGGCAGAGATAGATGCTGGCCGATTTTAAGAGAGTGGGAATCGGTGGATTGGAGGAGGCCAGACCAGGGGACCGGAGGGCATGGAGGGGTGGGCTGGATGCCTTATGCGCCATACGGCGTGAGGAGCATAAGTAAGTAAGTAATACCACATACATTAGGTTAACACGCTTTTTTGGAACTACATCTGGCCCTTAATCCCGATTCAAAATTCACTCAACTATAATTCATCTTCAACTACTGCAATGGAATAATCCCGGCTTTGGAACATCCTAACTCCATTCTGTGCCTCTCCCCGTCAATTTGTATCCTCGTAAATTCTCCGGTGTCATAAAATCCTGTACGGTTATCCGGTGAGGCAGGATTTAAGTCCTGCCGAGTCTTGCCGGATAGCCTAATGAGGATTTGAAAGGATAGTTTGTCGGAGGTTTTGGGGACGGTTTATGATTCGTGATGTCTTTCCCGATGCGAGATTAAATTTATAGAGATTTTGAAGCACCCGGAAAAGGGATTTAAGAAGCTTCTTTCTTCACTAGTAAGGATTATTAAAAGGGGTTTAAGTTTTAGTCTTGCGTAACACATATATATTTGTTTCCTACAGCCTTTTTTTATTCGTACAATTTTACGGGTCTGCTCCGAAATCCCGACAATCAAATGACCGACGGCTCATAAGTCCGACTACGTTTGTCCGACAACTCATTTTGGTCTCTATTCAACTCTTGTGTATCTTCTATTACATTGTTGAAATAGGAGTTGGCTTAATATTTTTGGTTTGGCTGGTTGTAGAAAGCTATGAGTCCTTAAAAATTTAAACCTCATTAAAAATTTATAAAGAAAAATAAACCTTCAATAGGAGGTACATTTGTAGGACTAAATTCAAAAATTATGTTTCCAGATATTTTAGGTTGTTATTATACTTCCCCTTATTATGAGATTAGACATATGGAGGAAGGAAATAAGCACTTTCCAGTTTTAGAATTTAGAAAATTATTTCGTTTCTCGTGATCGCTTTTTAAATGTGGGTAAATATTATTTTTATGGGGGGAAAAGGGGGGGGGGGGCGTTAAAGATCCTTTAAAATCTTCGTGTCGTTATATTCCTCCAAGTTCACGACATCCATCACGACATACTCTTACTTACGTTCACCCATAACTCTTGCATTAAGGAGAAATAGGTGCGCTTTCAAAAGGTTTTCACAGCGAAGGGAACTATAAACTCCTAATCCAATGTTCCAAAATAAAACTTCATTTCCCTTAACCGGAATCCCATCCAAAGCAAAGGAATTTCCACTTTTTCAGAACACCCGCCTCTAAAACTTCCAATTCCAGGCCGCCATTTTCCTTTCGAAACAGTCCAAAAATCCCGCTTAACTCCTTATAAAGGACGGGGGGAAATAAAGCCAAATAAATAAAGATTTCCTCCGAAAGTAACAATCGAATAAAGACAAAAGCGAGGCAAAACAAGCATAAAAAAGATTCTCCATTCCCCAGACACTAGATGCCCTATAGTTACCCCGCGAAAAATAAGGCTTCTGAAAGAAGATTTAAAGTTTCCAAATGTAATAAACGCTGGAAAGCGCGGAATGGGCTGCAGGTACATAAAGCGGGAGGAGGCTCATATATACAGACGTTTGTGTTTCATTTCCACTAGAATGTTACAGATCGGGAACTTTTTATCGCGACCGGAACTTTTTTTTTAAAGAAATGTGAGAGTCATAGTAGGAATAGATTCTATACTTATTGAAGGCGTTTTTATTATATTTGTTTTCGAGTTTCTCTCGGATTTTTATCCAATTAAAGGCACAAAAGGATTTTTTATTATGTTCCATAAATTAGGAGTCTAAAGGTAAAGAAAATACATGACGTTCTATAACATTGAAATAACGTGGATATGTGTTCTATACACTGATAGTATATAGTGTCGGAAAGAGAAATAATCTATACTACTTTAAAACATAAAAGAAATGTTTTTTTATCTTATATTTTTTGGAGTTACTAAACAAAAAACTTTCCAGTTTTAACTTAATATGATAGAAGTTGGATATAGTGGAGTAGAATTAGGTCGAAAAAGGGCTTGACAGTGAACAAATTACAACAAAAGCAAACTCTGCGGTATATGGTTGGTGACATGGTCCTAATCAACATACTAAAAATATACATCCGTACTAGTGGTAGAAATATGTTTTTTTTGGCCGCCATCTTGAAAAAACACCCAAAATTTTTTTTTCATCAAAAAAGGTCGTGTAAGGTATCAAACTGTGGGGAATTTTGTGCTGAAAGAGAATATGATTTTTGTTTTCCTTAAAATTCATTAAAAAGTAAAATTTTTGACCAAAAACGCAAAGCAGATACAATGATAAAGGGCCCTCCCTCCATACTAAACGCATCTTAAACGTTCTAAACTTTTTTAAAAACACTACTTTGAGACAAATGGTAGTTGACATAGTCCTAATCAACATACTAGAAATATACATCCGTACTAGTGAGGAAAATATCGTTTTTTGACCGCCATCTTGAAAAACACCAAAACACATTTTACTCCGTAAAATGTCTTGTAATATATCAAACTGCAGGGAATTTTGTGCTGAATGAGAATATGATTTTTGTTTTTCTTTACCTTTGATAAAAAATAACTTTTTTGACCGAAAACTGATAGCAAATTCAATGATTTGTGAGATTTTGAAGATATGCAAATGATTATTAAGTTTTTTATCCACCACAATCCATTTCCTCTTTCATCAAGTGGTTTATGGAATATTTTTAACGGAATAACAGATAGTGAGAACAAGGTTAATGTAGAAAATTTAGACATCATTGGGCGAAATATACAAGAAAAACTTACAGGCAAACTTTTCAAAGAAGCTACCTGTCTAAAATCAGACTTGGCAATTACCCTGAAGACACTTAAAAAATGTATAGTTATTGCTGGAGAGACTCGCCACATTGATTCACGCCTTTTAACCCAAAGGATGCTGGCATGTATCTCCTTAGAAAACACCGTTCAAGATGCGAGACATTTTTTTAGGTACGAGTTATCGACTCTTCCATCTGCCTTATTTGACTACAGTACTCAGCAAATGAGGAAAACTGATAAATCTTCATTAGCCAACACCTTAGATAGGATGAATGTAAGTGGATTTCAACCTTCTAATATCCAACAGAATACTTCTTACGTTCTGGATGGTGGTGCCTTAATTCACCAGATACCATGGGGATCGTATAAAACATTTGGTGATGTCATGAGACAGTACGATTCGTATGTCAGCAAAAAGTATGGGAAAGTGACAATTAGATGGGTATGGAAAATCCAACATTAAATATATGGAGCACAGACTACGCTCAAAGCAGTCATCTGCCACTGTTATCTTTGACGAAGACTCGCCAGTTATAGTCAAGAAGAGTAAGTTCCTCTCAAACTCTCAAAATAAACAAAGATTCATAAATATGCTAGGGAATTATTTTCAAAGAAATGGCCATTCCGTCATTCATGCCGAAGGAGATGCAGATACGTTGATTGTTAAAGAAGAGTTAAACCTAGCACAGGAGAAACAAGTCACAGTTGTAGCTGATGACACCGATATTTTAATTTTACTACTACTATATCATTCGTCATCAAACATTTTAATGCAGTCTGCCCTACAATCGGATAAAGTTCGCGATATTCAAGCAATGCAAGGAGATATTGGAGAAGAGGCCTGCAAAGCTTTGCCATTTGTCCATGCGTTAACTGGATGTGACACCACCAGTTCATTATTTGGAAAAAACAAGTCTTCGGCTTTAAAAAATATAATAAATTCTCAAATATTGTTCGAATATGCTTCCCAATTTGGGTCTACGGAAATTACTAATAAGGAAGAGTTACTGGAAATGGGCTGCAAAGTTATTGCATGTCATTATAACACCAACGACTTGAATAATCTTCGTTATGAAGAATATATGAGAAAAATAGATTCAGCTAAAAAAGAATTTGATATTGCACGTTTGCCTCCGACACAAAATGCTGCAAAATATCATTAACTTCGAGTAAATTTGCAGTGTTTTATTTGGAAGAATCTGTTCATGCCAAGCCCTGATCCTACGCTATGGGGCGAGGCCGTGCGCGAAAGCTCGCTCCACTCGCAAGCTCGCTCTACTCGCAAGTTTGTTTCTCCTCCAGGCCAGAACATGCTTTTCGTGACGTCACAAGACTAGTCTGAACGAAGCGTAGAGCACACTCGCTTCTATATGAGAAATACGGATAAACTGAACTATTCTCAACTCTTTTTAATAGTGAATGTGGTTTTTTCTTGAAGAAATACACACACAAATTTAAAAGAAAAATTCATGTGAGCTTCTAAGCATTTTGCAATTGTTATAACCTTAAAGGAATGAATTATTATGGTCAATAAAACCTTGCTAAAAATATTAGGTAAAATCTCAAAAATATGAGTAACAAGTTGTAAAGAGGTTAAGCAGGATAGATTTGAAAGACTTGGCCAAAAGAGTCATGGTTTATCACTTTTTCAGCTGTTGATTTTTTAGGTAAGATATAAAAAATTAAATATAATTACATCCTCTAATTTCCACGACTGATAATAAACTGAGGAAACCAATAACTTCAAATTACGGCAGGCATAATTTTTTTAAGAGTCCGTGTGCATTATTTTAGTTACCTCTTTATATTTGAAGGCAGGTTCTCCAGGCATATTTCCATCTTCAAAAACTGTACTTTACTTAATAAAAGTGTGTTTGAAGAAAAATGTTTTTAAGAAAATGACCCATATTTATTCTCACAAAAATTTTAGTTACTCAAAGTGGCTAGTTTTCGCTTCAGGTTTTTTGATTTAAATTCGTCATTTTTTATTTTTGTGTAGTTATTTAAAAATATGTTAGCTGACCATCGTTCACCGTTCACCGTTTTAAAAACGATATTTTCCTCACTAGTACGGATGTATATTTCTAGTATGTTGATTAGGACTATGTCAACTACCATTTGTCTCAAAGTAGTGTTTTTAAAAAAGTTTAGAACGTTTAAGATGCGTTTAGTATGGAGGGAGGGCCCTTTATCATTGTATCTGCTTTGCGTTTTTGGTCAAAAATTTTACTTTTTAATGAATTTTAAGGAAAACAAAAATCATATTCTCTTTCAGCACAAAATTCCCCACAGTTTGATACCTTACACAACCTTTTTTGATGAAAAAACTTTTTGGGTGTTTTTTCAAGATGGCGGCCAAAAAAACATATTTCTACCACTAGTACGGATGTATATTTTTAGTATGTTAATTAGGACCATGTCACCTACCATTTCCCGCAGAGTTTGCTTTTGTTGTAATTTGTTCACGGTCAAGCCCTAATTCTACTCCACTAATAAGTAATATACGGTTATCTGTATAAAATATGTTTTATTTAATATTCTTTAATATTAGACAGGTTTTATACAATTATTTTTATAAACCCATGTAAAACCACCAGTTGAAAAATATATTGTTTAATATTATTAGAAAATTTTTTCACCAAGTTTTTAGGTGATTTAAGAAATACATTAGTTATTCTTTACCTATAAATTTTCACATTCCCACTTAGAAACATAGATTTATTTATTCTCTCTTAAGGTAATTTAAAGCTTTGCAGTAAAGCTTTATTTGACTAGCTAATAAAAGAATAGCTTTATAGGTTATGATTTAAAAAGTATGGTTAGAACAAAACAAGACTGAAAAGAAAATCCTTACAAAACATTCTTAACTATTTACCATAGTCTACTAAAATTATCCAAACCAACCATTTCTGGAGATGGGTATTGAGTTGCTAGCTCTTTCTTTCCTTAAAAACTGAAAACTAATTTTTTTTCAATTTATTCTCATTGATTTTATTAATGGATAATATATTTGTTATGAGTTTTCTCTCGAAGTACTCTTTTTCTTATAAAAAAACGTAATTTACCCTGAAATTTCATGGACATTTTTGAAAGAGTAAAAAACTCGGAAATTTAAGAAAAAGAACGTAAAACTGTCAAATATCCAGTTGAATTGATTGCTGTAAATGTAAGTTTTAATGTACAATTAATTTCGTAGCTTCTAAAAATTGATTCTGAATTATTTATGCAGGCGTTCATATGTGCCTAAAGCGTGAACAAATGTACCCCACCCCACCACTGGGGCACATTGGGACAGAATTTCTCAATTTTTAGAACGATGGTTCAAGGGGGAAATTTTGATAAATGCATCTAAAAAGGGTACCAAAATTTCAGGAATGATGTAAACTTATGAATAAATCAGTTTTTCTTTCAATATCTAATATAAATATTAGGGTGGTCCTTATTTTTAAAGTTTGGAAATCTTTATGCGACGCCCCCCCCCCAAATTGTTCCATCATACAAATAAATGATTTTTACAAAATTTTAGCTCAATCAAAAAATTTTAACCCGTGCCGCAAAAGCCTTAAAATTTCAAAAAAATTCTGATTTTTTTGCAAAACATCAAAAAAAAAACAAAGATTAAACCCTCCCATATTCTTCTTGATTTTTTTATGAAAATCTAATTTAGTTATAGTTATAATGTTCCAGATTCCATTCTTCTATCACCCTTCTTTCGGTAGTAAAAATTTGTTAAAGTAAATTTAACTCTTGTAAAGTTGTTTTTCCTGCATTTTAAAACAGCTAATAACTCTAGAACTATACAACTTAAAAACCTGAAATTAGTGCCATTTTGTTTGTAATTTTATTATCTTTGAATTGATGTGCAACATAACTGCCTTTCTTAAAAAAAATTTAAAAATTTAAAAAAATAGGAAAAAAATTAAATAAAAAAAATATAAAAAAAAATAAAATAAAAATATAAAATAAAAAATTTTTATTAAGTAAATTTAAGTTTTTCAACTCCCAAAATAAACATTTCTGCCAAATTTCAAGTTGAAAATAAAATTTGATCATGTAGAAAAAAATAAAAATTCTCGAAATTTTGGCAAGTCCCTAAACATTCCATGTATTTTAACAAAAAAAGTGATTCAATCATGGGGAATTCAAAAACTCCCTTGAGGGTGTTCATACAATTTGTACCATGCAAAAAATTCACTTAAATTTCAGAAAATACAACTATTTGCCGATTCGGTACAAAATCTTACTAGAGAATTCATTTGTTACGTAAGTTTAAGTTTGAATATTGAGTCAACCTATTATTATTTAGAATTATGATTTTATTTTATATTTTTATCCTTCAAACACTTAACATTAATTAATTTCCTTTGACACGTTGGAAATGAAAAAATTAAGTAAAAACTTAATTCTAAGGAAAATTCAGGTGAAATAAGGCATGTTAAATTAAGTTGGAAACTAGCTTTGTAAGATTTTGTACCGAATCGGCTAATAGTTGTATTTTCTGAAATTTAAGTGAATTTTTTTACATGGTACAAATCGTATGAACACCCTCAAGGGAGTTTTTGAATTCCCAATGAGTGAATCGCTTTTTTTGTTACCTGGAATGTTAAGGGACTCGCCAAACTTTCGAAAAATTTTATTTTTTTTCTACATGATAAAATTTTATTTTCAACTTGAAATTTAGCAGAAATGTTTATTTTGGGAGTTGAAAAACTTTAAATTTACTTAATAAATTTTTTTTGTGTATTTTTTTTATTTAAATTTTTTCCCATTTTTTTTAAATTTTGAAAAAAAATTTTTTAGAAAGGCAGTTATGTTGCACATCAAATTAAAGATAATAAAATTACAAACAAAATGGCACTAATTTCAGGTTTTTAAGTTGTATAGTTCTAGAGTTATTAGCTGTTTTAAAATGCAGAAAAAACAACTTTACAAGAGTTAAATTTACTTTAAAAAATTTTTACTACCGAAAGAGGGGTGATAGAAGAATGGAATCTGAAACATTATAACTATAACCATATTAGATTTTCATAAAAAAATCAAGAAGAATATGGGAGGGTTTAATCTTTGGTTTTTTGGATGTTTTGTAAAATCAGTATTTTTTTAAAACTTCAAGGCTTTTTCGGCACGTGTTATTATTATCCGAATGTGCTTAAATTTTGCATGCATTATTATTTTCTATATTGACACAAATCTAGGGGGCGTCACCAACGAAATTCCCCCCAAAAAATTTTACCATACAAATAAGGACCACCCTAATTAAAATATATGATAAAATAGTCAAAAATGTACTTTTTGTTCCAATGTGCCCCACTTTCCCTTACCCAATATATTTTCATCTTATGTTAAAAAAAAGTCTTACGGGGGAAAAATGGCCTATGTAATCTGTAACCATAATATGTGATTTTATGCTTTTATCAATACAGTAGGGCCTCGTATAACGCGATTTTTGGTTCCGTGTAGTAGGAAAATCGCGTTGTACGAATTCGTGTTGTATGAAAAAAACATCTCATACAACGCGAATGACAGGCAAAAATAATACCCTCAAGTACGTTACCTAAAGCAACACAATTGTTCGATTCCGAGGTTTTTACATTTAAAAAGCTAAACGTTCTGTTAAATTCTTACACAATCGCAGTTTCTTAGGGTTAAGGGCTAGAGTGATTGTAATTGTAACCATGTGAAATTTTATCGTCTACTAGCTGCTATACCCGGCGTTGCTCGGGGAATAAAAAGGATTTTCAAATTCAGATATTGGAAAAATATGTATGCAAATCAAAATATTTCTCATATGTCCATAAATAATAAGTGATTGTATTTTAAAGATTATTACTACACTAGAGAAGTGTTAATTTTTTCCTTAGATGCTTTAACCCAGATTCAGATTATTTTTATTTTTGAAACTATAAATACTTTGGAGCATTCTTGAGGCCAGTTATTTTCCTAATCCTAAATGTAAAGTATGCGTTTCATCAGAAGGAATGAGTTGTTTTAATTGGATATTTAACAGCTTTCTGCTTGATCGTATTATTATTTACTGGGTTAAGCTTTTCTATAACAATCCTCCCCAAATATTTTCTATTTTTGTCATAAAGGAATCTTTTATCCGTGTAGTTTTTTTCAAACTTAGTAAAGATTTATTTACAAAAAGCCATTCTTATTTTAGTTTAGTTTTTTATTATATTTTAAGTTAATGTGTTTGGATTAATTTAGTAGATGTGTTTTCGAAATATCTTTTATTTTTCATCTACGTTTAATCCAAAATTTTCATTTTTGTAATAAACTAATGAAAGAAATTCCAGAAACATTCATCATGCCTTTAGGATCAAAATATTTAAATTTTCTTATCATTAATAAGTAAATATCGTAAAGCATACACAAATACAATCGCGAGAAAAATAACGATTCTGATGAACAGCTTATGATACATACGCAACCCCTCTTTTTTTTCCGAAGTGTCTATTTGGACGGTAAAACCGGCAGTTGGCACTAGTTGGCGCATGCGCCGTAGGTCTCGCGGCCCCGGCGCTCCAATCAGAACCGTTGTCGGGCAAGTGCCGGGTAAACAGGACTAGAGTTAGAGAGTATATCTGCCGGGAAAATAGACAGGGCCCTTTTTTTTTTTTTTGAAAGCCTGGACTTTTGCAAAAATTTAATTCATCGCTACTCCTATTAGTCCCTACAAACACTAATAAATCGTTAAGAGGGGGAAACTGTTTTATGTTAATCCCTTGCCCTATGATCCGGGTGAGGATTGAGGATGCATTCTAGCGGAGATAGACCAAACTGATTAAAATAATATTTAATAATTTAGTGGTGACCTCAACATATAAATTATTATTAAATTATGTCACCAATCTTTTAATAAAACTTTCTTTTATACTTAGGCAATAAACCTGACCACCGTCAATAGCTACCGGGTTAGCCTGGGATAGCAGCAAGTCATGGCCAATGATGACCTATCGAGGCGTGGCTTTGCTGCTATGGGGCAAGAGCAGCTTACGCTTCTGGTACCCCACCCATGCACTTATGGACTACGTAGCTTGTAACCTTGTATAGGCTATTGAGAATGACTGTTATCTGTTAATTATCTGTTAAGACTAGATCATAAGAAAAACCAGAGGAGTATTGATTTCTGCGTATTGAGGAGGCCAAACATTTGAACTGAAAATTGGCGCCGCAGAAGAGGGGGAGGTATAGGAAGGGTTTTTTTTAGGGACGGTCTTGTAGAAGGGAGAAATTGGAGTTATACTTTCTAGATCCGACTTACCCTCCTTATTCCTCCCTCATCTCCTTTCTATCTCTACCAAAAGCCGTTTATAAGATAAATACATAGTTCGATTATCCCCCCCCCCGAAACTGTGAACTAGGAAAATCCACTGTCCAATCTTTTTCAAGGCAAGTTGAAAGCTTCATTATTTTTAAATGATTTTGCTTGGTACAATTACAGGAGTCTGCAAAAAAAAATATTGTATTTTAGTAATAAAACTTTTACAACTAACTTTTAGTAGGTCCGTAGAGCTCACATTTATCAGTCTGTCCAAAATTCAACTACCCAACCATTTATTAAAATTAGAGGATTTTCCTTGTATATGGCGAAAATATAATTGCAGATTTGTAGGTTCTATTAGTTTGTTTCTATACCACTTGATAGTACGTTATAACTAGCACACCCTTTTTGGGAGGAGGGACCCTCACATTATTGTTTGGTAGAGCCGCAAAGGAAGTTACAAAAAATATTAATAATAAAGCTTATACCAAAATTACATACCGTCGCTGTTAAAAAAGTTAATGTATTTTAAGAAAAAATAATAATCACTTAAAACAAATAATAAATAAATGTTTCTTAAAAATCCAAGAAATGGAGGAATAACATTGTGAATAGTTTTTTAAAAATAAACAATTTTTAAGAAGATAAAGCAATAGTGAAACCTTTAAAATAGTTAAGAATGTTTGTTACAAGAACATTATATTTGAAAAAAAAATTATTAACGTTATAAATTTTAATAACATTAAACTAGTAGCAACAAATGTGACAGTTAGAAATTTTAATATCTGTAAAATAAAAACTCTAGCCTCAAATATACTCAATGTTAAAATAACTAACTTAAGACACTTTTGCAATGTTCAAACACGTAAAATAATTTTAAGAATAAGTGTCACAAGATTTGTTATGAATTTAATAATATTGTTAAAATAATGAGCATTAAAAATATTTATTAAACTTAATTATTTTTGTTTTTGAAGGAGCAATGTTATATAAAAATAATATTCATAGCTAATACTCATAGCATGCAACTTAAAATCTTTAAAAAAAAAAATAAGATTTTGGATAAAATACAGGCACGGTACTATTGTTGTTTCTTATTCCCATGATAATAAATCAAGACCATCAACCCATACGATTTTAGATCCCGAAAAACAGTCCTAGGACGATTCTAAAAGGTCTTCTAAAAATGCTCGGCAGTGGCGGTAAGAGTTCGATTTCCAGGATGGCTGGTTCGATTTCCAGGTTCGATTTCTCATGAATGGCTGGAGTGCGAGTGGATGGTGAGTTCTCGTATAACGCGAGATTTTTCGCGCTATAGGAAAAAGTGGTAGCAAAATTTCTCTCGCGTTATAGGAATTCGCGTTGTACGAAGGCGCGTTATACGAGGCCCTACTGTACTTTCAAAATTATTTTAAAAAAAAACTACGATTACTCATGGTTAAATAACGGCTAAATAAATGGAAAACTATTTCTAAAGTAAAAAACAGAGTAAAGATTGAATAAAAATGCATCGTATTAAAACTTTTCTTTAAAAAAAAAAACTGGTGATCATTAACTTTTAACTTTTTTTTACCAAAATTGTTATTCTTAAATACGAAAAAGGAAAGAAAATATTCTGACTGTAAATAAAATCTAGCTTCTTTTGTTATTTCACATAAAAATATATTTAATTCGTTAATTTTTTTTTAAAGTTTCCCAACTTTTCTCATTTTTCCCAACACTTTTTTCCCAACACACAATTTCTACATTTGAACCATCTGCTATACATTCAGCACATTTTAATTACACGGACCCTGCGTATAAATGTTGCTGACCTTTCGAAATGATAACCCTAATCTCTTCTCAGAGTTTTATATTGTGTACTTCTGAAACTAACGAGAGGAAGCTAGAAACGCTAAAACAGAAACACCCCGAATAATTGACAGAAATGTTAGGTGAAGTAATTCAAGAAACTGGCCAAACAACCTCTTCCTTATTCATGAAATCCGTAGAGGAACAAAACAACGGTTTACCTCGTTCGTGGAAGGAAGACAACGCGACCGACATCATTTATTTAGAAAGCGACTGGATGACATGTCGCAGACGGAGATCGTGCCATTAGAAGGCTGATAAAAAAAGATCTCAAGATCATTAAGAGGGATCGTTTGGTTAATGCAGGGATCATTTAGCAGGGCCAAAACAACCCAGGGGAATTATTCCGCATTTGTTAGGCTTGGGCTGGTTTGTTAAAAGATGAAAAAGGTTTTTTTTTTTATTCAAATAGGTACTTTGAAGGTGGTTGGTTTGTGTTCTTGGTTCAAAAGTTGTGTAAATTGCTTTTGTTAACTCTCTCAGGTAGATGCAGCTTTTTTTTTAGGGGTGCTTGGGGCTTTGGGGGTGGTTAGCTTTTGGGTTTAAAACTGCTTTTATTTAGAGGAAGTACGTTTTACATGAAAACCGTATTGCGTAAGGAGAAATTATTTTTACTATTGTCCTGATAGTTCATTTCATTTTAATATAAATGAACACATATAAGTTCCTATCAATATAAACAGTGGAGAAATAAACAATATTTGATGATTTAAAATGCAATTTTAATCGAATGTCTGGATAAAAAAAACTTTCAAAGCGACAATGTAGTTAAAAAGTTGATTTTTCTGCACACTATTTACTACAATAAAAGGGAGAAACTTATTCTACAGATTGATTAACACTTTTTCTTCATTCAGATGAAGGCCCATCACTTTTATACACGAGCCGTGTAATTGATCAACTATGAATTATTGTAGTATCATAGTTGATCATATTAAATGTATTAAATTATTCAGATTTGATAAAAAAACCTTTTCTTTACCTCTCTGGTTTAAATTTGAAAAGTATAATAAATACTTAAAAAGTGTTAATATTATCAAAAGCAAACAATTTTATCAATCTGGGGGATCACGAAATTCAGTTCATTATCACTTCCTCCTATTTTACTTTTGAATTTATATAAAATACTTTCTCCGAAATTCATTTTCCATTGCTTGGGATTCCAATTTATTTAATTTTACATGGCAATTTTACAGTTCAGTATTTTATCATGTTTAAGTTTTTTATAAATGTATGAGTTAATTGAATTTTAAAGAAAAAAACACATGCATGGGAGGCTTTTTCTTTTTATATTAGAAGCCTTTTTTTTTTCAAACATATGATTATGTATTTTTTTACTACAACACAAATACTATACAGCAACAAATATTTATTTACTTATTTACCCCACTCTATCAACATATTATAACCGATTAAATATTTTACGGATATTAAATTACTCTTTGCAAAGTAAGCAAATCTCCATTACTTGTCATTGCCATTCTCCGAAACTCAGATATTATACTCCACCTCCATTTGCGACATATCTGTTCCAATCTTAATTACTCGAATTCTTTCACTGGAAGGAGGAGGCCTCGAACACATTTACTCTATGACAAGAGCCCAGTTGTCTTTCTCATAATTACTGATAACGCTAATGGTGAAGATAATTACTGGAGAGAATTCGCATGCATCGCTTTTAGAAGCGCCACAATTTTGGAGAAATTAAACCATTTTATGGGATGTAATGGTTTTTCACTATTGGGGAAGAGGGCATTTGTTCCCTATGAATGAGGAGGATTAGATGTGTATTTTGAATTTTCTCTTTCATAGCAATAACATTAGTATTGCTTGCGTTTACAACTTCCAGATAGGACAGCCGCTAAGCGTTTGAAATGAACTCCCGAGTTTTTAATTGTGAAACTTGTATTAATAAGCAATGGTTTTAGCCAGTATCTGAAATCTGCAATGTAATATAATTATAATTGTAATTAATCTCTCCTTCGAAATATATTTATAAAGATATTTTCTCTTCGAATCTCCACCCTTAATTCCCTTTTAAAACAATTGAGTGTTTATTTTTTTTTTCTAAATAAAAATATGATTTATAAAACAGGATAGCATCAAATCATCATTACCAGTTTTTTAAATAAGACACTTTTTGGTAAAATTCCATTACATTCGTGCTAATTATTACAAAATATCAAAAATAAATTTCATACATATTTCGATATAAATATTTAGCTTTAAATTTCTAGCATTACTGTCCCTAATGTTTAAAATCTCAACTAAATATATTATATTGTAAATCACTTTTAAAGCACAGCTTGTTCATAAATTATATCAGTTGACAAGCAGACTAATTGACTTGAACTAGTCCGCCATCTATAATGTACTAAAATCATTCCTATAATGATCCCTACTATGAATGACATCATACTTGTAGAGTCAGAAGCTTCTCCTAAAGAAAAACAAATTTCAGTGAAGGAAAAAAACACAAACTTTTGAAAAGCTTTTATTCTTATTCAGTTTAATATTGTACTACTTTTTAATAATGTATTAGAACACCATCTTTATTTCCAATTTGCCTTTTGAAAACCGAATAGTCTAAATAAAAATATTCTTTTAATATTAAGTTTAAAAAACTTATTTTAATTAGATAAAAATATCTATAAAAATAAATATCTTTGATAATTTAAGGATATATCGCGTGATATAGAGCAATCTTAACCTTTAAATATAAGACTATTTCTGCCCATATAATATATCCACGAATAATTCCACAAATCACTTCCCCATGCATTCAAAATTGAACCAACGCCCTTAACACGAGATTTTAAAATCTCATAAAATCTGGCAAACAGAAAAACCACCACCTTCACCTCCGGTCAATCCCCCCCCCCCCTCTCAAGAAAAGTGGAAAAACCGTAGACAAAAAAAAACTCCCAACGTCATCTGGAGCATGAAACTCTGCAAAAAGGTAAAAGAGCATTCTTTCGACGAACCCAAATCGTTCCGCTACATAAAGTCCTCCTTTAGAGAGGCGGTCTTTCCACCGCCTGGCTTTTTGAAAATTTCGGGAAAGTTTTTCCCTTTTCTTACGCTTCCTAATCTTCCGGCACTCAACCTCTTTTTGGAATCCCAAAAAGAATGTCTTTTGTTGGACTTACATGAGAGTTCGTACTTGCAATATGTTTCAGGGGGTGATCAACAGGCCTTACTGCAGCTCAATTAATTAAATTATCCATCAAAACCAATTTGCCTCTCACCTCAAATAAATTTATTTATTAAAAAGGCTCGGAGGAGTCAAGAATCTTGTTTATTAAGCAATCCGCAATGCTCTTAAAAAGGAGAGGCTTGGCTTCATAAACCTTTTTCTATTTAGCATCACACAGCTTGAGTTCAAGATAAATCATTTTATGATTCAGTATATAAACCCTAAGTAAAATTAAGGAGAAAACACATTAAGTAGCTTTTAAAAAGAAAGGATACGTGTTCTAATACACCTACCTAACTCCTGAAGGTCTTCTTTTCTCTGAAGGTCTTCCGAAGGTGACATCTTTTGCTTAATGTAATTTATAAATAACTGATATTTTTTTTCTTTCGTAGAATTTTTGATATTTTTGAGACTTTTCTATGTTTACTATTGCTCATTCATAGGTTTGTGAACGAAATACGATCAGAAAAGTAAGGGAATAATTATGACTAACAAATCCTTTTCATGACGAGCCAAACAAAAGAAATTGGTGATTTTATTGAAGATTGGTTTTATCTATTCTATTTGAGAATAGAAAAGGAGACTACAATTAATTACATTAGCTAAAAATGGGAAAATAAATTTAATTTTTCAAAATTAAATATAGGGTTAAAAGTTAAACAATAAAGGGTAAATCTCATGAGAGGAGAATCACTCCGCATCTCAATTAATCTGATAAGAAAGAAGAGGTCAAAGTTTTTGGGAAAAAAAGCATTTCAAAATTAATGAACACATTCAAAGAAAATTAGCATACTAATCATATTCCTCTCGAATTCCCGACGAAATTAATTTTAAAAAGAGGTAATAAAAATAGGTTAAAAGAGTTATCCGTTAAATTCACTATAAGACAGAGATAAAGCATTGGCTTCTGCCAAAGTACCAAAATTTCGTTATTTTGTTTTATTTTCGAATGCTTAATTTTCCAGTAGTACACACTTAACAAAGTAAAAGAAAATATTTTTATTAATGATCAGAAAATTCGAGACTGAAAAAAAATAATAGGTATATTTGATCTATAAAGTTATATAGGTGAAAAAGGATCTCTGCACATTTTGATATTTTCCCTCACTTCCTTTAAATCACAATATTGACAGTTCAGATACAGCCTTCATTCGTAAAAGTTTCCCTAGGATTCAAATTGAAATTTTATATTTAAAAACTTAATGGTCTATCGGACACTTAAATTAAATATTCTCCATAATAAATTGAACAACTAAATTTAAATTCCCTGACACTAATCATGATAAAACCTAGTTCCACAATATCGAATATTTATAGAAGATAGAAACGGCTGCACACCTGCCTATCTCCGAAAACCAACAGACTTATCGAATTTCTGTTATTCAGTCTCATAATCTCCCCCCTTCAGTGCAGTTGGGCAAACGGGAAAGTTTCAGAAAATATCCTATAAGTCATTATTTGCGGATTTAGCTGCGACTGCGAGAATTTCTCGTTCCGCCGGGATGGGAAATGAATTTCGAACGTTCGGGCAAAACTGGCGAGAGGAATTGGAGAAATAAATAATTGCGCGGCACAGAAAGGGACCGGTTGTTCGCGGATGAAAATCTTTAAGCGACAGTAGAGGTTTAGTTCAATAAGTAATTTCAGAATTGGTTTCGTGTAAAAGTTAAAGATTTAGTGGAATTTGAAATTAAGCCTCTTTTTCTCGATATTGTCACTTATTTAACCAGAACCTTTAGAGCCATATGATATTATATTAGAAAGAAGATCCTATTTCTTTCGTGGCAAGTCACTTCCTACTTTATAATATCTTCCAATTAATTTTTTAAAAATTGTTAAAGGTGTATTTGGGCAATATTTAGCCTTTCAAAATAAACAATAGTAATAGAATACAATAGACATATTTGAATACATATTTGAATGCTCTTTATAAATAACGTATAATTTGTATATAATTATATTCATGAATCAATATTTTTATGCATTACTTTTTTGTTGGGTTTCATTTCCATGTCAATGTTTAAAGAAAAATAGCTTTGTTTTAACACCGAGTTGAAATTCCCCTTTGAGTAGGGAATTCCCTCTGCTGAAGAAGAATCAGTGGGCATAAATAAACCATAAATTTCCCGCCACTAAATATCGCTTGTCATGTTGAACTCCAGATCCAAGGTAATCGTTCTGAGCTCAGAAGCCATTTAACCGCTGCTGTAATTTTTCAGGGACTTAATTTCCACCCGCTAATTCCAGAAGAAAAAAAAAAGAAACGGGAAGCGCCCTCTGGTGGGGCAATTACGATCTCCTGCAGGCGGCAAAGAAGGGTAATTGATACGGGGGCAGAGGGGGCAGTCATTCGAAAGGTAATTAAGGGAGAATTATTCGATTTAGCTGGGAGTACACGGGAAAGGCGTTGTACATCGGGGAGAATTATCAATCACGTGCTGCAAATACAGCTGTTGAAGGGATTTCGTTTGAATGCAGTGGGAGAGGGGGATCGACTATCAGACTTCAAGTCTGATCTCAGGTTCAATTTTTTTTTAAGACGAGCTCAATTCTCTTTTTTTAATTCCACAAAACTTAAGAAATTTTTTCTCAACCGGTGCTCCGTGAGAGCCTCGGAAGTGCTCATCGAAAGGATTGGTAGCACACTGGAAAAATATTCCCGGGTGGTTGGTTTGTTTTATATGCAACGATTCGAGCTATGCGACCGATACGTCATGTTGAAAACTGGGGGAAAGGTCGAAAATTCTCTATCTCTTTCCTCGCCGATTTAGAATATTGTCCTGCCTGGTCCTGCCATTGGTTCTTAGTGTCGTGACTTAGTAGTTACGTCATCATTTGTAGGGAAATTTTGACCAGTCGCATCGCTCGAATATCGCTGCATGTAAAATGTAAAACAACCCTAAATATAGGAATATTGAAAGTGGAGCGTGATGAAAGAGATGGAGTGATAAATCTCTGCTGATGATCGATTATAACCTTTTAATTAATTATGCGGTAATGAATATCACCTAATCAACTAATTGTTAACAGAGTAATCCTCTCTACTTATTACTCAAAATGATCAAAATGTAATAGAGCTGTCTGAAATAATCATGAACGGCTATTTTTTTCAAAGGGGGTGCGAAGATTATTTCTATCAATCTATCGACAGCCACGTTGCAAAAGCCTGTAAGTGAAAAACCTCAAAGTTTTCAGGAGATGAAAAAAAACAAACTACCGCAAGTTTGGTTTTTGGCAAGCATGGCGATGGGTTTGATGCACAGAGAAATATCCTAACAGAGGGTCCACGAGGCTATTTTCAAATGCGTTACTGATGTGAGGGCGCCACACTAGAGTTTGGAACGTATGCCAACCGCTTAAATCTCTCGCCAAATTAGAACTCAGCGCATGCGCAGAAAGGTGTTTTCGATCTCCCATAGGCAGCCGGCGAACAATTCAGACTGGATCCAGACGCTAGTGAGTTTAGTGCGATCCCAGCGCCACATTTCTCCCAACCTGTAACAAGATGTCATATGATTTTCGATTTCCATTATGGCCTATGGCCGTGGACTCTCTGTTCTAGTACTCTGTGGTTTGATGATAAGCATTTTAAAATAACGCTATATATACTCACGTTTTTTCTGAGGACGACACGGCTTCCCCTCAGCGTCACTGCAACTTACAGAGTTTTGCTTGGTGATTGGGAGGTTCCCAACTTACAGGTTATTACAAATCGTCATGGAGAAGTTTTGAAGCGTCTTTGGCCGATTTTGGTGGCACTGAGATGTGCGCAAGGCCATCTTTAACAAGTACAACTCAAAACCTTATTTTCGCCAAAACAGGCTTTTGCAACGTGGCTGTCGCTATTAGCTTTGAAAAAATTTGATTGTACCAGTACTTATAAAATAGTTTATAGATCATACAAATCTGTATCAGTGCTCGAAAGATTTCTACGAATTGTGGACTATTAATTGTAGTCAGTATAGTGTACGATGAGTCAGACGCGGATCCAGTAGGTCTCCAAGGGAAGGGGACTTTTTGAGGATCACCTCTACCTTTGCACGCAAAATAGACTAAATTTTACTTTTTTCTATAAATATCCCCCAATGAATTTTACTTTTGAACCCCAAAATGTTTGATAAACAGTATAAGCGGAACTATTTTTGAACCTATGATCGGGATCTGAACCTTGTAACTGTCTTTTAAGAACGCAAATTTTTCAGGGGGTCTGGGGATCCTCCCCTAGAATATTGTAGGGATTTTGACCCTGAATAATTCATTCTTGATCCGCTCAGGCGCTTGATGAACGAAAAAAGTTTGGAGAATCTGGGGAAAGTGACACCTTGGGCTAAAAAAAAGGGGCCAAAAAGGGAAAAGGAAGAGAAAAAAGGGTAAAAAGAAGAAGAAAAAATAATTATCTTTTTTCAAATGACAAAAAAAAAATTCTTGGTCTTTCAAAATATACTTTCTTTTTTACGCCTTTTCTCTCTTTTTCCCATCTTTCCCTTTTTTTTTCAGCCCAAGGAGGGGGGGGGGAATTTTCCGAAGTGCCCCCCCCCCCATTGAATCCGCGTCTGGTTGAAATGTATTTTGAAATATTAAAAAGCCGTCTTATACCGTTTTGCTTCCTGCTAATCAATTATTTTTCTTGCAGGGCTAATGACACAGCTATATGAACTCAATTTGTAGTCAATAATTTGTTTCATGTCAATAAATTTTTTTTATATTTTAATGAATACAGGGTGGGCAAAAAGTCAGTACACTTTTGAAGATTCAAAAAAAAAAAAAAAAAATTTGGAATAAAAATGGTTTTTTGTCCCTTCAATCCCTTCAGTCTTAGGGATTTTTAAGGCAAAAAAAAATTTAGTTCAAAATTATGATAATAGATAGTTTCTATGGAACTTTCAAAAGTGTATCGACTTTTTGCCCACCCATGAATAAAGTTATGGAGTGGTTGGTTGTCCTTCATACACACTCAAATTCATAAAATTAGAAAAAAGCCTCGAACCGAAAATTTTACAAACAAATAAGAAATAGCACTTAAAATAAATTCAACGAACATATATTTTTAAAATTTTTAAAAAAAATGTTCTTTTTTATTAGATAAAAGTTTTATTTTTTAAGCTATAGTCAGGTTGTATATGAAATTCAAATTTAAAAATATGAAATTCAAATTTAAAAAATGATCTGTAAAGATCGATGCATTTTCTTAAGCTTAACAGAACTGGAGTTATTCAAGATAAAAGAGCTATAAAACTTTTTTCTTTTTTCAAATTTTTAAAAAAAATCACCAAAAATATTAAATAAATATATTTTTATGTTTCTTTCACAGTAAAGAATAACCCCTACAAGTGTTGGTGAAATTCACACATGAGGGTCAAGTTGACACAGGATGATATAGAAAATTCATACAAAAAATAAATTATAAACATAATTGAGAAAAATAAGACTTGGATAACATACACTGCATGTTTCTTATTGTTTATTACAATATCGAAATTAATAATCTCCAGTAGCTTTAAAATTCTCGGAGAGATGTAAGCGAGTGGCAAGGACGTCAAGATCGTGATGCTACAAATCGAAGGGACCCGGGTTCAACGCCTGCCTACATCTTTTTAAAATTTTGAATTTATATATTAACTTTAAATTATTAAAATAAACCAGAGGCTTCAGGAATTGATGGTACGGTTGGTTAACGCACTGCCTTCTGAGGTAGGTGACAGTCTTTCACAAAAGGTTTCGGGTTCGATCCTTGCCAATATATTCTGGTTTTTTTTTTTTTCAAATGGTGAAGTATCAACTTCAAATTAGTTACAAGACGGTCGCAGCTGCAGGAACGGATGGCTTGGTGGTTAGCACACCAGACTGCCATCCGAAAGGCCCTCAGATCGAAACTGAGCCTTCTCAGCGGGTATAGCACTCGGAAATAAATACTGATTGGTATTTATAAATTTTCCTGCTTAATTCACGGGGGGTCTTAATATTTCTAATTTTCAACGTTAACTGTAACCGTAACAGTAAAATTAATTGAAAATATTACTAGTTTTGATGACTTTTACACTCTTTTTTGTAACATTTCAAGACTTAAACTCTTTTACCTACTACGGAAACTGAAAGAATGTAAGGGTCTTAAGAATGAGGAGGACTTTAGTAGTTCCTTCCATTCCCAAGCCCCTACCACCAACCCAGGCGTTTCATTTAACTTGGGATTTTTATCCTAATTTATTAAGTGGTAACAAAATTTCAGTCAGAGTTAATGAAGATGCTCTACTTAATATTTTTTTCTTAATTTAAAAAGTGGTGACCAAAAACCACATCCACTAATGCGAAATCGTTTAAGAACATAATTACTTCTAAACTAATATTTTGCAGGTTATGGAAAGAATGCCTGGACCGTTACCTTATATTAACAGAGCCATTCCAAACGCAGGACACAGATAGATCCCGTTACAGATATATTACTTTTGCTCTACTTAATACTTTTCACTTAATTTAAAAAGCGGTGACTAAAAACCACTACCGCCAAAATGAAATAATCCAAACCGATTAAGAACAGAGCTCTAAACTTATATATCACAGGTTATGGAAGGGATGCTTCACTGTTTTCTCATGTTAAGAGAAACATTTCTCACGCAGGACATAGATCCCGTTACAGTGCATAGATTTATGCTCAACTTAATACTTTTCACTTAATTTAAAAAGCGGTGACTAAAAACCACTACCACTTAAATGAAATAATCTAAACCGATTAAGAACAGAGCTCTAAACTTATATTTCACAGGTTATGGAAGGGATGCTTCACTGTTTTCTCATGTTAAGAGAAACACTTCTCACGCAGGACATAGATCCCATTACAGAACAAATGTTTATGCTCAACTTAATACTTTTCACTTAATTTAAAAAGCGGTGACTAAAAACCTCTACCATTTAAATGAAATAATCCAAACCAAGGGCGGTTCCCAGACCAGATTTTCGGGGGGGGGGGGGGGCATATCAAAGTCGGAGGGTATTACATTCAAAATTTTCAGTGCCTCAGAAAATTTTTTGAAGAGTGCTTGCTTTCAAGCAGCTTTTTAGGGGTTTAAACTTAGAGGATATCCAGGGCCCGTGCCATTGTTTTAGGAAGTGATGGGGGGGGGTGAAACATTTTTGTAAGGCCATAATAATACTTGTGTTCGCGAGGTGTTTGGCTCCCAAATTTCCAAGTATAACATAAATAAAATGCGAAAATTTGTTATTTATAAAGGTTTCTTCAGATAATGCTAGCTCGAAAACAAATGTGGGGGGGTCTGGGGGTCCTCCCCCATAAAATGTTGTGAAATTTGGCTTCAAATAGAAGTTTTTCTACTCATTTTTGTACATTTGGTATCCATTGGATAACACCTAAAGAGGGTAACTTCTTGTACTCCTAAAAGGAGAGGAGAGAAACAAGTTCAAGGAGAAAACAGTAAATAAGTAACCATGAGAAATTAATAGGGGGTCTGGGGGTGCCCCCTAGAAAATTTTTGAAAATTTGCCTCTAAAAATAAAGTTTCAGCTCATTTTAAAAGCATGTAAACCACAGAATTTTCAAGGATGAAATTATAAATAGATGCCCAATTTTGAAAAGGGCCAAAAATTTCTTTTAAGGGTCAAATTTTAAAAATTTTCTTGGGGAGAGCCCCCAATCTTTGGAATAAAGTCTTGTACTGGCCCTCCCAATATTTTATAAAAGTTGGCGCCTATGGATGTCAAAATATTAAAGGGGGGTTTGGGGGTTCTCCCCCAGAAAATTTTTTGAATTTTAACATTAAGAAAGTGTTTTTTAAGCTATTTGTTAGGGTTTCTCGGGGGGGGGGCCATGGCCCCCAGGGCCCCCCCCCTGGACCCGCCCCTGATCCAAACCGATTAAGAACAGAGCTCTAAACTTATTTCATAGGTTATGGAAGGGATGCTTCACGGTTTTCTCATGTGAAGAGAACAGGCGCGGATCCAGCACGGCTCCAAAGGGGGGGGCACTTTTTCAGATTATCACCTTTACCTTTTGAGAAAAATGTCAAAATTTTGGGGATTTTCTAAAAAGTATCAAGATCCCCTTTTGGTACCACTGGGGGGAGTATGAGGGTCTCCCGGAAGACCCTGATACCCCCCCCCAGGCCCTGAAAAAATTTTGAAATTTGACGTGTAAAAGTAGGGTTTTAACTCATTTTGAGTACTTTTTGGGACATTGTTTGGTACTTATGCGTGTTTTTTTGGGTCCAAGGGGGGGGGCACTTTCCAGAGTGCCACCCCCCTGAATCCGCCACTGCGATTAGTTTTGTTAATGGTAATTTAAAATTTATTAATTTTTATATTTCAAAACAAATTATACATTCATTGAAACATTACATTCACTTTTTATGCAGCAAAACGTGTGAAAATATCTCTTTCAGCTACAAATTCCCTTCACTAAATGTCTGCAGTAGTTTAAGTCAACATATATAGAAAATCTACTGAAATGCAAAACTTTTTACTTTGTCCTCATCCCTTCAATGTGAGGACAAAATGATTTCAATTTTATAAACTCTGTATTGTGTTATAAGAAAACAGGAATCTCGCTCCCGTTGGAAATCTTCCAAAACCCATCCTGTGCTGAAATGTTTACCTCCTTCTGGTCGTGGCCCTGGGGCATTCGGATTTCCCGAAGCATCGACTGCAGAGAAAAACGAGATATGAATTCCGAACTGCACTTTTTGTCAAGCCATATTTTTCAATTCTGTCGGAAGCTAAACAAGATTTGATAACGCATGAAGATGAGGTCTTATTTTTGAAGTTCTCCCGCGTATGTTTTAGGGCAGGTTCAAGTATATTATGAAGGCGGCCAAGGGGATTGTTGTTCGCTTTTTTTTTAACTAATAAGGAGGAGTGATGCTTACGTAGAACATTAAAAACCCCTTTTTTTCGAAATATTTAGCAAAAATATGTGGTTAAATCTCATCTATACTATTAAAATCCGAGAGTAAACAAACGTATGTCCGTTTGCTTGTCCGTATGTCCCTCTATCTCCTCCGAAACCACTGAACGCAGAAGGGCGCCCGAGGTACCAAAAGACGGCAAATGACCCAGGGACGCCGAGTCACCCATTTTCATTCCGAAATTCGAAATACTTTTCGAGATATTTGCGTTTTTCTGCTCTTTTACGCTTATTTCTCCATTTCTCTACTAGAGTAGATCTGCTTGACTCACTGTTGTAAAAATGAGATGAAAACCACTAAATTAAATATTTTTAACAGGAAAAACTCGATAATTGTCGATTTAAAAACTCCATCAGCTATGAAAACGCCAAAATAAATTCAAATAATTTATTTTCAAGCGTTATTTTCCTTTATTTTAAGATTTATTCCTTTAAAATAAAAATATTTATGGAATAACTTCCATAAATGGACTCTAACCGCCTATCTGGTTCGAGACTTCACGGAACCAACACGTGACCTACAACTGAGCTTGCAATTGGTTACCACAGATACTCCACTAGTAGATCTACTAGTGTAGTATCTGTGGTAACCAATCGCAAGCTCAGTAGGTCACGTGTTGGTTCCGTGTGACGTCAGACGGTTAGAGTCCATTGACTGGAGATATGGAAATGGACTCTAACCGCCTATCTGGTTCGAGACTTCACGGAACCAACACGTGACCTACAACTGAGCTAGCGATTGGTTACCACAGATACTACACTAGTAGATCTACTAGTGTAGTATCTGTGGTAACCAATCGCAAGCTCAGTAGGTCACGTGTTGGTTCCGTGTGACGTCAGACGGTTAGAGTCCATTGGAAAGATACGGTTCACTAGACTTAAAAATTTACTAGGGCATTTTATTATATATTATTTTTAATTTTTCTCTAATAGAGTAGATCTGCTTCACTCACTGTTTTAAATGAGATGAAAAACTCAAAACTAATTATTTTAATGGGAAAAACTATTTTCAGTTATGAAAACACCAAAATAAATTAAAATAATTGTTTTAACATTATTTACTTTTATTTAAGATTTTTCCTTAAAATTAAAATATATGTTACGGCAATGTGATAAATCCGGGCATTATTAATAATGCCCGGGCGATGTGATAAATTCAGTGGAATTTATAAATGAAATTTATCACTTTGCCCACCTCCACTTCCGGCATTATTAATAATGCCCGATTAATCACTTTGCCCATCTACATGGAAAAGTGAAAATTTCATAAATATACAAGGAACACTGGGATAAGAAAGATTACCGGGAACACCGGGACAGGAAATATATCAGAAACACCGGGATAGGTATAATATCTTAAAAACCTGTGTAGGAAAAATTACCGGGAGCACCGTAATATGAAAAAGGCGCCTGGGATACCGAGAGGATTGTAATTGCTGATATACAAAATTAGAAAAGTATTTTGAGAAAACTTTTTTCAATTTTTTTTTATTTACTCCACAAGTGCAAGGCTGGAAAAGGTGGCAAAAGTGGGTACAGAATTTTTATTGAATTTCTCTTTCTCATATCGTTTTCTTCTCTAAAAATATAATATTAAAGTATGCATCGTGAAAACTAGAATTAAAACTTAACTCGCCGCAACGCATCGGGTTGCTGTTCAGCTAGTGGAATATTAAGAATTTAAATACTTTTTTAAAGATAAAGTTTTCGTTTTTAATAAGACCTAAATTTCAAAAATTAGAATACTACTGTTAAAGGTCTTTTATAAACAGCCGGTAGCGGAACTGAACAGAAGCATTTCAGTGGTTTGAGACAGGGGCGGATCCAGGATTTTCTTCTGGGAGGCATCACAAAGATTTTTAGCCCTACATGGGACAGGCCGTAACCAGACTTTTGTATTGGGGGGTTGACTTAACGTACCCCCTTACGAGTACATTTATACGTTAAGTTTTAGATCACTTAAAAGTGGTATATTGAATTAAGTTGCACATTATAATGTGAGCTCCAAGTAAAAATGGGGGTTCTGGGGGTCACCTCAGAAAATTTTTGAAAATTTGTCCCTATAAGTAAAGTAGTGTTTCAGCTCATTTTGGGCCCTTGGGTTACATAGAGAGAGAACAACACTCCTTGTAAACCACATAACTTTCAAGGGGAAAAAATTAAATAGACGTCTAAATTTCTAGGGGGGATGGGAGTCCTCGCCCAAAAATTTTTGAAATTTGATCCTAAAAAGTATTGTTTTTACTCCTTTTGAGACCCTTTGGGTTGCAAACCGAAGAGGATTTCTCCTTATAAGTTGCAGAGTTTTCAAGGGAAAATCTACATGAAAATTTATGTCAAAATTTAGGCCCTAAACCGAGAAGCCATTATACCGTCAAAAATGATTACTTATTCTTCTTCACTATGAATGATTTAAATTTCATTTTGAAAAATGATAGTCCAATAACAAAAAAAGCAAAAACACAGTTAACAGACGTAAAAGTTTTGGAGGGGGATTTGGGATTCTCCCCCAAGAAAATTTTTGAAATTTGACCCTAAATTTTACCCTTTGAGCCATTTTATGCAGTGTATTTTTGTGGATTTTAGTGGAAAAAGAAGTGGGGGACGCATGAGTATTTTTTCGAAAAGTGGGGGGACGCGTCACCACCGCGTCCCCCCGCAATTCTAGCACTGGTGGCTGATTTGAATTTTTGAGCCATTAAGCCCCACCTTCAACTCAGTGGAATTGCTTTGCTATATTGCCATCTGGATTTTTAATGATTTCCGTATCTCGGCTAGCATGTATAGTATCAAGTAAGCCGTGGTGAAATGCATTGTGTTCCTAAAGCGAGAGCAGGATGACGGCGTAAGTGACGAAAGCGCCCATGATGTTGACGACGGTGATGCGCCTGAGCCCCACGATCTTCCAGATGGTGAGGTGGGGGAGGTCGCGCAGGCGCAGCAGGTCGCGCGAGGGGAGGTGAGCGAGGGCGGCCTGCTGCGCCCCTTCCGCCCCTGCCGCCACGCGCGCCGCCCCCTCCGCCAGCGACACGAACAGCAGGAGCATCCACCCGCCGGTCAGCACGAAGTACAGCCGCACCACCGAAGGGAAGTACACGAACACATTCACCTGCAAAGGAGAGATCGAAAGGTAAAAAGAACCGCCATCACAATGAACTAGGGTGGCCGAAAAGTTCGCCCACACTCTGCACAGCTATATTCCTTGCCGAGCCCAAAGAACTATACCAATACGACGAATTTTTCTCGAAACATATGGCGTCATATTCGATAAAAACTTATTTATTTTATTTTCCGGTGCAAGCATGTATGGACAATGAATATTTTTTGACATTTTAGTCTTAAAACAATCTAAATAACTAATATATCCAGGTTTTCCAGGAACGTTTTTAAGGGTTACCTGGGTATAATGTCATACATTTCTCTGTCGAAATTTTCTAATCGTAGATGCCTATAATATTGATAAGACCCCAAAGCTAAAAAAAAAATTTCAATTATGCTGGCAAACATTTCCCCCTCTATTACTGAAAGCCCAAAACATCATGTTGAGCTGTACGGCGCCATCTCATGATATTTTTTTCTTTTACCAAGCAAATTCCCATAGCGGGGGTATTGCCACTCTGTGCCCTCCCCATAAATCCGCCTATGTACACATGATTTCAAAACTTCGTTCCACGACTCATATTTAGAAACATCTTTTATGAAAAAACTTGAGAAGAAACATTTAGATAGAAAATTCTGAACAAATATCATAACAGAAATTCCCTCTGCTGTACAAAAAGAAAGTTTTAAAAATATATCGTTGACATTGGCCTCGCAAATGTAAACAAGCCCCTCACCTGCATGAAGAGCACGATGAGCATGAGCGAGCAGCAGCAGAACACGTGTGCGCAGAGGGCGTCGTCTGCGGCGGCCACGTCCCGCCCCACCCGCCAATGGGCGTCCAGCCCCGCCCCTTCGCAGCGTCGCCACGCCTCCCGCAACGCCCAGCACAGCAGGCAGTAGTAGAGCACGAAGCAGTCCACCCACGCGTAGCTGAGGTGCCTCGCCGCCGCCCACGTCCAGTCCACCGCGTCCACCCAGGGGCTGGTCGAAGACAGCTGGTTGAAGTAGTACTCGGGGGGGATCATCCCCAAGCGCACGGCCGCCGTGTCGATCAGGGCGCCCATCGACATCAGCGTGATGCGGACCACCGCGATCACCAGCACGGCAGCGACGATCTTCCAGCACGACGGGGGACTACGATCCTGCTGGAAATAAGGGGACCCAATCATTATACTCTTCACGGATGTATTCCCCACTTAACCTAAGGTTAACCTGGAACCAATCAGAACTCTCGCTCACTTACGAAGTGGAATGGGGATACATGTACCAAAAAGGGACAAATTCCATAATCGAGGTTTTTGCCCAATTTGGCGACATCGAATCTCGCCAAGCTATTACTAATAAAGTTTGTCTGCCCCGGATAGGCACGAGTGGCAAACCTAAAGGCAGTACCCACAGCAGAAAAAGCAGTGGCGAGTGCACTAAAAAAGCCATAAAGATGGTTATCTCACTTCTATTTGATACCCTGCACTCGCCACTGCTTTTTCTGCTGTGGGTACTGCCTTTAGGTTTGCCACTCGTGCCTGGCCGGGGCAGACAAACGGCGCAAGTTCAGAACTGCTGATGGTTGGCGAGGTTTGGCTTTTTAACGGCACATTTGGCTTCTTAGCGGCACTTTTAACATTGTATTAGGGTTGCTTTTATCGCTAAAAATTGTCACATCAGCAGTTCTAAACTTGAGCCCAGAAAAACAATACAACATCTAAATTCCTGCTGGTAGAAGCCATTTTCACATTGAAATGTTTATCGCCCAAATTTGGCGAAAACCTCGATTACTGAATACATGCACCAAAACCACTCACTTGTCCGCCCAGGTGGCGCAGCGTGTCTCGGAGGCGGCGCGCCAGGCGCACGAGGGCCCGCCTCCTTCGGCGCAACATGGCCGCCTGGAGCAGGAGCATCAGCTGGATGAAAGAGGTCACCCCCGCGATCAGCGTGTAGTTGAGCACCGTGAAGGTGTTCAGGATGCACACCAGCTGCGACACGTCCACCAGGATGATCGCCACGAAGTAAACCTCCATCAGGAGCCACCGGCTCCACTCTTTCTTCCGCCCCCTCATGTCCAGCCCCAAGATCTGGAACATGACGAACACGGGTCCAAAGAGCCGGTCTATCTCGGAGGAGTTCCGGCGGGGTGGTTTTCGGTTAGGGTGCACCTTGACGAACGTCGTCTTTGTCGTGCCGTAGCCGAACATGGCCACTCCTTTGTTACTTAAGCCGCTTGATTATGGAATTGATGTTGCACTATATGCACTGACAAAGTATCTAGCATGCTTTATCACCCATATTAATGAAAATACGCATTAAATAATTAGAGAAAATCTTTATAGGTCAGCTTGTTTGTGTTTGGATGACATTGTTGCACCAAGATACTGCCCATCCATCGAAGTTAAAGTTAATTGATGGTTAAAGTTAATAGATGCGCCACATTACGTATAGGATGACGTCTGGAGTCCAAATTGCAAATGGGGATCCTTTAAGTCCATTGAAAAGTTCCTGATGAGCATGCGCTTAAACTAGTTTTAACCGCATGTTTTCCAAAGCGTAAGATCTCCGTGCCTTTACGGATATCCTGATTGGTTCCTATATAGCAGTGATGTCACCACTGAGTTCGTGGTTTTGCTCCATTTAAACTAGCAGTCTATTCAGTGACATTGCTATAGGAACCAATCGGAAAACCGTAGACGAAAACGAAGGCGGTACGACACACTTACAAAGTGACTTTGAGAAGTATGTGGTTTAAGAGATCTGGAATTGGGGCTCTGGTTGGTTTGTCAAGTAATTGTAATTCCAAATATGGGATTGCCAGTCGGTTCTGCGAACGCTCTGATTGGTCCCCGATACATGGAAATGGAAATCGTACGAAGTGGCATTTATCTATAGGTGGTCGTGCTCTAACGTTGTGGGTTCAGTTGCACAACTTGTATCGGATTCAAGACAACATTCCATCTTAGTAGTTAGCATATGACCATGTCAAATTAAAGGCACACACTTCGATGTTTTCATTTTTTTTTTACCATAACACATTTCTTAATGTTATTTCGGAGACAACATATTTACCGTCACTCTAAATTACATGATTGTGCATCGCAGCCTATTTCACCATTTATATTAGAATGCATTTCCAGGCGCTTCAATTTCCTTAAATATGTTGGACACCTCATTTTTGAAATGATTAAAATTTCGTTCTACCATTAACAGGATGTGCCAGTATTGAAGAGGATAAAGGTTAACGGAATACACACAGAGCAGAAACGCTATTATGTCTGAGTCACGGGATCGTTTGATATTCCGCCTCGCTCTGAATATTGAGGATGACATTACTAATATAAATATTGTCTCACTGATATTTATTCCTTCAAGAAAAATTTCTAAGATATTCTAGTAAAGTTCCATTAGCATTTAAATAAAGGTTAGATCGTACTAAACCAAATTATCGGATCGTATAATGTGAAGAGTTTTAGTAAAGCTATAAAAATTGTTTACTTTCCCTCCACACAAAACTCTCCAGATAGGTTCACTTTAAATTCAGTCAAAATTGTATTTTTGAACTTGAAGGAAGCAAAGCAGATTCTTTGTAATAATTTAAATTCAAAGAATAACAATAATGAAGAGCGTACTCCTAAGCAAAGGCGTACATAGAATTTATTTCGGGAGAGGCCCAAAATTATCCCTCCTTTCCATGCATATTTTATAGGTTTAATGTAGCTTTTTAATACAGTAAGAAAAGTTGGTAGTAATAAAAATCCATGCACCAAAGGGGGGGTCTGGGGATCATCCCCTTAGGAAATTTTTGGAAAATTGCCCCTAAAAACAACGTTTTAACTTTGTTTCTGGTACACCTAAATTTTGGACATACATTTTTTGGTAGGATTTTGATGAACTTATTACAAAAAAAGTTGTTAATAACAATGTTCCAAGTACTAAAGGGGGGTCTGGGAGTTCTCCCTATTGGAAAAATTTTCCCAGTGTTCCATAAACCAGTATCAAATCATACTGGATCCAGTATAATTTGATACTGGTTTATGGAACACTGGAAAAATTTTTCCTATTGGGCTCCCCTGGAGTTTTTTGAAAATTTGACCCTAAAAATAGGGTTTTAACTTTTTTATTTAGGGGGGGGGCAGGCCCTCCCTTATCCAAGCCCCTGCTCCAAAGTGTATCACAAAAAAGATAAAAGGAAATACTTCTTGTAAATATGAAGATTTTTCCACTTTATGATATAAAATACTACGGATAAAATTTAATTGTAAAGGTATGTATTAAAACCATCTCCTTCCCCTTTTAAAATATTGAATGTAGTTGAAAATTTGCTTTTTTTTTCTAACTTGTGAAAATTCTCAATTTCCAGTATACCAGCTGCTGCATGGTCATAGCTAGACCGAAAAAATCTCGGAGGGGTTCCCAATCCACAGAGAAACCGTCTATTAAATTCTAATGTACAGTTCTGCAATAAGCTCCAAGCTTTTAGAAATATTACCTTGACATTCTTTAACAAATATTATTCTTGATGTGGTCAGTTAACTGAATTAACGTAAACAACTAAACTCATCTAACGACCCCTCTCCCACAAATGTCGATATATGAAGTCCGTTGTTTTCCAAGATATTTATGCCTGTAATTCTCACAGTTCTTTTGTTTCGCAAAGCTGACCGTAATGAAGCGGTAGTTTTCTTCAAGACTGCCACCAATAATGATTCCGGGAGCCAATAACGTTGTGAAGAGAAGGGCAATAAATTCAAAGGGGCCTTAAAGAAACGCCTGTGTTTAAGGGTTTTTATAGGTTATTTATGTCTTCGCGCATAAGATGTATTGTGGTCGTTAGGGAAATATTTTTATGCAAATGGTGCTTAAAAGTTGGGTAATGGTCGCTTGCATTGCATTTTTTCTTCGTTTTCAGTTGCTCCATTCATTTTTCTTCCTCTAAATATTTAAGGATTCATAACAATTGTCTTAAACCTTCAAAAACATTTATACTTTGGTGTATCATACTTTTTTTTTATTAAATTAACATACATTTTCATGGGCGTAGCCAGGGGGGTGCAGGGAGGGGCAGCTTCCCTCCCCCCTAAATTCTCAACTTGTTAAATTTTTTTGAAAAACTTTATTAAAGCAATAGTGTAATTAAAGCAGTAGTAGTACATAATTTTCCTTGAAAATTGTGTGGCTTACAAGTGGTTCTATTCGGCCCAAAGAGTCTCAAAATGACTTAACACTACTTTGAGTGGACCCCCAGACCCTCCATTTTTAAGCTCACATTCATTACCCATATTTTTATGTTATGTGTGCAAAAGTTCAAATCCTTTGTACCCTAAAATTTAGCGTGTAAAAGTACTCGCCATGGGGTATGGGGGACCTGGGAAATTATGTTGAGTCAACCCCTATTAGTCACTAGTATTCACAACATCAAGAGCAAATGTAAGTATCCTTGCCCCCCCCCTTAACACGAAACCTGGCTACGCCCATGTACATTTCATCAAATAATTGGCAAAACCGTGTCAGTCACTCACAATATATGAAACTTTGATAAAAGGAAGCCGATTATATGCGTTGGATTGATAGATTTTTTGACCCGTATATTGTCGAATCCCCTTTGAAGTCATATTCTTCTTTTTTATGCTTCACCTTTATTAAGAAATTTGAATCTATTCATAAAAATTTCTTAGTAAGTAAATTATTTTTAATTCTGCGCTCTACTATTTTCTGAAGTTTTTTATGTTTTAAACATAAATTTAACATGTAGTTCTAGGAATCTGCAAGTTTTAGTCTACAAATCTTTACTAACGACTGTTTATTATAAATAAACTTAACTTCTGCAAATGTATAATAACTCATTTTTAAAATTATTTCTTTTTCAATATTTTAAAACCATCTTTTAATATGTTTTAAATGTAAAGTACTTTACCTCTGCTTTTTTCTAAATATGTACTCCAACCCCACAATGTCATGTCTGATTTTTTCCCAAAATATTTAAAAAAAACAGAGTAGTACTAAAAAAAGGAAAACGATAAAAATCTTTAATTCTATGAGTGTGTTTGGCAATAAATTGAAATTAAGAAAAATGCATACCTACTCTCTGTGTAGCGGGCGCGGATCCAGCACGGCTCCAAGGGGGGGGGCACTTTCTCAGACCACCACCTTTACCTTTTGAGAAAAATGTCAAAATATTGGGAATTTTCTAAAAGTATCACTCAAGATCCCCTTTTAGTACCGCTGGGTGGTATGGGGGTCCTTCCCCAGAAAAATTTGAAAATTATTGACCTGAAAAAGTAGGGTTTTAACTCATTTTAAGTACTTTTTCGGGTTTAAGGGGGGCACTGTGTACAGAGAGCCCCCTGGATCCGCCACTGCTGTGTAGATGTATAGAAGAAGTGGGAATGAATGGAAGATAAAATCTTAATCAGAGGCTGTGGAGTATATTGAAATTTATTTCGGGAGGGGCCGAAAGTTACTCCTCATCCCCTCCCACATATATTAAATAGGTCTAATGTAGCTTTTTAATACATTTTTAGGTGATTTTTTAAGACCTAAAAAGAACTTAATGTAAGAAAAGTTGTGGTAACAAAATGACAAGCACCAAAGGGGGGTCTGGGGGTGCTCCCCTGGAAAATTATTTGTAATTTGACCCTAAAAAACTGGGTTTTAACTTGTTTTGGTACACCTAGTCCGAATTTCGGGGGGGGGGGGCTAGGGCCCCCTCGCCCCCCCCTATATACGCCTCTGATCAGAGGTGACGAAAAGCTAGACTTTTCTTTTATATGGGAACTCCAACAGCAAATATTGCATTTTCTTTAAAAAATAAACAGCTGACCAACTCCGGAATTTCCAAGATTTTTCTCTTTTTAGTCACGCGTGTAGTAAACGTTCAGCTGTCATCGAAAGGAAGGCTTTCATATCCAGCGGACGAAATGAAATATTTCCTTCCCTGGGTCGAACTGCTCTCACAACGATGTTTTTTTTTCTCAACTATTCAAATCACGTCGGTGGAATCGTGAGTTGATTAAAATTGAAGATTTGGAGAGAAAAACAACCTTTCTGAGTTATATCCGCACAGCAATACTACAAACAAACATAACGATAGTCTGGAGTAGGACTGGGCGATATTTGAATTTTGATATCGCAATATATCCTCGATCAAGTATCGATATTTCGTCAAAATATCGATACATCGTCAATTTCGATATATCGTCGAAAAATCAATATATTGTCAAATATCGATATATCGTCACTTTCGATGTATCGTCGAAGCATCGATATATAGTCAATTTCAATCATCGTGAAATATCGATATTGACGCTATATCAACATGGGATTGATATCGATATTTTTCGATACATTGCCCAGTCCTAGTGTGGAGTATTTTAATAATCATGAAATATACATTTTAAAAACTTTCAGATGTAAGATTATTTTGATTGATAACGCTAATGAATTGTTCAGCGTTCTGTTACTATAAATTTTATTCACCACTAATCCTAGTGATTCGGAATGATTTATCTCAAAGATCTGTTGTTTTATTTTCTAAATTTAAAAATTAATTAATTAATTTAAATTATTTTAAAAATTGGGCCTTGAAATATTCATGAAAAAATATGGGAAAGTAGTAAAATATATATGACATAAGATGGTAAGAATAATTTAGATGCTTTTCAAGTTCCTTCACTTGAAACCTACACCCGCTTTGAGTCATACTCAAAAATGATCCTAGATCTAGAACATAAAGGGGCAGTGGCGGCGTAGCCTGGAAAAATTTCGGAGGGAGATATTAGTATTTCTTTTTTGGGGGATATAGGAGGTTAAATTTAGTTCTTTTCTATGATAAAAAAAAAAGAATTATTTTTGCCCTTTCAGTGCGAAGTTACGCAGCTGTTAAGGGAAGACAGAAAAATGTTAAAAAATTACATTACACTTGTTCAAAAATAATTTTACAGGTCATATTACGTGAAAGAAAATACTAATACGCGTTTGCTTAAATTTATTGAATTTCATGTGGAAATTTTAAAGGGTTTTTAAATTCATGTCATTTCTCATTGTGCGAAAGATAAATTTTAAGCCTTTTGGTTTTTCCAGGTACGAGTAAAATACAGGGATAGAAGAAATTGTTTCAAATTTGTCAGTTAGTTTTGAAGAGGAGGTACCTATTTACCATAAAAATATTTGTTTAAATTATTATAGTACATTTTTGTTCTATTTCATACTATTAACCTTCAACACATATCTTCTATGCAGTGAAAACTTAGATAACTCAAAGCTGAAAGAAGCATTAAAAAAACTTGGAATTAAAAAAAAAATATTTTTTATTATGTAAGTTAAAGGGATAAAGCAGAGCCGTCCAAACGAAGGAACAGCCAGCATAATAAGTTATTAAGGAACAAATAGTTTCTATGGTGGGGTAAAAATTCAATTTTCTCAAAATTTAGAGCTTTTTCTTAAGGCTTAATGTTTTTAATAAAAATTCATGCGAGTAATTCTCAATCAAATATTTTAAACTAATCCCTTAATAGATTAATTAATTCTAAAATCTAAGGTTCGATATATTTTTGAAAAAAAAAAAAAACAAATAGAATTAAGCTTATTCCCTGATCTCGTTCCTTACATTACCCCACCGCCATCTTTTATTTTCTGCTCGATCTCTTCACTAAAAAATACTGTTTCGATTCAATCTAAACGGCCAGACTTCTTTCTTTTCGTCAGAGCAGAGCATCTGAGAACCTCGATGCCACCAGCGGATCTTCTATTTCAAGAGGGCTCAGAGGAAATTCGGCCTGACTTGGCTTTTCGAAAGCCCCCCCCCAGGCCGAACTCAAAAATGAAGCGAGGGTGAGTCGGGATCTTATTGAGGGGTATGACAATCACAACGAATATTAGAACAGCCTGGATGAGAGGCCCTACGGTTATGGAATCCCTCCAAACTGGAAGAACATTAAAACACCCCGTCATGGGCGTAGCCAGGTTTCATGTTAGGGGGGGGCAAGGATACTTACCTTTGCTTTTGATGTTGCAAATACTAGTGACTAGTATTGGATGACTCAACATTATTTCCCATGTCCCCCCCATACCCCATGGCGAGTACTTTTACTTGCTAAATTTTAGGGTACTTATACAAAGGATTTGAACTTTTGCACACCTAACGTAAAAATATGGGTAATGAATGTGGGCTTAAAAATGGGGGGTCTGGGGGTCCTCTCCCAAAAATGTTTTTAAAATTTGCCCCTCAAAGTAGTGTTTTTTAGCTCATTTTGAGACTCTTTGGCCCGACCAGAACCACTTCTTGTAAGCCACACAATTTTTAAGGAAAATTATGTACTATTGCTTTAGTAAAGTTTTTCAAAAAAATTTAACAAACTACTGAGAATTTAGGCGGGGGGGGGCAGCTGCCCTTCCCTGGCTACACCCATGCCCCGGGGTGTTAGAGACCAACTGTAATTTGGATTGTTAAAAGTTAGTGCACAATAATAATTCCTCCTTTATAAAGTAATGTATTTTGATATAAAAAAGAAATTCTCAAAAGATAAGAAAAGTCAACTTGAAATTGGATGGAACAGAAAAAAACTGAGGAAGTTAAGAAAACTTCTCACCTATACTGAGGGCGGGTTGACGTGTTGCGTTGCGATGAGATTCACGAGCGTTTCGGCCAGTCATTGATTTTTGCTACTATACCAGGAGTCTCCAAATTTCGGCCCGCAAGGCCTTCTCATCCGGCCCGCGGATACCTTTCTATCTTCGAAAAAAATTACGGATATGTGGTGTACTCAAATAAAAGATCTAAGATGTTAAAAAAAATAAAAATAAAAGATCCCCCCGAAATTCGGACTAAGGGTACCAAAATGAGTAAAACCCCTGTATTTTAGGGTCAAATTTCCAAAAATTTTCTGGGGGAGTTCCCCAAAACCCCTTTTTTTGTACTTTGAACTCCATTAACTTAATTTTCTTATTAAGTTCAGCAAAACGAGAATCCTACCTAAAAATATATTAAAAAGAAACATTAAACTTATTAAATATGCATAAGAGGGGCTTAAAGATAATTTTAGGTCTCCCCGGTGCAAAAATCTAGCTTTGGCCCTGATATGTATTATTTAATTTTATTAGGGGCTATTTGGGCCCCTCCCGAAATAAATTTTCCTCTAAAATACCTCGAGTATGAAGTCGGCCGCCAAGCTGCTGTTTGATAGTTAATGCGGCTCTCGGGCTGACATGTTTGGAGACCTAACTATACTATAACACAATATCCAGAATCTTCTGCAGTAGGTAAAAAAAGTGTAATTAAAATATCCTTAATTTTTTGTATGCAGAGAAAAAGAAGGAAAATAAAGAATGGAAAGGAGGAGAGAGAACTAGGCAAGGCAGCCAAATATTCCGACCCATTATATATATAAATCTCCCTACTCTGTCAGAGCATTCCTAATCCTCCCAAGAACTTCACTCGGCCCTTCCGTACGAGAAAACAAGCAGAATGCTGCCTGGTAAAACACAGCAGATTACCCCCTTATAACATTCCTTCTCAGTTATTTCCCAAGCAATCCCGAAAGTCATATGCGTTGATTGACAGTCCCCTTATCTCGCGAGCCCAGTCTCGTGCCGATGTCACCGTTCTTTATTCCCCCGGAAAATAATTGGCTGTCCCCGGCATTCTGGGATGCAGCGGGCCGGACGTATTTCCTTGTTGCAAAGAAGCTTGATCGCAAGCACAGATGAATGTTCATGATTTTTAGCCCGATATATCTCATCCAGACTTGCCAACCTCTGAAAGTCAAAAATCAGGAGATTTTCCATAGAAATCAGGAAATTTGACCATAAAAACAGGGTTTTAACTTGTTTTGAACACCTAGTCAGATTTTTTTTTAGGGGGAGGAAGTCTCCTGGCTTCCTCTTTATATATCTGACTAAAATCAACAAAAATGCGATCTGAGAAGTTTCACACTAAATAGGCTCCTCTGACAACGAAAAAGTTTTTTCTGCATCGCAATTACAACGAGAAGCCAACTTCAACTAGGCGCCCGAACTTTCGCGAAAAATCGCTATTTTTCGACTTTTTCCGGAGAATGTGATCTCGAACACCGGACTTGTAAGCTTCTGACAACTCTAAAGTTGTTTTTTCTACATCGCAATAGCAACACAAGAAGCCGCCTTCCAACTTGGCGCCCGCGGCCGACCGAGAAAGCAGTCGCAGGAGGACCGGGACGGTCGAAGGAATATCGGATGAGCTAGAGCCCCCTCACGTGATTCTCCCTGTAGCAATGTTTTCCCTGCCAAGCTGGCCAAGCCATACGAAGTTGCATTTGCATAATCTTCGATCATTATCACATCACAGTAGTTTTGAGATATTATAAACCGATTAATTTGGTTTTTTCCCCCAAGGAAGTTTTTTTCGTTTTTATATGTGATAAAACCATGTATTCAGCAGCCAAATCTTTTAAAGAATTCAAAGAAGCTCTGAAAAATCATGAGGTGGAGACATTTTCCAAATTTAATGTATTTTCTGATCAAGAATAAGAATTTATATTCTTTTGAAGCTCCATTAATAATGAACACTTACATGATTTTTTTAAATTTATAATTTTATAATTATTTTATATTTTTTTTAATTTAACTTAATTTAAGAAATAGATTTTAAATCTTAAAAGTAAAAGTTCATTTTATCTCGACCAATGTCCAAAATGTGATCACAATTTAAATATTTTTTATCAGGCAATGAATGATAATAAAAAATATCTTGTATAATTTTAATAATTAAAATGTGTTCCATCTAGAACTCTATCCATCCATTCTTCTAGCTAGGTAATAGAACTGGGGGGGGGCACATATTAAAACTGAATAATAAAATTCTGATAGTCTGATAAATAAAATTATACTCATTCAGACACTTATATCCTGATAATTCCAGTTTTAAAAATTGTGTACAAGCTTTAATCCATATTTTGAGTAACTAAAAACATAAATTAATATAGAGATTTTAAAATCTGGTAAATTTCATTTAATTTGATTTCTCTACTATCATCAAATGCTATTTAATTTAATTTACCTACAAATATTTTCAGCCAGTTTTGTTAACGAAAATAACTTAAGTCCATTTTACGCAGCACAGCGCATGCGCCTCGTACTTCGTATGGCTTGGCAGGGAAAACGTTGCTACAGGGAGAATCACGTGAGGGGGCTCTAGCTCATCCGATATTCCTTCGACCGAACGGGTCGCTCCGCACGCAAAACGAAACTTGCACGAAAATCGCGATTTTTCCGACTTTTTCCACGAACTAGTCATTTTTCTTGGAAAAAATCCGGAAAGTAAGGATTATTTAACAAAGGGATTATCTGAAAAAAATTCAAATCAGTTCGCGGACCGCAGGTTGTGCATCACAAATTGAGCGGAATATAAAATTTCAAAAAATCGGAATTCCGATAATCAATACCTTTAAAATTAGCGGATTTCCGCTAATTAGCGGAAAAATCACATGCCTGAAATACTACATAATTTCAAAAGAAACCATTTACGGTTGGTTTTGGGCAGAATTTCGAAAAAAAGCGGGAGAAAACGAGAAAGCGGGAGATTTTCGGGGAAACTCCGGAGGGCGGGAGGAGAGAGCGAAAATCCGGAGAGTTGGCAAGTATGCTCATCATTTGGCGCAGAAGCTTATTTATATTTAAAACAGTTCAGCTAAGACGAACGTTATTTTTGAGTGACCCGCCAGTTTTCACTAGATCACTAGTCTTTAATTTGAAAAAAAAAACAACCCCTAAGGGGTCCATCCCATCGTTTCGTTAGTCTAAATATTTTCTTTCCCATTGTGATAAAATGATTCAAAAAAACAATTAAAAAGTAAGTGAAGTAGTATCGTGAAGAAATGCTCAGGATAGAAGAAAATGAAATAAATCAATGTTATCTTAAATAAGACTTTGAGGGTTGACTAAACCTAATTATTCTAATCAAATCTTCAAAAATTAGCTACAGAATTTCAAATATACATCAGTTTGTTTTTCATATTGTTTTTTCTCCTATTAACAAGATTTGTTTCAGCAACCTTAAAGACCCTATAGAAAAATTTCACCGCTGCGGCATTTATAAAATTTTATGTCAGTGCTGACTTTCATACACTGTAGACTAAACGCGCTTAGATTTAGATTAAGGGAACATCAAAATTACATAAAAAGACAAGAGTTAAGAAAATTTTCTATGGTGAAACATTCTTGGGGTTTTGACCATAAATTTGATATAGATTCGGCATCCATTATATTGAAGTGTGATAGTGGTGCTGTTGATCTTGATTTCTTGAAGGCTTATTTAAATCACCAATATTCAGAGTCCCTAGTTAACGATTTTTCCAGTCTGCCCTTCCTTTCAGCTGTTTTTGTTTTGTAATCAAACCTTAGACCCTCTTTTTTGGGCATTTTTGTATTGAACCTTTTTGTCAACTTTATTTAAATTCTTATCGATAAAAATTTTCAAAGTTATTTGGACCCCACCTAAAATTACTACTCTAGATTATTATCAAGTTTTCCCATTTTCCTTCATCAATCTTTTAAATTCATAGAGGACCGTCGGTTTTTCGATGATTTCCAGCATGGTGGCATTTTTTTAACATCTTTCACGTGGCTCTTTATGAACGCTCTATAAACGAAGTTTTTCGCAGTATAAACAAAGGTGTAGAGTCCCCTTATACATTTGTGATTTCAGTTGGTGATATCCCATCTTTTAAAATAAATTTTAGCAAATCTCCATACTTGTTTTTTTCCCATTGTTGACAATAAGTTCACTTTTACTCATTTAAATAATTAATTGCCAGCAGCTGAATTCCGATGAGAATAACATAAAAATTTAATCAGAATCTTGCAGAGTTGTTCTAACAGAGGAAAAAATTTGGGTGAATCGGACTGCATTATATAAGTGAGGCCAAGAACTTTTCAGACTACCCTCATAGATATATTAATGAAAAGAACTGAATTTCCCAAAAATGGAGTAACCTTTTTTAGACAACTGGTCCTTGAGAATACATTGTTCTTTATTTCCCACACCTATGTTATGATTAGCATGAAACAATCATCATATTAAGGGATAGTGAAATTTTGGGATTTGTGTATTTGAATATATCAGTGGTCTGTCCAGAGCAATTTTACTACCTTTTTGCGGTACCTGCAAAAAGGTACCTTCACAAAATACATTTTAAAAAAAGTTCTCTAATAAGCTATATTCTCTTAATTATTAAATATTTAGCCATTCCAGACTAAATTTTCTTTTGTTTTTAATGTTTAAAGACTGTACACATGTTTTTATGTCGATTTTGTACTTAAATTTTCACAATTTGCAGAAAAAATTTCAAAAATTATTACTCAATTTTCACAAAATAGATGGCTCTTAAAAAAACCTGGACAGACCCCTGGTTATGGACCTTTGAAAAGTGTTCATCCTGAAGAGAAGACATTAAATTAAACTTGAGATCAATAAAAAAACATTTTATTAAATTTCTGCAAATTGTAATTGTCAAACAGATTTAAAATTTAAATTAAATACTAATACATTTAACTATGTCAAAGAAACAAAGGATAAAAAAGACTGACAACAATGTAGATTAAACACTAGTTCACTAGTGTCTAAATTGACGATGGGTGAAATTTATAATATGAGCATACTGGTCTAGCGTTACAGGGCGACGAACCCTCTTGCTTTGGGCGAAAATGAGTATATAAACAAGCGCGTAGTGAACAATTGTTTAAGTTCCAATATCACTGTTAAATCTTCCAAATGAAATCCTCTGTTAGAGTTAAATGATGGTGGATGGTATGGCTGCACAATGAGAAATGAAGAGGCTACTCAGTAATAAAACCACACTGGAATGTCTGGAAATCGTGTGTACAAATTGGCAAGTGTTGCTTTCGTTCAAAATGCAGAATAGTTGCTACCACCTATCATGCTATTCATTCCATGGCCCTGATAAGCACCGTTACCTCCGCCACCATAGTACCCTGGAAAAAAGAATTGCCATACTGTAAAAGGCACATCATAATATGTACTAACTTTCAAACCTTAAATAAAAGTAGGGAGACTTATTTCAACATCATACCATGAGTATTTTACAGAGTGAATTCTGTTTATTAGAGATGTTTGCAGCAACAATGAGCTGCAAACGCCTCGGAATGAACTGGAAGGACTGAAAACCTAACTATTCAAAAATGCTTATTACATCCCTTAATCATACAAATAAATGAGGACAAAACCAGAGCTTAAAGGTTTTCTTGTGCTGAAAAATCATTTAGCTAATTACAAGTACACCAACTGAAGTGATATAGGTTTAATACCATCTAGCATCAGCAACTCTGACTTGCACCTGTTTTTTAAACATCTACTTTTAAAATTGCAGCAGGTTTATCAAGCAGTTTGCTTTAGAAGACTAAAAAAAATTGTTATTATGAGTCATGACCCTTTGTTAAGAAGTGTTCTTTTAGCCAGTATTTATTGGTACTTAATTTTAAACTTTTGACAGATTTATTATCCATAAATATAAATTTTATTTATCACTAAACTAATAACAATTATTGCATAAAAACTCTTTGAATTTAATATTCAATCACTTTTTGAACAATCAAAAATCAAAGGGCAACTTACCACCTCCTCCTCCATAGCGATTTCCAGCAGCATTGTAAGGTCCGGGTCCACCTCCCATTGGTTTCGAGGACGAATTTAAGAAAAGCTCAATGTATCGGTGTTCTGAAAACAGTTCAAATATTTATGCAACTAATTCGAAAAACAAACATTGACATGAATTTTACACAGGATTGAAAATAATCGTTGTACCTACAAGCAAAATCAGGAATAAGGTCTTAATATTTGGTAATTTAAAGAGAAATAACAAGGTAATCAAGTTGGGGATAATGGATTGAAAAATTTTTTCAATAAAAATTGAACATAGTCGTTACAAAATTGAATAAATTCAAAACTTATTTTAGCAAACCGAGGTTTTAAAATTTTGAAAAAAAAAAAAAAAAAAAAAAATTTTAAAGAACACCCATTTAGAACAAAAAGGAAATAAATGTTAATGGAAGGAAGCCTAAAAGTTAACTTTTTATGGGATTATAAGCTCTAAACCTAAACAAATTTGTCTAAATTGAGGCACTGCAGCTTGCAGCAACAAGTTGTTGCAGCAAGTGCCTCAATTTTATTATTTCGAACACCAAATATTTATAAATGTAAATAAACTATGTCACTCAATTTTCACAAGTTGTCATAGATCCCTTCCCATAATTGTGATGACACACTTTTTAAACTAAAATTAAATCCAATTATTTTAAATTTTACTTTATTTATGTAACTTTAGAATTAGCTACACTTTTAATATCTGTTAAATGAAAACTAAAGAGTTTCCAATTGATGGACCCCTTAATGAGAAAGACTCCTTACGCATGTTTGCCTTGTCTTTTGTCATGGCTTTGACGGCATCGTCGTGGGTGGCAAACTCGACATCTGCTTCTCCAGATGGACGGCCACTTCTGTCATTTCGAAGGCGAACACTCACAGGGGTGACATTGATGGGTCGAAAAAACTGAAAGCAAAAAAATTATATGAGCTGAAAAACTTGCCAAGAAATCTTTACACATAGTTCCCAAAACATTGAAAATCAAGGACTTTTCAATGACCTCAACAAAATTTTTATCTTTCTTTCTTTCTTTTTTTAATTATAATCTTTCTAGAGCATTTGGAGTTGTTTTTAAAATGCCTACTGACTCCAACTTAACTTTCTACCAAGTTTGTTCACTTGAGGTACCAATGTAGATTGTAGAGGGTGTTACTATCATAGTTTTATGGTTTCAAACATTGCCGTTAAAGGCAGAAAGAAAATTTAGATAAATCCGCAAAAGGCGACTGGAGTGGATTCAAAATTCAAGGACCTTTTGCATTTTTCAAGGACCTAATTTTAGCAGAAAAAATTCAAGGACTTTTAATGACTTTCAAGGACCGTGGGAACCCTGTTACAGTAAGGCTAGGCAAATATGGACCTTATTTATTTGGCTGCACAAGCTATTAAGACTCATCAGAATAAAATTTTAAAAACTGAACTGATCAATCAAAACAAGGAAAATTTTTAAAAAGGAAACAAATGTAAAAAAATTTCCAAATTAATATTGGATCATTTTTTCAAAATTAAGAAGTAAATAAATATTTTACTGATATTACATTGAGTACCTTCATAGTAAGCATGTAAATGAATCCTTTTAGTCTATTATTATTGATTTAGACAACAACACACAAAACAGTTTAAGAATTCACTAATATTTATGAAAATAGAATTAGCCATGAATGTGTATGGATTATGATTCCTCTTAACTTTAACATATTTATATTGGTTGTTTTTATAAAATTTACAAAAAAGAATGTGAGGTGCAAGCTCATAAAAAACATAGCAAATAGCTTTCATATTTTTAAGGAAATAAAATTAATTCATACTATTAAAACTTATTAGCATTCAGAAATTCTATGTAATTTATTATAAAAACAATATATTACAGTATTAAATTAATCCTTACATCTAAATAATGATTTCCAATTTAACTAGAAAATTAGTTCTGTCAGTACTATAAAATCTTGGATTTTGATATAAAATTTTATTAACTAAAAAACTAATGCATTTTAAACAGGTTTGGCAACAACATTAATTTAAACAAACATTTTTACCCTATAAGAATAATATAATTTAATATCTTTAAAAAGAGAAAATATCTCTTACATCATATATATCCTGTTCTATAGCTCTAAAAGGCAGACCTCTCATATGAACACAGTGCCCAGTAGTGCTAAAAGATCTTCCTCCTACAGGTCCGAATCCCCCTCCAAAGCGACCATTCATCGGGCTGTTGTTCATTCTACCACCATAACCATCTAAAAAAATTAAAAGGATAGAATAAACAAGCAAGCACACATTTGTGTTACTTTGAAAATGGAAATGTGCATAATTTGGGGCCATCCATAAATGATGTCACACTTTTTTCAATATTTTTGACCCCCTCCCTCCCCTATGTCATAAAGTGTCACACTTCACCATACCCCCCCCCCCTTTGTCACGTCACGGACTGCTACCAATAATAAGTTTAGAATAAGGTTGGAAAGAATTTGGAACCCGATGCCTTTATTGAAGTTTAAGTGCACCCCACCTTATATAAGTTCAAAGTGAACCCTTATTTCGTTGGTATGAATCTTATAATAATGTCATTTAAGCTACATTTTAAAGAAAAAATTTGCTATTTAGTTTTACTTTTGATTTTCAATGTGTGATGTCACAATTCTTGAAACCCCCTCCCCCCCTTTGTCACAAAGTGTCACAGATTGATGAACCTTAGATTGATGACAACAGTTTATCAGGATTCACAGACAGAATAAAATTTAAGTTGGCTTACCCATTCCACCGCCAAATCCCCCTCCACCATAGCCAAAGCCTCCGTATCCATTTCCATAGTTGCCTCCAAATCCGTTATAGTCATCTTCCATGTAACCTGAAACAAATATAACTAAATTTTATAAAGCACTTTTAACAATAATTAAGTTTAAGATATTTTTAACTCCTCTGTGAGAGTACATCTAAAGCTAGCAGTCTGAGTTGTTATGGGTGAGAATGTGTATCATTTTGTCCTAAATTTATGAGCATATTGAGAGTAGAGTACATAGAGTACAGTGGCAGGTCCAGGGGGGTGGCACTCTGAACAAAGCCCCCCCTTGGACCCAAAAAAATCACTCATTAGTACGAAAAAAAAGTACTCAAAATGAGTTAAACCCCTACTTTTACATGTCAAATTTAAAAAAATTTTCTAGAGGAGGACCCCCATACCCCCCAGCGGTACCAAAAGGGGATCTTGAGTGATTTTTTAAAAAAAATCCCCAACATTTTGACATTTTTCTCAAAATGTAAAGGTGATGGTCTGTAAAAGTGCCCCCCTGGATCCATGCCCGTGCTGGATTCGCGCCTGATCGAGTATGAGCATAATTTTGATTGAAAAAGATCTATTCGTGTAAGGACAATTTTGGAGCATTTACCATGATCTGTGAAAATGTACTCGCCAGCTACTAGTGAGTAGATTGTGATTGACGGTTTGGCGAACAGTGTTAGCTCCGATGAAGGTAATGTCTATTCAACACCGAAACAGCAGTCAGCTTTTGTTGTTTTAATTGTACTACGTTGTTTTAATCAGTTTTATCATATTGACTTTACCATAGGTTTTAATCTTTGAACAGTGTTCTAAATTAATCGACATAGAAGTACATGCTACTCTAAAACCCTGTAGCTTTCAAACCTAGTTCAGTACTAAGCATACTTGTATAATATACACAAACGCGCGAACGGCGTTCGCAGAAAATTCTGCCCTCTGCAGAAAATTTTCTGCAAAAAAACTACAAAAAAAAAGGATTTTTTTAGAAATTTTTCTGCAGAATTTATTTTTGATCGATAAATTTTTCTCTGCTAATCCCTGTCCTTAGGATTTTCTCAATTTTGGCCCTTTTATTGAGTGAAATTTCGCTATTTTGTAAGTCTTTTTGGAATTTACTGGCGAGTCTTCACGCGCGCTCACCCGGTAAGTTTGCTTCTTCTCGTGTTCCGATCGCAATGCGGAAAAAACAACTTTACCGCGATCGGACCTGTGATTCATCATTGTGTTTCCCTCAATTCTCGCTGATGTTTTTAAGGTTTGTTAACACTGAAATTCTGAAATACTGATTCCTAGCGTTTCAATCGTAGAAACTCGAGCTTATTTCAATTCAGCTTTATCACATCCTGCTGAAGATGTTGATTGAAATTTATAAATATTTTTTAAAGCTATAATCAAAATATTAGATTGAATAAATTGATTCCAAACATAAATTTTAAATAAAATAGTTAGGGGAAAAAGTACAATATAGTCAGGTAGCACAGATAAAAATAATTATGGTACCAATTTGAGTATTTAAGAAAGAATGTTAAGATTTCAAAATGTGTAAATTCTTGCAGAAAAGTTTTCGGAAAAAATTTAAGTTTGCAGAAAGGTTTTCATTTTATACAAGTATGGTACTAAGTCATAAGGAAATAAAAATAAACAAATCATTAAAAAAGGTTAAATGTTAAGTTAAGAAGTTTTCCTTTTAGTGACCAAAACAGCATAGTTGATAAAAAAATAAGTTCTTAAAACAGAGCTGACAGTTAATGAAATTATCACTTTATGTTTGATGTCCTATTGTTATTCTTCATCTTTTTCACACATAATTTTTCCTCATAGTTTTTCAATATTGATTAAAGCACAACATATTGTAATTTTTAATTGGTAACATAACCCAAAACAAATTTCAATTTTCAAATAAGAATTTTGAAAATTAAAGAAGAAGCTGTTAGTTTTTATGAGCCCTAACACCTAACACTCAGATAACCAATTGTTCAGGGACAGTTAGCTATTTGGAGAGCCAAGAAAATGACCAGGAAATTAAAAGAACATGACATTTTAAAATTTCAACCACTTTTAAGAACTTTTCACATAAACAGAATGACAATTAATGATGAATGGATTTAGTGTGGACGCAGGCTGGATAGGAAGAAATATTTGAACAGTAAATTCAGTGTTTTCTTGATGGAACTTATTAAGATTTCTATGCACAACTTAAGGATCAATGCAGTTTGGAACAAATATCTTTACAGAGCTTGTTGCAAATTCATTTTAAAATTTCTAAAATCAGCAAAACACTCTTACCTCTAAAATTTCGTCCACCTCTTCCCATTCCATACCTGTTCATCATGCCCCCGAAACGATCCGATCGATCGTATGGGCCGGGACGATTAGGTATCAATGGGCGCATCTTAGGACCAGACATGCCAATTGCGACTCGGATTTCTTGGAGGCTACTCTTAAATATCTCAATGTATCTAGAGTGAAAGGATGCAGATTAAAGTGTTACTAAAGTATGAAGAAAGAGCATATTTTGCATTGTAAATTTCATATCAATTTACTAAAAGCAGACCACTTCTTTCAAAACTTTTAATAACTAGTTGGGCATAAAGGAAAAAGAACAATTGAGATGGTTAAAAAGATTGTTTTGGAAACAGCAAACCAGTCTCTTCCATTTGAGCTTTTATTGAAATTCGCATTAGCTCTGGAGCAAGAATTTCATAACTCAAGTCTCAATTTCAAGGTGAAAATAGACTAACAGTCATATTCTGAAACTCTGGTAATCTTCTAACAATCGCTGATTTGTTTAATTTGGCATTCTGTAGTACCCTTGACGAAAAACAGAACAGTGATTACGAAACTTTCATAATTAATAAACCGCTGAACAGATAAGCCATTACGGTTCAACTACAATGAGAATCAAGAATTAAAGCAAAGGTTCCAACAACAGCCTGGTCAGCTGGGAGAAAAGAAGAAAAAATGGCTATCAAGAGCATATTAAAGAGCATTCAGCTGCTGGAATTTTAATATTTGCATCATTTATCTACTTCAACTCATTATTCACTTTATTTATGTTTGTGCTCTTATCTTCATATATTGCTTTAATTTTATAAACACAGGCTAGAAGCAAACGGTTGCAAAGTCTGGAAAACTTAAATTATAATTCATCTTTATTCACCATTTAAATTCAGATCTGAATCAAAACCAACAAGAAGCGGGAAAGAAATAATCTATATGGGTGTGGGTTGTGCAATAACCAATCCCGCTAGAACTTTTTACTGCCAGCAGTTTCTTTAGTTCGCCAGCTCTGGCGACACTGTCAAACATTGGTTGGTTGATTTTAGAGCTCAGAATTCCAAATTAAACAAACATGAGTTAGATAAACATTTTTTGACCAAGAGTTTAACCAGAATGTACACAACATGTCAGTAAGAAGGGTATAGAGTGTGACAAGAGGCAAGCCACCTGGTGATACCGATAAGAAGGACTCAAAAGTATACTTTGGAGTTTTATTTACTTCAGTCGGTATTTATACCTCAGTTGAATTATGCTCTTGCCACAAAAGAAGGCAAAACTTTTCAGGAAATACAATAGTTACAAATCTGGAAATTTTATATTTTTTTCATGGAAGGCTGTGAAAAATTGTAAAAAAGCAGCTAAAATGTTTAGGCTTTTTCATGCTTTTTACCAACTGAATGTTTAAAAGGCCAAATTCCTGTCAATATCACCCAAAAGCTTACTTTTTAAGAGTATTCAATTTCAAAAATAATTACATTAAAGCCTTATAACATGCATAAATGATAATTGTTATAAATCTAGGGCAAAAAAATGCAAAAAACATATATATCCTGCAATACAGAGTTTATATGCTCTGAAAGAAAGACTAGGGCACAAAATAGACTGATTTCAAAGAAGCTGAAAATCACAGCAATTCATCCATAGGAGAATTATGCTATGATAGTCAAAATACCTTAATGTTTACCTGATAAATTAAAAAAAATATTTTTATAGTTTTTTTCAACTCATGCCTGCAGGATCCCGTGCATAAAAATATTGCAACCAGAATCAATCGAATTTCCATGTTATTTTGTCAAAACATTTCCAATGAACAATTGTGAATAAATATCTCAAAAGAGACAAAAGTTAGCCAGCCAGTTTACAAGAATGAAAATCCTTTTAGAGAATAAAAAAATCAAGGTTACATGCTCTGTTTAGAGTTATTCAACAGTTCAGAATTTAGTTCAGTTTCAGAATGGGTAAAGAAAAATTTCATCAGACTATAAATAAAAATATTTTAAAAAGTCATGCTTGTTTTAAAAGAGAAATTTCAAGTTGGTCATTTTTATAATTTTTTTAGCAAATTAGTGAAAGGAGTGGTTCAAGGTACAAAACAATACATTGAGAGACAAGATAATCACTAAAATGCAATTCATGGGCTGTTTTCTGGTCAACTCTTAATTCCAACTGAGGTAGCAGCAAATTCTGAATAAAACAAAGTACCAAATAGTACCTTCCCAAAAACTTTTCAAAATTTGCCAAACCTTTACATCATGCACAGAAAAACTTACCAGAAGACTAAATCTATGTCAAGCAATGAGTTAAAATGCTACGAGCTATTTCTTAAAAATCTGCTTTGGTACAAAGGAAAACTACTTAAGAAATGAAGAAGGGTATACTGCGGCAACGAGATTTTGTCGCTTGGCAGCCCTAGGAGAAACGGGACGCTTTACTTTTTTGGGGGGTGGTGGGGTTAGCCTACGCACGCCAACTTGTTATTCCTCACGGCAGAAACTTTGCCAAAGTTGATGTTCAAAAGAAGTGCGGGTTTCGCGTTTCTTTTCTTTGAGATGTGTCTTGATGGTGGAACTTAATTTCGTCAGAGAATGAACTAAAACTTTACATTGAGAACATTTTCTTATAAAGTACGATTTTAATAATTACTGATCATAACATTTCGGCTTTTTTTATTTGACAAATTCATTACTTATCTTTCAATTGCATAGATTTTATGAGTTCACAGCAATAGAACAAAAACAAAATTTATTTAATCCTAAAATATCACTATCGGCCGAACTGAAACTTCCATAATCATGATGATTTTATTTAATATTTTCATTTAAAACTCGAAAATTTAATTACTCCAGACTAGCTTGAAATGCGAAAAAAAGTCGTTGTGCGCATCTTCATGCACAAGAATATCCGGATCCGGCTGCAAAAGTCCTAATTGTTCTGCTAATAGTTTTCGCTGGGTGTACATACTAGCAAATGAGTAATGAAATCACAATTTTAACTTAAAATGACCTATAATATTCTCAGTAATTAAATTTTTGTACCAATGTCTCTCAGTCAGACATTTTTTAACCATTGTTCAAAATTTCGCGTGATGAGAAATAAATAAATTGCGTAATGAGATTTTAAAACAGTCTAAAAGAAAAAATTTTCTTAAAATTAATTTCGATGACTATGCTACTTTAAAAAAAATACTGACTGATATAAATCCTTGAGTTTTCGCTCAGTCCCTCTTGAGTTCCACATTTTTTCAGATTTTAATACATTTATTAAATTGTTTTACTAAAAAACTTACTTATTTTACTTATTTATTAGTTTTACTTATTAAATTGTTGTTACAGACTTACTTACAAACTTTATGTTAAAGAGCTTATGTCAGTTAAAAAATATATTTTGCTAACTCTTTTAAAATTTGAAACTTTACGGCAATAGTGAAGCCCCCCCCCCACCTCCCCCATAAAAACATAGAGGTCTGTATTCACCTAAAGGGAAAATTTTATTTTTAAGAGGCCCTTTAAACGAAAGAAAAACGTCCATTCTCAGCGAAACACGCATAGCCCTCGGAAAACTCCGACGTAAAACAATCCCCCTTCACTTGCCAAGAAAAGCGCAAAAGGGATCTTTCTAGGAACCCCGAACCGAAATGCTCCACGCGCGGTCCCCAAATCGGAGTGGGCTCTCCCCTGGGTCAGGGGAGGTCAAGAGACAAAATCTCGTTGCTGCAGTATAACAGGCGTATTTAAGGTAAAACTTGCATATTATGGACAGATAAATGCGTTGGTTAAATTTTGAAAAATTTTCTCCTGAATGTTTCATTTATCGTTAATTATTGTTACATATTCGCAGCAACTATTTCTTTAGTTTGGGTACTTCAAAGGAAAATGCAAAGTAAATTTTTTTCAATACAATAAATTAAGAAAAAACTGATGCTAAATGCTGAAATGATTTTATTTTTAAAAGAAGCATAAAGAAAACTTAAAACATATTTATGCTGTGAAAAAAGAAACTACTTAAGTCACAAAGGTGCTATGTGGGTACATTGTTCCTTTAGGTTTGTTTGAGTCCTAAGTGGATTATGTATGGAATTCATGGGTGATTAACAGCTGCGAACAAATAAAAGATGATCTAAATCTTTCTGAAGTTTAATTCAAAAAATGCATTATTTCAATATAAAAACTGTTAAGATATTTAAAAATTAAGTATTTATGGAGATTTTTTTTTTAGTGAGAAAAACATTTATTTTTGCCATAGGCTAATGGAGAAGAAAAATGATTTGAAGATTAGATTTAAGTTAAGTTGTTAAGTTTTTGAGATAGCAACTAGTATATAAAATAACTGGTTCCAGGTTTTCTAGAACTATTTAGTTAACTTTCCACTCAATTTATAAGTATGCATAATTGCATATTTAGTAAAATAATGCCAAATTTAAGCTTCCAGATCACTTTCAGTGTAGTTTCTATTTTTATTTGAATTCATCAATAAAAAGTCCCACATGTTTCTTGTGAGTAGAAATGGAAAATTTCCCAAAATTTTAGGAAGGTGGAAAAAACAGTTTTTCCCCATAAAAAATGGAACTTTTTTTGCATGTAACAGAAGGGTTTTTGTTTACATATTTTTTAGGAACTAAATGACCATTCATTGTATAAAAAATAAATCAACTATCATTTCCATTTTTTCAAGTGGAAATAAACTCATTTGGATAAAACAATTGTTATTACATGCTTAAAATTTTACTTTTTAAGTACTGGATGCAATAATTGTTTATAAGAATATAAAGTTTATAGTTTTTTGTTTTAAGAAGAAAACCATGTTAAAATAGCAAATTTCCATCTCTAGTTGTGAGTACATAAAAAAACTAATATATAGGACACAACTTCCTTTTTTGAAGACTGGTGAGTAGGATTTGAATTTTGGCATTGTAAATTTCAAGGATAATATGGAGTCTTATGCTTTCAAAAGATAATCTGTGGTTTCTCTCCTCCACAGAATTTTGAAACTTGATTCTTAACGCTAGGATTTTAACATGGGGTTTTAGACAGTTGGGATGACAATCATAAATATGGCAGTGAGAGCAGACTGCTTCGAGTTAGATCTTCCTGCTTTAAACAAAAATTAAAAAATATATTCACTATTTTATTCTTACATAAGTCAGCAAATTAATCCCTTATTAGAAATTAGACTTTAAGCCCAATAAATGCCTGCAACTTGTACTGATTGAAACCTTTATCTTAAATAAACCCCATTAGTCAAGAAAAATCCCTCTAAATATTAAAAGCCAGAAGTTCTGGGGTGAGATTACCAGAGCCCTTTAGATCTTGAAAATTTTTAGTAAGATTTTTGGAATTTTCCTGCATACCTGCAATGTAATAAGTACTCATGATTCAACCAATTCAATACAATTTTAAAATACAGCATAATAAAATATTTCAGTAAATAACCAAACTGATAAATTTAAAACACTGCCGTCCTAAGCGAAAGTGCACATAAAGGCAATTTCAGACAGATTTACTTTGAGATAAATCTTGCCAAAAAAGTATTTGGCAGATTTTCCATTCTGTGTGGTAGACCCTTCATCTAAGATCAAATATTGGCTACCCTAAACAAACTCTGTAATCAGCTATAGCTATGGGGTGCGTTGGAGTCCAGAATGCTATGCAGTAAGGAAAAAACACAACATTTCAGCAGCAATTCTAGCGACTTACATATTCCAGATATAGAAATAGTATCTACATTTAAAACTATACGGCATAATGTGTTTAAAACTATTAAATTTAGTTTTAATTTATTTTCTATTTAAATTGGGGTGAATTTTAATTTTACAAAATAATTTTAGCGTTCTTTCAATTCTGATAGCTTAAGGGGGTTTTGTTCATGATTTTGACAACTATTCAAGAGCCTTGGAAGTAGCAAGATACATTCTCGCCAAATAAAAAAACATGCCAATCGGGAAAGATAGTGAATTTCTAAGAAAACTAGTTTATGTGCACTTTCGCTTAGGACGGCAGAACAACCCTCATGAAAATTCTTTAGCAGAGCTTTTGAAATGTTTTCAACATAGCACCTCTATGCTTTAAGGTGGTGATGAGCGCAAAGAGAGAGAAAAGTTGGAATGAGAGCTGAACAGACAACAGCAGAAATTGAATAATAAAGCAACAGGCCCAGACCGCCAGGATAGCCCGTGTGTTGCCCACCTGTGCCCAATTTTTTCCTTGTGTTTCCCCATCGCCTTTTCCGCTATTTCCCTGGATGCAAACTGCACGTAAGCTTCCCCAGTGCTCCTCCCCTGGTGGTCGGTGGGTAGGGAGATACCGTTGGGAACAATCTCCAACCCTTCAAATTGAGCCCACATCAGCAGGATTAATACACTACAGAGTGGAGTTGGAATAACACTCAAAAGCATTGGAGCAATAAATTTTAACTCTTTTGTTAGGGTTTGGAAACGGTCACTAGATGGCGCTCCTCTTATATAACCGCAGGGGGTCTCGGGGACAGGTTTGGACCGGTCATTATAGCTTTGGAATGTAGTGGACTCAGGTGTGGCATTGGTTTTTAGAGAGAGCAGTGGTGTTTGAGTTTGGTGAGCGGCTTTAGACCACGTGGTTTGGTGCACTGTCTATTAGTAGGGAAGTGATTTGGTAGTAATAGATATTGTATCGCGTAAATATGTAAAGTAAAGTAATTATCCAAGTAATAAATGATTTATATAAGTAATGAAACAGTGTGTCAGAGTCTTCGTCTTGGGTGAATTTTACAGCAGTCATTGGATATCCCGAGTTGGAGGTAAGTGGCCAACATTTGTTGTTATTTTACTGTTCTGTCTCCATTTGTGAACCCCCTTTGGTTTCAGCCACGGCACCCCCAACTATCCCTCCTTTTTTATTGTGTTTAAGTACATCTTTCATCTCATATAATAAAATTCAATGGAATTATGTGTGTCTTTTAAACAAATCCCCAATTTTCTTTCTATCAGCACCAAAACAGGTATATCTATGTAAATAAAAAATTTCCAAGAATCAACAGATGCTGTATAAACAATATGGACGGTTAACCGATGTAAACAACAACAAACAGTCCGACATTTTTAACTCTAGTACCTCATCCGGTGTATCCTTCCGCTTATGTTATGCTATGTAGAAAAGGTGTAAACAGGCTCATTTCCTCAAAGGATTTTTAAATAAAGCACAGTTTTAAATGTTTCATGAATAGTACCATCCATAGGATAATGATGAGCTTAGTAATTTCGTTCAGCTTTCTATCCATCAACTAAATCACAAAAAGTATTATTAAATTAACTTTAACAAGAATAGGTTGCTAGATTTTACGATAATCGCTCGATTTGGCGGTATTTACGTTTTGTTTATGTAGGTTCGTTTCACAAGTTTTTTTGGTTATTTAGTTGATATCTTGATTTTTAACTTGAAATATATGCTGACCGATGTAAAATATCTTGTAAATATCTCAGTATATATCCAAGAAATAAGTTTTTACATATGTAAATAATAAACATTGGCGCACATTGGCGGTTGCTGGCGCTCTGAAAAGATGCCAAAGTGTAACCCGGAAGTGCTTAAAGACTCATTTTCACTACCGCCCTCTATACTGAGTTTGGTGGCTGCTAACCATCCATACTTGCTTCTAAAACAGCTCTTTCTTTTGCTGAAATAGCTTTATTTCTACACATGGAAGATCTGCTCAACCCATTGTTTCAAGGAAAACAATAACTGAAATTAATTTTAAGTTTTTAAAAGAAAAACTAAACTGAAATTGACTTTAAAAAAAAACCCACAATTTTATGATAGTAATTACACTTTATCTAATTTAAAGAAAAAAAAATAGAATAATCTTAAAATTGTATCCATGGAAAATGAAGTGAAATTATCTTATTAACGAAAGAAGTTGGTTAAACAAACCAAAATACTTGTCAATATTTTTTATACATTTTCAATGTGAATTAGTGGATTTCTTTAAAGCTACAGATATTAATATGCTATTTTTAAGAAGGTTTTTAAAATTCTGGGCTAGCATTTGTTATTACTTTCAAAATTAAATTAATACTTTTGAGAGCATATTTTCATGTTAAGATTGTTGTTTCAATATCTCAAATCATAAAAGGTGTCATTTTGAAATTAAGAGTATTGAAATTTCAAATGCATTAGTATTATTATTTGCAAGTAGTTTTTGTGAAAATAATTTTTGTTTTCTAATTAGAATTTTTAGTTTTCATGGCAAGTGGTTTGCCAGGAGAAAAATGTGTAAGCCGCTGTTTTAAAGGAACTGAGCCATGAATTTTCCACTTTCCTACTTAAAACAAATTGTAATTTATTCTAAAAAAAATTTTTACATGATATTTTTTATAGGAGAAATCCAATTCTTATAAATGTTATCACACCACTTCAAAATTGTGGCTCCAATGCTTTCTCTGTTATTCTAACTTTATGAATAGAACACAGGCACAATGATATTGAAACTAGTTCCTCTTAGTATGCTCCTAAGCTGCTAATCCCTTGACTTCCCTTTGAACAGAGATTTTTTGTTACATTGACACTATTGGTTTACAGGGGAAACAGAACAGAGTCTTATAAATTATGTGTTCTAAGGTCTTGCTCTAGTTAATAATTTTTCCAAGTCATTAATTGTTAGATCATATGAATTCTATTTTTTGAACCTCCTCTCCATTTACTTATAAATTTATTTACCAAGTGATATTGGAAATTTCTTTAATAAATAGCATTTTCACAAGGTTCTGGCACTTATTCTGAATTTTACCCATGAAAGAAGAACACTTTTTCTGAACACCAGTTTAAAAATCTTGATATGTTTTGAAAAGTTTTTTTTTTTTTTGAATTTGTTTATATTTAGCTTTTATTTTATTAATCAACTATACTACTGAAAATACACTAAGTGTCAAAAAAATTAATTATTAGGGAACCAGTAAAAAGGAGCACACTTGAAGAGGTACAGCAAAAAATACAAATGACTTAAAATAAAAGAAAGCTAAGACACAAAATTAAAAAAAAAAACATTTAGGAAAACCAACATGCAGCACATACATTAGAAACTGCCTCAAACAAATATATATTATTAATAATTAATGGGCTTGATTTATGGCAAAACATGCTGGAATGGCTGGTACCACTTTAAATAAATTGGAATAGATTTCAAAGAACAGTGGTTCCCAAACTCTTAGCACAGCGGCCCATTTTTTAACAGAACGGTACCAGAACCTAACACTGTCCACCTCTTGAACTTTCACGGGGATTCTAGACTGCGAGACAATTTCAGAATTATTACATGATCAGTAAACAAAACATCTTGTAATAATATTAGCTCTTCTAAAAATTTAGTAAGTATTACCTATTAAAAAATTTTTAAGGATAATCAAAGCATCAAGTTTAAATTAAAAAATTCAAGGCTTTGTATTCACCATGAAAACTTTACTTCAAAAGCAAGCATTCTTAATAGCCAAGAATATCTATCTCTTGAATCCTGATAAAAATTAGGTTAGTTTTTCCACATTGTAATAAAAAAAGAAAAAGCTGAGTTTAAAGGCCAAGATCGAGCAATCTGTACTGACCTCAAAATCGGTATAAACCTAAAAAACAGGGTTGTTACGTTTAAAACACTTGTTTTAAACAAAGCAAAAAAAAAAACATTGTTTAAAACACATGTACTTTTTTAGCAATTCTTTTTTCTATGAACAGATGGCATTAGTATATAAAACTTAGTATTTACTTCCAACTGTTTTATTTGATTTTTTTCTAGAAAGTTATCTCTCTATATTAAAAAAAAGTAACAGTTGCCGCCGCTGTTTCAGAAAATCTTCACTTTGACAATTTTGAATTGTCACTTTGCAAAAACTATGGAACGGAAATTATTGAAATTTTGACCATTTGTAGACAAATGTATGAGGGTCCTTTTCGTTCCAATAGCTAATTAATGAGATAATTAGTTCTGGAATTATTTAATGTCAAAGTCGAAAATTATTTTTTTCTGCTGCGAGTTCGCCCGCAGCAAAATCTATTCGCAGCAGAAATGATTTTTTGCAGCCGCATTCTCTTAGACGTGGAGTTTTGCACCTCGTCGCCCTTTTTTCGAATTAGTTTTGGAGTAATTAAGTTTTAAAGTTTCGAAATTTTTGACAGGTTTTAGGTTTTTTCGTTATAAAAGAAAAACTAATCACAGTAGAACTATGATATTTTAAACACACATACAATTATTTTTTATAAAAATATTGGCGTTTTGTTTTTCAAAAAATTCTAATTAGTTTTAGAGTTATTAAGATTCAAAGTTTAAATTTTTTCTTCTCTTTCTGTTGCCTTTCACTAGAGAAACAGGCGAGTGTTATGATGAGTCTAATTTCTTTTATTTTCAACAATGTTTTTTCTACAAAATGGTTGATGATTATTAGTAGACTTGCTGGATATTTCTTAACATTTCGATTAAATTATTGATAAGCTAAAAAAGGAATGTATTTCAGCAACATTTTTGTTGTTAATTTAGGGGAATGATACGAATTAAATTATTTATAAGCAAGAGAGAGGTATTTTTGGTATTACAAGAGGCTTAATTAAGTCGAGAAGAGTGTTAGGCTGGATTGTTGAGATGAACAAGCGAGCTCTGCTCGCTAAGATCGCGAAGCGATCTGAAAAGAACTGCGAAGCAGTTACGGGGGTTGGTGAGCGATAGCGAGCAGGGGGCAGGCCCCCTAGTTTAATAAAAAATACAAATAAACTTGTTTAAAAATCATATTTTGTTATATAATTGACCTGTTTTTTGTTTGATTTTAATATTTTAAACCATCAATGCCGCTAATGTCATCAAAATAGGCAATGAACTGATTAGGACTGAAAGGTATATGAATATAACTTATGAATGTTCAGCTTGTATTTTAAACCTTTTAACAAAATAATATCAAAATTTCTAATGTTAAAGCTGATGTTGTTGACATAGTAACTATTTCCAAAACAATCATTTTGCTTCAGCCAAGCTCCAAGAAACATGTGCTAAAAAGCTCAAGATGCCATCTGATGTCAGGGGTAGCTTTGTTAATCCATTTTCAATTTTAAAAACTTAATTTCATTTTTTTAAAAATCATGGTTTTTGTTTTTTTTTAGAATTTCTGTGTCGAGGGTAAAAAAATATATAAAACGTTTTAAACAAAAAAAAAACATGTTTTTTGGGGTTTTTTTAGAAAAAACATGTTTTTTTCCAACCCTGCTAAAAAATCATAACAATGGTTTTCCACCCCTGTAACTACAACCTTATTCATAATCTAACAAAACCTAAATATTTTAAAATTGATTTTTTTCAGAAGTTCTAAAAGTTTACTCCAAATAATTATACTTAGAAACTAAATATGTGTTATTCACATTTATGTGTAACTATTTGATTTGAATATATATATTTTTGATAGAACTAGCCTCCTTTGTAATTCATTCTCAATTATCAACCTTTTTCCCTAGCCATTGGTCTTCTTTAAGACAAAACTGGGGACAGTACAATAGACCCTTGGCCGCAGTGCTAATGTTCTTGCAGCCAACATGCCCCAACCCAGTCACATTTAACATTTTTTTTTCTCACTTAGACCCCCGAGTCAACATTATTTTTCACACCCCTATGGGGCCATACAAGACTTAGTTAGGTTAGGTCATCTCCAGGGTGGCCACAGAAAACTTAAAACACACAAATTCAAAATCTTGTGGAGACCCTGGGACCCACCAAAAATCGCCTCACCAGTGGTCGCAACCAACAGTTTAGGAACCTCTGTTCTAGAAGGTTACCATTCCAGCTAGTATTTCTAGAAATCGAGCTTAGATAATAAAAATCATTGTAATCTATGCATTTATAATTAAACACAGTTAAAAAATTTATTATAACTTACTTTAAAGTAATAAAAAAATTAAATAAGAAAATAATTAATAAAATTTTAAAAAATTGCCAAATATTATTTGTAGTTTTAATAATACCTATTAATACATTAATTTAATGATGACAAACACCTAAATATGATAAACTTTCCTAAATTTAACTTTAACTTCTAGACAGTAAAATGATTTAAGAGTAATGAAATTATTTTGAGTTAAGCATCCCTCTTACTTTAAATACAACAATTTCAACTGGCACATTTTTCAAAGCAGTCAATATTTTATCTATATATAATGAAATCCAAATTATATGGATGACAAATTACAAACTAAAAATTAAAAAGTGAAAAAAAAAAGCTAAACTTTAAGGTAAACTACTGAATACAAATTAAGTAAAAATAACTTAGAAGATAGTAAACACTTCATGACAAGTTATTATTCATCTCCAGAATACTTTAAAATTTTCATTAAAAATTGAAATATGTCTGTTATTTATCATAATACTCTATAGTCTGTGTAAATAGAATCGGCGGTTGACCTTGAGTTTTTTCTCCATGTATTTCTTCTACGTTGCCATGGTAAAGCATGACGTGAAACCGCCGATTTTATTTACACAGACTATAGAAAAGTGATTAAGTCTGAATTTCTTTAAAGTAAAAAAGCTATCGATTGAATGAAATTGTTAAAACTCTAATAAATAGACCAAAGTTAATCCCTAAAAATTACTTGTAAAAAGTAAAGATTATAGGATAGAGAAATCTAGTTTTACAACTTAAAACAATGCTTATTTTAATGAAATTACCAGTCTTGTCCAGCAAGTGGAGTGAAAACAGAACCCAGGAAGCAAACTATTTTACCTGAGAAAAATTGAGATATTTCTTCCTTTGAGCAACCAAATGGCAATCCCCTCAGTCTCACACATCCATCATTAAGGGAATCTTCTTGATGAGCCCCACTCCTCTTTATCACCCACTCCATTTCGCTCTTCTTCGATTTGAAAACTGAAACAATCACAATCATGAGGACATTACACTAGATGTCAAAATTTTTAAACAAACCATTAATAAACCTCAAATTAAGATCATGTATAGGATTTTAACATGGACAGGGTTCCCACTCAATTTCAGAAATAAAATTCCCTGACTTTTCCAGGCTTTTTTCAGATATTTCTTGCTCTTATGGACATATATTTTCAATAAATGGTCTATTTTTTCCCCTTTCTAAAGCCAAAATTGACACCCAAACATTAAAAATTGTTCATTTTCCAGGTATTCTGTATGATTTTCCAGGTTTTTGGCCAAATTGAGCAATTTACCCTGACTATCCCCTGACTTCTTTAGTAAAATTAAAATTCCCTGACTTTTTCAGGTATTCCCTGACCAGTGGGAACCCTGATGGATTTGTATCAAAGCTTTTGTAACACGTATGTTAAGAAAGTGTAATGATGATAAGACAAAACAAATGTGGCTCGAAGAACTTTTAAAAGAAATTTATTTACTAAAAAGTTATAGAGAAAATCTTGAGGGGGAGGGGGTCCAGCAAAATCTGACCAAGTGGGAAGGAGGGGTCTAAAATTTTGAAAAAACACCTCACGTTATTTATGAACGTCCCCTTATCTCCATCACCAAACCCTCAGTTCTCTGGGTGATGGGGAAAATGATTCTACCCATTTGTGATTTTATAGCTAAGAATTTAATCTGGAAGATTAAAATGCACACATATTTTAGCGTTTAAATTTCTTTAAAAGAGACAGAGAGGTAAAATTTTTTTTTAAAAAGAAACATTTGTAGCAAAGAGATAGATTTAGGAGGCAGTTTCAATCCTTAAATATAAATTAAATTCTGAAAACTTATCGAGTTTTCTTGCTAATTTAATGATTTATTTTTCCCATTTAACCAGTGAAATTGAGAAGCAGAACTATCAAAGATACCTTCAATATATCGATGCCCCATATGATCATTGTGCTTTTGCAAAGCTTTGTTTAAATCCTCTTCATTTTCAACTTCCACATAGGCCTCACCACTCGGGCGACCTTCACGGGACAAGGTCATGTGAATTCCATCTTCATTATGTTTAATGTTGACACCTGAAAAATACTTACTTTATATGATGCATAAAAGACTATCGAAAAGGAATTTTCACAAGAAAGAAGTTTATTTTTATAAATAATATGCAACATCACACATGCATAATAGGTTAAACGTGGCTTTTTAGAAAATTAAAGGGTAGAATTTGAACCTCAGATACAAAGATGTTTGAAATTTGATGCTTAAAAACTGTGATTAAACTTGTTTTTTAGTAAAATCTAGAATAATTTGCATTTACAACATTTCAAAAGAAAATTATCAAAATTAGTAATTGCCTATGGTGGATAGTGCGCCCCACAGTTAGAAACGCTAATTTAATGATTTTTTTTTCAAACCTTTTTTGAAGAACTGACAATAATTAATATGTTTGTTTCGTTATGTTCATTAAAACTTAATCTAGAAGAATGTTAAGATAGTAAATAATAGCTGAATAAAATCAAAGCAACAAACCAACAAAAAATTTCTGAATTTCTTCTTTGGTTGCCGACCATGGTAAGCCACGGACTCTAACAACAAAGCCTTCTTCTTCATTTTCGGTAGACATCTAAAAATTAAATTAGCAGATTAAAATTTGATTTCCTATAATCTAAAGAAAAAGGGAAATTGTGAAGAACTTTATAATCTAGAAACAGAACTAGATTCTTAGAGACAGAGGCTGTGTTGGCAAGCTTTTGTCCCAGGTGAAAAAACAGGTATAACATCCTCACAAAAACTTATAGCAATTAATTAGGCAATTTTACTTATCTTACCCGTTTTGGAATAACAAACACAAAAGAGCATTAATTGATGAACATTTTAAATAATCATTCTTCCAATTAAAAATGCAACAGTTAGTTAAAATTTAGGTACAATTCCATTATATGTTTCATTGACAAATATTTAAATTTATCGCCAAATTATTATACCTGTTTTCAATAAATCTGTATATTTTAAAAGTTGGTTGACATTTTTTGATATTATAAATCTGTTATTTGGCATTCAAACAGCTTAGGAATTTTCAATGGGACAGATAATGGAATCAACCCAAATTTGGTTAAAGTTTTTGTCAGCAATGAAAAATTTCTCAGGAAGTGTACAGAAAATAGAGTTGAAACAGTCAAAAAACTAGGTTCACTGACATCTATTGCACAAAATTTTGCACCCTGTAAACAAATATGCCCTATTCCTGTCATCTTAAAAACATTGCAAATTCATCAATTAACCCACATTTTTCCAAAAAAAGTTAATATTTCTGTGCCAAAGTAATTGACCTACCCTAATTTGCCTAACACCTTTTGCAAGAATGATTATTTTTTCTGATTTACTTCCTAATATTTTTAGACATATCACAATTCTAACATTAACACTAGAACCATGGCCGGTTCTACCGTATTATCCCGTCGACCATGCCTCTGAAACTGAAAAACGATACCAAAGTCCATTGACTGTTCTATAGCTAGTCCTCTAAATTAGATGGCCGAAATTGGCAATAAAATAGTGGATTATGGCAACCTAGTTTTATAGAAGTTGAATCTCCTTATTCACCAATAAATGGCATATGGGACATAAATTTATGCCAAAAATCAAGGACTAATAATCCTGGATTAGTCCCTGAAAATGTTGCTCAGGTTCAGTTTGGGTTAATGAAGTGAATCCGGGCTGCAGATTTTCATTGCCAAATTTGGCGTCAGATTATCATACTTGGTTTAGTTGTTTGGCATAATACTTGGCGACAAAAAAAAACGCCAAATTCAGCTGCAGCCCGGATTTGCTTTATTTACCCCAGTTTGTTTGGATTTATACCCACAAATCTTGTCAATCAGACTTTATTGGCAATATTTTACATAAAAATTAAAAACACTTTCTATTGATATTTTAAAATTGTTTTTTTATTTCAATGTTTGAATATTTTCCTCCATTTACTTGGCGTATGCGCCCAGATAATCTAAAAGTACCAATAATAGTTACTTTTGGAAGCCTTGTACGAGTTTTGAGATGTTTGTTCACGTCTCGTTCTGTTAATAGTTAGGTAAGAACCTTTTAAAGTCTGTCTGCCCTAGCAAGGCACGAGTGGCAAACCTGAAATCAGTACCCACAGCAGAAAAAGCAGTGGCGAGTGCAGGGTATCGGGTATCTAATAGAAGTGAGATAACCATCTTAATGGCTTTTTCGCCACTGCTGTGGTACTGATTTTAGGTTTGCCACTCGTGCCTTGCTAGGGCAGACAGACTTTACTGGGTAATATTCAGGGGTGGAAAACCAAAAATTCATTTTTGGAGCAGCTTTAGAGCAAGGCTAATCACTTTGGGAGCACCTATTAGTGTTTTCGTATCAGGGTATGATTTTCATTTTTGCAGCACCTTTTGGTGATTTCGTATCAAGCATTTTTGTAGCATTACACTTTCATGTTAATTCCCAGAGCAAAACGAAACTTTCGCGAAAGTCACGATTTTTCCACAATAACTCATGATTTTTCTTGGAAATAGTCTGGAAGGTAAAATATAGTAGGGATTATCTGGAAAAATAATAATTAGTTCGCGGTCCGCAGGTTGTGCATCCCTATTTTAGATGCTCATATTATGTAGAGAAAAAGCGGAAAATCGCGATTCCGCGGATGGTAATCATGATGGCTGAAGATTGGCTCTTTCCCTGTTGGTAGGATTTTCAAAATTTGAATCAAATTGAACGGAAATTAATGTTTTTGGAGCAGTTTGGCACAAAAATGTGAATTTTGCTGGTTTTGGAGCAGATTGGAGCAAGGCATCCATTTTGGAGCAGTTTGGCACAGTTGGAGCAGATTTTCCACCCATGAATATTCCGTAATCGAGGTTTTTGCCAAATTTGGGCGATAACCAGGGATTTAGATGTAGTGTTACTAATAGCTTGGCAAGATCGGATCTCGCCATATTTGGCGAAAATCTCGATTATGGAATCTGTCCCCTTTTATTAAGTGATCCGAAGAGGAAAATCCAAAGAAGCTAGGCCTGAGCGACCTTTTTGGCGAGTAAGCAATTCAATTTCTATATAGAACTGGGTTGCCAGAATTCACTATTTTATTGCCATTTTTGGCGCTAGTCTCGCTTTCTTTGGATAACCCGAGGAGAAGGTCAACTTTCTCGAGTGTTACTGTGTTCCACAGGATTTTTCATCAAAAATTCTTTCTTGGATTTTCCTTAGGCAATTGCACAAAAGGCCGCCTCTGGACCGCAACACCGCATGGCCAAAGGTTCACTGCTTTAATAAACGGGAGCATTCCCATATTTACTGAATTTACATTTCACGAAAACAATCTTATCCAGATACTCTACAGACAGATTACTTAGGATCGCCCAAATGTGAAATCGATGGCAATTAATACCAATGAGAAGAATCTACGAATCAATATCGCACAATACGAACACGTCAGTAAACTACAACTTTAACTCCATTTTAAATTAATCAGCAAAGCTAAAGAATGACTATTATGTGTAAATACCTTACTTACAATATACTGAAAAGGTAAATTAATGCGGAAATAAGCAAAAACAAGACAAAATTATCAAATCAACAGCCTCAAACGACGAAACAGCGAGCGGAATTCTAAAACGCGGAAAAAACATAGGGTTGAGTTGTTGTGCCCTGTTTCTTGAATTTAAAAAAGTATTTGGAGAATTTCTTTAGAGATTTATAAATAGAGAAAAATTTTATCACAGGTTGCATTTATAGTGATTTAGATTTACCATAGAAATAACTACTTTAATTTTATATTTTAGTATAGAAACTAAACTAATTAGTTTAAAAAAACTTAAGACAACTCAACTCTGTTCGTACATTGTATTGTGGTATTGTTTACAAATTTTTGGTGGGTTTTGGTAATATTTCGAACGAAGCGATTTCTATAAAAAAGAAGTTCGCTTAGTGTGAATAATGCTTTTTATTACTGAGTAGTTGGCTAATTATTTAAACCTAATGATGACTGACACGTCAGTGCAAAAGACTATGGAAGATTTGAATAATGCATACAATATTCCTAGTGGTATAAATATTTCTATAGTCAAAAAAGAAGAAGTTATAAATCCTGAAGTACCTACTTTAGGAGCTTTTGGTAACTTAGTCCTCAATTCTGATTGTGGTAAGTGTTTACTTTCCTTGCATACTACAAAATGTTACTTAAAACCAGGGTAAGTGCAAAAACGCCGGGACTGGAAACGCGTTTTGGCATGAACCAAAACTAGTTTAATAGAACAACTATAAAATAATTATCGACAACCAGGACAGCTTTTCTGAATAATGATATGCTGAGGTGGTTTTATTTCTAAAAATTGTTGTGGATAAGAATATAAGATAAAATCTGAGGCAGGGTTGGCCAACCTGTTCCATACTATTATGCACCAATAATTAGACTTACTGGATAAGTTCAATGTTTACGGTCGGTAAAGGGAATTCCTAACAGTTTTCTTATATCCCCATTTCAAGGCCCCTCGACTATTCCTTGTCACAAACTTATAATAGGGAAACCTTTTTATAACATATTTTAATTTTTTATAATAACGATTTCCAAACAAAAAACGGATGGTCTTGGGATCACCCAGACATTTTTTTGAAATTCAACACTGAGATAAATTGCTTTAACTCATTTTTTGAGGCTTTAAGATGACACCCGAGAGGATCGCTCTTTGTACGTTACAGGAAATTCGCCTGAAAACAAAACAGTTTATGAATTGTCTCCAAAACTTCAAGAGGATTAAACTTTAACTCCCTCCTTGAATAGTAGTATATAGTATACTATTGTAGTTCAATAGTATATGAATAGTAGCTATGCAGTATTTATATGTCATTATTAAAAAGTAAATGTGGGTTTTTAAAGGCATAGGTACAAGGAGTTTTCTTCTTTTTCAAAATCCTGAAAATGTCTCTAATTCTTTCAATATATTTAATTAAACTTCTGCTCTTCTCCGTATATGCACTCTAAACTCTTAGCATCAACTCACCATTTTCTTATTAACTTAGATATAAAATATTAGCATGCTCTGCAAAAGTGTCTATATGGACAAAGGTGAAACTGGCTGGCACTGGGGAGCTAGTTGTGACAGACTCCTATGGCAGTTAAGGGGTTACAGCTAAAATTTTTCAAGTATTTTTTTCTGGAAAAAATTGTTCTCCCAGCTGCTTTAATTTCCCCCAAACCTCGTTCGGACAAATTAGAAATGGGAATTCCGTACCAGACAACGCTATGAAATGTGATATGGGGTATAAAACACCTTGAAAATTGATAATTTTGTGATTGAACTATTAATTAAATTTTTGAATGGATTTTGAAAACTTTTTTGTAGTCTTTTAAAGACACTCTTTGTTAAAACTTTAACACATTTGAATACCATGCCTACATATTAATATGATTTTGTAATTTTGTTTCAGAATCTACTAATTCTGGAACTGCTGATAGTAGGGTAAGTGGATTGTAATAATTCAGTATTGTCAAACCTCAGGCTTTGAATGAGCTTAAGCATAATTACTAAGCATTTGATAAAATGAAGATCTTTTCAATGCATGAATTCTTGAAGAAAATTTCTTTCAAACATTTATCAAGGGTACAACTTTCACAATGTCAGAATGTATTGTAAGCTAATGACTTATTGATTTGTTAAGCTGACTGCTTCACATTTTCTAAAAACTTTAAATGGTAATCTTATTATGTTAGTTAGTGGATTGTCAATTATGCATATACCAATATTAGAAATCTAAAAAATGACTTTGCAAATAGTACGTAGTAGTAGACTAAATCCTTAGATTTTTATAGGATTTTTGCATTTTTAATGATGAAAATAGTCGAAAATAATATTGTATCAAATGAATGTAAATATGTGGAAGTACATTGTGCAAGCTGAATTTGATGTATAAACCAAGGTTTAATATGCACTAATAAAATGAAAATTAAAGCTGGCGTACGGCTGTTTCGAAGATACCAAGGATCTCCGTCAGTGCATACATAAATACAAAGCGCAAGGGGAAAACTATAGCCCCTAGCACTGGCTCAAGCAAAATAGATGAGCATTCTTGCGCATTAACTGTAGGTATGTCAGCTTTACCCTTCATTTTATTTGTGCTTATTAGTATATGTTAGTTTTTACATCAAAATCAAATGAATGTATTGAGACTAGTACTAGATAAACACTAGCCAATAGTTTTTGTTAAGTAATTCAAATTGGATTTGGAATTTTTAGGCTTGGCACTTTCTTTTTCATGTGTCAGACATTGTAATAACATTATGCATTGTTACGAAGTCTGACCAAAGGGTTTTTAGTCTCTTGAACTTCTCTGTACTCTTAGTTTCTTGTATTTGTTTGCAGCTTGAAGAGAATGATGGTGACCCTGCCAAAATTCAAGAATGCCTTACTATGAACCTATCATTGCAGCGGCAGTTTGTTGCCATGTTGAGTAACATTCAGTCATCTCTGGATAAAAATATTGCTAAACAAGTAAGATTTCTCACACTAATTTTGTATCGACGGCAAAATTGTATACACAGATATGTGTTAAAATAAGACTTAAAAATATATGTTGATAGAATCTTCAATTTCTTCCTTTTTCAATGTATTGACAGTGGATTTAGGATGTGGAGTAGGATGGTCTGAAAAAACTTTTTCGAGCCACCCCAAACGGCACCCCCTAGTTTTTTTACATTTACCAATAGTATCATCCTCCTTCAATTTTAGCTTTATACTCCTATTTTTATTTTTAGGGGGTGCTCAATGACCCTTCATTTTGATACTTTTTAAAAATTTTATGGATTTGTTTTTGATATTACTAACCAGTTTTTTTATTCTCAAAAATTGTATAAGTATAAGGGTCATTTGCTTGCATTTCAAATTCACACCAAGTTTAGCTTTATCAGTTGGACTCTGATTGATCATTCATGGTTTGAAGAGGAATCAGTTCCTATACTTCTATATCGTGTATTCCCCAAATATGAGATATGAGGTTGTCATCCAATGCCACCAATTTAGAAGGAAAAAAAGGATTGGTCATACACTTTTAACAAAAATAAAGTGCAAGATAATACTCTGAGTGGTTCCCAACTCGTAAAAGTCCATGGACTACTAAGCTGTATATTGAAACCTTTAAATCCTTCACCCTCACAAAATTGCAAGATAAAGGTTTATTTTGCCTATTTCAGCATGAAAAATTATGGAATATTCTGAAACATAACTACATTTTAAGTCTTTAACTTCAATTCATTTTTTCTAAGAATTTTAATGATTTATGGTATAATTTTCATGTATTACCTTTGGGAGAAGCAAATTTTTATAAAATAACCTATAAACTGGTCTCTTCAGATTATTTTCAAAGGAATGTAGACATCTTTTTTACTTTCTCCATTCCATAGTAGTCTAAATATTCCCAACCGAGCTCACTCATCAGGTGAAATGTATGTTTTGCAAATTGGAATTGTGATGGAGCAATCGTGTGTTTTTAATGTTTTAGTATGTTATTGTCATCAAATGTGTGTTTTTTTCTCTCATTTTCAGCTGCTCTCTATGACCCTATCTCACTTACAGAATCATAACCACTTTTTTTCACTCTATCTGTTATTTTAGGCACAAATGCGTGATGAAGTTGAAGAAGGTAGTCCTGATAAGGCAACAAAGCTGACATCCCGAAAATCAGCAAAGTTATTCTGTTTACCTTATTTCCGTGATGTTAGAGGGCTGGTAAGAACTCATGTTTCTTGAAATCAGCAGTGTCATTTAGCTTGTTTTTCAAATGATAAGTTTTCTGCTACATTAATATTTGAAGTTTAAGCATTTAATACGACCATTTACAGGTCCCTCCTGATAATGAAGACACAAAAACAAAGACCAGGAATCAAGATATAACTGCCTATGTTCAGCCTCCTAGACCTTGTAAGTTTGACAACCTACTATTGTGCTTTTTTATTTAAAAATAAGTTTTATTATGTACTTCTATTTTATTTAGCTTAAAATTAAACTAAAATATTTGACATGACTTTCTTTCTGTGATGGCAATGTTGTTTTACAGAAGAAAGCACTGTCAGAAATGGGCAAAATTTTCTATTCACACAGGTTATACACCAAATTTGGCATTTTCAGGTTTCTTTTTCTTTTTGAACTGTTAATCTACCTTGCAATAAGTATATCCAGTATGGAAAATAAATTAATTATCTTAATGACTAATTTTCTTGGAATAGAGGGTGGTTGCTCTCGAGAGGGTTTTACTGTATGATAAAGAAATGAAAACATTTAGTACAGAATGATGCTTTTAATGCTCTCAAAATAAAATGGTTACACTGAACTGATAAAAAAAAGTAAATGCCAACTTAATAGCTTTATCTACATGCTACAAAAAAAGAAACAATTTTGAAGTAATTTTATTAAAGAAACTTATGGTATGAAATTTTTTATCATTATCACTCATTAGAATGCCTTTCCGTTTCTGTTGATAAGTTTTTTTTACTTTTTTTCCCTACAGGGTCGGATGAAGAAAAAACTAGGTTGTTAAATGGTGTTCTAGCTAGTGCTTTAGACTTTGTTTTAAAGAAATATAAAGCAAAGTAAGTATAGCCTATTTTTGTTTTGTTATCTTGTCTTGTTTTCTTATATGCTATATATATCATAGTGTTTACAAGTCGAGTTTTCGACCTTGCGTGGCTGGAGTATATTGATTCATTTTTTTAAAGTTCGTTCAAGTTACATTGTCTAATTTTCTGTGCCGGTAAATATCAATAGTTCCGGTGTTCCCAGCACCATTTCATCCCAGTTTCACACACAATTGTGATAATTACCCAAACCCATCCAGTTCTGATGTTGCACACTTAACTATTATCCATTCAATATAATAAGCTGCCCATCTAAGTAAAAGCAAATCTATTTATTGAATTATAAATAGTCATAAAAATAAAGGCAATCCATTTTTACAAAATAAAGTCTCATAAACGTAATCTGTAGATAAAATGATAAACATCAACAAACAAAGTAAGAGGTCATCCATAAATTATGTGAGGTTTTTTTTCGAATTTTTTGACCCCTCTCTCCCTTTTAAGGAGATATTGCTGGACCCCTCCTCTCCCTCAAATTCTAATGTGAGATTATCTATAACTTTTAAATAAATAAATTTCTTTGATATGTTCTAGCCACGCTTATTTTGTCTCGTTGGCATGACATTTGACATAAACAAAAAAAAAAGTTTTGATAGAAATCCTTCTTGAAATCGAAAACATGGTCTTATACTTGTAATCATGATGACTGATAGGTCAATGACTTGCTGTTACGACTAATGTGCACATTTTTCTTTAACTTGTCCTGAAAAAACATATGTTCTTTAAACTAAAAGTTGCATTGGATTTTAATTGACACCCCCCCCCTCCATGATGAAGTTTTGCCAGACCCCCTTTTTGACCTCATGTAATTTATAGACGTCCCCTAACATGTTGCAATATATACAGATTTTAGGCTCCGCCCACTCTAAGATAGGAAGAAATTCGAATAAGAAGTTTCTTCTTCCCAACACAATAAATACAGCATCATAAATAAAACTTAATGGAAAAGAAATGATAAATCCCATTGAAAGTAATTGTTAGTTTTATAACCAACCTCTTTAAAAACTTTTCTGAGACTCATGGCCTTTTAGGCGCTATTACAAATTTTAAAATATAACAAAAATCTAGTAAATAAACTATGTCTAGTGAGCCATGCCTTATATCAGGGGTTCCCAAACTTTTGGGGACCACTGCCCCCTTTTCAAGAAAAAAATTTTCCACTGCCCCTTTTTGAATTTTCCTCCTAATTTTTTTCATTATGGATTTACATTTTAAGTAAACTTTTATTCAGTTCTTCTCTTTTCAAATAGTTTATTTTAATGTGTTATCCTTTTTTTACAATAATGAATCAAGCAGATTACTCTAATGCAGAAATATGAAATCAGGTCAATATTTGATTTTTGAACTTGGGAAACTTTGTGTTGATATTCCTGAAATGTTACTCAAAATTCTTAATGCAATAACTTAATCTATTCACTTTTCAGGAGAGATTTTTTGAAAAGCAAGCTTAGTAGTCCTGAACTTTCAGATGAAGAAAAGAAGCAGATGAAAAGAAATATTAAGGAAATTGAAAGACAAATTGTGGAGGAACAGTAAGAACAATTTTCCAACAAACTCTTTAGCATCTTTGAATTACTTTAATGATTTTCTATCTAACTAATAATCTTTAATAAAAAAAAAGGCATATCCTAATGATTGTGTCTGTAAAATTTGCATGTGGAAGAAAATTCTAAATAACTGACAAGCCTGGCCGTTCACTTCCTAGGGTTGGGGAGGTGTATATATAGAGAGAGCCAAACTCTGGTTACTTCTCTCCAATAACTACCCCATCTTCCTTCCCTATTCTTCAAAAAGAAGATGCTTAAGTAACCTTAGCCAGCTACCCAAATTTCTTGCACCCTACTTGAACATGGATTTCCCCATTCCCAAACAACTAACAAAGAAAGACAGACTATACACCTTCTACGAGGATCTGTGGCAAGTTGCGAGCCACAGGAAGATCCAGATCTTAAGGTCCTCTGACTCAAAAATATGCATTCGCTTCAAGGTTATATTCAGCTTTGCTTGCTGAGTTATATTTGCTTCAATCGATATTTATACCCACTTAAATAATCTGACCTATTTAATGGTGAGTAAGCTCGCCACAAATCTGATGATTAACATTTTAATTTGGCTGAAATTTACAAAAAATGTTGTTTTCTATAAAATACTAGTAAATAATGCGATTGTTTTTTTAACTCTTCTTTTGGAATTTTAGCTATTTTGTGTTAATTTAAGTGCAATTTTTCATCCCAAAGTGAAAAATTGGTGTTTCAAATTTTGGGAATTTTGCAATAAGTGCCATTTTTTTATATTTTGTTTTAAGGTTTATATTAAGTCATGCATTTGAAAATTTTAGAGAACTTTGTTGAAATAATGACCCCTTAAAATGTCCCCAGAGTGTTTTAAAGAATTGAAATTTGATAACTTTTTCTTAAGCAAATTATTATATTTATTGTAAATGTTTTCATATTTTGTTTTATTTTCATGTGTTATGTGTTTCACATGTTAAGCAAATTACATTCCACTGATTTAATTTTATTTTTCATAATTTAATTTTGATTGTTAATCTTTATTTCGCCTGAACGGGTCTTCCCCTTGGTGGATAATTTCTTTTTCAATTATTGTCATTTTGTTTCTTTAGTAAATTAAAAAAAAATTGTTTGCTTTGCTGACACATTTTAAATAGTACTTGATTAGCTTGTTGTTTGAGCATAATGTCTAAAAATAATCAAGTGAACTTTAGAAAGTGTTTCAAAACATTTGTTTTTGTCCTATTTTGAAGCTAATACTTCAAAATTTAATTGGTTGTTAAATAAGGTTTATATCAGGCTATAGTGCAGTTGTCCATTTCTTGGCACCTCTTGCAAAATTTTTTAATTTTTAAAAATAAAGTTTTAATAATGAATAAAAACATTGTGAAAACATTTCTCCAATATTTTCTTTTAATATAAACTTTCAAAACAAAATTTACTGCCTTATTTTCTAAAGAATTTAATGTTGAGTTATAGAATATATGCTGCACTAATTTTTAGAACTATATTTTATTAAATTTATAATTTAAAATTATTCTTTCCTTTTAAAACTAGCAAAAGGAGTCCTGAAGATCTTTTGAAAGAAGCTGATGGAAACATAGATTGGCTGAAAGTGTCAGCTACTGATGTAAGCTCTTTTATCATTTATTGAAACCTACTGTAATTTCAGGTAGATAAGCCACATACTCAATAATTTAACATGAAAAATTGGAAGTTTCATCAGATGAGCTGCACCACCCTATAGGCTTAGCAGTGAAACAAAGTTTTGTAACACCCTGTTGGGACCCCCTACATTACAATAGCCAATATTTTTATGATAGGAATTTTATTTGTTATAATGTCCTTTCATTAAGACAACCATATATTGTTGGTCCCATAAGGGGTCGCTCTCTTGAGGATCTGCAAAATGGCACTAACTCACCAAATGTTTTCTAGCTTGAAGGAGGGAGAAGTGAAGATGATTGTGAAATTATGTGGAACAATTATCTCAGCATTTTTGTGAACAAGAAACCTTTTACAAAGGCAGAAGATGCTAAGTTATATAAGTTGGCTGAATCTCACAAACTACAAAACTGGGATCGTGTTGCAGAGTTATTAGGGGTGAGTGTGTCCTCAAACATTTTCTCTGTTTCAGAAAGTTCCTTTTATTTTATACTTTTTATAATTACATCCCTTTAAGAATCCCTAGTATATGATCATCTCCCTTTAAAGCGCACTCACATAGACAAAGTGGGTTTTCTTTCTTTCTATATTTTAGCTTATTTGTGTTAATTCTGAAATCATTTTTCTTTAGACTCAAAGAACTGCAATTCAGTGTATAGAAAGGTATCAAACGGAGTTAAATAAAGATTTGGTGAAATCGTAAGTTACTGTTTTGTTGACTATTAGATTCAAGCTAGCTGTTTTTATCCTATCTCAAATTTATTTAATAATGAACAAAAATTAATGTGTTTCTTTATTTTTTTTATTATTATTTTTAAGTTTTTAATTCACACAACAAGTATTGCATTTTCATTGTAGAACAAGTTAAATTACATTAACTTCATCTGAAATGTTAAAAAAATCAGAAAATATGCCTGTTCTCCTAAAAGTACATCCTTCCATAGGTACTGGGCACCAGAAGAAGATGAAAAGCTTTTAGAAATAATCGAAACTGTAAGAGTTGGAAACTTCATACCTTGGAATCAAGGTAATGATGTAAATATTAATTTTATTTTGATATTATTTATGGATTTTATGGTATTTTTCTAATTTAATAGAACTTGCACTTTTGAAAATTATGCATATTAGAGGCACAATCAAATGACATGGTGCATAAGGATGAGCTTCATCGCCTAAATACTATTTTATTAACGGGCAATAACTCTACATTTTTACAACCCACAAAATCACCATTTTATTTCTCACATAAATCAGGACCATCAGGCATTCTTGTGATGCATTTGGTATTGCTCATAAGTTTAGTTTCCATTAAAAGGAGCCAGTTTAGATTACGATTATTACTTTTAGATTACGATTGCAATTGAGCTAAACTTTGATGATGTTTGGGGTGATTTTCGTGGCTTTTCATCTGGTCACAACCATCCTTAATGTAATGAAAAGTAATTTTTTCCTGTACAGTGAAACCTCTCTCTGAGCGACCACTGCTATACAGAGCAACCAGTTTTTGAAGGCACTGTTTTCCCCCTATTCTCCTAATGTTAAAATACCCCCAATTAGCAACCAGCAAAATTCCTAAAACGTCCAACAGAAACCAGTTTTCTCACATTGAAAAAAAATTTCAGTTTTAAGACTGGGAAAGAAAAGAAATAGCATCCATTTCTTTATAGACTTTCAATAAATTTGTTGCAACCATTCAAATACCTTTTAATGTCACCACAGATACTTGTCACTTTTTTCATAGCTTGGTCACAACAAATCAGATTCATTAGAAACCAATATTGTTGAGAAAATTCCTATGAATTACTGTAAAAACAATGAGTATGGTTAAGATCATAGCGTCATGCAAGGACAAGTGAAATTATAAATATTACTTTCAAATAATGTATATTTTTGGCTCACTATGATGTTCCAGCTGCTTTAGACTCATTCTAGTTGCACACTTGAAAATAGTCTTAAAATAACTTTATGAAACTTTTTTTTTGCAATTTAGCAAGTTTTCATCATGTTAATTTTTATACATGAAGAAAATAAATTTCAGTGGTTTAAAAGAGAATGACATTTTGTTTCAGTATTGTTGTACATGGAAGGTAGAGCCCGGCATCAGATTATCACTAGGTATGAAAGAACGTTAAAGGGGACATTGGATAGAGGTCCATGGTCTAAATATGAAGATGCGGTGAGTAAACATGTATTATTTTTCTTTGATTATTTGCAATATTTAGATCTAGCTTAGAATTTTTTTCAGACAGCTTTTTGTGACAACTCACACAGCTCTCCTTGTGTGAGCATGTTTTAATTAAGTTATTCTTAATTTTACTTTCTTAAAACAAAAAAATACTGTAAGGTTTTTTTTCCTTCTTAAATGCTGAGTCAAATTTCTTCAATAAAGAAATAGTATACAGTAACGGACCCTTTATCCGGAAACCCGAAATCCGGAAGGACCTGAAATCCGGCTCGCGTTCAGAATTTTTTAAAAGAATTTTTAGTGAGCAAATGCTGCTACGACGCGCAATGGTTGCGTCGCGCCTTTTGTGACATCGTTTCTGTGAATGACTTGGCTATGTTGTGTTCGTGACTGTCTTGCCTGTGGGGTATAAAAGACCCCCAAGGCGTGCAGCTTTCGGGCCCTTCCACGGAGAAACGCGCCTTCGCGGAGTAGCTGTCAAATAGCGAACAATAGAAAACCCCTCCTCGGACGGGATCGCTAATTGCCCGCTACTCCTGGAAGGGGCGTTTCTCCGGCCGTCGTAAAAGTTTGGAAGGGCTCTTCTCTTCTGTTCAAATCTCCTCTTTGCCTCCTACAGTTTCGCAGACAGTTTGTTTCGTTTCGACGACTGTTTCGCAGACAGATCGGTTCCGCGACGACCCACGTGCTTCGCCGGAATTACTATTGAAACGGACGATCGGAACAACGCAGACGATGTTAACGCAATTTTAATTCCCGTTCATATGATCGGAAATTTAGATTTACGAGAATGGAAAATGATAGTAGGGAGGGGGAAGCGGAAATTTTGGTTTTACTAAAGCAGCTGCGTCTTTACTGGCGTTTTTTCCGGAACGGACCCGAAATCCGCGACGGTGTCGGCCCCGAGCTTGCTGGATAAAGGGTCCGTTACTGTATATATATATATATATATACATATATATTACAAGCAAAGTGATAAACCAGGTATTAATAATACTGGAAAATGAAGCGGGCAGTGTGGTAAATTCAATGGTATTAATCACTTTGCCCTCTTTCTGCTGTTATTATCAATGGAGAAAGTGAATATTAATGTTCGGCACTAGTTAACTAGAACTAGTTGCAACTAGTAGTTAACTACTGATCAACTAGTAGTTTAACTACTTTTGGTTTAAACTAGTTCAACTACTAGTTGAACTACTTTTTTTAATAACTACTAGTTGAAACTACTTTCAAAATTTCAACTACTTTCAAAAAAATTCTTATTAAAATTTTTATCAAAATATAGAAAAAATTGTACTGTAACAAATTTAATTAAGATGGTAGAGTACTCAAAATACCATAACCAGAATTAAAGGCCCTTTTTGCACGTTTTTTGTGATATAGATAAGAAAGATGTATTAGAATTTGGACAAAAAATGGGTTATGAAATTAAATAGACTAGTTAACTGGTAGTTAACTACTTTAGGAAACAGTTAACTACTAGTTGTAACTAGTCCCAGGAAAAAATAGTTAACTACTAGTTGCAACTAGATTTTCCCAAACTAGTTACAGTAAACTCCCGTTAGTACGCCGTTCAAGGGGATTTGTGAAAACGTCGTAATAAGCGGTACGACGCTATATGCGGAATTCCATAAAACACTGTTTCGGCGATACACCAAATACCGGTAATACCTAATCTTACCTAGAAACCTTTTTAAGCGGGATTTTATCACTAAAATAGAAACGAAAGAACAATGTCTAAAAACTGAACAAACATTCTTACCTTTACATAGAGATGTGAGTCGAGAATATTCTCCGGAGAATATTCTCGGAGAACGAGAATATTCTCCAGGGGCGAGAATTTTGAGAATAATCGAGAATATTCTATTTTTTGATTAATAAATGTAAAAATGTTTGATAATATGAAATGGTCATATAGTATTAGTGTTGGAAACCTGAAAACAATAACAAATTCAATGAAATTTACCATTTAAAAGTCACCCTACAGTTCAGAGAATATTCTCTGAACTGTAATTTCATTATTTCGCAAGATTTTTTTTAAAATAAGTAAATTTATTTAATACAAAATAAATATTTTTTAAAATATTCAAAGCAAGTTTTACTGGGAGAAAATACTCATACAATTAAAAGAGGAGTCTTAATTATTTTTATATAGTTGTTAAAAGCAAAGGTAATACCAATAGTTGTCAAACTGAAGGACCTTTAAAATCTGACATTTAGCTAAAATTATGATAGAACTTTGTAAAATTAGGAGAATATTCTTAAAAGAAGGGGATATCACATTAAAATTATCTGTTGAGAAAAATATTTGAAATAATTTTATAATATTTATTTTACATTTACAGAGAATAATTTATCGGGAGAATATTCTCAAAGAACTCTAAATTACTATCAGATGCAGTTTAATTTACTGTCTACTTAAAAATACTATTTGTGAATGAATAGTTTGTCTTAACTTTTTGTTTGCGTTATGGGGTATTTGCATAAGGGAGTGATTTGCTTAATTTTACACTTTTTTGATACGTTATAGTTTAAAACTCAAATATCAGATTTTTAAGTTCAAAAATATGTTTTAAATAATTCAATTTTATTTTTGCCAAAACACTAGTAAAGTCACGTGATCAAAAAACGGGATTTGACATCACAGCAGCCTCGAAACTAGTGTTTTACTATTTTTCAATGATCGGAAAACTGGATACTATTGGATGTGACGTCATAGCGCTTGTAAACAACAGTGTTTCTGTTTTTGTGCCAAAACGAAATTTCAAAAATTTATATCTCAGAAACTGGGAAACTCAGGAACTTCATTTAAACGTCATTCTTCATGGGTTTTTTATCTACTATTTTAATAAAATTTAATCTCAAATCGTGAAAATACCTCATTTTAATTCAGATTCATTAATATTTTCCTTTATGAGAATATTCTCAAAGTTACAATTAAATTTATATCTTACTCATCTTGTGTTCGTGAAATAATTAAATCTTCAAATTTTCATTCACTAGATAGATGTCTTATAATTTTAAGTGTGTCTCATCATTTTTTCCTCAAGAGAATATTCTCATTAAGATTCAACAAAATAAATTCCAGAAAAGCATTTCTCATATACATTTCAAAAAAGCTATTTAAAAGTTGGAAAATCTTAAATTAATAGAATGTAACTGGCTTACTCTGCCTTAGCTATCAAACATGTCGTCTTATCAATTAAGTAGAGATTTTAAAATATTTTTCAATTTAATTTGTCTTTCTTTTATTTATGATGACTTCTCATTGTTTAACCTTTAATATTCTTCGAATTTGAAGTTAATATATACCTTATAAAAAAAAATTTCAAAAAAAATTATTTTAGTAGCTTCTAGGAGAATATTCTCGAAAATTCTCCTCTTGGAGAATATTCTCAAGAATATTCTCCAAAAGATTATTACCGAGAATTTTACATCCCTACTTAGAGATGTGAGTCGAGAATATTCTCTGGAGAATATTCTCGGAGAACGAGAATATTCTCCAGGGGCGGGAATTTTGAGAATAATCGAGAATATTCTATTTTTTGATTGATAAATGGAAAGAAATGTAAAAATGTTTGATGATATGAAATGGACATATAGTATTAGTGTTAGAAACCTAAAAATAATAACAAATTCAATGAAACTTATTATTTAAAAGTCACCCTAAAGTTCAGAGAATATTCTCTGAACTGTAATAATTTCATTATTTCGCAAGATTTTTTTTTTAAATAAGTAAATTTTATTTAATGCAAAATAAAATATTTTTCAAAATATGAGAAGTAACAAAATAATTTCCAGAAAAGCATTTTTTAAAAACATAATTTTTTCAAAAACAGTTGATAAAACATATTTCATAACAGTTGATAAAATCTTAAGTTAATAGAATGTAACTGGCTTACACTGCTTTACCTATCAAACATGTTGTCTTATCAATTAAGTAGCGATTTTAAAATACTTTCAATTTAATTTGGCTTTCTTTTATTTATGATGACTTCTCATTGTAAAACCTTTAATATTTTTCTAATTTGAAGTTAATATATACCTTATAATTGTTTTTCCAAAAAAAAATTATTTTAGTAGCTTCTAGAAGAATATTCTCGAAAATTCTCTTCTTGGAGAATATTCTCAAGAATATTCTCCAAAAGATTATTACCGAGAATTTTACATCTCTAACAGTAATAAATAAAATATTCACAAAATAAATTCAACTCTTAAGTAAATTAGAGTTGGGAATGATGTACAAATTTCACACATCTCTGCAGCCAGAAAAGGGCCAATTTGTTGCTTATTTTTTAAGAAAAATAATTCATTTGTATAACTAATTCTTACAGAATACTTTTCTTTGGACTTTCCCCTTTAAAATGATGTATCATACACCTATATGTACTATGCAAAAATTTTTTCAACTGTCATGTCCTACTTTCCATGGAATTGCCCTGAAAGTTTTTGGACACATTTATATACTGTACCTTTTTTATCATTGTAATTCCAACTCTAGTTTTGCAGCATTATGCCAAAAGTTTTATTTAAGTTTTCAAAAGTTGGCAAGTATATCCATTTCTCGCAAAAAATCTTTCTGTGCAAAGTTTGGGCAGACTTGTAACATCCTGTATATTCTCCATCCTTACAGTACAACCTTACAAGTAAATATATGGCATAATGTAATAATGAATAATATTACTAACTTGCTACTAATAATATGTAATAATATTACTTATACAACCTTACAGTAAATATATGGCAATGTTAATCGATATTTGTTATTGAAGAGACTTCAGTTAAAAGAAATCATTATTTAGTTTCTTTTAAAATGAAACATCCAATTTTCCTCTTTTTATTCTTTTTAGATGCTGACAGCCTGTGTTGCAAAATATGGTCCCAGATGGGCCCGAATGCAACAATTCTTTCCAACAAGAACGCCATATCATATGAGAGAAAGGTAATTTTATCACAAGCAGATATTTTGTTTAATCTTTATTTGTTACGTTCATTTTTATGCACAATTAGAATGATCGTTAGGGTGTTTCGAAAGTCTATGGTAAAAATTTTTTTTTCGAATTTCCCAGATGCCCCCCCCTCAAGTTGTTACAAATACTAAAACATTATTACCTGCAAATTTTCAGGTCTCTAGGACGATTTTTGACCCCTGCGCCCTTCAAAAGTAGGTTTCCCATGTTAAAGTATAGGGAAAATATTGAAAATATCGTCATTTTTGGTTCTTTTCAATTTTACGAGCCTGAACGCAATCAAAATCGAATTAAAACCTATACATCATCTTTGGGACATCATTGCCTCAAGATCCTATCGGAAAAACATTCCATGGCACCTACTGGGGGGTAGTTACACGGGGGTGAAAAGCGAGCTTTCACCGAAACAGAGGATGCTTGCCGCGGGTGCTGGTTATGCTCGCCGGCGTTTGCGGAGGGACCTGGATAAAAGCCTATTTAAGTGTTTATTGAACATTTTTCCTAAGGTACCTCGTTCTATTCTGTTTCTATTAGTAAAAACCCATTAGTTAGCTCCCGCCGCTAGCGCCCGCAAGCATCCTCGTTTTTCGGTGAATGCTCGCTTTTCACCCCCGTGTAACTATCCCCCAGTAGGTGCCATGGAATATTTTTCCGATAGGATCTTGAGGCAATGATGTCCCAAAGATGATGTATAGGTTTTAATTCGATATTGACCGCGTTCAGGCTCGTAAAATTGAAAAGAACCAAAAATGACGATATTTTCAATATTTTCCCTATACTTTAACATGGGAAACCTACTTTTGAAGGGCGCGGGGGTCAAAAAACGTCCTAGAGACCTGAAAATTTGCAGGTAACAATGTTTTAGTATTTGTAACAACTTGAGGGGGGGGGCATCTGGGAAATTCAAAAAAAAAATTTTTTGAAACACCCTAATGATCGTATAGTAAGCCCAAAAAAGGCTTAGTTTATTTTTCAACCAGGACTTCCATGGTCCTTTGAAAACATGTTAGTTCCTTTAAAATCATACTTGGTCTCTCTCAAGGATGAAATTATCTTTGTCAGAGTTTCTGCACACCTGAGAAGTTGTGAAAATTCATGAATTGGAGATATTGTTTAATGTTGTCATGGAATTCAGGAAAAAATGAAGGAAAGTCAAAGATTTAGATAGCTGGTCATCTTAAAAATGACACTTGAATAGAGTTCTTCTGAGCTAACTCGGCAGCTGTTATGGTTGAGCTATTTAACAACCCATCTTAACATCTTTTTTTAAAAAGTTGCAATCTGTAAAATGTGCCCTGTCTGCCGGTAAATTTCAAAAATATTTTTTTCTAGATATGTGAATCATTTAGACCCATCATTGAAAATTGGTAGCTGGACTAGAGAAGAGGATGTAAGAATGGGTGAAAGTATCTTAAAACATGGATACAGTAAGTTAATCTGACTATTATTTGTACTATGGTTTTGTTCAAATGGGCTGACACAACTTGATAAATTATGTAACTATGTTTGAGAGTATCACTTCTAAAAAAATTTAGTAGCCCATTTCGTTCAAAAAACTTCCTTGACTTAAAATAGCTACTTTTATTATTTTATCTGAACTTCGAGAAAAAATGTTGCCCAGTGTTAAGAGTAGTTTTATATTAAAAAGGGAAGGGGAATTTAAAGGTTCTTATCCAGAAAATTTTTGGAAATTTTACCCTTAAAAACAAGGTTAAATTCATTTCTGGGTTTCTTTGAAAACATATTAATTTCCAAAATATTAAAATTGTCATGCTTTAACCACTGTTTTTGGGCCGTATTCAGATCTCCGTAAACAGCAAAACTGCCTCTGCGAGAATCTGCCGAATTTGTATTGAATGGTATACAAATTCTGCTGATTTGCACAGGCAGTTTCGCCGATTGCCGTTTTCTCTCTAAATATATATTTCTTAGGAGTGTCTCAAATATTACAGGGGATGGTGTAATCTCAGTTCCTCTATCCTAAATTTAAAACCCTAAAACTTTCTAAAATTAAATTTACCCCCAAAATTGTTGAAATCAGAATGCATATATAAAGAGAATAGTAGTTCCCTTTGCCTTCTATATATTCACCCCTAATATCCAGTGCCATTGGAAAATTTAAACCCTTCTCTACTATTAAAAATTGGAGAGACATACACTCAGTGAATTTTATGTCTCCCCAGATGTATAAAGTTTTTTTAAATGTTCTTACAGAATGGTCCAAAATAGCTGCAGAAATGCCTGGTCGTACAGATAACATGTGCCTTACTAGGTTCAAGAGATTAGTACTTTTCCTTGAAAGTAAAAATGAAGACCTTAAGGTAAGTTATAGGTAGTTTTAGTTATTCAAAACTCAAGAAATAGTGTATTCTGCTTCTCAAGATTTGCTTCTATATATCACTTGATATGTATCCTGATCAAGGTTGCTGATAGTTTTTAAATAAAAAAAAGTCAAATTTATTTCATTTTAATCATATTTTTTTTATTATTTAAATAAATTTTCAGCTCTACTTTCTGAAACTGGTTAAAAATACATTGATATCTTAATTTCTATGTAATATGTAACAATTTTACATTACTTAATATCACATTCTAATCTACTTTATGTATTAATTAATGGAATTAATGAAGGGAAGTCGGTCGCTGCCTTAGACTTGTCCTGAAAGGGTGAATGAATACTTGTACTACTATTAGTAAATAGAATTTCTATCCTTCTTTCAATAACTATTTACAAAATTTTGAAATTAATAATTTATTTGTATATAAAAATCATGACATAATTAGGGTAAATGGGGCTTAATGGGACCATTTTTTTTGCAGTTATTATAAATTTTTAAAAATTTTACATTTAAGTTCATAAAAGTATTTATGGGGAGTAAAAAACATTATTCATCTATATATGTTATGTCAACTTTTGTAATTTAATGCTACTGTCCCATTAGTCCCCATACATGGGGTCTATTGAGACACAATGCAGGGCTAATGAGACATGTTATAGAATTTTAAATGCCTTTCTTTTAAACATATGCTACTATATTGAATATGAAAATATTGTGGATGAAATTTTAGCATTGAACTATTGAACATTTTAATTCCACTATGTCTTCTGCAGTGTTTAGTTTCACTAATCCTAATTATTTCTTCACTAATTGGAATAATCCTAATAGAATAATTCTAGATAGGATTAGTCTACATACTTATATGGGGAAAAGTTTTGAAAACTATTTAAAATTACTAATTTTTTGTCTAAAATGTTAAAATTTTTCCAATTAAAAAACTATATAGTTCTTTTTTTTTTAGTTTTACATGTTGTTAAGGACTGCCTAGTTCTGTTTCCATCCAACCTTATTAAGTATGCAAAGTCAAATAAACACTACAATGTTCTTTTAATGAAATATTAAGTTGCCCCTACAAGTCATGTCCCATTAGCCCCCACGATGAGAAAATATACAATTCTAGAAATAGTTCTTGTGCAATTCAATACTTATTTGGTAATATTTTCTTATTCTCCAGTATTTTTAGAATCTAAAACTGTCTTTAAATAAGATTAAAATATTCTCAAAATCTTTATAAAATAAAATCAATTTAATGCTTGCTATGGCTTGTTGAAAACAAACTTGGCTTTTTTCTGCTCAGCAAAAACCTGTCATGACAGATATTCCATACTACAAATGTTTGCTAGATCTGTAACCAATCAGTAATGTATAAATCTTTACTAAAATATTTATAATATGGAAAAAACCCATTTGTACCATTAGTCCCCACTTTCCTTTCACCAACTAATGGTAAAAATCAGACTATTATGGGAACATTTTAGTACTTACTCATAAAAATATAATAAAAATTAAAAGAAACTGCTAGTTAAGATATTTTAATGGCAGTTAATTTTTAAAATTAGAGCTAGTAAAAATATTGTCCTATTTACTTAGGTTGTGACTATAGGTTAGGCACTTTAAATGGTTGAAATGTGATTTTATCTGTCTTGGAAAAATTAAAACTGTCTATTTGTCCATTGTCTATTTGTCTGAAAGTACAACACTTTCCCCTATATATAATTATCTATATCTATAAAAGCCAAATACCACTGACTGACTCACTGGTAAGTGACAAACACTCAACACGGAATCTCCGAAACTACTGGACCCAGAGGCTTGAAATTTGACAGAGACGTTCCTCTCAGCTATGCGACGCGCACTAAGAACGGATTTAAAAATCGAACGACTCCTTCCCTGTTTTTCGGCGCTTTTTCTACTCCGTTTTTCCCATTGAAATAGCATTATGCATTGTTCAAATGCGTAAATTGCAGTAGGTTTATTTCTCTCTTGAGGTTTCGTCTGGCCTCATTTAATCAAATATAATTTCAAAAATTTCATAATTTATAACAAATTAAGACGAAAAACACAGTGTAAATTTCTATTTCAAAATTATAACAATTTTCAGGAAACATATAAATTCAAATAATTAATTTTGAAACAACATTTTCCTTTATTTGTAATTTTATAATTTTTTTCTAAAATAAATATATTTATGGAAAGGCTAAAATAAATGGTTTCCATGGAAACAGAGCTGAAATTATTTAATTGTTTCATGGGGCATGGTTTACTAGACTTATACATTCACTAAATTTGCTAAATTTTTATTGTTAAGTACTAGAAAACCGTTTTTACTAAGAAGTTGGCTATCATGATAAAAGGAAAATGAGATTTATCAAGCATTTTTTTATTTTGATAAAAATGTTTTTATTTTTGGAGATGTAGGATCATGCAAATAAAAATGGATTCTCTATCATTTTTGATTATAAATTAAATTAGGTATAGTTAAATATTTTGCTTTGGTGGCGGGAGTTGTTGACTGAATTACACATAGGAATTATTTTTTGATTAAATTAATATCATTTTTGGAAAAAGATAGAAACTTCATATATACGGTTTACGGTTTGTAACATCCTGTAGGAAATTATTCCCAAGGGGTTCAAAGAGGGTTGCGATTTTTACTTCCTAAGTTATTATCAAGTGATTTATAAAAACCGAAGCGTAATTTTTGAAAAGGACATCGGAAATACTTCATAGAAATTTTGTTTAAGATTTTAAACTATAAATTTCAAAAGACTGATGATTTGAATTGGATTGTTCTTTTACAGCCACAGTAAAATGCGGGACGGGATACGTTAGGGTATATTTTCACAGTAAGAAACCGGGATGAAAAAGACGACGGGGACGACGGGATGATAAGTGATTGCTAACAAGGAAAAGAAAAACCATATAACTCAATAAACCTGATGATTTAAATTGGATTGTTCTTTAACAGCCAAAGTTAAAAGCGGGGCGGGATGAGTTAGGGTATATTTTCAAAGTAAGGAACCGGGAAGAAAAACACGACGGGGGTGACGGGATGATAAGTGACTGCTAATCCAGAAAAAGAAAATACATATAACTTGATTAACCTGATGATTTCAATTTGATTTTTCTTTACAGCGAAGGTAACAGTCAAATTTAAATGCGGGACGGGATGAGTTAGGGTATATTTTTACAGTTAAGAACTGGGATGAAAAAGACGACGGGGACGACGGGATGATAAGTTCCAGAAAAAGAAAAGACATATAACTTGAAAAACTTTTTAAAATATTTATGAATTAACTCAACCCGTGCAAGGCCGGGTAAGTCAGCTAGTACTTACATAATTTTAAGTCAACAATGTACTCGAAAAGGAATCACGGAAGGTTTTAGCTAAAAAAAGATTGTTAAGTTTGTTATTGAAAATATATGACATGATTATCTCATAAATATCATGATATATATCAAGTAATATACATATTGACCAATCCTGTCTTTAAATCTTTTGCTTAAAGATCTGCTTGCTAATTTTTTTCTTGTAGGGACAGGCCAAGAAGGACCCTGGCTTTCTCTTAAAACATTTACCCCAAGACGAAACTTTGCCTTCTCATACATGTAAACAGCAAAACGATAAACTCAAGTCAGCTCAAAGTACAGCTCTGGAAATATTTGAAGAAGCTTTTGATAACATTTCAGCAGGATTTCCTAAGGAGTTCGTAAGTAAATTTGTAAAAGCTTTGTCAAAATGCTAAAATAACAAATTTGTTAAGTACAGCAATTTTTTAGGTGGAAAAATTTAATCATAAGGTGTCTTATAACTGACCAAATGATTGTACAAATTAATAAAAAAAAATTAACTAAAAGGGATAATAAAGATCTTTAAAAATAAAAAATCTAGAGTTTCTCAGGATTATTGTTATTGCTCATAGGCACTTATAGTTAAACTTTTTTAAAACTATAGATTATGGTAAGGTATGAACTTTGGCTTGCTCAATATTGTGTGTAATACTTATTTTTACACTAAAAAGGATATCAAGGAATCTTCCCTTAAAAAAATTTATTTAATTTAATTATTAAATTTAATTTAATTTAAAAAATTTTAAAATTGCATTTTAAATTGATTTTAGCCAACAAGATTTAGCCTTCAGTTCGTTTTTATCTTAAAGTACCTCGTATACCCCTAAAAATTCATTATGAAAAGACGAGAAAAAAATAAATTTTCTTTGACAATTTGAGAATTTCAGTTGCCATGCGGGAATGGAAGATATATTTTTTTTATGGAAATTTTTTTTCTAACCCTGAAACTTTTGGAGCAGCACGCTTTTCAATTTCAGCTGCAAGTCGCAATTGATTAAGAGTTAAAATAAATAAAGTTTTTGATGTCAAACCCTCTGCAGAAAGTTAACATATTGGCACCTCTCTTTCTAAAAGTTGATTTGAGGCCTGGCCATAGCCATGAGTGGGCATCTCTAGTTCATAGGCGTAACGAGGGGGGTTATTGGGGTTGTAATCCCCCCCCCCTATTACATCAATGGTTTCTAAAACATGAAAAACTGAAAAATTTTCCCTTCACAAGGAAGGCAGTTCACAAGGAACTGTTCTTTTAGGAGCTAACCCAAAGCTTTCAAAATGATTTTAAACACTACATTGAGAGACGAATTTTTAAAAAATTTCTTAGGGAGGGCCCCTAGACCCCCCTCTAAAATTTTTACGTCTGTTATACTGTGTTTTTCCCTTGAAAGTTAAGCCTCTTAGATGAAGTTTTCCCTCCTGAAGTTTTGCAAAAAAAAAAAGAAATTATATTATAACCTATATTATGAGACACTTTTCAAAAGGGAGTAATATGTTGGAGGGGTTGACTGGTTGGAGTAACACCCCCCATGGGTCATCTCTAGTTACGCCACTGCTCTAGTTGGAGCAGTTGTTTTGGAGTAAATGCTCGAACCATATCAACCACATGACCCTGAATATGCGGTTTTTTTGCAGGATAAAACCGATTTCAGCTCATTCAACATTCAGCTACTCGAGAAGGTCCAGAAAGAGTTGAAGCGAATGGAGGCCTTGGAGAGAGAAGAGGCAGCAAAGACAGGGTTCTCTCTGCCCCCGTACAAGAAGTACAGGCCCGAGGGGGTGGACTATGCCGACGATCCGACGGACTACGAGATCTCCCCTTACGAGACCGAGTCGGAAGCAGAGCAGCTGGAACAGGAGGAGGAGCCGGAAGCACTTGACTTGGAGGACTATGAGGTGCTATGGCTCCACAAAGTCCTGGAGACAAAGCTTCAGGAGGAATGTGCCTCGTATGAGGTTGCGCCTCTCCAGGAGACGTGGACAAAATCATGTAAGTTTCCCCCAGTCAAGCTTTTTTAAAAAATCAATACTCTGTCTCAAACTTTGTTAATGGAAAAACCTTTATAGAACAGCAAATTTTGACCGAAAAAGGGATATTTAGGGCACTAATTTATGACTCACTGAAAATTTCAGGATAAGCTCTCTATGCAGGGCTCACACACCTGCTACAATGGACTAGTTCCACATTTTATTTTTATTTTTTTATTCTATTCAGCTTTTCAAGAAACCCCTAAAACCGAGATACTTTTTCATTCTGATAATTATTTATTTTTTTATTGCAACTCAAAGTTCGCGTTCTGAAAAGCGCGCGAAAAACGGCGCTTCAAGTTCGTGACGTCACTCGGCCCAAACTCGGTCTACTACGACTTGCAGACATCATTTGCACAACGACGCCATGATTTAGATTTTTTGAATTGTTAACACTGAATAAGGAACATTCGTGTTTTTGATATTAACATTAATGTTATGATATGAAAACAAACGCCTTGATGTTAATTTTTAATGGCTATCTCTATTCAAATCACAGTTTAATAAGTAGAAATCTGAAATAAGCATAAAGCATCAAAAATGTCTTTTAATTTAACAAAATTGATACAACAATAAACAAAAACGTGATGCCAGCGGCAAAAAATGTAAAAATACATACCAAAAGAAATAATGCTTGATTCTCATCAGTTTAATTTTATAATAAATTAAAGAATTTAATGTAGTTAAATGTAAATTATTTACTGTTGGAAGAATTCGAATATTCAACGATTTGTTTTGATTTATAATTGATTTTACGTTTTTATTTTACTAGTGATTTTAGGTTCGCGACGTCACTCGGCCCCGATGGCTTCACAACCATTTCACAACTCGGGCGATTGCATCATTTGTTGACGACTTTTATTTCCTTAATATCTAAGTAAATAAATTTTTTAGATAAATTTCGATTGCAGATTTCAATTTGACACAACATATGCTGTAATAATAAACCACAAAATCGAAAGTTTAAAAAATATGGAACTACCTCATTACTCCTAACTGCTCCAAAACAAAAATTCTGCTACATACTGCTTATTTTAGCAGTCTTTGCTCCAAAACTGCACCATTTTTAATAATTTTCTTAGATTTTTCCCCGAATTTTAATTTCTAAAAGGCTTCTTAAAGTCCTGAAAAAAAAAACTGTATAACAAGCTGGAATTTCAATGAAAAATCCCAAAGAGGCAAGAAATTTTCGTGAAGTATTTTTAATGAAAAAAATAATTTTTTAGTGTATCTTGTTATGAATTTGCGACAAAAATAATTTTTGTAGTACCTGTTTTGTACTTTTTGACTGCCACAATATAATTTTTGTGCTACATAACTTGTTTTTACCTGCTACAAAAGAAATTTTTTGTGCTACAAAATTCAATTTTATCTGCTACAAATATTTCTAAGTGAGTGTGAGCCCTGTCTCTATGATGTCTATAATCAAACCTGAAAAGTCCCCTCAAATCCCCTGCAGGCTTCATTCCAAAATGACGGATCAAAGATGGCTAAGACTTCTGTAAAAAAACAATATAGTCAGCAATAGAACCTCTTTGAGTTTCGCTCTAATTCTCAGTGGAAAAAAAGCTTATAAATGTGGTTTATGTTAAATGTGGTTGGCACTGCTGATTTTTATATATTAACTTTAAAAAAAATAGAGGGTAAGACTACGCACAAAAGTGATTTTGGGCTATAAAATGAAGAACCTCATTAATTTGCTGAACAGAAGTTCATTGACATTTACAAATCTTAGTACAAAAAAGAAAATAGCTTTGGCAAAAATATCTCTATTCTAAAAAAGTTTTTGGTGAACAGTTTCCAGAGAAAAACTTTTTAATTACTAAACACATTTCTGGTATCAAAATGTCCAGATTCTTTCGAGGATTTGCAGTAAGCTGTTGGATTTGTTTTTTTTTTTAATTCTCAATTTTAAAATATTTCCATTATTTTAGATTACAAATAAGGTTGCAGTTACAAAGCAAGTACTTTCCAAACAACTTAATATACATCCAATCACAATTACCAATTGATGCCATAGTTTGTTTCATGTTTTAAAAATGTACTTTAAAGTACTCTTTCCAAATTAAATATCATTCAAAGACTGGTAAAAGTATTCTAAAAAGTTACAGATATGCTATTTCGTACTAAAATTTTTAAATAGCACAGCCCATGTAAAGAATCTGGCTGTGGAGTGTTTGGGCAAAATTTTTGAAACACCCTGTATTTTTCCACTAATTCAAAATCTTGTCACAGTTTACCCAAAAGCTGACCAGTCATTACCCATAGTTTGGGAACTTCTTGTGTAGGTTATTTTATTTTGTTATAATGTGTATAATTACTTTCACAAATTTCTTTTGATTTTTAGCGTACGTAAAAGGCAGAAACCTGGAGTTTTGTTTCTATGTAGAATATTTGAGGAAGGTAAGTTTTATTCCATTTAAATTGTACAGAGTGATTACTTTTTATTTATTTTATAAAACTAGTTGGATTTTAATCAGTTCAAAGTCAAATTTATTGACCAGCGATTTAAGCCATTTGATATTTATACTTTTAAAACACCATATAAATTTTAATGTAAAAAACAGGGTGTTTTATTCAATTTAAGACAAGATAAGATACTATTACTCAGCTCATTAATGTATTTCTTATGCATATTAGGCCATTGCAAAAATTTTTTTTTGGAATTTCCCATGTGCACCCCCCCCCCTTCATGTTGTTACAAATACTGAAACATTGTTACCTGCAAATTTTCAGGTCTAGGCCAATTTTTGACCCCAGCACACCTTAAGAGTAGTTTTACTATGTTAATGTATAAGGAAAATATTGAAAATATCTTAATTTTTCATTGTTTTTAATTTAATAAGCCTGAGTTCTAGTCGAATATCAAAGATATTTTCATGAAATTTTTTTCAGTGAGTTTTTATTATATTGGCAACAGTATTGTCATTGAATATTTTGTTCTCCCTTCGAGAGTATTTTCAGGTTAAAATAAAGGGACTTTCCTATGCACCCTGTATATAACTGATCATTCATTTTATTGGAGTGTCTTTACTATAACATACAGTTATTTCAAACAAGCCTAATATCTTTTTTTTAGGAGTTATTCCTCTCGTTTTCTGTTGACATGGGGGATGATGTAATCCAAAAACAATTTGATCAACTGAATCTCACTCTTCATGATTTGGTGCGTCATTTCATTCAGCCCAAAGTGTCTAACAATGAAGTAATGATTCTATCACCTAACCGAACAACATTATTGGGCATGGACAGAATATTGGCTTGTAAGCCAAGGTTGCAAAGGACTGCTCATTTTGTTGAGCACAGCACCTCCTATATTAGATACTTAACAGGCTCAAAATTTCAACCTTTATGTTTAAAGTGTTCTTCAGAGAAAATTAAGAAGGAAGACTCTCCAGAGGCTTATCAAAATACTGTTAAAGAAATGGTGAGTCTTTCCTGTGCTTTCTTAACTATTAACGCAGTGTATTCTTTTTATTCATTTCTCATAACAAATTTTGTTTATTAAATCAATATTGAAGAAATCCTCATATTTATGCAGCTTTGAAAACTATTTAGTTAGTTTTTAGTTGGGTGATGGTGAGCCAAAGTTTTGGGGAATGCATAATTATTTGTCTTTACAAAATAATTAAAAACTGTATTTCCATAGTTTTCTGTACAGCTTTTTGTTGAAAAAATAATTGAAAGAAAAACCCTTAAGGAACTTACTTAATTACTTAACCTTGTCCAAGTTACCAAAGGAAAAGATAAAGAATGATATTTATGACTAATAGAATTAGATATACGGGTGTGAATTGACTAACAGACTCTTTTGCTTTCCTTGTCTCTTATTTGCTAAACTAAATACTGTATACAAATAACTCAACTCTGCTGTGAATATAAAATAACTCATACATGTGAAATTTATTTCTGTGACCAAAAATATGAATAATTATTATTATTATTATTTATTGTTACTTAATTGCATTTTCAAAATGTAATTGTGAACCCCCATATTTAAACTACCTAAGAGCTGCCACTGAATACATAAAAAACTCAGATTAATACCAAATAGTATTGTGCCAGGTAAATGAAGGACAAAATTTAAACAGTGAAATTTTAAAAAAAAATAACTCCTTTTTTATTATTCAGAGTAATAATCCCTTGAAAATGCAATAAAACCTTTAGATTTTTCTGAAGCAACACAACCTGCCCAATTTTGGAATAAACTACTAAATCATAACCATATAGATGTGTTTTTGATAATAGTATTGTGTATTAATTTTTTAAATTTTGCGTTTGTTTTTTTTTTTTACTTAGAAAAAATATAGAAAACCTATAAAAAACAAAGAACATACTTAGCTTTGCTCTGTAATAAGTATTTACCTTTGATTGTAAAAAATTTGTAAAAGTGGATCTTTTTACATCTAATGGGCATCCCCCCTCCCCTGAATTCAATGTTAATTAAAAACTAAAGTGTGCCACATACAGATAGATTATTTTGAACTTATTCTTCAAAAAAGAAACATCTGATGTTAGAGAAAATAAACTTGTTAGGATGTTTTATTGACTCACAATAAATTAACAATATTTAACTGTCCGATCCCTAGAAATCCAAACTTCTGGTTGTTGATGAAACTTTCGACGAAGCTGCCAGGTTGGAAACCCGCAATTGGCCGGAGGAGGAAGATGCTTGCGTATGTGATGCACTAGTCCGATCTAAAGACGAGGTGGACCTTTTGATGAAGAGATTTGTCGCCATGTTCTTCTGGCCTTATTTCTTATCCACAATTCCTCTTACTCCTCAACATACTGAAATGCTCATCACAGATTTGCGTCCTCCACCAAGGTAATACTCTTTTTCTCTGCTCTTCTGATAGCCAATGGGCAATACCACTATTTTTTAAATATAAATAATAATATCGTTACCCTATGAAGAAAACTGTTCTGAATTCGATTTTCTTCATGAAAACAACCAAAAAAATTTATTTTCTTAATTATTTAAGATTTAAAAGCGCGGAATTTGAGCTGTACTCAAATCGTTCTCCCATTGGCTGATGCGATTGTGACGTACTTCCATCCTATACAAACAATTTGGCTGCTTGGGCTTGTCTTTGTTTACTGTTGGGTTGTCGATATTCTTTGTTTCTATCAAAAAGGCACAAAAATGCATTTAAAAAGTTTCCCAGCTGAAATATCCCTTAAAGACCGATGGAAATGCAAAAAGGACCAATAATACATCTTATGACACCAAAATTACATACATTTCGTACAGTTTTCTTGGTTTTTCATCCCGATATTTTAGTAAGAAATCATTGTTGTGCAGATTTTGCCTCTTGTTAATTAGAATGGCTCCAAAAGTGTTTTTTAAAACACTAGTAAAACGAAAATATTTAAGAATAAAAGTAACACTTTATGTAAGTTTCGTCTCTTTTTCATACATCTAAGGAATTTAATTTAATTAAATGTTAAGTTTGTCTGTAAAATATTCTAAAATTCTTATTCCTAAAATATTGTTATATTTTTATTTCTACTAGTTTTTTTTTTAAATATTTCCGAAGCCATCCTAATTAACAAGAGGCAAAATCTGCATAACAATGTATCGGATGGAAGTATGTCACAACTTTTCCCCGCGAAAATTTTGATTTCGCGCATAAAAAATAAATAGTGGTATTGCCCATTGTACTCGGGTGGTTTTTTTTTCAACCTCCGTTTTGCTCCTGAAAAAAAAGTAGTAAGAATTTAGAAATAATTTTGGTACTGGTAGTTTGGTACATCCTTCAAGATCAATTTGCCTCTTTACTGCATAAAAATCGGACATTTTTTCTGCTAGTTATCGAATTTAGAAGCGAGCTCCTCGAAATTATTTCCCGCCAACCCATAGAGAATTTCGCTTTCCCCTCCTGCAATTTTCACCTGCTCACCCATTGTGTAATGCTAAATGCTGGGTGAACGGAACGGTCATGCGAAGGAGAAAGTGAAATTCTCTATGGGTTGGCAGGAAATAAGTTCGAGGAGCGCACTTGTAAATTCGATAACTAACAAAACAGAAAAAATGTCCAATTTTTACGCTGTAAAGATGCAAATTGATCCTGAAGAATGTATCTAACTACCCGTACCAATATGTTTTTGAAATTCCTACTCTTTTTTTTTCAGGAGCAAAACGGAGGTTGAATAAAAACAACCCTCGTATTCCTCTTTGTTTTTCCCTTATTATTTTAGATAATTTTTCTTTTCATTTAGAGCTGTGGTTCCCAACTTGTAGAACTGACCACTAAACCTAAAATTGCTGGACCCTTCACACTGTGAAGGTTCCAATTTTATAGGTTCACAGACCTCCTTTTATAATTTAAAATCCTTCACTCTCACAAAATTGCAAGATGAAAATTCGTTTCCCTTAGTTATAACTCGATTTTTAGAAAAATTTTATTTTATCTCAGAACTCACTAAAATGTCACCACTTTCTTTCTTCTTTTTTTTTTTTTAAGAAAACTCTTGCTCCACTTTGACGATTTATTGTAGTGAAAAGAATTGTTAAAAACTAAGTGGTGACTGTGTTTTCTCTACAAATTAAACAACCAAAAGTCATCTGCACCTAGATAAAATTTGTATTTCCTTTCCTATGAAAATACCTTCATTTCGCTCAAGTATTTCTTTATTGGAATTTTTTGTGAGCTAACGGGCTCTTCACGCACTACTTCCAAGACTTATGGACCCCCAATTGAGAACCACTGATTTAAAGTGTAGTTTTTCAGGGGTCTATCCTGTCGTTTTTGTGAAATTGTGAAGATGTCTATAATTTTGTATAAAATTCAAAGTAAGCGATAAATTAGGTAATAAAGGATAAATTAGATTTAATTAATTCTTTAATGTGCTAAGTCTAAAAAAAGGACCTTTATTGGACATCTCATTTCCTGATAATTTAAGTATAAATAAGTCCTTATTTTATACCATTTGCAGGGGTCAGAGTTGTCCTATATATCCTATATTTCCTATATATTTCCAAAAACCTTAAAAAACGTCCTATATTGTCCTATATTTTGCGTATATATATTTTTGCGTCCTATATTGTCCTATATTTTTATATATTGTCCTATATTGTCCTATATTAAACGTCCTATATTGTCCTATATTGTCCTTTTTTTTTAGTCCTATATTTCTCATCTCAGACCCGAAGTTGAAGCAATCCTGATGCATTAAACTAAAGTGTGTACAAAAGTAATGAAAAATGGGTGGAATGGAAAAGTGGGCAAATGGTTGATAGTAGAAAAATAAAATTCCAGGGACAATTATTATATTTTAATTTATTTATAAAAACCGTATAAAGCTCTTGTCCTAAAGAGATCATCTTCAAAATTTAACAACAAAAAAGCAGGAAAGTTATTGTCTCTTCTTGAAGACAATCTCTTAAGATTAAAAACTTTACACAGTTTTTATAAATAAGTTAAAACATCTTAATTTTATTTCTACCTCCAATTGTTTGCCCCCACAAGAACTCATTTTACATTGGTTCTGTCAATTTTTATCAGTACTCTAGCACCTTAGAATTGCTTCAGGGTCCATTTTCAAGGATAATTCTGAATTATATTCGAGTAGTTTTGATCTGATCTGTCTGATAGTTTATACCCCTATCATTTTTTCCCCATGAGTTTTGAATCACCCTGTGTTATGTTTCAATCTGCATTTCAGAACATTTAATGAATTTTTTATCTTAAAAAATAATTTCTTTATTGTTTATTGAGTCTAAATTCACTGAGAGGTATCAGTTTTTAAAGTTATAATCTGGAAAAATGTAAATAAATATAGTTAAACCCTTTTCGGAGGGTCCTATATTTGTCCTATATTTTTTGTACAGAATGTCCTATATTTAATGAAATAGTTGCTCCTACCCCTGCATTTGCCTTATTTTGCCTTTCAAGAAAAATGAAAGTATACTTTTAATGTTATTTTTTTCACTCAAACTTTTCCTCAAAAGCATTTTTTTATTTTTCCCTTCTCTGTAAGGCTTCTTCTTGGTACAGCTTTTGCAAAAAAAAAATGTTACATTGATCCATAGATAGGCTGGGGATGCCAGTTTTGGCGATTAATTGACAGTTTGGGCAAAGGAAACTGGGCAACCCAGGTGGTTAGTCTGGGTTGCCCAGTTTCCTTTGCCAAAACTGTCAATTAAGCGCCAAAACTGGCATACCCAGCCTATCCATCAATGGATCATTTTTTTTTTTTATTTAGCGGGAGCTGTACATTTACCCTTGTGAGTAGCAACAAGAATGTCTTTGTCACCTATGGGGTAGGAAATAGGAGATTAAATTTGTCGTAAAAACTTGCTAAACTTGTTTTGGGTTTGTTTTTTAACCATTTATGTAATCACTGTGTTGTTTTTGTCTATCAGGCCTCAGCCTGTACGAAGGAAGAATGGAAAAGTCTTCAAAAGTCGAAAAGTTAAAAAGCCAAAAGGTGAGTATATCTTATTTATTTAAGATAGAAATTAATCAAAATCTTATTATCTTACTAGCCATAGTTTAAGTAGTCAGTTTTCTTTTTGGTTTGTTAAATTATCAGTAACATAAAAGTAATTACAAAAATAGTGGTTATTTGTGATTAATTTAAAAATCATTCCATTACTAAATTTCAGGGTTTTTACCAGTTCTGAAAAATTTTATTTGAGAGTCACAAATTGTTGAACAAAAAGTTGTGCTTCTAGGAATGTATTATAGCTTTTTTCAAAAATGAATGATGATTTGAAAATTAATTGTTGGGGCAAAATTCTTAAGTTTTGTAGTGTATCCCATCACGGCTTACTAGATACTAAACAGGCTAGCCGAGATATGGAAATCATTAAAAATCTAGATGGCAATAGCTGACAAACTGGCAAAGCAAATCCACAGAGTTGAAGGCGAGACTTATGGCTCAAAAATTCAACTCAGCCACTAATGGCCAACAATCAGAAGTTTACGTCATGAAAACACACCTTTATTTTTCCTTATTTGTCAGTGTGTTATCCTATTGGTTGGTGATATAGGTAGGACTTGTGGCGATGGGAAAAGTTGTCAAATGGTTTTCACTGTTCAAAACTCGGCTAGCCTGTATAGTATCTAGTAAGCCATGCATAAACCTATCGGCATTCCTGCATTCATAGTCGCAATGAAATTAGCTGTGCTGTAGCAGCTCTGTAGCCAGAATATTCAATGCATTAAAACTAATTGTATTTAATTTGTTCAGTGGATGGGAAAAAGAAGCCTGTGAAGGAGGCAAAAGCTCAGAAGAGGACAAAAAAAGAGTCTCTTGAGCCTAGGAGAAAAAGCAAGCGGCAGTGCGTCGTGACCAGAGGTTCAGTTCGGGAGATGAGTGAAGAGAGTGAATCTCTATAATCTTTTATTTTATTTTTATTCAATTCTATATCTTTGAAACTAGAGTTGAACCCCACTATAGTGAACTCTTGGGTGTATTGAACTCAATAATATTATTTTCTGTTCATATTAAACTCAGGGATCTGTCCAAACTTTTATGTCTGTGTAATTTAGTGAATTCAATTAACATTAAATCGAGTTCTCTCAGCCAGATGTTGTAAAATTTAAAACGAATAACAAGATAAAATTATGATAGGGAAGCATAAAGGATCTTTCTTGAGTGAAACATATTGTAAAGGTAATTTTTAAGCTAAAATATTTTGTGTCAATAATTACTGAAACAGACCCAAATTTCTACTAAAACCCCAGAGTAAGCTAAAGAGTCATGTAAATCCAGGTTTACTTGACTTTAAATTTTTATTCTCAGCTAAAAATGCATACATGTGTTGAATCTTTGATATCTTGATAATATTTTACTTCAAATTGGTAAGGGGTCAGATTTCTTGAAATCTGTCATTTTTATCAGTACCATACTCATATAAAATCAATGATTTAAGAGGCAAATGTGAAATTTAAGTGAATTATTTTTTTACATTTATTTTCTTTTATATTATTTGATCAATAGTTTATCAATTCAATAACTGCCATATTCTGTGCTTTCTGATAAATCGCCTGATCAACAAATCAACAAAATTTTTTTAAATTTATGTTTGCTTGATTTGGCATTCTGAGCGCAATGATCAACTAACAAACGTTTGTCAGTGTCGCTAGAGCTGACGAACAAGCGAAACCGTTGGCGATAAAAAAAACCTCAATCGTGATTGGTGGAGATCGTTCAGTTGTGAATAGTATAGGAAAGAAATTCGCGAAAAAGCACGACATAAAAGCGTTTTTGACTGTAGTACTTTAAAAGTCGATGATTTTTAATGAAGATTAATTAATTTTTTATTGTTTTATAATCTTTTATAGCTTAAAAAAGAACATTTTCTTTTAATATTAAACTTAATTATTCTTAAATATTAAACTATCTATACAAGAAAGAAATATAAAATATTTTATTATCTCAATATGGAAATGTCTTAAATTATAGAAATAATTTCATATCTTTTATAAAACGTTACTGAATTGAAACAAATTCTCAAAATAATAATTAGTTCTTCAATTAAAGAATAAATTTACTCTATTGGATTCACTTTTTTACATTTAAAAAATAGTATGTATAATAAAAGAACTCAACATTTAAAATCATTTGAAAAATCAGAAAGATTTCGAATTAAAACAGCCAAAAACCTGCTGAAAAAATTAATTTGTTTTTATTATATTTTGTTAGATGATTATAACGATCGCTTAGCTATCATTATAAATTTAATTAAAATGGAAAATATTTTCAATAAATTTGTTTTTAATTGGAATTTATTCTGATTCAATACTTTGATGCGAATTTTTTATGTGGGTAGTTTAATTCTAAAACAGAAACAGGTTAACGATTAAAAAATATATTTTTGTGTCTTATTTCTCTAGAAATATTTGTAAAATTCAAAGATAATTTTCTACTACACAAACAAAAAAATTTCAATGTGTTTAAGAATTTAAAAAAAAATCATTTGCTGGACCCGATCGCACAACCTTCGAGTCTGTAATCCAATGCCATGACCACCATACTACGGTAATCAATCGACACGGGAGAAAGTTTTAATGTAAAAACTTGGTCAAGTAATTGAAGAAAAAGTAGTGCCAAGAGTTTAGATTACTATTAAGGTTTTAAAAATATCTTAAACTTTTCCCTTAATTGTTTATATGGATTTCCGAAACATTTAAATAAATCGTTTTGGAGAATGTATTTTTTAGTGATCTTAATTATGAAATCGTTCATCTATCTCGGCAGACTTACACGTTAAAAGAGAGCTGTTCTGCGGATTTTAATTGATGTGATTTAAGAATATTTTAAATGTTAATTCACTGTTATACAGTGGTAAAGCAATTTTTTCTCTAATGATAGCACTTTACAATGAAAAAAATACTTCTAGAGTCTCAAAATGAAATGTTCACGATTTTTCATAGGCTTAGGAAATAGACTGCTGAGAGGAAGCCATTTTTTCTATTCTCGATTCTGATTGGTAGTTCAACTTAAATCACTCGTTAGTTGGCTGATTTGTTAAGTAACAAATATTTGTTAATTAAAGTTGATCAAGAGTGCTCAGAATACCAAATCAAGCAAATCAATGTTTGTTAGAGGTTGCCAGATCCTCAGAATACGACCGTAAATGTTTTAAATCAAATAAAAATAGCTGCATTTTTTTTTTTTTTTTTGAATTATTTGCAATTATAACAATGACAGATATAGTGAATTTTTAATGGTCCTGTAGGGTTTACTATAGCAGGGTTCAACTGCAGTATTTAATTACTCTTATAATTAATTTCACTAGGCATATTGAGTGTATCTTTTCATTTCTTTGTTTTAAAATAAAAACTTAAGCACTTAGTTAAATTAAGGAGTTAGCTATTTTACACATTCATTCTTCCTTTTCTTTGTATTTTTATTTTCTGTGTATTGTGTAATTCCATTTTTTACTTTAAAAGTAAATGTAAAAATACTGACACTGAGGGTTTTGAAATGTAACAATTTTTATATTGTTTCACTGTTAAATATGTATAGGTTTTTTGTATAGTTAAATTGTACAAAGAATGATGTGGTTAGTGCAAAGAACGGCGACACAAATCATGTGATGGTGATTAGTTCAATGACTTACTGGAAGAAAAACAAATTACCTGTGTAATTTAATTTTTTAATTCTGCTTGACTTTTGTTCTCAATAATAAGATGGGAGGTTGGAGCGTTTACCAACTTTCAGCGTATTATTTGTTTTGACGTTTCTCTACAGGGGTATTGTCTCCATGCTAAAAAGACATGGTATAACTTCCTCAACTATTGAGTTCTATTAAAACCCTCCTATTAAATTAACTTTAATTAGGAATCTTTTTTTAAAATTCAGTATAATCTTGTTAGAGCATTTCATTCTGGGTCATTGTAGTGAAGGATTGTCATAACAAATAAAATTATTATTGTGATAAAACATTTGGTGCATTTGTATGTTTTGCAAAAATATGCTTTATAAAAATACCTTCCTAAAATAAAAAGTATGCAAGTTGTAATATTACAGTTATATTTTCAAGTACGTAGTTCTTTTTTCTATGCTATCAATATGCTTATCAATTACATGTGCATCCGGAGACCGTGAAATGAAGTAATTAAGTTTTATCAGATATGACCTTGAAAAATAAAAGCTGTAGACTTAATCTACTCCACGCAAGGGATCTTTCTGTGCAGAGTTTGGGCAGACTTGTTTGAACACTCTGTGTATTAAATCCTTGTGAAGACATTGTAAATACACCATTTTTCTTATTTCACCATAGCATTATACATATCACTACAATGTTAACATTTGTTAGGTGGTAATGATAGTCGTCACTCATGATAATCGTTATTTTCCCATGTTGTCACTAAGTCGTATTAACGTGGGTTATATTTTAAATACTTTGTGCATTACTCTGTAAAAAGTTGTGAATTTGGCTGTAAAGTTCTGAATTGTATCAGTAATGTTATGTGATAATAAAACCAAAATATTTCTAACTTTTTTCATTGTGGGTCACCATATAATTCATTCACTTTGCATACAGTGGAAACCTATAAATCTATGTAAAAGATCCTTTTGCCATGAAATTCATTCCATTCCAATCTATGTAAAAGATTTTAATGTTTTTATTATAAACCATTAAAGCCTCTATTACATGCAAAAACAATATATAAAGCAAGTCATTCTAATTTAAAATGGGTACTTTTTTTGACAACAAATTAGACAAAAAATTAAAATAGATACAATATTTATAAATAAAACTATGCTTATGTACAGAATATTTGTGTATATCAAAAACACATTACACAACAATTGTATGATGTGTAATGAGACATGAAAAAATTCAAATAAATATATTTTCATGTTTCTTTCACAGTAAAAAATAACCCCTAAAAGTGTTAGTGAAATTCACACATGAGGGTCAGGTTGCAGGTTGACACAGGATGATGTACAAAATTCTTACAAAAAGTAAATTATAAACATAATTGAGAAAAAAAAAGACTTGGATAACACACACTGCATGTTTCTTATTGTTTACAATATCGAAATTAATAATCTCCAGTAGCTTTAAAATTCTCGGAGAGATGCGAGCGAATGGCCTGGAGGTCAAGATTGTGATGCTACAAATCGAAAGGACTCTGGTTCAAAGCCTGCCTACCACTTTTTTCAAATTTTGAATTAATATATTAACTTTAAATTATTAAAATAAACCAGAGGCTTCAGGAACGGATGGTACGGTTGGTTAACGCACTGCCGTCTGAGGTAGGTGACAGTCGTTCACAAAAGGTTTCGGGTTCGATCCTCGGCAATATTTTCTGTTTTTTTTTTTTTAAATGGCGAAGTATCAACTTCAAATTAATTACAAGACTGTCGCAGCTGCAGGAACGGATGGCTTGGTGGTTAGCACACCAGACTGCCATGCGAAAGGCCCTCAGATCGAACCCTGGTCGAGTCTGAGCCTTCTCAGCGGGTATAGCACTCGGAAATAAATACTGATTGGTATTTATAAATTTTCCTGCTTAATTCACGGGGGGTCTTAATATTTCTAATTTTCAACGTTAACTGTAACCGTAACAGTAAAATTAATTGAAAATATTACTATTTTTGATGACTTTGACACTTTTTTTGTAACATTTCAAGACATTAACTCTTTTGCCTACGACGGAAACTGAAAGAATGTAAGAGTCTTCAGAATGAGGAGGAAAGTAATGTATTCTTCCATCCTCAAACCCCTACCACCAGCCCAGGCGTTTCATTTAACTTAGGATTTTTATCCTAATTTATTAAGTGGTAACAAAATTTCAGTCAGAGTCAATGAAGATGCTCTACTTAATATTTTTTTCTTAATTTAAAAAGTGGTGACATAAAACCACATCCACTAATGCGAAACCGTTTAAGAACATAATTACTTCTAAATTAATATTTCGCAGGTTATGGAAAGAATGCCCCGTTACCTTATATCAGCAGTTCTCAAATTGGGTGCCGCGGCACCCTGGGGTGCCGCGAGCCTTTGCCGGGGGTGCCGCGCCAATAATCAAAAAGTTGTCAAAATTTTTTTGTCGTGGTACTGTTGACCGTTGTGCTGTTCCTGCTATCGTACTGCGCTATTGCTGGTTTATATCCATATTTTTTTAAAATTTCCAAAAGGTAAAAATGATTTTAGCTATTTATTTGAAAAAGTGAAGGGAGCAATAATTAATCCTTTCTATTTTTATAGAAATAATTATCTTGGATGTTTATAAATTTTTATGTCACTTATAAACTTTCCCATTTCGGTCCAAAAGGGTTAAACGCTTTTAATTTAAAAAATGCTTCCTACTCACAAACATACTACATTTATGCAGCATGCTTTAATGATTCTATGTTTAAAGTACTATGTAAAATTAAATCTTTATTTCTCCCTTCCTTTTTTTTTTTCAAAATTTCATTTAGTTTTCCTTTCAGAATATGTTCTATTTTTGGAGTTTTTATTAGTTGTTAGGACCTTATTTAAAAAAACTGTGGTATATCCTTAAAGTAATTTTTAGCTAATTCCAAAAATGATAATAAATACATAATTCTCTCTTTTTTTTTTAAATTTTATATCAATGTATAAAGAGTTTTTATAACTTTCATCCTTTAAATTGAAACATTTTCGATGAAAATCAGAATTGGAAAAAAGGATGATTATAATATACCCTTTGATATAATTAATTAGTAATTTAATTAGCTTAAGGATAACAAGAAACATGCTAACATGAGGCTGGTTTCGAATTTAATTACCATAGTATAATATTGCCTATTTTAAAATTAAGTTCATTGCAGATTTTTTTCAATTTAATTCTGCTTACAAATACTGTCAGAAATTGCATTTTAATCGATTAAAAATACAATAATATTAATTAAAACCTTAAAAATAAGGCTAAATTTGAATATTTATACATACATGTGATAAAAAATTATTTTTTTAAAAATGTGGCTTGTAAAACTTTATGGTTGCATTTCCTTCAATTTTATGTTCTTAATAGTCTAATATTGGGCCCCCTCAATATTTTACTGAAGTCGGCCCTTATGGATACTCCTATTATAAGACGAAATAAATCCATTTTTTTTTTATATCGATGCTCCGGTTTAGAGTACTCATAGTTCCAAGTACTTTTAAGAAAATACGTTTATGTGAGTAGAGTAGTAGAGTATTTGACCACTGACTTAAAAATCTAGTATAGATTCTGCCGATCCCTCAATCAAACTTTTTAGGGGTGCCTCAAAATTTTTTTAGCCTGCCAAGGGTGCCGCGGTGAAAACAAATTGAGAACCCCTGCCTTATATTAACAGAGCCATTCCAAACGCAGGACACAGATAGATCCCGTTACAGATATCTTACTTTTGCTCTACTTAATACTTTTCACTTAATTTAAAAAGCGGTGACTAAAAACCACTACCACTGGTTATGGAAGGGATGCTTCACGGTTTTCTCATGTTAAGAGAAACACTTCTCACGCAGGACATCGACATAGATCCCGTTACAGTGCAAATATTTATGCTCAACTTAATACTTTTCACTTAATTTAAAAAGCGGTGAATTTCCACATAAATTTTAATAATGTTCTGAGCATGGACAAAAAAAATTAATTACGGAAACAAATAGGCTTCAAAGAAATGGCAATGGCCTGCAAATTGCCAACCCACATAGATTTGACATTGTATACCAATCTCGTGTCACTTCTGCACCAAACCCTTCATATATCATTTACTGTTCAGAATTAAAACAAAATTGATATTGTATTTAATACTACTATTTCCATCATAAATTATGTATTATTTTAGAAAGTATAAATTCAAAAGCAATCTACATGGCCCTCTACAAATGAGGCCTCCAAATTATTAGCTGTGAGCTAAAATTGTCCCAAAATTAAAAAAAATTATGCTCACAGCAGGATTTTAGCTGACTATTTTAATTGTTCAATCTGAAATCTAGTTGTAAGGGCGAGCGCGCACGGGCGACTTTTGTCACGGTGACAAAAACAACGTTGCTAAGGCCGTTGTTAGGGGTGGGATATAGAAGCATTGGCACATGACATCACTGGAGGATAAAAACAATGTTGCTAAGGCCGTTGTTAGGTAAAGTCATGTGATTGAAAATGCTCTATTGTTTTCTAGTGATATTTTTGGTACTAGTAATCCTGGTCGCCGTGACTTTAGTCACTCGTGCGCGCCCAGCCTATATGTTTGGAAAATATAATACTGGGGAAATATTGTGACTTTATATGGTATTTTTATGGATTTTATACTGGTGATTTTTAATGTAACATTAAAAATCTTTAGGTATATTTAAAATGCTATAGAGTGTTTTCAGGTGACGTCACAACCGGTTATTTTCTTTTAACTGTGTATCTTCTGTAGGGCTTTTAACTGTTGCTAAGGCCGTTGTTTATCTGTTGCTAAGGCGGTTTTTAGGTATGGAATCACGTGATTGCAAATGCTCCAATAGAAGAATTCCACGGCTAGTCATTTTCTGTAACTGTTAACCTCTGTAGGGCAAAAAACTGTAACACTTCTGTTCCTAAGGCCGTTGCTAGGTCCGAGTCATGTGATTGAAAATGCTCTATAGTTAGGTTAACTATTTTAATTGCAAAATTATTGTATCAAAACGAAAATTTGCACACAATTCATGATTAATCTGTATGATACTTTGGTTTTGGCCTTTGGATCTAGATTTAGTAGTTTGTCGTCGTGATCCTTTGGACAAAATGAAAGGATAAATTTGGTCCTTGCAAATTCCTGAATTTAACCATAGTGTAAAATAAAACAAGAACGTAAGAAAGCAACTAAGATCTACTATGAAAACATGAAACTTTCTTATATGAATGTAAAAATATGTACAGTAGATGGTTGAAATAATCACTCAGAATGGTAAATTCCCCTAAAACATTTCAATTCTATCACAAGATATAGTAGTACAAAAAAATTATAATGCACTTTGGATTCCTTTTCTTATAAGTAACTAATTCCTTATAATTGATCTTTGGGGAAAACCTTATTTATAAAAAATGGAGGTGACAAATTCCTGTCTCAGTTGTCTATAGTGTGAATTTACCTCAAGTACATAATCATAGAAATGCCTTGTGTTGCTTTACAATGCACTTATCAACTGAATATAATTTACCTATGAAATTCTATTTTCCTCAGTAAAAATCACTGGTAAATTCTAGAATAAGGCTTCCTTGCAGCTTACATCTTTCTGATTCTTGACTGGACTGGGCACGACTTTTCAAAAGCACGCTTTCACCGTTTTGGACTTGCTGACTCTCCTGATTGCATATTCGGTTTAAGGAGCGTGTTGACATAAATGACAAACATCCTTTTCAGAAAATTTCACGCTTCATCTGTCTGATACTCGAAAGACACTAAAAACCTTTTTATGAGAAATTGTTAATTCCCGCTCGATTTTTTCAATTTAAGTTCTCTAGAATAGGAATATTGACTTGTCACACTGTAAAAAGTCTCTCACAATGTCAATTTATTATTGAACAAGCCATTGTGCTTGTACCTAGCCTAGTTTAGAAGAGGCCTGGTCCTCTCCAACTAAATGTGATGAAAACATTGGAATATTCTACTTTTTTGGCACCAGGCCCCCTGTAGCGGCTGTCCTCTCTCTCCTTTTTTGCTAAACCTTAGTTCAATGTAGCTGTCAAGACAGTCTGACATAGGTTTTAAAGTAGGCACTTGTAGCAAAATTTGTGCAGTTTTGACCTCGGGTAAAAAAGCTAGGGCAGCAAACATCGACGCTGCTTTGGAAGGAATCCGAGACACGTCGTACCGTACAACCTACGTGAGAATATGGCCAGGGCACTCAATCGTTATTCGTTTGAAAACACTTCTGATCTCGCAAGTCCTCTCCTGTTGTAGGCTGACGACATCGTTTCAGTGACGTAGTTTGCCCGCTTAGATCTAGATCAAGGCTTCCCTAACTTTGCATCGACTCCCTATAAAAGTTTTAATATTGTCATCGACTCCTAGCACTTCTAATGTTGCAAGGTCTCAAATTTTCAACTCATCAATCGATTCGGTGTACAGGGTGTTACAAAAGGTCGTTACTCGAATTTGGAGTGTAGACTACTCAAAAACAATTCAATATCCCCTGTAAGAGTGGGGTCGTTAACCCACTCTTAAGCTGCTGTTCGAAAGCTGTTCGACCCACAGAATTTGCCCGATGAATCAACGAGAATCGTTATAATCATCATAGGACAAAAACCGGATTTGACGAGAACAAGAGCCGACAGGCGTGCGGCGGCTGCCGCACGCACATGGATCAGGATCCCACAACGCAACCGTCCCGAGGTGGGACAACAGGAACAAGTTCCTTTGCCCCTCTAGGAGGAGGAGGTGTAAAACCGGCGAGAAGCCGTAAAAGCACCAACACTCCCCCCGGCGTTCGAACCTCCAAGGAGGTATGCGTACGAGACGCAAGCTTTCAAGAGTGAACTCTGATCTGAGTTCCGGCACTTGGAATGCGGTATACTTATGAGCATATCTCTTCAAGCCTAGCCCGAAGACCTCCCTCTTGCTCAAGATGAGCCGGGATAAGGCACATTCATTTAGTCGCGCCATGGTTCGAGTTCGGACTAAAGTTGACAGGAGCCATGGGTTGTTGGGGGCAAACGGTTGAGGGTATAGGAATAAAGTGCTAGTTATACTTTTTACGGTTGCATTTTGATGACCATTCTTTAAACACAAGTTGATGACTGTATAGCTTAATTTCTACCCTCAACCATTTATCCACAATAATCCAACTTTTTTTTGCTTCTGGCCACCTTTGTCTGTACTCGAGTGTTTCAGGAGTGTGGGCCTATACTTTTTTCTTTAAAAAAAAACGAAGTGCAGGGCCGTAACCAGACTTTTGTTTCGGGTGGGGGTTTTGACTCAAATATTTTCTGAGGTACCTCCTTACAAGTACTTTTATACGTTAATTTTTGGATGACAACACTGGATTGAAATTTTGATGCACTAAATTTCAAAATTGTATGAACAATATGAATTCCAAACAAAAGGGGGGTCTGGGGGTCCTCCCCTAGAAACATTTTGGAAATTTGCCCCTCAAAAGAGTTTTAGCTCATTTTGAGACCCTTTAGATTACACCCAAAGAGAACCACTCATTCATTCATTATAAGCGGCCGAATTTTCAAGGTAAAAAGAAGGTAGGTATATTAATATACCTACCTTCTTTTTACCTTGAAAATTCGGCCGCTTATAATGAATGAATGAGTGGTTCTCTTTGGAGTGGGAACCCAAAAACCCCCTCAACATTTTGCCATTTATGACAATTGTCATAAATGGCAAAATGTTGAGGGGGTTTTTGGGTTCCCACTCCAGAAAATTTTTTTAATTTTGCCCCTAAAAGTGGCATTTTAACTCATTTTGAGACACATCAAAGAGGACCACTCCCTGTAAATCACACAAGTTTGAAGGAAAAACCATACTTAATAGATTTCAAAATTTCGAGGGGGTTTGGGGGTCCTCCCCCAGAAAAATTTTGGAAATTTTACCCTTTAAAGTAGGGTATTGACTCATTTTGAGACCCTTTGGGCTATACCCGAAGAGGATCGCTCCTTGTGAGACATTATTTTCAAGAAAAATAGCAGTATAAAAATTGATGTCAAAATTTCGGGGGGGGGGGTTGAACCCCTAACCCCCCCCTTGGATACGGCCCTGACGAAGTGGATGCATAAAGGAATACCAAGATCATTAAATTTCAATCCGCCTCTCTGGGTGAGCAGAACTATGTTAGAACGTGTGACTGAAAGTCCCAGTTAGCTGAGAGTGGCTAGTCCCCTATTTCCCCATCGACTTTGTCTATCCCGCGCGAATTGAACCAGACTTGTGGTGTAGGAGCGCGAAGCCTCTGTGATACTGGGCTTTGATTAAATTGTCTTTGAGTTATCTAGTTTAAACCTTTTTTTAAAATTTGACAACATAATGACCTTTTGAGATACTTCGTGTTTTTGAGGTTGGGTAAACCACAGAGAAATATCCTAACAAAGGCTATTTTCAAATTCTATACAGGCATGAGAGCAGCACGAGAAACTCAATGATTGACAGATAGGTAGGCAGTACATTTTTGTGGTCACAAAGCTGTGACGTGTTCATTCAATCTGTCCTTTCGGAGGGCTATTGGAGGATCAAGTTTATCTCCGTCTCTCATGACGTGACGCGATCCCAGTGCCTAAATTCCCCCAACCCGTACAATATTTCATTCTTTTACGACTCCCTGTTCTAGTACTCTCCTGTGGGCGATATGTGGGAAGCCCTGATCTAGGCGGTGGTAGTCATCAGTAGAGCGTGGACCCGGAGAGCCTGGACTGGTTCTCCGTGCCCGCCTTGAAGCTCTGGCTCCTCTTCTGGTTGTAGAGCACGACCAGCAGAACGGCGACGACGACGAGCAGCGCCACGGCCACCGCCACCATGGCCCACGCGAGCGTGCGGTAGAGCCCCTCCCCGCCCCCTTGCCGCAGCAGGGGGCTGGAGGTGGGCGGGGCCATGCCCGCCAGCGCCGGCAGGTGCCGCCCCCACAGGTCGGCCGCGCGCTGCCGGTAGCGCCGCTCCGGTCGCAGGTCGCGCTCGATGCGGTAGTAGGCCTGACCCTCCGGCCGGAACGCCTCCCACCGGGGGTACTCGTAGTTCACGAACTGCGGCGCCTCCCTGCAATTGAGTCAAAATATCAAACCTTCGCTCAAGCAGCGGTTTGCATGCAGCAACTTAAAAGACGCTACTGTCAAACTACAGAGCCACGGCTTACTATACTCGACAGCAACGTTTCTTGAACCCAGTACGTGAACAAAATAATCATATTTTTATACTCATTTCACTCAAAATTCAGACACCGCGATGGGAACTACTTTGTTTGTTAGTGACTACGTACATACAGGGTCAACTTAAGTTGCTGTCTAGTATAGATACTATACGCAGGCTAGTAATGTTCGGCACTAGTTAACTAGAACTAGTTGCAACTAGTAGTTAACTACTGATCAACTAGTAGTTAACTAGTAGTTTAACTACTTTTGGTTTAAACTAGTTCAACTATTAGTTGAACTACTTTTTTTAATAACTACTAGTTGAAACTACTTTCAAAATTTCAACTACTTTAAAAAAAAATCTTATTAAAATTTTTATCAAAATATAGAAAAAATTGTACTGTAACAAATTTCATTAAGATGGTAGAGTACTCAAAATACCATAACCAGAATTAAAGGCCCTTTTTGCGCGTTTTTTGTGATATAGATAAGAAAGATGTATTAGAATTTGGGCAAAAAATAGGTTATGAAATTAAATAGACTAGTTAACTAGTAGTTAACTACTTTGGGAAACAGTTAACTACTAGTTGTAACTAGGCCCAGGAAAAAATAGTTAACTACTAGTTGCAACTAGATTTTCCCAAACTAGTTAGTAGTTGGTAGTTAACTATTTTTTGACCACTAGTTGCCGAACACTACAGGCTAGCCGAGGTATGGAAATCATTAAAAATGTTGATGGAAATAGCTGACAACTGGCAAAGCAAATCCACACAGTTGAAGGCGGGGCTTAATGGCTCCAAAATGTCTTTGGCGAGAAAGGGGAACAGGAGACCTACTAAAAAAGTATTTACTGTTACCCAGATGTAATAGGTTGTCATATGGTAACAAAGTTTGCCAAGATAGGCTGACAATCGCCAACAGTACGTCATGAAAACAAGCCTTTATTTTTCCTTATTTGTCAGTGTGTTATGCTATTGATTGGTCGATATAGGTAGGACTTGTGGCGATCCAAGCGGGATAAGTTGTCAAATGGTTTTCATTATTCAAAACTAGGCTAGCCTGTATAGTATCTAGTAATCCTTGATAGAGCTTACAGAGATTCCAAGAGACAGTTTTCCTCTTTAGTTCCATCACCTCTTCGGGACGTTACACCGCCCCTTCGCGAATATGAGCGAATTGATCGGGAAAAGATTGAAATATTCTATATCCGTGACGATGACTCTCTCAGCTGAATAATTTAAGGGGATAATAGTTACCACTTAATTATTAACAATACTTTTGTATACACTAAATATTTAAAATGAAATTCAGAGCTCGGAAAAAACTCGGGCTACATTTCTGTAGGTCTCGAAGATTAAATAATATCAACAAAAATTCTCAACTCTTGTGAGGTATTATTAAAATTTTCTTAAAATAAAATTATTGTTCGAATAGCATCATATAAATTTACATAATTAATTAGGGAAAATAAACTTTTATATTACAATTTTGTCAGGGTGTAGGATTTTAAGCTATGAAAGGGCGGTCCGTTAAGGTTCCAATTTTAAACTTGGTGGTCCACGGACTTCTCTGAGTTGGGAACCTTTGCTCTAAACTCTCTGGTTTAGAGTAGACTTTGGTCTAAAAGTACGCCCGGGCTTTCCTCTGGAAAAAGGAAGGCCCTCCTCTGTATAGGGAAACAGAAACACCCCAAAACAACGCAAAGAGCTCACTACCTTTTTTTTTATTTATGTTATCCATCTTTTTTTCCCCTGACGTGCTTTTGCGCAATTAAATCGCTTGGAACTAAAGTTCTCGGACTATTATAATTTTTTTATTAATGTCATATTGAGTCAATATTAATGTCATTAGAGTCAGTGGGAATTGGTGAATTAATAAACAAAGGACCAGCCTTGTTGGGTTTTGAGCCTGTAGCTGGTCGACAATATTTGTATTTGTAAACTTTTATTCAAGCCCCTTTTTTTGCAACTAGTAACTTATATGGAAATTTGCGTTAATTTTTTATGGATGAAATTATATGTAATGAGAGACATGAACTTAAAAATAACGGTTCCAAAAAATAACGGTCAACTTTGAAAATTTTGGTCTGATAGCCTGGTAAAGTCCTTGAATTATTTTTTCTCAAAGAATGTATACGAACCCTGTCTTCTGTGTAAAACAACTATATCACCATTGAGTCACTGAGTTTCGTAAAACTCTAAACCAACCCTAAGTGGACCCTAAGAAGGCTAGCAGAACTCACCCGAACTTGGCGAAGTCTGTCCAGAGCGAGACCATCCTGCCGGAGACCAGGTTGTCCAGGAGCGACGGTTGGCGCAGACCCTCCACATCCAGGTTGAAGAGGTACAGCAGCTCGTCCCCGTGCGACACGCCTGCGATGCAAAAGAGAAGCGCTCTTGTTACGCAATTTTAGGTGACGTCAGCAAATGTTATTCAGGATTAGAATATTCCAAGTTATTTTTTATTAAACCTTTATCAGGGATGCTACTTTTCCGGGGTAGACCCGGTAGAAATCCGTTTTTTTAACAGCATGAATTTCGGGTTTTATCGAAATTTTCGGAAATCTTAAGCTTAACAAGAAAGCCCAAAATCAAATCAAGAATGTTTCAAAAATTTTTTTTAAAAACACCAATAATTTCCTCTGTAAATAAATATTCTGTACTTTCACTTTTCCCAAAATTTATAGAGAAATTCCTTGAAGTTATTTAAACATGAAATATTATTCAATAGCTTAAAAGAGAAATAAGAGACAAAAAATCTTCAATAAATACTCATTTATAGTTAATTATACATTACTTAACCTTAGCTCAAAGTAACTCAACAACATTGATAATAATTTCTTCAAAATAAATGTTACCCGGATCGAAATAAGCTATCGGTGTTCCATATTGCACCTCTACCATGCTGTTCTCCCCTCTGTATTCGAACGTGTACATGTAGACGGGTGCGCCTGTCGCGGCATAAGCTTGCACAGTGGCGTCGTTGCAGGCGACGAACATTGCATCAGTTGACATCTGGGGGGGAAGACAAATTTCAGTTTTAAAGAGACATACAGAGATCAACAGACTATTAGTCATGCTTTTGTTTGATCTTGCACAGTTTTCTTCAATTCATGGCCTTGACCACAGAGTACTAGAACAAAGGGTCCACGGACATCGGAGATACTGGAAATCGAAAAAGTATGGAATATTTTTTTAAGTTTGGGGCCATTTTGGCGCTGGGATCGAGTCACGTCACGAGAGGCGGAGAACAAAGCTTGATCCTCCAATCACCCTCCGAAAGAACAGATTGAATGAACACGCCACAGCCAATCGCAGCCTTGACCATCAAAATGTACTGCCTACCTCTCTGTCAATCATTGAATTTCCCGTGCTGCCCTCTACCTCATACATAAATTTGAAAATAACCTTTTGGACCCTCTGTTAGGATTTTTATCTGTGGCCTTGACTCTATTATAATTTATGTATTGAAGTATAAAAAGTTTAAAATGTAAATGTTATGAGTTTTTTTAATTAATGAAGCTTAAATTTTAATACCTTGCTGTGCCATTGTTTTCTTTATCCTAATCAAATTAAGTGTATTATCATTGTTAATTTTTATTTTTTTATGTTTACTTCATACATTGTTTTTTTTCTACTTCATTGTAATATTTTTCTGTATGTATTGTGTTAATTGTATAATATTTTGTAAATTTTCTTTCGCCAAAACGGGTTTTCTTTCCTCCTGGCGAATCACAATTTTTTTTTTGTTCTTTCTGTATTACCTGTAAAGTAATAATAATAAATTTGATTGATTGATTATTAATCTTCTGACTTATTTAAATTAATTGAGTGTGCAGAATATTGAAAAAATAAATTATTAGAAGAAGAAAGAAAGTATTAAAACGAAATATTTTGTTTAAAATCATTGAAAGTGCAATAAACTGAAAAAAGAGAAATTATTTTAGAAACTGAAAAAGAGAAAATATTTTAACACATTTGTGTGAGTGGGGGGTCATAATATATTAATGTTGAATTACTGATTTAGTTTAAAATGCTGGCTTAACCTCGCTTGAACCGTTTTGACTCCTTTTTCTTACGACGGAGCCTAGCGAAGCGCTTATCTGTCGAGAGTTGCTTTTCCCGCATACTTTCTCTTATAAAGGAAAACTTCGTTTTACAGGCATCAAACTGTATGACTGAGAAACAAACATTTCTTCTCGTTTCAGGCAGGTTTGGTGTCTTGGATACTTGGTTTTTATCACGCTGGGTTTCATATTTATAAAAACATTTTATTGATTTATTTAAATTAAATTAAATTTTTCACGTACCAAACTTACTACTATTACCAGAATTATTTTTAGATATAATGGAACAAATTTAGAGGGTGGGAGCAATAAATTTCTTAACTTCAAAAATAAGGACCACCTTAATAAAGAGTTCACTTTGAACGCAAAAGGTGAGCACGTTTCAGTTTGAATGAAAAATATGTGGCCACGCGCGGTCATACCTTAAGATCGAAACATTGTTGATGGGAGAGCGTGAAATGTGACATAGGGGAGGGTCGTGACTTACGTTGATGAAGGGCTGCAGGAGCTGCGACATGTTTGCGTGGTCGACGCGGTTGAAGTACTCGAAGAGGATGGTCTCTGCCACCGCGTCCACGCTCCCTCGCAGGTTGGTGGTGGTCAGCACGAACATCGGGATGAGGTGCGTGCGCAGGAAGGCCGGGTTCTCGCGCAGCGCCTCGCGGTACGTCTCCAGCAGAACTACACAACACACATAAGAAGCCTTTAAAAGCAGGTCAAACTTCCTCCTTTTATATGTAATAAAGGGGTTTTAGATATAAAGTGACGTGTTCATATATCCAATTCATACTAAGTGCAAATAAAAAACAGTCAAATATACACTACTTATACGTGTAATAATTAAAAGTTAATCAAATTTTTCAATTGTATTTTACTTAAATAAATGCCATGATATTGATAGCAACGAAGGAATTGGCGGCATTTGAATATTTTGCAATTTAAAAGGAATGGATACCGAAAAATCATACCACAGGATGTTTTAGCAAAATCCCCCAAACTCTGCATAGTCAGATTCCTAACGAGGAGTAGTACATGAAAAACGTCCAAAGAACTGTACTTCTACTACCCACAATAGTATTATGATGTATGGAAAAAGTCTCTTATTGAGTTTTTACCAGCTAGACCTCGGCAATTTAGCCCGAAAAATAATTTTTCAAAGTCTCAATAGGCGTAGAAAATACTAGTTATAACATCTATTTTTTACAGTTTTATCAGTTTTTGATTTCCATCATTAACGTTTATAAAGAACACTGGATACAAGATGTGATACATTTTGGTCGCAATTTTTTCGGGAACTAGAGGTAGAGTACTCTGGGTAATTTTTATGACTGCGCAGAGTTTGGGAAGGGTCTTGTTGAAATACCTTGTGTGATATTAGCAACAGCAAAAATGTATTCACGTTTGAATACTTGGTGAATTTAAAGAAAAGAATAAGGGATCTGACTCACTGGGGTAGAAGAAGGCCCCCTCGTCCCTGTTGATCCCTGCCATGAGCGGCACGCGGCGGAAGTTGCCGGCCTTCAACAGGTTGGCGGGCGAGTCGGGCAGGAACTTGGCGTCGCCGACCTTCTCCACCACGGGCACGGCGCGCAGGGGGTAGTCTCCGAAGATCTGCATTCGAATCACTTTGTTAAACTAGCAATAATTGAGGTAACAAAGATTCTTAAGCATAATTGGGCGGTTGAGAAGCCGAGGGTACAATTAAAGATAACTCCACAATGCGTGCCGTTAACTGCGATGCGCATTATGTCGGATTTACAGCAGCGCGTCAAAAGCAGTTTGTGGCAAAAGCGACAAATTGTTTTTTCAAAAGAACCAATAGGAAGCCTCAAAAACTATCGCTTTTGCCGCCGCTCTTGTCTTGTTTGACGCGCTGCTGTAAATCCCCCATTAGTCCGCGAAAGCAGGGGTGGCATGGGCAGTACTGCGACTGCCACAATGCGTGAAGGATAAAAAATACTGCAAATCTAATTTAACACACTTCTGTACTTGCTTCTGTACTGATGTATCACTTCTATTAAACTAGCGCTGGAAGTCAAGGGAAGATGAAATACTTCCTATCATGAACGTTTGTTTTGAAATTTGACCATTAAAAGTATATTTAATTCATTTTCCCGTCATTTGGGAACCTTTAGGTGACACTTAACATGGACCTCTTCAGAAAAAATACCTATTCTCAAAATTTCGAGGGGGGGGGGGTTGGCTCTTCCAGAATTACAATACTTCTACTTTAATTTTATCTCATACTAGTACTCGCAATAACTTTTCTTATCAACTTTAATGAACCTTTAACTTTTCATTTTCAGTGAGGTAATAAATAGAAATGCGCAATTTGTTGTTTGGTTATTATATTACGAGACGTTTCTGGTAAGACAATGCTACAAAAACATTCAAATCTCATACAATGAAAAGTGCATCGTGTACTTTTGTGACATCTCTTTGCCACGAGAATTTCGTATAGGAGGAGATTTCTATAAAACGCGACCTTGATTAAAAGACATTTGTAAAACGTTCGTGCGACCTTGGTGAATATGAATATATTCATCATTTCGGAGCTACCTCCCAAAAATGTTCCATAAACCACATTTTATTCAATAGGGAGCTTTACTGAATTAATATCTTTTGAAAGATGTCGAGTTTTGTAGTGAAATGTAAATTTTTTGCTGAATTATACCTCCTACCTATGCGCGTTTTTAAGTCAAATTAGTTTTTACATCAGATATGGTTAAACAGTATCTTAAAGAGCAAGCTGTATTCTAATAATACACTTCATTTAAGGAAAATTTGCTTGAAACTCATTTTTATAGTAAATTTCTTAACGAAAGATGGGTTATTGCGGACATACGCAACAAAAAAAAAGGAAAATAAAATCCCAATGGCAATTATCCTGCTCTATCTAATTGGTACTTCAGGATTAACCGGGCGCAAATCTCGCCAATCGTACTGTAATGGGCTACATTTTACAAATTATACTTAATACGTATCATATAAAATCAAATGCAAAACTTTTAATTAGGATATTTTAATTGTTTTTAAATTTGCTCACTTTTAACCATTTATCAGAAAACTTCAGGCCGGCAATCAAAAAACTTCTACGGTCGGATTTCAATGACGAGCTCTAAAATCTTTACCCATAACGAAAGGGGAACCAGGAATCCCCGAAAGAGTTCGGTTTTCCATCCCTTATTTGTGCATTAAACACGTTGTTTTTCTTTGTTAATCAGTTTGGGAAAAATCGTACTGCTTTACCAAGGCTGACTGAATAGTATGCAATGCAGGCTAACCAAGATACGGATGGCGCCGACTCCGGCTTGAGCCCCCCCCCCAATGTTGGCAGAAAGGGGGCTAAGCCCCTCCAATACATTTTATTAAAAAGAAACAATAGTTTCACAATGTCTCCTTAGAAATGGAAAAACCTTTTGTGATGCCTTCAAGATTTCTCTAAGTTCATCTTAGAATGTTAATACATTTTTCAGCTGCCCAACCTGGGGGAGGGACCAAGTTCGGATCAAAAATAGTACCTAATTTATAACCCATTCCCTCTTCATTTCATTCATTCCCTCTTCAACGCCCTCTAACCCAGGGATGGCCAACCCAGGGATGCGGCCCTCTTGACATAATTTTGCGGCCCGCGAGAATTGTAAGTTAAAAAAACTTTACTTCGAGCAATAATTTCCTTTTAAAAACAATGTTTTGTTACAAAAAAAATCTCAAAACGTTTCGTTTTGCAATTATTAGTATTGCGATTATAAAAGGGTAAGCGCCAGAGGGTATCCGAGTCCATTAATGGACCCATTTTGAGGAAGTATACCAAAATGAGTTAAAAATCTGTTTTTTAGAGTTGAATTTCCAAAAATTTTCTGGGGGAGGACCCCCACACCCCCCATTCTTACTCGGAACTATATTTCTCACACCATTTTTCAAATATTTAGTTCATCCAGATGCGAATGCTACCTAAAAATATACAGAAAAACTATTATAGAACCTATTGAATATGAATGGGGCTTTGTAGGGGCTGCTCTTAAAGGTAAATTTAAATGAATATTTTATTTAGGAAACTGTCACACTAATCAAAGGATTTAAAAAACCTCCCTTATCATACCTATTTTATTCAACTCGCTTATTTGTCATTCTGAGTAGCTCATATCCTAAAATTTTTATATGCGGCCCGCGGAAGTATTGTGATTTTCCAAAGTGGCCCTCAAGATCATTTGGGTTGGCCAATGGCCATCCCTGCTCTAACCTAAGCTATCTCAAAATGAACTGAAATGCTACTTTTAAGGGACAAATTTATAGGGGGGAATCCCCCCAAACCCCCCTTTTTATTTCGGGCTCACATTGGTACATTAAACTTTTACATTAAGTGCTCCTCAAAATATTACACCGCACGATATTTAAAGGGACATGTAACGGAATTTAATTTATACATCTGATACAAAATTAGGTTATTTTAAACTGTGGCACGTAAACTTAATGGTTGTATTTCTTTTAATTTTAGGTTCTTTATTGTCCAGTACTGCTCCCCCCCCCAATATTTTATAAAAGTCGGCGCCTATGGATATCATTAAAGCGATAGATGATGACAATGGCGTATATAGGAATTTATTTCGGGAGGGGCCCAAAATTACTCCCCAGACCCTCAAGTACAAAAGGGGGGTTTGGGGGTCCTCCCCCAGAAAGTTTTTTGAATTTTGACACTAAAATACAATGTTTTAACTTGTTACGGTACACCTAGTCTGAATTTCGGGGGAGGCCAGGGCCCCCTCGGCCCCCCCTTATGTACGCCATTGGATGACGATATAGCTAACTTTCTGGCAAAGCACTAAATCTCTATAGGGTACGTTATAGGTAGGACGATCGTAGCGGGGAAAGTTGTGTCACCTTGGTGTCCTTCTGGGCGTTGAGGATGTCTGCCGTGGGCTTGAGCCTGATGCAGTCCAGGAGGGCGGCCGTGGAGTCTGCGGGGGCGGGGCACTTGAGGCGCTGGGCCACTTCCCTGGCGTAGCCGTAGGGGTCGCCCTCGATCACCCAGTCACACAGGGCTGAACCACTCTGCATGATGGCCCGGCTGAACAGCCCTGCAACGATTTCAAAGCATTCTCAAAGGAGGTTATATTCATGAGTAAGGTATCACCTACTTATATTTAAGAAGGAATACGATAAACACGTTGGGATTCCCCAATAATGTACAAAAAATATTATAAGCAATTAAAAAAAACAGTAAAAAGTTTATTAAGCATGAAAACTCATGTGGAAAGTTATCGAATTAATATAAAACTCTGACAGAAAATGGATTATTTTTTTTATTATTGTTTGAACAGGCCCTGCAATGTGCTATTAATCGCGTAGTGTGATATTTAAATATTTATTCTCAAAAACTCAATTAAAAATAATAATTTCTGCTTCTATTTTTTTTTTTAATTTTTTAAATTACTTATAGATTGTTATAGCTTAGGTAGAAAATATACTTTTTAAGTATAAAAACTCATTTTAAGGCCATTCAAGTTGAATATAGAGTTGCAATTAGTGGCGGCTCGTCTATCGCACGTGAACCCCCGATAAAAGTGAAATAGGTCGAAATAAGTCGATAATAACATAAATGAAAAACTAATAAAAATCTATTACAACTTGTACCTTATTAAGGATGAGCTTCCAACCCCTCTTCTGTTCTAATTGTGATAGTTTTACTTAATTGTATTTTCAAAATTTAATTGTGAGCCCCCATTGGAACTACCCAGGAGCCGCCACTGGTTGCAATATAATTAAATTTCTTAAATTTGAATTTAAATATTCCTGTATGATAAAATAATAACGTTTCAAGGGAGTTGGCCCATCATGAACTAGAGTTCCCCTGAGAAGTGTGTTTACCTTGGCTCTGCGGCGAGAGGATGTGCATGAGGACGCTGGCGGCCCCCGCCCCCTGTCCGAAGAGCGTGATGGCGGAGGGGTCGCCCCCGAAGCGGTCGATGTTCTCTCGCACCCACCGCACGGCCAGCACCTGGTCCTTCAGCCCCATGTTGCCCGGGCACGCGCCGTCCCCAGTGCTCAGGAACCCTGCAAGAACACACACCAATGAGAACAAGATAATCCATCGGAACTCTCTCATTATACTCGACAGCAACGTTTCTTGAACCAAGTACGTCACAAATGCGGAAGGAGAAATCGGTAAACACGGAGCCTGTTGGGTTGCTAGGAGGAGTTTCGGTACGCAAATCGTGATTGAAAAGCACTATATATACATGGGTTTAACAAAATAATCATAGTTTTAAATTGACGTTCTTCATTTCACTCAAAATTCAGACACCGCGATGGGAACTACTTTGTTTATTTGTTAGTGACGTCTTAGGGTCAACTTAAGTTGCTGTCTAGTATAGCAAGAATCATGTACGAAAAGGATAGGGTGTGTAGAGGGGACCTAGACAAGCTTATTTCGAATAGGAATGGGGATGGAGTTGCAGCGTTGAAGAACTTGGTCGAAATCCTTGGTCCTGTATAAGGTACAGCAGTGTGTCAGCTACTTTCACTACAAGTTTCATCAAAACTGAAACAATTGTCAAGGTGTGGGATGAGTATAATATAAGTGCAATATCATTAGTTTATCCAAAGAATAGAGTTCCATTTGTTCTTCAACCCTGCAACTCCGTCCCTCACTCCAATTCGAAATGTGCGTCTAGTTACCATCTACCCAAACCTATCCTATCATTTTTGGCATAGAGTTCTGAGACACCCTTTAGAAACATAGGATGGTCACAAGCGCAATTCGAATGCACTACATCCCAGGTAGCACAGCAGCTATATCATTTTATATCTACTGATGACTTAAGTCATCATATCGTATATATTGATATAGTGTGCTACCTGGGATGCCCTTGTTTGTTATTGTGTTCCTGACCTATACTAAATTACGTTTCTTGACAATGACGTCACGAGTTGAAGGGAGGAGCCTCGATAAGGCAGAGTGAGCGAGAGTCAGGTAAGCTATAGCTCACCTGACTCTCCCTCACTCTGTCCAATTAGGTAGCTAGTAAGTGTGACATCTAATCGAAGCTCCTCCTTACAAACCGTGACTTCATTGTAAAGAAACGTCGTAATCTTGTATGGGATTCTTGTTTGTTCCTGACCTAGACTTAAATAATTGAAAATAGCTCTTTATCGCACTTTGAAGTGCACTTACCAAGTATACCCATCCGATAGTTGAACGTCACCAGAATGATCCCTTTGTCCATGAGTTTCTCCGGGCCGTACGTGCTCGCTGACCCCTCCTCGAAGTTCCCTCCGTGGATGAAGATCATCACGGGGTAGGTCACTTGAGAGAACGAACCCGAGGCCTGGCCGAGAAAATTACCATTCCCTTAAATCTGTGATACTTAAAATCATAATAATTTCACTAACAAAAAAATACTGAGCAAATAACAGTTTCGTCTTATTTACTTAAGAAATTATGGAGTGAATATTAAAATCGCAGTATGGATCGAACATTTCTTCCCTTCAATGTTAAGTATATCAATAAATAAAAAAGGCATATATGTTACGGGCAATGTGATAAATCCGGGCATTATTAATAAAGCCCGATTAATCACTTTGCCCATAACATATATAGATATACTGACTATTATGTAAACTACTTTAAAAAAGACAGAAATTAAGTACAAAATATATTTAAATAGAACCCATTGGCAATAAAGTAGTTGACACACTCTTTAAATGCATGAAAATATTAAAATTCTTTGCTGGATTAATTTAATGTTGTTTCTAGAACACACAGTATTTTTCAAACCACAAAATTACGACGCGTTAAAAATGTTAAAATCTGAATTTTTGTAGGTATAATGAGAGTTACTTTATAATAAAACTAGCTGATATGCCCGGCCTTGCACGGGTGGAGTGTATCAATTTATTAAAATTTTCTCAAGTTACATTAGTCCAGTCAAATAGTATTTATTTTGGGAAAAACTTGGGGTAGAAGATATTTTTCGCTTTCTGTATGTATTTTGGGGTGCTGAATCCGAATCTGAGGTTTGCCAACAAAATTTCGTGACGGAACATTGTGAAAATTCGAAAAAATGGCAAAAATTCGTCCTTTTTTTTCGTTTTCTGCCCCTAGAACATTACCTCTGCGCTTCTGAGCTAAACAATCAATACAAAAAATAAAGAACACTAACCAATCTACAAAAAAGTCAATTGAAACTTTTCTATCAGACGCGTAGTTTCGCCGATAGAGCACGTTGAAAAAGGGGCTATTTTCGTTCGATTGGAAGGAAATCCAAAAAATGTCACTAATATCGCCAAAAAGCCGCATTTTTTGGAACAAATTACAATAAAAACTGCTTTAATAATATTCTTCATCAAATCAACCATCTAATAACTCCAAAATGCATTTTCGTTCCGAGATTTCTCTTACGAACGAAAGTTCTGTAGAAGATAGTAGTATTTCGATAACTATGTTGCTTCTTCGAGATTACATACAAAAGTGTTCTTTTGACTGTTTTATACGTTTTTGGGGGTGCTGAATCCGAATCTGACGTTTGCCAACAAAATTTCGTGACGGAACTTTGTGAAAATTCGAAAAAATGGCAAAAATGAGCTCCTTTTTTTCGTTTTCTGCCCCTAGAACGTAACCTTTGCACTTCTGAGAAAAACAGACAATACAAAAATAAGGAACACAAACCAAGCAACAAAAAGGGCAATTGAAACTTTTCTCTCAGATGAAGGGCTTAGACGCTAGAGAACACTTATTATTGGGAAGTTTTTGTTCGATTGGCGGGAAAATCCAAAAAATGTCACTCGTATCACCGAAAAGTGGCCTGTTTTGAAACAGGAAACTATTATAACTACTTCAATGATGTGTTAAGTACATGCAATTAATCTTCTTCATACACCAATGATAATTAATTAAATGCACGATTAATTAAGTTGAGCTAAACGACAGAAACTTACGTAGACTTTTTATGTGACGTAAGTACAGATTATATGAAGCCAACATTTCTAGGACAAATGGATTAGTATAACATTAATTGAGTTATAACAATAACATAACACTACTTACTACAGCATATTAAAGTGTACCTTTAGTTGTTTAAAATAAAAAAAAAAACATTCTAAAATGTTTAAAGGACCCTGGAAGTTAAGAAAAGTGCATGGATGTAAGTAATTTAATCACTTGGTCATAAATTTTCACTTTTAAGCAGATGTTTTTCTAAAACGTTTCATCAGATAAAACTTTTTTCTGGATTTATTGAAATTAGCATAAAATAGCTCAACATTAATTAATCGTGCATTTAATTAATTATCATTGGTGTATGAAGAAGATTAATTGCATGTACTTAGCACATCATTGAAGTAGTTATAATAGTATCCTGTTTCAAAACAGGCCACTTTTCGGTGATACGAATGACATTTTTTGGATTTTCCCGCCAATCGAACAAAAACTTCCCAATAATAAGTGTTCTCTAGTGTCTAAGCCCTTCATCTGAGAGAAAAGTTTCAATTGCCCTTTTTGTTGCTTGGTTTGTGTTCCTTATTTTTGTATTGTCTGTTTTTCTCAGAAGTGCAAAGGTTACGTTCTAGGGGCAGAAAACGAAAAAAAGGAGCTCATTTTTGCCATTTTTTCGAATTTTCACAAAGTTCCGTCACGAAATTTTGTTGGCAAACGTCAGATTCGGATTCAGCACCCCCAAAAACGTATAAAACAGTCAAAAGAACACTTTTGTATGTAATCTCGAAGAAGCAACATAGTTATCGAAATACTACTATCTTCTACAGAACTTTCGTTCGTAAGAGAAATCTCGGAACGAAAATGCATTTAGTTAATCATCATTGGAGTTATTAGATGGTTGATTTGATGAAGAATATTATTAAAGCAGTTTTTATTGTAATTTGTTCCAAAAAATGCGGCTTTTTGGCGATATTAGTGACATTTTTTGGATTTCCTTCCAATCGAACGAAAATAGCCCCTTTTTCAACGTGCTCTATCGGCGAAACTACGCGTCTGATAGAAAAGTTTCAATTGACTTTTTTGTAGATTGGTTAGTGTTCTTTATTTTTTGTATTGATTGTTTAGCTCAGAAGCGCAGAGGTAATGTTCTAGGGGCAGAAAACGAAGAAAAGGGACGAATTTTTGCCATTTTTTCGAATTTTCACAATGTTCCGTCACGAAATTTTGTTGGCAAACCTCAGATTCGGATTCAGCACCCCAAAATACATACAGAAAGCGAAAAATATCTTCTACCCCAAATTTTTCCCAAAATGACCTTATTTGAGCACAATTTGACTGGACTACATGCCTAATTTTCTGTAACCATAATTACCAATCATCCTGGTAGTTTTTCATATCCCGGTGTTCCCAGTATTTATTCATATCCCGGTGCCTTTTTCATCTTGGTGACCCCGGTGCCTTTTCATCTCGGTGTTCCCGGTGCATTTTCATCACCGTGCTCCCTGTGCCTTTTCCCTCCCGGTTCCAACTGTGTAAATCTAACCTAACCATCCAGTTCCGGTGTTGCACATTTAATTACGACAGTTACCCAATTATCCATTCTAAGTGAAAAAAATCAATTAAAATTATTACAGACTTTTGAAATCCCAAAATTTGTAAATACCCCCTGTTTAAATTGAAAAAAAAAATCCCGTTAAACTACACCAAAGAAACAAATTATAAGGTTAAATAACAAATTGATCTAGTGTTTCTATCATCAACTTTCTAAAAAAACTGCATGATGTAATCTTTACTTTAACCAGTCTAATTCTTAAAACTTTCTATTTCAACTTAAAGTTTCATGGAAAATGAAGTTTTTAATAAGAAAATAGTACAAGTTTTTTATAAGGGCCGTTTTTAATTTTTTAAATTATTAATAACCTTTTTAAAACATTTAAAGCAATTTTAGCCAAGTTTTATCTTTAAATACTTTGTTTTATGTTTAAAATTGTTTTTGTTGTATTATTTGCAACAATGCGTGTTAAACAGATCTTCTTTAGTGGAGAAGTAAGGCGATTTTTACAAAAAGGCCTAAAAGGGGGTGAAGGGGTGGTTTTAGGAATTAGAAATTGATGTCATTGCCTTTCCCCCGTCCTCATACGCATGTGTACCAAGTTTGGTTCGAATCTGATGAGTAGTTTAGGAGAAATTGCGCCACATCTGATCCGTACAAACCTCGGAAGGAGCCAGGCAGGCAGGCAGGCACACCTTGATTATATATAGAGAGATATTTCATTTTATATCTAACGTTAATAAATTATTTTGCATCTTACAAAACTGCTCGGTAACAATAAAGAAAATAAAATTGAGAAATTCTCTTGGGTAATTAAAAAATAGGGGGAAAATAAATTATTGATAACTCTCTTTTTCTGACTCTTCGCCCTTTCTTGTTCTCTTATTCTTCTAGTTCCCCTTTTATTTCACTCAATAATTTTTTTGGTATTTTCAATGTCTTCTCAAAGTAGGGTAAGGATCAAGGAAAAAAGGAGTCAACACTTCGTCGGGTGTAATGGATCTTTTGAAGACCCGGGGCTCTTATTTGGTTTACTGTTTTCCCCTCCACTTCTTTTAGCTTCAATTTATTTCTTATTATGTCAATGTCATTTCTCGCGTATTTCATTGAACAGGTCTATAATAATTTTCAGTATAATAATAATAAGATAATGGATCAATACAAATACAAATGAGTTTTATATTAGAAGTTGTATTGCAAGTAGTACTCACCGGCAGCCCTGGCGTGAAGACGTTGACGAAGAGGCAGTCCTCTGCACCCTGCATGCGCCCTTTGGCGTCCCACTGGGGGCACGAGGAGCGGTAGTCCCTGGCGTCCAGCGTTCCCGCCCACCCGGGGAACATCAGCGGCTCCTGTGAAACAACAAGAATCAGCATAGTTTCATACGATGATTTCAAAAAAATCTCTCGAAAAAAAAAAGGATTCTCGAAAATCCTTTGTACGGGGGTGTAATTCCGATAGCTCAATCAAGGTATTAAGATGATCTGACTTGTGTTTAGTTCTTTTAAATGGGAAAAAGAGATAAAAATGAGGAGGGGAGAATGAAAGAGAAAAAAGGAAAGAGATAAAAAGATTTTAAAGAATGGAAACGAGAGAAGTACAAGAAGTAGAGAGACATATATACTTTCTTTCGTATTTCCCATTTATCTCTCCATCAATTTCTCATTCACTCGTCGTTTTATTTCTGCTCTCTTTCTTTCATATCAGTTTCCCTCTCTTTTATTTCCCCTTCGTGTCTCATTTTTAGGGCCACCGTAGACTTTTCCGCTGGATGTAATAAAACAATTTGCGGCCGGACCACCAGCAGTTTATCTCCCCTATCTCCCTCAATCTCTTTGTATCTCCCCTCGCACTCGCGCCTGAGAGCTGTCGAAAATTGACCACATGAAGACACCGGCGCCATAAACTCAGGTTTCTTCCTGGAGATAATTGTTTTATTACATCCAGAAGTCTACGGTGGCCCTTTATCTCCCCTATCTCCCTCAATCTCTTTGTATCTCCCCTCGCACTCGCGCCTGAGAGCTGTTGAAAATTGACCACTCCAAGACACCGCCGCCATAAACTCAGGTTTCTTCCTGGAGATAAGTGTTTTATTACATCCAGTGGAAAAAGTCTACGGTGCACCTTATCCCTTCATTTTTTCTCCTCCTCTCTCTTTAAAGAACATCCTAATTGACCAAATTAAGTGTTATCGCAATACCTTATTTAAAACCACGCTCTAAATTACTCGAGGTATGGGTATGTCCAACTATACTAAAGTTGTAAGATTTACGAATTGCAAAGGATCCAACTCTATCAAATAAAGCCAGTTTACAGATTGTACAGAGGTGGGCAAATTGTTATGTACTCATAGGTGAAATCACTTTATAAAACGCTTTTCAATCGCTCATGGAACAATTTATTTTACATTTTCAATAAATGGTATGATTTTCGACTTCTTTTCCCCATGCCAAATCTTTTAAATTTCTTCGCGACACTTTGGTAATTTCTTACAAAACAAATTTATTTATTGACAAAGAAAGAAGAATATTACAGTTGAACATATATAACCTGGAGGAAATAATCCTGTGCAGGTATAATAGAAATACAATGAGATATAATAAACAAACATAAAATTGCTGGCAAAATTGATACTTAGAATTGAAATACGAAGTAATGAAAAATGTGAAAGGAAAACAAAAACACAAAACGAATAAATATGTATTGAAAAAAAAAGGTGTACTAAGCGTTGGCAAGACGGTACGGTGTCGGGGAGTTATCAATTAATTTCAGTCAGTTTAAAAAAGTTGTTCAATATCAGTAATTGTTAGTAAATATAATTTTAGATGTTTTTTGAAGGTTTTACTGGTTACACTATTTTGTATATTTAGTGGTAGGCTATTGAAAAACTTTGGGCCAAGATAAGAAAATATTTTGCGCATGATTTCTTTAGTGGGATATGGAATTTTGTAGATTTCATTACTTCTTCTTGCGTTTATTAGTATTTTTCTTTCACAAAAGTTAGGATTTTTGTAGATGAATTAGCAAGTTTTGTAGTAATAAAAATATCGTAATGGTAGAATAGATAAAGTTTGGTACATTAAAAGATTTATGTGGTCTGAAGAGTTTAATATCACTTTAATGAATTTATTTTGGAGTGAAATTAAAGCTGAATAATTACTAACGTATCCACCACCCCATGTAGTTAAACCATATGAAAAAATTGGGTAAACCCAAGCATAGTATAACTGAAGTAAAAATTTATTGTCAATTGAATAACGCAAATGTTTGAATCTAAAGAGCAGAAATCTTAGCTTCTTCGTACTAAATATCGTTTGAGATCAAATTTAAAAACCAAACATCTTATAATTCCTAATAGATTATTAAAGAAAAATATTCTATAGTGAATAAATTGTTCGAAATCAAGTACAAAATAAATAAGCGGGTGGTAAACGAAACATCGATCAAAATCTTGCTCTAGATTAGAAAACTGTAAAAAGAACTTGATGAAAACGGACTAACGAATATTTTTTATTTCTATAAATAAGTTATACTAAAGTACCTAAACTTCTCAAAAATAAGTTTTCATTCACTTGTAAACTAATATTTTGAAATGAAAGAGCGTGGCATAAAGTGAAAAATTATTGTAAAAATTCCAGAGACTAATGATTTATATACACTTCACATGCAACACTCTTTATGTTCTCTCATTTTTACTCGTTTCAGACACCCGCTTACACCGCTTCAATCAATGAACAATCCCCATTAGCCTGTACTACGGAACCTTGAAACAATCCGAACCCTCCGATAAATAACAGCTCCGAGCCGTGTTTACTAACATCCAGAAACAATCGGACGCTTTTTGTAACATTTCGACCACAAACGGAAATAAACACAATAATGAAATAACGAGGGAAGGTGGTAGCAGTAGAGCTTTTTAGGAAGGGTCATCCTTCCGGAATCCACAAAAGCCCATTCTATCGTTTGCGTCCAACCTTGAAACGGGCGACAGGGGTTCACCTCGCTTTTCACGGGACGTCCTGTGCTTCGGATCGAACCCGTGTTCGAAGAGGAGGCGTAATTGCAGTGGGAAATAAATCAATGAATCTTCGACTGGCCCACCCATCACTCGAAGAGCATCTATGGCAGGGTTTCTCCATATGTGACCCCATGATCACGACACATCGGGAAGACTTGCCCATTTTGTGAATACCCTAAAGAAATCTTGAGGGCCGTTCAGATATTACCCAAGCAAGTTTTTGGTCATTTTTGACCCCCCCCTCCCCCTACCTTGTCAGCAAAAATAAGCAAACCTCAAACCCCCATTACGTAAGAAATTGCCTGATCCCCCCCCCTTTGTTATTTTTTTGTAAACGATCGTTATTAATGCTTAGATTTCTGAAATTCATTGTTCTCCAAGAATACTTAACCTATCGATAAAACTTGCCTAGTGAAAATGTTTAATTTTTTTTCCTATTCATTTTTTTTTTGTGATTTTTTTTTCGGTTGAATTTTGAAATTATTTATGCAAGAAACAAGAGATTTTCGAGAGTACAATATTTGTAACATTTTACGTAAGCATTTATCATGCTCCCCCTTGTCAGGAAAAATAAGCAAATAGCCCCCGCTTAGATGCTTACGTAATATTTGAACGACCCCTTATAATGAAGATTTAAATAATAATAATTTAAATAATATCATACATCTAAAAAAAATTATTTGAAACTCGGTTTTTAAGAGTCAGATTAAAAAAAAACCTTGATGGGACCTCCTTTCTCTGATAGGTTGGTTGGTTGGTTTATTAGGGTTTAATGGCGCGAGGTCCAAAAAACGACGGTAAAAAAAGCACCACGGGGCATGGCATGAAGAAGTTTGTGAAACTCTGGTGCAAGGTTAAGATGCTCGAAGTCCTAGAAATCACAAAAACACTGTCCAATATCGAAAAAGTTGCTCACTATTGGTTTTTGTTGGCCAAAATTGTTTCATTAATTTTAGAGGGTTTTTTTTTGCAAAAGGATTTATTTCTCTAGCTTAAACCCTGTTCCACATCCACAGTACACCTGGTTCATCCCTCACATGAGATAGAAAATACAGAAAAATAAAGAGAAATTGAGAGGGAAAGTAAAAGAGTATAGAAGACTATTGACTGTATATAAGTAAAAGAAATTTTAAGCTTTTACCTGTATAAATAAAAATTCGGTAAAGCAAAACACAATTAAACACCAGCCCGAATCGTCAGCACGAATTCAAAATCTGCAAACCTTTAAATACTCTTAACTCTCAAACTAATTGAGAAAATTAGAAAAAAAAATTGGTATTTTCCTTATCTTTCTGCATATATTGAGCATTCAAAATTTCATCGAGAACCTATAGGGTGTAAAATTGAGTTTTTATTGGATGATACAGCATAAAATGTATCTGACAAACTTGTTAGTTTAGCATTTTGAAAGAACTTTTTCCTCCATTTCAGATTTTTGCTAAATGAATTGTTTCTCTAGCTTAACTGCGCTGCAAGAGAATATTTCCTTTACTCTCAAATCCATTTTACCAGAATATCAATCATATCACGAAGGAGTTGAGGCGAGAGTAATTGAAAATTTTGGCCACCAGCATTTAAACATTGCACTACAAAGAGGGATATAAAGTTGTAGTTCTACATAGTTACGATTTGAATGAAAGTACTCCAGCATAATGACATATTACGGGCATTTTTTATGATTCCGTGATTTAAAGTAATTATCTGACTTCGGCTTTCATTTTTCTACACAAACCAGAGATTTTTGCTAAAGCTTTTTCCTTAACTTTGATATTAAATAAGGGGATAAAAAATACAATGTTATTTTAAAAGGTTTAATTCATTCAAAGGGTTAATTATTAAGAATGTTTTTAACTTTGCTTTTCCCTGTTTTCCCTGCAACAAAATCTCTCAAAATGCCCGACATTTATAGATACTCACGAATTTGGCCAAGTTTGTTATAACACTGATCGATTTTCCTATGCTTACCTGTGGTGAACACGACCCCATAAGTAGACTTAACGTAAGCTTATTATAATACGCTTTTAAGTGCTTTTTATAAAAAGCACCTCAATCACAAAACAAATAAGGAGGTAAACTTTTTGAAGGTAAAAAAAGTAACAAGAGAAAGGGAGTAAAGTAATACGGCTTCTGCCCCCCATTAGGCTCATTCATCATTCCCTTTATCAGTGAGGAATCTTTCTTTGTGGAGCTCTATTAATAGGAGGGAGCGGCAGCGCAGCTCCTCAGAGACAAATTGGAGCTGCAAATAGACACTCGCGCTTTTGTTGATGAAGATATGGATGTGCGAGTGACAACGACGCTCTGGGGGTGAAATTCGCGCAGTGTCGCTTCTCCCTCCAAGAGAGTTTAAATTATTCTGCTTCGCAAAATATAAGAAGAATTCGGAACATTAAAAACAGTTTATCTGGCCTAAAAGTACCCAAACGTGTAGTTCAGTGCTTCTTAACCTTTTTTAATATCCCTTTGCATTGTTTTTCTATTATGATTTAAGATAATAACTTCATACGTAACACAGCGCAAAATGTGTTCATTTTCCTATTGAACCCCTCAATGTTAATTCCATATTCTGTAAAAGCACATAAAAAACCAGTGAACACCAAATCATAAAAAAGTATCGAGCCGTGGAAGTTCACAAATTGCCATATATAATTTTTTTAAAAACTGCTCATTTTAGGGAACCAGAATTCAGGAACACCAGTTTAAATCCCTTTACAAACTAATTAAAAGTTGGTGTAAGAATCCTTCTATTATGTAATCGAATAGTTTTAAAAGTATTCTAATGTGGGTAGTATCGAAAAATAATAAGCCCTTAAAATGTAAAAAAACAACAACTTGAGAATTGTAAACACTCATCGCTCAACCTTCAAAAATGTTCTTTCTCTGAACATAAAACTCGTTGAATTTTTTCATAATTAAAAACATATTTAGAGGTCCCCTAAAGTCATTTTACACAGAAACAGACAAAATAATGCTAAAAGCGTCTTTTTTATAACTTTATTAAAAACTATTGATATTCAAATGACACTTTTTCATTTGTGAAAGCTATTTATGTATTGTTTCAAATTAATTATACACTAATTATTTTTTGCTCTGAGTAAGAAGTAAAGCTGATTTTGTAACAGAAATGTACAAAATCCTTCAATCTTTTGTATTATACTTATTAGCTTACGTAATTATACTGAAAAAATTAACTTAATATTTTTAAACAATCCATTGTCACCACTCAAAGAAGTACGAAAAAGATTTGAAGTGAAGCACCTTTTCCCCTAATCATTAACAAGAAGGAAATTTTATCAATAATAACCCCCAGATCCCCCATTTTTTGCTTAGGCCTTACATTGTTAAAAATTTCCAAAAACTAAGTTTGTACATCAAGATTCAAATCCTGCCTGTAAGTGATATAAAACTTGATGCAATTAAACTACCTTAGAAATAAAATTGAATCAAACCTCCAATAAAAAAAGTATGGTTACGGTCCTTTAATAGGTCATTAATTCTTTCATTTTATGTCAAGAGACGTTTCAACCATGTCAATATTTTAATTAAAAACATCACATATCGTTACCATCACGACAAAAAACACGAATCTGCTATTCTTATACATAGCAGATTCGTGTTTTTGGCGTGGTGGTAACGATATTACCAACATACTATATTCATAATTGTGATCCAAAATGAAAACAATTTCTAAAATGAAATTGTTAAATTAGCTCAAAACCTAATCCAAATCCACTTTTCTTTGAAAAAATTTCTGTTTTTGGAATATTTATTTTCTGCCCGAACCTTTTTCCAATGCCCAATAATTTCCATTTTTGTTGTGATAAAGATTGTTATTATTATTAAAAAGAATAAGCTCTTAAGATAAATTCACTTTTGTGCTGTGAACTAAACGTAAATATAATTTAATTGTTAATTATAAAGTGTTTTTTAAGATTTTTTCCAGCTGAATATTTAAATCATTCTCCAGCAGTCCAAGGGGTATTCAAAAAATATGTCAACACTTTTATGGGGAAGGATGAGGTACTGCAGGAGTGACACAATGCGACAAAGGGGAGGAAGCGTTTAGACATTTCTGTCATCACACTATGAAAGAAATTTTTCTCTGTTGTTAAAGATGCTGAAAAAGAATTTTTACCCTTACTTAGTTTGTTTACACAGAAATAAAATTAATTACTAAATCTCAAGTTACGTTAATACTGAAATAAAATTTGAAGTATCAAATTTGGGTTTAATTTCAGAATGGGAGATCGCAATGGGGGAGGAGTCACTGAATAATGACGTTTTGAGAAAAGGTTGAGGAAAGGATACAAAACACCCTGAAAATGCTGTGACGTAATTTGTTCGTGGCCCCAAAGGATCAACCATCCTTTTTTACGGCCAAGAGGTAAGTGAGCCCCCATCTTAAGCATGACATCTGCCATCGAAGAATTACCCTACATCTCTGACCCACAATAACCACACCACCCGTACCTCCAACAACCCTGACCTGCTGTCTCCCATAACATCCACCTGCATCGCAATGCGGGCATTTCTGATATCAGAATAAGAAACAAAAAGAAAACGCCCCCGTCACGCGAGACTTTTTTTTATGCGTGACGCGCCTCACGAGTTCGGGAAACGTCCCGATAGGAACCGTTTTCCAGGAACTGTTTTTTCTAAACGCACAATTAAACTCTAATGGATGAACAAAAGTTAAGACGATTCCGTGATCGATGGAGTGACACTTCGACTATCTGGGCATTATTGTCTTCTCGAGACGCCAGCCTCTTCTTAATCTTTACTCGTCGCCACTCGTAACACGTAAGCTCGAGCAAAAGCTTTTAATCAATTATGCCTGCAAGACAAACCAGGACGATAATGATTTTAGGATATGTTCCCGGGCTCTGTCCAATACTAAGATTTAACGAAAATTTTTACGTCATTTTCTTCCGATGAGTGATTTAGAACAAATAATAATGTCAACAGGATTATACTAAAGTATGAATTTTAAATCGCTTGAAGTTTATTTTGTTGTTGTAGTAAAACTTTTCTAGATAGCAAACGATGAAGGAAATTGAAATATTACCTTTCGATAGTCCAAAATATAGTATGCTTCATTTACTTTATTTCTTAGGTTTTTTTTTTTTTTAAGTAAAAGGTGGAATACTACAGAAAGTGTATAACTGAATCTTAATTTTTTCAACTTTATCATGAGAATTCAAAATGTTCTGCTAAATATAAACCTAAGAAATAAATGGGATTTAAAAAAAGATGCACGAAGTACTCTTACCAAAGTACATACTATTTTGACGATAACTTGATTATAAGTGATTTGACCAGTGCTTTAAATTTTATTCACTAAAATCTTATAATAACTTTGATAATTTTTATCTGTAATAAACTTTATTTTAGGTATGCAAATAGCTGATCCATTTTGTTTTTAAAATAAAAAAGATGTACGACGTTTTTCAATTGGAATTATCATTTTATTTCTCTCGCTCACTAAAATGTGCAAACTGAACTATTAGAAAAAACCGAAGAAGTGCCAACAACGTCATTGGAGGTTAAACATTTCTGTCCTAATATTAAACAAAACATCAAGGCTAAATGTTTTCTGAATGCAGTGCGTCAATTCACAACGCAAACGAAATATGAACATTGCTCAACAGCTCTATGAAAGCCATCAGGATGAAAAGAGAAACCAACCGTTCCGAGTGAGAAGAAACGACTTCTTGAAGAGATCTAATTGAATCATTTCCCCAAATCGTTTCGACCGCCTATGGACAATTGGGCATGCGACATTTTAGTGTAAAACGGTATAATTCCCCCCATTAGAAGAAAGGCAGCCTCCCCAGACATTAGAGCAGTGGGGATGCGGCCCACTGCACAATCCTTTTGCGCAAGAGCTGTGCTGTCCAGTCCCACTGAAATAACTCGCTTAATGATTCCCGCTGCTGTGGAAATAATCAATAGTTGACCGGCTCAAACAGACGAACGAACGGGTATTACAGAAATTACTCACAATCGTATATTGTTATTTACATAGCCTATATAACGTCCATGCGTTGTAAAGCTTATTTTATAAAACTGGGATTATAAACAACACAATGCATGGTTTTGAGGGATTAGGAAAAAACTGGGATGGTAAAAAAAATTTATGTATTTATACTCAAATACCATTATTCAATGTGTCACACTATCCTATAAACATAATTCCTATATCTAAGATGTGAGGAATCATGCTTTTTTATAAAAGTCGGTCGAACTCATATTGATAACTGATCGTATAATATTGTATTGTAGATGAATATCTTATTTCATGTTTTACTTAATTAATTTTGGTAAATTCGTTTTAAAGCACAGTGTGATGAGGGAACTTCATGGGTGGTTCCAGGATAGATTTTAGGATTAACTATTTATATAGTCGTTCCTTGTTTAAGGGGCTACTGAGTTTGTTTAAAAAGTATCTATGCACGTAAAATAGGGCATACGTAACTCTTTAGAGCTTTAGAAGTTTGTGTTTGGACCTTATAGCTTTTCATAATTTAGTGTGTAACACCGAGTTTTTAAGGCCAAATCCCAAAAGTCTTGGGAGTTTTCTTCCAGAAATATTGTGGACATTTCAATTTAAATAATATTTTTTCAGCCCATTTTTAGATATTTCAGACCCCTTAGTTTACACCCATGGCCCCTACCTGGGACATCCTCAAGGAAACTGAGAACTTGGAGTAATCGATTAGTACAATTTTTCAAAGTAAAAAATAAAGTTTTAGATGCATAAAACAAAATAAATGTAATTGAAAATAAGAGAATAAAACTGTGTATAGTATAATTCCCTTTGGTTTTATTTCAATCTAATTTATCTACAATTTCTCTCTCCTTAACTATATTATTGTATTTGTGATAGTTCTTTCATCCAACATTTGTTATTTGAATAAATTGAGTAGGTATATTAAAATAACCGTAGCACACATCAGACTTTACAATTTAAATCCCTAAAGATGCTCCAAATTTAGTTGAATTTACATAAACATGACAAGAAGTATGCGCACTTTGAACCAAACCGTGAAAATAAGTAAGGTTGCCCGACCCTACTTTTATTTCAATACCCATTCCAAACAGCCCACCTTTCCATAAATAAACGTAACCCACTTCTCAAAACAACACAGGGAAAAAATCCCACCTCCAAGACAATAATTCTAAACACCGAGTATAATTTACGATATCACGCTGCCCCCTACATTCCTTACTACGGAATCGACTTCGATCCATACATTGAGAAGGTCGGGGTCAAAGCAATTTCGAAGACCTCGACACTGGTTTCTTCAAAAGAAGTGACTGCGTATCACTGGAATTAAATGACACGACAGATCGGAGTTGAACTCATTGCATTCACGGAACAATTGTTCCTCGCCTGCGAAATTTATGGGCGAGTGGAACAATCGGCTCAAAACGAGCCCGATGATGATTTCACGGCCCTCTATAAAACTTATAAGGAAGCGGGATTTCTGGTGTAGTACCGGGTCATCAGTTGCGTCAAGCGTTTGTTATGAATAATTAGTTCGAGAAATAGGGACTTAATAAGAATTTGTATAATACTCTTGATAGTGTTCTGTCACCATCCTTGTAAAATCCCCCATGTAATAATTCAGTTACCTATAATTTAATATTATAATTTAACTATCTTTTAATATTTCGCTGAGCAAGGGAGGGTTTACTAGAGGAATAGTATGGGCTTTCTAATCTTCTTCAGGATCTTTTTTTAATGATGTATTCAAGGTAGTCTATAAGACAGCATGCCTCTAAGTCTCTCTCCAAGTTCTTTTACTTAAATAAGCTAATAATAATAAAGAGATAATCGGAGAAAGATTTATTATTCTTATAAATAATTTTTCTAGGAAACAATTACTTGGAATTTAAGGTGAAAATAAATTATGACTTTTATAATCGAATTGGGTAACACACTCATGTGTAATTTTATATAAATGAGTATTATACTCCCTTTAAACTTGATCTCTATTTCAGATTTTGCTTAGGATAGGGTTTTTCCGAGTATGAGTCAAGGACCTTTTATCGTTTTGGGTTAATAGTTAATGATTCAATTAGCATAATCATTAGCCTCTTAGTTAGAGACAAGAAGGAAAGGTTTAACATAATTCAAAATTAGTAAAAATAAACTTGAAATTTATGAATTAATATTGACTTTTGAGTTTCATTGATTTATAATGATAATAAATTTCATTATTAAACGTAACTGTTCCTGCATTGTCCTTAACAAAGATATCAATTATAAGAAAATGGTTTTTACTGTTCCCTTGATAAAAAGTAAATAATCTAATTTTTTTTTAAACCACTGTCTCCAGTTTAGTTTCAACGCAGAGGACCACCTTCTAATTTGCCTTTCAAACGGATGGAACAAAGCAGAAATGTTTGCAACTTCACCTCGAAAACTGAGAAGGCGAGAACGAGAACCTCTTGTTGCCCAGTCCGCGGAGAGAGGGAAAGGATGTGAAGATTATGAAAGTTAAGAAACCTCAAGGATAAGAGGGGTTCAGGGGGTCTCCCACTTTTGTGAAAGTATCGCCCTAAAAAAGTGGCTTAACACATTTTGGAATAATACTATACATTTTTTTTACATTTTAAGTACAAAAATAATAAAAGTAAAATTTTAGAAAGTGAAATTGACCCCCTACCTAAATGATGCCTCTGATCTCAATCAAAGGCAGCTAGAAGTAGACTTGTCTATCCTTTGATTTTAATAAGTATTTATAGAAACGATTTAAAGAAAAATTTATTAATTTTATAATTTAGAGAAAAATTTGGTTGTAACTTAAAAAAACTTAATTGAAGCTAAATGCTCATATTACTAAAGCTGTCCATCATATATCCTCCTCTTTATGATTAAACTTTTACCAATAAATATATTAAAAAGTAATGGATAAATGTTTAAAATAAAATTACGTAATTAATTTTGTATTGCGATTTCCGATTTTCGTTGTTTATTTTAACACCCGTTGCTTCTTTTTACTCAACCATCTAATAATTTCTTTTTTTTTAGTAAAGGTTTTAAGTTTTCATGATTAAAAAATGTTTTTCATGGGAAATATAAGGGTCTAGTGGAAATAGTTACGGCAGGATACATCTCTCATATAAAAGCCCACGTCACTCACTGACTCACTGACTCACTGACTCACTGATTCTGGAACGGGAACGCTCGCACACTATGATGCCATCTCGCAATAATAATCATAATCATCAGAAAAATATAAAAGCCCACGTCACTCACTGACTCGATGCCATCTCGCAATAATCAGAAAAATAAATAAATAAAAGTAATTAAAATTTTAAAATAATATAATAGCTTTTAAATAAATATCTTTCAAGAAAGTTGGTTTACTTAATAAAGGTTAAAAAGTTACTTTTAGGGAAGTTGGTTTCTAATTCAACAATAATAAATTATTAAAGTTAAACTTCTTATTTAATGTATAATTAATAGGAACTTGAAGTAGTAACGAGCGAAGCTCGCATAAAAGGCTAGCCTAGCTGTAAGACCCGGCTTTGCCGGGTCGTAACAGCTAGTAATTGCATAATACTTTAATCTAAACTTTAAATACTACAACTCTTTTGAAATAACTTGTACTCAACAATTTAACACTAAACATTTAGTAGGTAATTACTTTTAAAGATTATTCTGCTTTTAACTTCAAAGATAACGACCAGATAATTTATTTTAAAAGATACTAGCTGGTTTGACCCAAGGTTAGTAGAATAAGACTAGGTTGGCTCTTCACATAGAGATGAAAAATTCAAAAGGGGCGTGAGATTTCATCCAGTGACGTCAATTGCAGCTCCTCCTTTGCCGTCATATTAGCCAATCCCTTTCACTCGGGTGGGACTTAGGGAGGGGGCACTATGGATTAGGGACTTTTTCTTTGAGAGAGGGATATTTGATCTTTGGTCCAACAGGTTCAGCTGTACGACTTTTAAATGTTAGGAATCTTTCCCCTTAATGATGCGCTATCTATTACGTTGTAGATATCGGGTATAGACTCGAAAAACTTAAAAACAAGATGTATCCGGCATTATTTCTTGTAAATAAATTCAAACTAACTATCTCTTTATTTTGAAAATCAATTTCTATTTACAAAAAAACACTGTTGCCAATAACTCAGTAACAATACGCTTATAAGAATATAAAATAAAATAAATTTACTAGTAAAAATAAAATTGTACAAGTTCCGTTCACTAGTCCTGTTTCCAGCGTGACTATATTTAGTTTTTCAATTTTTGAGCTCCTTCAACAAGACAACTCAGTATTTAATTTTAGAAAGAAACTACTTTGTTGGGAAACTTGCCTTAATCGTTTATTCTTTTTACTATCTAGAAAACTAAATCATCATTTGATGGAGATTATAATTTTACTAGTATTTTAATTTCAGGATTTATTTTCATAAAAAGAAGAAGAAAACTACTGGTTTATATTTTCCCTGTGTCTTATTTTTCTCCCTTTCCACGTAAGCAAAATCTCCGCGATTTTCCTTATGAATCCTGATTGGCTACTCTACGTCATAACTTTCACGCCTTTTTCATCCAGTGACGTCACTGGATGAAATCAAAATGAGAGCCAGATGGGCCCCCCCTGGGTTTGACCCGGCAAAGCCGCGTCTTACCAGCTAGATTACGCGCCTTTGGCGCTGATGCGAGCTTCGCTCGTTACTACCACACGCTTGCAGCGCAGTTAAATTTTTTACAATTTACTACTTTTTTAAGCTGCATCGTCAGAGCTAAACTGTTCAATATTTTCAATCAAATTATAGGTTTTTCCAACCACAAAAAATTTATTCTTATTCGTCATCTGAAGAGAAAGAAGTAATACTGTAATTAAACCTGTACCAGTATTTTTTTTTATAAATCCAATATGCCTAGTAGGTATCCTGTTGCGATAAATCTAGTAAAACGTCAAAAAATTGAAGTTTGATAATTTCAAAGTAGATTTTCTTCACGCTCTTTAAAAGACGTTTTGCCTGTGTTGGTAAAAATATTAACTGAAAACAATGGGGCAAATTGAAAAAAGTTTCTAATTTAAAAATGGAATGCTTTGAAGGAACGTGACACATTTTTGGCTCATCTAGGGTTGGAAATCTTTCGATCAAGACCGAGTTTGTCAAAATCGGTTCATTGGTATGGGCTGGCGGCCGGCTGAACGGAACCTCCCCATAGAGTTAACATGGGGGCAAAACGAAAATACCGCATAATTTAAAAATAGAAGGTTTTGGAGGAACGTGTTACATTATTGGCTCATCTAGGGGTGGAAAGCTTTCGATCAAGACCGAGTTTGTCCAAATCGGAACGGGGGTGCGGCCTGGCGGCCGGCCGAAAGAAAAACCAAATTATTTTAATATATAAGATTAGTACTAAATATTAGTATGAAATTCTACTACTGACTGATTTCAGTAATGATTAGCATCTGAGGATGTGGTCTGTTCTTAAAAAGAAATTGGAATGCTTGTAAATCGGAGGATATTTTTTTTTCGATAAATTGATAATTTTAAAGACACTCGTAACTGAAGAAAAATGAAAAAGTAATAAGTATCATTTGTGCTCAATAAACGAGTGTTACAAGTTGTTCACTGAGAAAATCTTTAACAAACTTTCTCATAACAAATTTTGAATGGCAACAGAAGCTTTGTAGTATGCATTATTCTAATTAGGGAAACGGTGGGATGGTCACCCTCTCACATCCCAAGTAGGAACTTTTAACTGAGAATTATATTGGTTTGTTCCTTACCTTAAATCTAAGAAGTCCTATGGGAGGCGTCGCATAAGGTATTCCTCGAAATGCATAAAAGTCCCTTCCGTTGGACGTCTTTAAGATCCTGCCTATCACCAGTCCTTGCTTGAGGGTGAGAGTCGTCCCGTATTCCTGGGTGGAAACGACACTGAATAAAACCACCAAAACGAACAGATGGAGTGGGTTAAACATCGTTGTATGAATCGGATGCACCTCTATTCCACAAAAGAGTTCACTTCAGCATTCAATGCGACCGAAAAGACCGAGTTTTATGTCAGCCTGATCGTGTACAGATCTCAATAATCATAAAGTCCTCATTTGAGGGGATTCGACGAAAAATCTCACTATTTAAATCCAACGTTCGTGCATATATTTAGTGGTAATTCTCAAATGAGTGGTGTGAACTTTTTCACGTCTTTATGGAATTAGCACCGGGCGGAGGAGAAAGTGATGAGAACCGGAGCAGAGGCGACCTGTGCTTGTTGTGCCGCCACAGTGCACGTGCGGTGGAGTTTTTAGTTCGACCATAACGTTCATAATAGCGCTTTTTTCTCCAAAGTGGGTTGCGGAGTGGAGGTTGGCGAGGGGAATTTGGCGCGGGAATATGAACAGGCGCAGAGAGGGTGGGCGGTCAGGCCCGTCACAAGTTTCGTTTCGGATATCAAGAGTGTATATAAGGGGGGCAAAGGGGCCAAGCCCCCGTAATTTTGACTAAATGGGAAAAAAACGAGTTGAATTCCTGTTTTGGGGGTCAAATTTTCAAATATTTTTTGACGGAGGGCACCCAGAACTTCTTTTGTGCTTGGGACCTTCCTAAAAAAACTATATATATACGCTACTGTTGGGTGGGCTTATAATTCAAAATTATCTCTACCCCCCCGCCTCCCCCGTATGCACTATAGGTTTAAAAGAAACTCTAAAAGTTACTATTTTATGTATAAATTCAAAGACAAAAAGGGGGTCTGGGAGTTCTTCTCTCTATTTTTTTTATTTGACCTTTGAAATTTTAAAACTTTTTATTTAAATAGTCTACATTTCCCATAGACCTCCATCATCGTTATTTCCAAAATTAAAATTGAACTAATGTGGCAGAATTTAAATTTTCCCTTTCAATGTTCTAGAAAGCTCTTTCAACCTTTAATGTATGGACAAATAGCATCTTAAAATATTATTTTTTTTGCCAGAATCTAGCCCCCTTCCTCTGATTTAAAAGTCTGTTTGGCTGATATAATGTTTGCCCTGGGTTGTAGCTAATTCATGAATGGGCATCGGAAGAGCTTGTTCGTGCGGTGCACGGGTGGCTTCCGGTCAAAAGAGGGCTCCACCTGCGCTTCCGGCGAAAGTGGGTCTTCCCTGCTGCACAGCGCGTGTCACCCTACGGAGCAGCACAAAGACAGGGATGTGGTTTAAAAATTATCTTCTGAAACGCATCCAAGAGCGTTTGAGGCACCACCAGAACACTATGCCACTTAATTATGATATGTAAAAATAATAATTCAGAATTCATCCTTAGTTTGCTAAAAAAAACCCTGTTTTTAAAGGTTTAAATAAATATTTCAGTACTCTGCTATTGAAGGATACCTCCCTTAATCCATCCATGGTTTTATATCTCTCCTTACCCAGAGCAAAACATATAGTTACTAATACATAATATATTTGAAACAATATACTATAAATAGCTTTCACAAATAAAAACATCTCACTTGAACATCCAAATAGTTTTTAACCTAATATAATAAAAATCAATGTATGAGTGTGTTTGTTTGTGGGGGGGGGTTGTCTTTTATACAAATCTATATTTTTCTTCCGATCTGCACCAAACATGGTATACATACTGATATTACGTAAAAAAATCCAAAGGAAAACATAGGCTATGTTTTAAAATTCCTAAAGGACACTCTTAGACCCTTTTTTATGGTCATTTTGCAAAATTTCTCCTCCAAAAGAGATCTTCTCACCCCATCTATTATTATCTGACTTTTAAATCTTGGTGTAATGAATGTTAAAATTTTTCTCCTGATCTAAGCATATGTGGGAGTTTTCCTCCATAAAAGTGTTTTAATACATTTTTGACATGTGGGTGACACCCAAAGAGGACCCCTCATTAACTCTGGAATGTTCCCAAAGGAGGGGGAAAACAAGTCAGGATTCTTTACATACGGAGGAGTTGAACTCCTCTTCCCTTCACACTATTTGAGCCCCTTGTAGTCCGAAAACTGGCTAAAAGAAAACTAAACAAGAAAGACGTAGTTCTGAAAATCATCCCATTTTGAAATACCTTTTTTAAGGAAATATGTGGCCTGGTGCAAAGCTGTTACATTATCGAATGACATGGATAACTTAAAATCCGAATATTTTCACCTTTTCTTTATAAATCGTGAAACAGCAACCAAACGGTGACATAATTGTATGCTTTTTATTACTGTTTAAATTATCGACACTTAAAACTCAATTTATATTTATGCATTTCAAATAGCTTCTGAGTTATTTAACTTCACACAGTCGTCCCTATTCCGCTTTACACAGCAATGAGTTTTTGTGAAAATTTATTTATTGAACCTCTAGCAGCCAAATTCCCAGCCCTCATAGTCGGTGTCAAATCAGGATTCCGTCAATTAGAGTCAGCGAAAAGCTCAATTTTCTTCCTGTACCTTCAGGTTAACACCGACGCTATATAAGACTATTATAAGTGACTTCCCATTAAATAAAACTTCACAAAATATTTTTCCGGCAGAACTACTCGATAAAAGCGTCGTAAAACGTGATAAACTGAAATTAACACCCACGTTCCAACTTCCCTCGTCGAACTATTCTCGGGTCATTCAAATTAAACCTCTTCCCTCCTCTAGTGTAATTACAGAAACGCAATGATAAGGCAAACAAGTGCTCGAACACGACTTATTTGTCGGCGCGCCTTTTTTATCGGTCCCCAGGGAAAGTGTGTGCGGTTTCTTTTCCCGTTCTGTCATCATTGTTTGCCGCCTTTCTAAAGCGTTGCGGAAACCGATGTTAGACAGGAAAGGATTCAGCAGTCAAACACGGTGTTGAGACACAGCAAAGAAGAATAGAGGATGGGCGGTCCTCGCATTGTTTTATTAATGGGCTTACCTTTTTACAAGATAATAAACTACACAAATTCATCTAGATTGCCATGTTAGATGCTTTAACTTTGAGAGTTTTTTTAATTAATATATTTTAGGTTGTGTTTAAAAGCAATTTTATTTGTTATCGGCTTTTGTTTTATTCAAACTTATTCATTCATACAAAACTCTTTTAATTTGTGTATTAATTTGACAAATTTGATTTTATTAAAGCCTCGCGAAATTCTGTAAAGCATTGCTAATATCCTTCATAATATCACAATTTGAGAGCAAGATCTGGCCTCTGAAAATCTTGATACTACCACAGGAAGATTCAGTTTTAATTCTATGCAGTAGAAATTACTTTGCGTAGATAAAGGTATGAACGGAAAAAATTAATAATTCAGTGTTTTTTGAAACACATTTCTGAAACAAATTTAAATTTTTGATTTCTTTGAAATGAATCGTCAGTTCATTTCCGTGGCAGTTCTGCTTTTGAAAGCACCATGGGGAAATTAATGTTGGAGGCCCATGTGGAGAGTGGATCTCCCAAAAGGCTGTAAAACCAACATTTACAATTGAAAAAAAAATGAAGTTTTAAAAGAGATTGTGTTCTTTCTTTTAAATCGCACCATAGCAGATTCTTGGGTTTAAATGGAATGAATGGCGTAAAAGTTCCAGTATGACTAAAAATCTTAACTAAATCCTTTCTGAATGTAAAATTCATACATTTTTAAAAATGGCACATTATTTTTTTGAATTAGCCTCTTCAAAATTAATTTATATGAAAAGAATGAAATATTTAAAGGTCTGGATATCAAAAGCAGGGATTTTCAACTGGTGGCCCGCGAAGCTCCCAGAACCCCCCCCCCCCCCCAAAAAAAAAAAAGTAACTTCAGATAACTTTTTAGGTACTAAAATTCAAAACTTTCTCGGGGGGAGGGACCCCCAAACCCTCCATTTGCCTCTTAGTTAGATTATGGAGCAGCTTTGGTCGGTCGTTTTCTATGGTGAAAAATTAAAAGTTTGAGGTTTCGAGAAGGAGGTTGTATACATGTTTATCTTTACCCTGAAATCCCCCCTGAGCGTAGCAAGGGGTTATAAAGGCTTAGGTCAACCTTTATTATTAGGAGGAACAAAATGGAGTATCCAAAAATTATGTGAAGCACTATTTTTAAGAAAATTTACAAACATTTGCTGGAGGAAGACCCCTCTTTAATTAATATTCAGTATATTAAAAGATGTATAGGGTCAAAAATTTATATATCCTCTGAAATTTTTGAAAATACAGTATTATTACAATATGAAAAAAAATATTCGCCTCTCTCTCTCTCTCGACAGATAAGTTCCATATTAAAGACTACCCCCGAAAAATGTATCATGGATAAAAAGGAGCCAGATTACTTTACTTTGCGGCCCTCAACTTGGCTTGTGATTGCGGTCCTCGAGTATACTTGGAAGTTGGAAACACCTGATCTAAACGAATATAGGAGACCTATAAATCAGTGAGTAAACTTTAAAAGTCCATTTTTCTACCCCCTGTGTCACACCTGTACTCACAGAAAGGCCTAAATGACGACGTCATTCAATCAATCTCTCCTCTAATCGAAAGGCTCTCTGATCTGTGAAATGCGATTTCCCTGTTCCACTTGAAAAATCGCCGCTCCGGATATTTTTAGGGAGGCGGCACGCCATGCCGCGTGGTGGAGGAATCTGGCAACTTCTGATGCGTGGAGAGTCACGAACACCTTTCTGTTGCAACTGCCTCCTTTCGGACCTCGAGGCTCTGACTGAGATTTGCATAAAGCGCGTTATTGTTTAAGAGCGCTTTATGGTTTGGTGGGTCTGCTAGTTATGGTTACTTGATATTCAGGGAAGAGCAATTTTACCCCGTAATAAGACTCCTCTTTAAGTGTTCAGATAGGTATTTGTCTTAGGGCAGGTCTTGATCCGTAGCCTAGTAGTGGTTGTCTATCTCAGACTCCTTTCGCTGTGTCGAAAGGAAACTGAAACCTGCAGGGTAATAAAGCTTACAATTCCAGTAAATAACTACATACTATCGTTTCAAATCAAAATGTGCATTTTAAGATATGACACATACCATGATAAATGCAGTAGCGCTCATAAAAGTATTTCGACAAATACATTTTTCTGGATTTGAGAAGAAATTTAACTTTTAACTAATTTTTTGTCTTTGAGGTGTTAGTAAATGAATGAAATAATTCTAAAAACTAGTGCTTTGAAATTATATAGGACTTAAAATAGGACTCCATTGCGTTCAAAAATATCTTGACAAAGTAAGTTTTCTCTGTACGGGGACGTCCATAAATTAAGTGAGGTGTTTTATCCAAATTTTTGACCCCCCCTCCCCTTTGATGGTGAGATTTAGTGAGATTTTGCTGGACCCCCCCCCCTCCCTCCCACGTGAGATTTTCTCAACCACTAGTTTTGTTTTATCGGCATAAAAATTACCATCCAGATTGCAAAATTTTGATACAAGAACACGTTGAAATCATGAAATCAAAAACATGCTTCTAACTTATAATTATCCACGACTGACTGGCTAATGATTTGCTGTTTTGACTAATCTGAGCATTTTTTCTAATCTTGTGCTAAAAAATATTAAAGAAAAAACGTATATTTTCTGAACTAAAAGTTGACGTGAGGTTTTAATTGACTCCCCCTCCCCCTGGTGAGATTTGGTGAGATTTTCCTGGACCCCCCCTCCCCCTTTTCACCTCACGTAATTTATGGATATCCCCTACAGCAGCAAATTATAAGATACGAATTCTTACGAGCACCTTTACAATCACTAATTTAATTGTATATGTAGGGGCTGTACCGGGTGGTTAAGAAGTTGTATCTTGTCATTAGAAGTCATTATACCCTTATACCTTAACGGATGTCATATATATGAGCATAAAACAGTGTTTGAACGAGGATCAATGATAGGCCTCCCTGAAGGGTGTTATTCACACTGTGTTACCACTGCTCAGATGAAGGCCAATAGCACAATAGTGATATGGGTGTGAAAGCAGAGGTCCCAAGATGGTCAGGCGAGTTGAAAATCGGGGACTGAACGCTTCATAGTGACGTAATCACGGGATGAAGGAGACTTCATTCGCATGGCAGTGTACGATCACTGAGCGACTTTTCGACATCTTTGAAATTGTTAGAACACTGCTACAGGTCTATCATTGTCTGCTCCAACAGTTAATCGGTGTTTGTTGCATCGAATTCCGGGTACTATCGTTCTTTTTTACAGAGCTCCATTGATGGAACTCCATTGGTGCATAAAGCTACCATGGGGTCCACAAAAAGAGATTTTCGCGTTATTAATGGTAAAAAATTTTCCTTTTAAACGAATCAAATTTCAATATTCATCAACTTAACACCCACATCGGCTTTGGACGCTATACTGTAAAACGCCATTTTTTGGAGCGTTTTATCTTGCGTCATACCGCACGAACGCCCTGCTTAATGAGCTGGAGCACTATTGAGTATCATAGGCAACCTTATGAGATAAGAAATGAAGGTGATCTTAACAGCCACAAATGCAATAAAAATTTTTTGGAGCCAAAAGTTATACCCTACTTTTGAAGCATTACTGAAGCTGTATTTGATCAGGACAAACCTCGGACACATGTTTTTTGGAATGTTCCAAACTTCCATTGTATCCATCAAAAGCAGTTTCTCTTTCAGCAAATTTTTTCACCCAATATTTGAAATTTCGTTGATTAGTCCTCACGCTCAATATGCTTGTTCTGTTGCCAGATTCGGTAAACTTTGGGTTTGCGAAAAATCTTTGATGAAAATCTCTTCCTCAGGCAAAAAAGCAATATGTTTGATTCAATGACGTGTCGTATAGAGGCTCTCACTGCTGCGCGTATGGACTACATAAAACACTGATTTTCGATATTTAATTTTGTTCCTTTGTTCTGAAAATTTAATCATGTATTTGCATCTACAAAGGTGACCAGCTGTGTAAATTTCATCAAAATCTAACAAGTCCTTCTTGGTGTTGATTTTTTATGAACAGGAGTAGTTTGAATTACATTTAAAAAGTTTAATATTGTTTTATGAAGCAGTAGATGCAGTATTGGAAAATAATCGTACAAATATCAAGTTTGGAAATTCAAGAAGTTTTAGATAATTGATCTGTAATTTGTAGTCTTGGGAACCTACCGAACATTGTAATCTCAACGTAGTTCGTAAAACGTTTTATATGATTGACTAATTCAACTAAAAGTTGACATATGCAAGCATCCCACTTTTTACAACTGTTTACAAAAGAAGTACATAAATTTATATACCTATAATATCGTCTAGGATACCAGGGGCAAAACAAGGAATAATTTGGTTTAAAGTATATAATATTCAAGAAACAGAAAGACAGATTTGCGTTTTCTAATATGAAACTCTTAATATTTTATAAAGAGACGAATAAAATTTTAATACCATTTTATTGATTCAGTTTAGGATATAGAATTTTTTTTACATCTTGGAAACAATTCTTTCTACAAGTTTCGTCAAAATAATTCAAAGGAATACAAATTAAAGTCTCGAGTTTTTCTGAAGCTAGGGATGATTGTTTAGACATTTTAAAATAGAGGATAGACTATTTCAAGTATTTAAATTTTTTTGGAATTTTGTATGTTGGAGGGTTTTTTTTCTACATACTACAAGATAATTTTAAGTACTAAGTCAAAAAATTAAAACAATGGAGTCCCATTGATGCGTTTTTAAGTCCAATAAAAAATATTTTATCTATATATTTGAAAGCACTTGTTTATAGTGTTATTATGTTCATTTACTAACTGTTCTAAAAAATGAGGGGGGAAAAAGGCAACACTATCTTAAGATTCAGAAGAATGCCTTTGCCAAAATACTTTTCCGCGCTACTGTAAATAATATTACAGTTTAAAATGAAATTCGCAGTTTATGAAGAGAAAAGCAATACCTTAAAGTAAAGAAAGGTAACTTAAAAATAATTAATCTCACAAAGTTGTTTATAATCAGATAAATTATTTCTAATGGCGAGGTAAGCATGAATCTAATTTTACAGTTCACCTTCTCACGGAACTTTTATTTGATTTTATGTTCGTAAACGAAGGGGAAATCATGTTAAAACACTTCCCAGTTGAACTTGAGCTAAAAAGTAAATTTAAATTATATTCACTATGTAGGAAAAAACTAACTTGAAGTAATATTGAAGTACTTCTTCTCAAAGTAGAAAATTTTATAATATCAATATAGTAAATGATCCCTCCACAATCGCTGTATGTGAATTCATGAAGTTGCATACATTGTAACAGAGGGAGTGAATGCCGAAGCTTTTTATTCATTCTTTATTATAATGTAGCCTGGGAATAAAGCCTTGGTTACCATATACGCATCGGTGTGTGACTCCCGTTTTTGTCACTTTTTGACTATTCTAACATGAAAACCAGCCAACAAAGGAATTTTGAGCTGTTTGAATCAGTTCCTGCATGTATTAACTACACTGCCATAAAACTCATATCATGTCTCATAAGATATTATTGATTTAAATTACATTCATTAGAGATAGAATATCGGAAGAACATTAATAAAATGATTTACAAAGTGCTCTTTCATTAGAGATTGTGTTTTTTTGACTGAGATCTGAAATTTTTGTTTTTATTACAGCATATTAGATTAAGCAAAAATTTCTCTGATCCTATACTTACTTGTAATAAACTATATGAATTGATATATAGAGTGCAAAGCTTTAATCGTTTCAAAGAAGGTTTAAAGTAAATAGTAAATCAGACCTTTGTTTCGAAGATACCCGTATAGGTTCAAAATCATTTAAGAGCCTCCCTTAAGTATGTAGTTTTTCAGATAATTTATGAGCAAGAATCGAATCTCTAAATACTACTTAAAGTTTTGTGGGTAATGATATTGTTCCAAACAAAGATGGAGTGTTAAAGGTCCTCCCCCAGAATTTTTTAAAAATCTCACTTGGTGCTTTTATTTTTTTTGGAATTCGAGACCCTTTGGGTGACAAATGAGGAGTATCACTCATTGTTACACGGTAGAAATTCTGAGGGAAAAAACAGTCTAGAAATTATTTTGGGGGGAGAGTGAGAGTTAAACCAACTAGCATCCCCTTGGATCCCCTCATACCCTGACCTGATACCCAAGACCCTGACTTAATGACGTTTCATTTTTCAGTGAGGACAGATATACACAGAGATTAAAGGAGTCATCGACTTCAAAACCAATGTAGTTCCTCTTACAAGGAGAGGAGAATCGAAATAACTTCTAAGGACACCTTTTAACCACAAAATTCTAAGTAGCATCCGCGCCAAATATACCTCGATATCACTAGTAGCCATCGGTCAGTTTCGGGGAAAACACGGTCAGAGATACAATCGCAAGGACCGAAATGGAACTGATACGCTCGAGGGACAAGGGGAAGACACTGGTGGGCTAATTAGCTTGATCACAGCACGCTAGGTGGGCAGTTCAGAAGACGGACTATTTCAGTCGTTAGGAGTGTAGATTATTTCCTTAAAAAAAGAAAGTCCGGATGAACAGAAATCAACGGATTCATCTCGGTCAGTAGTTCAAAAGTAAAGGAGTTTTAACCCTTTCAGTTGTAAATGCCCCAAATATCCCATACGATCCAATAGTATTCTCGGGCGTCTTTGCTTTAAAAGGGTTAAAAGATTCGAGGAAATAGCAATAATAAGTGTTTAGAGATAGCCAGTATACTTAAGTCACTCCACCAAATGTTGCTCGCAGTGAATTCTCAAAAGAAACCTATGGACAGAACTGGTTCAGTTCCGGAATTAACTATGGTATCTAAATGACATTTTCATGGTGTGTTGATGGTTTCCTCCCCCTTGGCTTCTGGATAAAACACCCAAGATGTATTTTATTAGCAACAGTAGGTTGATCGTCTATTGGAGTCAAGCTCGTGAGCCCCCATCAGTGAAAAAAAAAATTGATAAAAAGATAAATAAACTAAACTTTCAATTTCTTTCCCTAAAAGCTGGTTTAAAAAGACTGGCAAAAGAAGGTTGGAGTGCAGGTAAGAATAAAAGGGCCAAAACAAGTTAAAAATTAAATTAACCTTGCAGAAGCAAAGATTGATGTCAATGAGCTTCAATAACAACGCCTAAAACATAATATGCTTAAGTATAACCTTTTTATGGTGCAAACATGCATTATTATGTAATTACAAGTCATTCCCATCTAAATCTCCACAGATATGAAAGAGAATCCTTGGTGAGATGATTCCAGCAATCTCCACATTATTACCTTACCCACAAAAACTTTTTTTTTCCGCATTGAATAGAAATAGGAACGAAATCATAATAAATCTCCATAAACAAACAAACAATATGGCTCCCATTTTCGCGCATCGTCACTTCCGGTTGGGTAGGCTCAAGGTCGCTTCTCATTGGTGGAGACATCCTGCCCGTTGTGATGACATCCGCTGATGTGTATTTATTGTGGTCCGATTGAAAACGCACCTTTACCTTCGAGGTGACGCAACAAGGTTGAGGTGGTGACATCTCGACAGGCAGGGTGCGGTTTGAGAAATTTCACCTTTTTTAAGGGCGAGTGGTTTGGTGATCAGCTAAGCCGAACAGAAAGTCATACGATTCACCACAAGTTCCTTCCGGAATCATATTCTTCTCAGTCTCTCTTTCTTTTTATGCATATTTCCAAATTTCACTTTATAAGATTTGAGCGAGAGTTCTGATTGGCTTATCAGATAATTGCCCTTCCAAGTATGGGATTGCCGGTATACCCTGCAAACTTTTTGTGTGGTAAATAAATGTATTCCCCGAACCGTGTTTATTCATGGCCATCTAGACACGTAAGGAGCTCGAAATCTTGAGTGACGCTCTGCCTACTATTTCGCGTCATCATCGCTTTTCGGACAACAGCGCAACTTCAGCCTCCCTTCAGACTGGAGTTGCGCTGTTGTCCGCGATATGTGCGTCATGGTTTATCCGTGAGTAGAGAAATGACTGAGAATGTCGTCTGGACTAAACTACCTACCTACTTTTAAGTTTGTTCAAGTTACCGCGGACGACGGATAGAGGCTCATTCACACTGTTTCACTTTTACTGTTCATCCTGAGTTATTCACTCCTGTGAATAGTTTGCATAGAAAAGGGAAGAGTGAAACGCCAATTCACACTCCATTCTTCACTTTGATTTTGATTCACCTCCAAAATGACCACAAAAAGTGATGATAAGACTGAATGAGCCTCTCCGATTAAACACTCATTTGCTAAGGAAATTAATAGAGGAGTGAAGAGGGAAAACTCCTTTTGACTTTTCACTTTCGGTGTTCATCTTCGAGGAATCATCCAAAGTGAAAAGTATAAATGGTCTTTTCACTCCTCCGATTTCCTCCTGATGAGTGAAGATATTGTTGATGGATTTGAAGGTATTATTTCAATTATCAAAATTGAAACACAGTGCAAATGAGCCTTTAAAAATAATGGTATTGAATTCAGTCTTCTTTCAGTTTTCAATATAATTATGTCATCGGGGGATAAAGAAGTAACTGCCTCAGAACTGAACTCTGATTTTTCTTATTTCATTTCAGAGTCATTAACTAAAAAAGTTAGTACCCATTTTTTTTTAAAACTTTAAAATCATATAATCCATGTATGTTCACTTTAAAAATTGAAATTTATTTCTTTTGGATGAAACAGATGAACGTTTCTCTGAGATTCCTAAAGCATTCTTTTCCATCTATAAATCCGAAACTCCTTGGAGCTGCAACTTTTCCCGCATTCAATTACATTTTCCCAAGGTGTCGCGAACCCCGTGTAAATCCAAAAGCACGCATATCGAACTACAAAAAGCCAATTTGGAGCAATTACGCTCCACTCTCCTAATTCATCCCTTGGCGTGATAGAGCACCGATGGCCGCGCCGGAATACTAATGCCGCCACCTTTCAATGGCCGAATATAAATGGCTTCCCTGACCATAGAGGTACTACAATAAGACACAGCTTTAGTAGAGCAATCCCGAGGTTCAAAGAAGTGAGTGGATAACATTGAGAGTCCCATATAGACGGCTGGATTTCTATCCCAGAAAAAAAGATTGGAGAAGGGACCAACAATTTACTAAGTGATAAAAAAAATCCCCATCAAAATCCTGTTTTTCATATGCGATGATTTTTAAAAAAAATCACAGTTTTTGGAATAAACGACTCCCACGCTGTAATTTCATATTGTTTAGGGAGAAATTTTTAGAAAAATGCTTCAGATAATATTTATTATAAACCCTCCTTTATGATTCGCAGAATATTTCTGAGAAAAGGTGTCTCTTATTAGTGATCGATGTAGAAAATGAAGTTGGTGAGAGGATAATGGACACTTTTTTAGCCAAGCCTGGTCTGCACTTTTGATTCCGTCTGAGTGGCACGAAAAGGGAAGGTTCAGAACACTGGAGCACAAGCTCTCCCTTTGAGTATTACCTCTATGGCAGCGACTTTTCTTCTCTCCCGTTTCCGTCTTATAAGACTCCGGATGTGTTTTCCCGAGATCGGGTCTGGCCGCGATTCTCAAGTAGACAGAGTGCTTTATTAATTCTTGTTGGGCGGCGGTATTATGGCACACATTTGAATGGATTAAGGCGATTCATGCTGAAATACTATTTAATGTGGACAGAAAAGTAATTTCTCAGTACTATGACGTCCGATGTTTAAATGCTACTGTAAAAGAAGTTAGCAAAATGCACCCCTTCTTTCTGTGAAAACTTTGGGATATCGTTTTTATTTGCACTCTTAATGAATGACTTAATTCACCATTACCTTCACACGATGACCTTCCGGATCCGCTGTTCTGGGGAGGGTACAAGCGCACTAAAATGCCAGGTATTCTCAAACAGAAATCACATGAAAAAGGTACTTTCCCGTTACATATCCCGATAAAAATCACCAAAATGTTTTCGACCCCAAACATTTAAATGTAACCAAATTTTTGTTGCAGCCATCTACAATATAATAAACAGTGTAGTAAATCTATGTTACGGGCAATGTGATAAATCGGGAATTAGTATTAATAATGCCCGGAGTGAAGGTGGGCAAAGTGATAAATTTCATTGATAAATACCATTGAATTTATCACATTGCCCGTCTCCACTTCGGGCATTATTAATAATGCCCGATTTATCACATTTCCCGTAACATATATACTAGCTTGTTCATCCCAGGAAGACGGCTGTAAAAAAGGAAATTTTGTGTAATTTGAAAGGTACATTTCAGGATTAGACTAACCGCCCTTACGAGCATAAATAAACACTATCAATCGGTTGTCTTGTTAATTCTACCATTCTTCTTGATAATACCGACATAAATGTCTGCCCTGAGAGGCACTGCCCTCCGTTTGAACTCTCCCGATCGACAAAAACAAAGAGCATCTATCTCCAGGATTGCTCCCAAGAATAACACCCCGACAAGAGCTTCCGCTGAGGTGTGAAGGTCGCTCTGAGAAACCTTTTCATTCCCATTAATTGCCCTTAACCCGACTGCCCTCAGTTGCTGTCTGACGACCCATATTCCGTCCGTTAATTACGTGAGGTGGTTTTTTAATTAAAAGACGACCCCTCAGAGCGGACCCGCACCGCTCTGACCCGTTTCGAACACCACTTTCTCTTTCCACCCGCTTTGTTTCCGATTCTTTTAAACGGCGTATTTAGGATCGCCCTAATGGGGTGTTGGGAAACGCACGTGGGGTTATTTCTGGAGCACGGCAGATCTGGAGCGCCCATCACAATGCCGATGATTCGGGGCGGAATATTGTTCTTTTATTCCGAAATGACGATTCATTTTGTCGCCCATGTTTCGCGCAGCTGTCTGAAAATAGTGCGGTGAGGTATGATTGGAATGTGTTGATAGGAATTCCAGTATCTAGTTTAGTCTTTAAGTAATGTCAATTGTGTGTGGAGGGTTTGTTACCGATCTCCAAGACCACAGACGAGGACAAAATCGGTATATGCGAAGACATATAGACTTTTTTAAGTTTTAAAATCAAAATATTATGCTTTAATTAACCGTTTTTATATTTAAGAGCTATCTTTTCTCAATTTCTCCACTTTAAAAGATCTGCTTGGCTTAAAATTGTAAAATGGATGAACACATCAAAATAAATTATTTGAAAAGGAAAAACTGTATAATCGTCTATTTAAAATAGAAAATGTGTAATAAAAACCCCTAATAAATTATTTTTCTTTATTTAAGCATTTTTAAATTAAAAATAAAAATATTATAGGAAACGCAAAGTTAAAATCGTCTCCATGGAAACAGAACTGAAAGTATTTCATTCTTTCATTTAAGCCACGGCTCACCATGCTTATTTACTAGATTTTTAATATTCAATAGTCCCATTCTGTCACCAGGTAATACCCCATTTAATAATAACAATAAAGGGCAAGGTTGTTAAGTATTTAAATACTTAGTAACGGAAATACTTTTTAAATACTTTAAAAGTATTTAGTTACATTAGTTACTTTTTGAGTATCAAACTGGTATTTAACTACAAAAATTTTAAAGTAACTAACTCTTTGTTACTTAAATACCTATGCTGTACTTTAGTTACTTTCTAAACCCAGAATTTAAAAAACGGAATCCAACATTGGAGGGGAACAAAACACTTCTTCCTGCTTCCGCATAGCCCGAGGGGAAAAAGCGTTCTCGGCAGTGGCCGACTGCCCGACCGGACACCCGGGCGACAGCGCTGACAATCTTCCCCCGACAATTTATAGCCCCCCTGTGTTGACAAGGAGCGGGCGCTTGTGTGTTCTCTGGGTGGCCGGCCGCCTTGCAGGTCGAATTGCAGTGCAGGAGATGGAATAGCCGATATGGCACCGTTTTATACTTTTATGGCCACTAATTGTTCGTAGTTTCTTGTTTTCCCACCCCACCTTCCACGAACCAAAGGGAGGGAGGGCACATTTTCAAGGGCAAAGGCAATCAAATCTTAGCCTTCTTCAGTCCCTTTTTGTTTGTGCTCTCGAAAAGCTGCAAGTTTCCTGCCTCCTGGATAGAAGAAGTATATTTATTTAAGAAGATCAACTGCTTAGAAGTATAATGTCCCAAAAAGAGCTAGGTTGTGTTTATATTTTTTTTTTTAAAGTAGAGTGAAGGGATTAAGGATTTATGTTTTCTTTATATTTTTATCTAGATAATTACAATTGATTTTTATTTTTTGATATTTGTATATGACATGGGACTTGAAAATTCTCCAGTTTTTGCTCAAAAGGCCTTTTATAAAACGTCCTACTCTCAAACTAATGTTAATGTAGTATGCTTACAAGATTCTATGAAAATATTATTTTGAAAGTTTACAACTTTCTTTCTATGTTCCCGTGTAATAATTTTGTTTTTACTAACCGGAATTTTCGTATAACCTTTTGTATAGAGTTTTTTAACAAGATACTCTGATTAAAAAAAAATTAACTAAATAAAAAAAAATTCCGAATTACACTATATACAAATCTAAGGGTATTTTATTTTTTCATTCCATAAGTTTAATTTCATGAAAGCAAACAGTTTTAAGGAACCTCCAAAACTGTATTTATGAAGAAAAACTAAGCCCCCCCCCCGAAAAAATATTACCATCCTTTAACTTTTTTCATATTGATTGTATTTTGGTAATTAAAATAAAATCCTTCCATAATAATAAAAAAAAAACAGTTAAAACTTAAATATTCATTTTTATAGTAGTAAATAAATTGTGTTGTAATTTATATATTTAAACTCCTGGACTTTTATTTTGAAGTTTAAATATAATTTCTATGAAGTAGTTTCAAAAATTAATCCATTCCCGGGAATGACTGAAATTCCGGGGATTTCCCGGGAAGATTATACTATGACTAAATATACTAATGACCTGAAAAAATACTATATTATTTATTTATTCATTTTTGGGATTGTTGGTCGTGTCTTTAGGAATTTAAATCCATAGGGGAGAGTACCCCAAAGCGGGTATGCTAACTTTGAAAGCTCAAAAACCTTAATTATTGTTTGATTGTAATTACATATTTGATTTTATATAATACTTTTGTGCTTCTGGGGAGAGGCTTTTCAGCTCTTTTAAACTAATGGTGCCCCCCATGGGGCGAGGCATCATAATTTTAAATAAATTTTAATTCAAATTTTATTTTCTTATTAAAATTAGAAATTGATTTTAAAATAAATTTTAATAATTAAAATAATTTTTTAATTTAAATCTTAAAAATTTATTTAAATTTTAAAAATTAATTTTATTAATTTAAATTTTAAAAATTAATTTTATTAATTTAAATTTTAAAAATTAATTTTATTAATTTAAATTTTATAAATTAAAATTTTACTGGTAAAGTAACTGAAGGTCGTCTTAAATACTTTTCAGTTTAGCTTTTCAGTTTTGTTGATGTCGTAAGCTGTCCCCACCGTTGGATTTCTCGGGAAGGCTTTGAGCCTTGCGTGATATGGCAAGCAAGGATCCTCCCATGGATCGCCCTCTGGAAGGGTTTGACCCTGGACTCGGTACGGTTCGCTCTGACCTACAACTCCCTGTAGAGAAACCGGAGAAGTCCGCAGAGGAGATCAACGCACAGTTGGTCGCGAAGGAAAACGAGCGGGATTCCCTCGCGCGCGACCTAGAAGCCGTCCGAGGACTGCAACACCGCCACGACGAGGTTCGTCAGGCTGCGACTGCGATGATCGGCATCGAGGCTGCACTTATCGGAAAGTTAGAACAAGTCAATGGTGAGCTGAATATGTTAAATCATCTCATTGAGAAATTCTTCAAGCCTGTAAACCCGCGAAAACGACGCAATGCGCCCGCTTCGTCCGACTCGCGTGCAGAAAAAACGCTGCGCCGGTCGAGCCCGACGCTCAAACATAGCAACAACGCAAACAACAACAGAAGTTCTGATAATGTTGTAATGGATTGTTCTGTAGTTAATGATGATTTGACTGATACTAATGTTGGTAACCGTACTGTATTAGACGGCGAACTCCCGCTCCTTAAGCCCATCTTTCCGAATTACGATGGTGCTGATAACATGTCTGTTTACTCTGAAGTTGATGATGTGATTACGGAACCCAAACCTCCTCGTATACAACCTGTGATCATGCCCTTACCCACAAACTCTTCGCTGTTTGTTGCCGATCTGAAAAAACTTGTCCCTGACTTATCTGCTAAAATCCGAGGTCCAAACTTGTATCTATATGTAAACTCTGAAAATGAACATAGAGTGTTGACTTCCACTTTGGATAAAAGGGAATCTCCGTACTTTTTCCGTGTTCCACGCGACAAAAAACCGGTAAAAGCCGTAATCAGGGGTCTACCGATCAATGCTGATAAAAGCGTGATCAAAACTGACTTGTGCGATAAAGGTTTCGAGGTTCTTGAGATAAACCAAATGCGCAGCACTACAAATAAATCATTTATGCCTCTATTCCAGGTGCACATTGCCAGGTGTGAGGGCGCTAGGGACATATTTAATGTCTACGAGATAGACAACTTAATCGTTAGCGTTGTGCCATATGTTAAGAGGAAAGGTGTTCCTCAGTGCTATCGTTGTCAGGGTTTTAACCACTCCTCCCACAACTGCGCCATGCCAATAAAATGTGTTTTTTGTGCTGGGGCACACAATGTCGGAAACTGTGACAAAAAGGGTACTGATGCTAAACCAACGTGTGCAAACTGTAAGGGTGATCATTGTGCTAACTGGGTAGGGTGCGAAATGTTTCCTAAACCAAAAAATCAAAAACGAAATCAAAAACAGACTGGAAAACCAAACCAAAAACAAACTGAAAATACTCAACCAAAAACCTTCACGTCCAAAAAAGCTGACCCTGGTATTGCGTACTCTGATATACTTAAAAAGGTACAAAATGCTCCAAATCAAACTCCACCTGCATCAATCACTGCTGATATGTCTGATGTACTTAAAAATATGAGTCTTTTCATAAGGTTTTCTAACATCCTCACAGGTATTTTCGGTTCCACTGAAAAGTTTGAGGAACGAATCTCCAAGGCTGAAAATGCCAGCTCACAAAACGACAAGTTATTTGCTTTACTGGGCCAATATTAGCTCGTGTATATCTAATATTAAAGGTCTGAAACTAGTGTACTGGAACGCTAACGGTTTACGAAACAAAATGAACGAACTGCGTGTGTTTGTGAATAAACATTCCCCTGATATAGTATGTGTACAGGAAACATTTTTTGGTAGAAATGATAGTCCAAAAATGCCCAACTATGTGCTGTATAGTAACCCTCGTGTTGGTTGGAAAGGAGGGACAGCAATCTTCGTTAAAAACTGTGTTTCGCATCATGTTCACTCGTTCACTAATCTGCCGCCTTTTAGGTTTATTGATGCAACAGCTATAACTGTTATGGGTCCTACTGGTGCCCTACTTATTGCCTCGGTCTATGTAAAACCAGGTTCTGATCGCATGTTTACGCTAGATTTCGAAACCCTACTGTGTTTGGGCAGGGAAGCCCTGCTTGTGGGAGATTTTAATGCACACCACCGTCAGTGGAACTGCAGATCCACAAACGTGCAAGGTAAAAGGCTGCTAAATTTTGCGAAAGCCGCGGAACTTGATATTTTAGCGCCTGATTCTCCAACACACTTCCACTACGATGGCAGCCCGTCCATTATTGATCTTCTAGTAAAAAGGGAGTTTCCGTATGATCTAAAACTCACGTCCGTAGCGGAATTATCTAGTGATCACAACCCTGTGATTGTGGAAACCATGTTCTCGGTGCCTAAACCGGAACCCTTTTTCCGCCCAAATTGGGAAAAATTTACTGAACAGTTGAGTAATGTTGATTTTCCTGCTGTAATGCCTGAAACTGAACACGACTTAGATGTACTTGTGAAAAATACAGTGTCTAACATAATGACTATAAGGGAAAATACAGGTAGATATGTTCCCTCTACGCAAGCAAATACCTTGCCCATGTCTCTACGTCCTCTACTTAGAGCTAAGAACCTGGCCAGAAAAACGTGGCAGGATACCAGGTCGCCTAGAGATAAGACAAAACTCAACAGGTTACAAGCCGAATTCAGGCTGGCGCTAAACAAATTTAGGGAACGCAAATTTAGGGAGGAAATGGAGGCCCTAAATCCTCAAGATAACTCACTGTGGAAGGTAATAAAATACCGACGTGCCAAAAACAAGAAAACGACTATCCCAGTGTTGTCAAAAAATAATAGTACTGCTTTTACTGTGTCGGAAAAAGCCGAAATGCTAGCTGATAGCTTGGAGGCTCAATTTTGCGAAAATGAAAATGGTGATGCTGATTTTGAAAATGAGGTAAACACACGTGTACTATCAAAACTATCTGAAACGCACATTGAAGAAATCCCTCAAGCGTATCCCTCAGAGGTAATTGCGTATATCAAAAACTCTAAAATAAAAAAGAGTCCAGGAGGTGATCAACTGACAAACGAAATACTTAAACATTTGCCTATGAAAATGATATTCATAATAACTATGCTCGTAAACAAGGTGTTTAAACTAAAGGTTTTTCCTACAGAATGGAAACAAGCAGTAATTGTGCCTCTGTTAAAACCAAATAAGAACCCTGCTGACCCGGTAAGCTACCGTCCCATTAGCTTACTTCCCTCTCTTGCCAAGCTAACGGAAAGTCTGTTGGTCAAAAGACTCCTTGTTCATGTTAACCCTATAATGGCTCCCGAACAATTCGGTTTTCGTCCCAAGTTATCTACTCAACACCAACTCTTAAGGGTGGTAGAACATATTCATGATGGGTTCCTCGCCAGACGATCCACTGGCGGGGTCCTCTTAGATGTAGCTAAGGCATTTGATAGAGTATGGATAAATGGAGTACTTTACAAACTATTACAAGCCAATACACCCCACTGCTTTGTGAAACTCATTCATTCGTACTTGACAAATCGTACTTTCAGAGTGAGAGTGAACAATCATCTTTCCTCACCTAGGGTAATACGCGCTGGAACGCCGCAAGGCTCAGTGCTGGGTCCGCACCTATTCAATATCTATGTGAATGACATACCCAAGCAGCCGCTGGTGCAGCTTTGTCTATATGCTGATGATACGGCACTGCTGGCTCAGGATAAGGATCCTAATAAAGTTGTAAAACAACTAAATGATGCTCTTTCTGAAATTAGCATCTGGTTAAAACACTGGAAGATAGATATCAATGTAAGTAAATCTCAATCAATCCTGTTCTCGCATAACAGACAACTCCCCCCTCCCCCTGTGCTGAACAATACACTAATACCTTGGACTAACGAAGTACTTTATTTAGGCGTCACACTGGACAGGCGATTAACCTGGGCCAAGCACATAAAAAACACTAAAGACAAATTTGGAGTTGGAGTCAGAGAACTGTTTCCCCTCTTAAATGGTAGATCCCATGTGTCAATCAATACCAAACTGATGGCATATAGATCTGTGTTAAGACCAGTTCTCTCCTATGCTTGTTGTGTATGGGGCCAAGCGGCCAAGACCTCTTTCAACAAACTAGAAGCCTCACAAATGAGGGTTCTCAGGCTAATACTCAACGCACCATACTACTATCGAAATATTGCTATACGTAGGGACCTTGATGTACCCACTCTTAGGGACTTCTTCTCTAAACTTGCGGTGAAATTCTTTGCTAATGTAGAAAGCAGCGAAAATAGCTGTGTACAAAACATCAAAAACTATGACCCCCGATTCGCGCGGTACAAAAAACGCCCTAGAGCTCTTCTGCGGGAGATTTTGTATGCTACTACTGAGTAGCAAATGATTTGCATGTGATTGACCAATCTCATGCCCTACTGCTGCTCCCATACCTACATAAAAGCGAGGTCGAGCTAGCAGCTCTGTCTCTCTCCTCTCAGCTCTGTATCTACAGCTCGGTGGACTCATCAGTCCTTTATGCCTTTAAAAGCGAGGTGGAGCTAGTAGTCCCTACCTATCCTCTTATATTTTAGTTATACCATGCTTTGCATCTAACCCTTCTGTTTTAGGCAAAACAAATCTGCCAGTTATACCGGAGATAGAAGGCCCTTCGGGCCTAGGTGCTCCATCGTGTTCCCCCCTCTTCTTCTTCTTCTGTACTCTATTTGTACTCTATTTAATTACTTTTTTGGGGTATTTGTATTTAATATTTAGTTACTTTTTCTGAAATACTTGTATTTGTACTCAAATACTTTTTAAAAGTAACTTTAACAACCTTGATAAAGGGGAAGAAAAATATTAATGTAGTGATACACAAAAAGTAACTTTGATAGTCTAAAAACAGTAATTTTATTACATTTTGTAAAACTTTTTTTATTCAAAAAGCTGCTTTTATATTATCTACTAGATAACATCTGTTTACATTCAATATCAACCACCAATTCAAATTCCTAATTTTAAAATTTAGTGTCTAATGATTGTAGGTTACAACAGTTTCCCTTTGGTGTTTCTTTCTACAGACCTCCCTTTTTGGATACGGCTCTCGTTTAAACTGACGACTGTTAGTGCACCTGTTACCTAAATATCCTTTATATTCGACCGTTTTGTAAACCTTAATTACGTGAATTAAAATCATACCTTCAACCACAGAAGGATTTCAAACTGTCTGGTCCCTTATCTAGTTCAGCGGTGCCACTTTTTGAGGTGGTGCTGCTATCTAGCGGGAAGTAGTGAAGGCTTCTGTTCTGTGGTTTTTGAGCTCCCACTAATACGTTTCTACCCAAGTAAGTAGCACTAATGGTGGCAGAATTCTGGCAAATCTGTAGCACAGTGGAAAAATCGTTGCACATTGCATGCTTTTACAAAACAAAACTAAATTCTATACGATCATTTGCAACATTTCCTCCTCTGTTGCAAAATAAAACTTAACTTATTTACCGACATTTGTAATAACATTCTCCCTTTTTCTCTCCTCTGTTGCGAGGTACTACAAAATAAAAATGTTTGATCTACCGATAGATCTCTCTCATGTTTCCCCGCGCTCGGTTCGGGGGGTAGGCGCAGAATTATTTCTTCGCTTGTGAGCGTATATCTTTCCAAACGCATCTATCAGAACAGTTTTTCAAACACATTTGGAATCTGCTAAAATAATTTATCATTAAAAACTATGTATGAAATTATGAATACTTAATTTTTAAGAAAAAATCTGTTGTTCAGGAAAAATTCTGATTTGCGATATTGAATTTCATAATTTTAGCTTGCTCTGAAAGCTAAATTCTGAAAGGAAAATCCCGTGAAAGGTAGTTCTTTCACATTCTCTAAAAAAGAATTATCGACATACGGTTTGAGGAAGGAAACGTGATTTTTTTCATTGTCAAACCCCTTCTTTTAAAACAACCCTTGATTGATCATCAAATGAAACTTGATTCATCGTAAAATAGCATGATTTTTAAATTGACACTTTCCTGTCCTGATCACATATACATTAGGAATATAGTTGAATATAAAGCTTAAAGTCTCAATTCAATATCAATTTGAGAGGTACTACAGGAGAGAGGATGTTCAAAATTCTCGTCTCTGGCTTTTTTCTAGGGTGCTTGAAGTGCACGGGAAGTCAGGAATCCTCCACTCAGATCACAACATGTGATAGAAGCATTGCAAGCATCATGTGCGGTAAGTGTCTTCGAAACAGCATTTCATTGCTTACCTTACGTTTTCATAGAATAATAAGAGTACACGAAATAGATGGAATCAATCTAAAACGTTTTTCCCATATCGAATGAACCTTGGGTGATTAAGTAAATTTTGTTTTACAGGCATTATTCTCTTATATATTTACGGGTGTTTGAATTTTTTCCTCGTTTGGCCATATTTTGAGCTACTTTCTCACTACTATTTCGAGTTGTGTCATTAACTAATACTTTTTAACAGTTTCAAACTATTACAGTGGCTATAGTAGAAAAAAGCTATGAGATATGTTTACCTTCCGAACATCTTTTAAGACATATTTAAGCAAAAAGTAATCTGTACAAAAAGTATTTGCTATCTACAACTTGATTTTTGGCATAGGTGTGTTTTTCTAATTTTTCTAGATTTCGAGCTCAGTGCGCAACCTCTAGAAAATGTTTGATTCCCTCCAAATTTTGCACACGTCTTACTGATACCAATACACAACTTTTGCCACCCCTGCCCCTTGAGATTTGCTTGGGGCTATTTTGGCGCTTGGATGGCGACACGAGAGGCGGAAAAAAAGCTTGATTCTCCAATAGCCCTCCGAAAGAACAGATTGAATGAACACGTCACAGCTTTGACCACCAAAATGTACTGCCTACCTCTCTGTCAATCATAGAATTTCACGTGCTGCCCTCTACCTTATACAGAAATTTGAAAATATCCTTCTCTGTGAAATATACTATTGCTTTTAAAAGTTAAAATGAGAAATCAATATATTGGTAAATCTTTTATCAATTCGAAATTTTGAAGGGACGATGTGTTGATGAATGAAACAAATGAAAAACAAAATTTATATGTATAATAAACCTTAGGATATTAATATTTATGAAATCATGTTTGAAACCTGAATTAACATCTAATTCTAAACCAACATTTACTGGGTGGGAAAACAATTAAAATATGTTGCTGAAAATAAAAAAAATTACAAAATTAAAGAATCTTATAATCCACCTTTCTTTCTAGATCAATTCAGAGAACAGACATCTGAGTGTGCACTTCTTATGCCAAAAGATGTAAGTAAATTATAATCATATTTTTTAAATAGTTGTAACTGCAGATATAAATAAAAAAGAGTATAGCTTAAATAATTTTACCTGTGAGAATGTATACCTTAACTTTAAAAAATCAAAAATAACAATTCTTGCAATTGCGGGCATATGGTTATTTTTGAAAATAGATTGCACGAATAGATTTTAAATCTTTTTATGAAAACATTTTTGAACGAAATTATTTCAATTAAATTGTATTACCAAATATATAAATTAATAATTAAGGTTTTTAAATCAGCAAAAGTTCGTTTTTGATTCTCATATAAAGTAAAAAATGATTTCATTTGTATTATATCTTTTTAACTTATTTCCTTTTTGTATGTATTTTGTTCCTGTCATGTAAATGGAGTTATCTTATGTAATAAAGTAATTAAATATAGAAATAAATAAATATCCAAAGAGTGCTTTACAATTTAAAAAGAGCTCCTTTGATTTGAAGATCCTTGCGAAATAGTTTTTGATAGTTTTGAAAACTTTTTGGAGAGTTAAATTTAAAAATTCCTTCAGGCGATACTAACGATTTATTTTAATTTAAAGCATCGCTAACTTAAAAGGTTATCTTGAATTGCGGTCCTTTTATGGAACATCGTAACACCAGGTAAAATAAGGAAAAAGACATGAAATTTCATAATTTTTTTAGTACTGTTTAGTCAGCATTAATATTTATTTTATCGAATTTATCAAAATTCCACACCTCCACATTCAGAAGTTTTTCAGGAGATCCAAAAAAATGTGATACAGAGCCACTCAGTTTTCAAGAGATCCCTTTTGGCATGCTTTTTCAAGAAGCTTCCATTTTTGGAAAATGCTGTTTTGGCACTTATGTTTAAAGCTTAGTTCAAAACAGGCGCGGATCCAGCACGGCTCCAAGGGGGGGGCACTTTTCGAGACCTTAACCTTTTGAGAAAACTGTGCAGCATGTTGCGGATATTTTTTTTTAAAGAGTATCACTCAAGATCCCCTTTTTGGTACCATGGGGGTATGGGGGCACGCGCGGATCCAGCTCGGCTCCAGGGGGGGGCACTTTTTCAGACCATCACCTTTACCTTTTGAGAAAAATGTCAAAATGTTTGGAATTTTCTAAAAAGTATCACTCAAGATCCCCTTTTCGTACCGCTGGGGGGTATGGGGGTCCTCTACCAGAAAAAATTTTGAAATTTGACCTGTAAAAATAGGGTTCTAATTCATTTTGAGTACTTTTTGAGACTTTTTTTCGTATTTATGAGTGATTTTTTTGGGTACAAGGGGGGGGGGGCACTTTCCAGAGTGCCACCCCCCTGGATCCGCCACTGGTTCAAAACCGAAAAAAATATATTTTGCATGGCCGTTGAGTTTTGATTAACCCCTCCTTTCAAATGAATAACGAACGCTTCGTTTTACCCAGGAACAACCCCTCTTTTTCGATTGCGCTGAACAGCTGGAAATTTCTACATCTAAAGAATGGCCACAGGTGCTCGGTGATCTTTGTGGAACGGAAGATATCGCTCAGGTATTTTTTAGCCGAAATATTACTTTTAGATTACTCACATTTCAGGTACTTTTTTTAAAACGAATATACAAGGATGTAGGGTGTCCTAGGCCAAATTTACACTTTGCCACCCATTCCAGTCGTGGGAACACGTAAACAGGAAGTGGAATAATTAATTGTGGTGATAGAAAATAAAAAGTTTGGGTGATAAATTAAGGGGCAAGGAGAATCAATGTGGGAGATGTGTGCATGCCATGATCCAAAATAAGAAATGCCAAACTCATGGCTCTGAGAAATTAAGGTAACAGGACTTACTGACACACTCCCACAAACTCGGTAAACCAAAACAAGGGTATCCAAAATACAAGTGGCTGTGATCAAAGTATAGTGGATACAGGTTGTCAGCAATAACACAGATTACCACCTCATAGATGGGCCCACAATTACCAAAACAACACAGATACACCTTATGAGGAAAGTTCTACTTTACCAAAATTTGGATGGTTGTTTTTGCAGAATATACTGTTGATTCATACGCACGAATTCAATCGTGAGTTCAAAGGGGGAACTTGATTGCATGATCGATGTCGTGAAGAGTTGAGGATACCCAGTCCCCTTTTTCTCTATGACAAGGAAATAAATTGATACTATTTGATCTAGTTCAATCACGCCTTACTAGATACTATACAGGCTAGCCGAGATACCGAAATCATTAAAAATCCAGATGGTAAAACTTGACAAACTGGCAAAGCAAATCCACAGAGTTGAAGGCGGGGCTTAATGGCTCAAAAATTCAAAACTCAGCCACTAATGGCCAACAATCAGAAGTTTACGTCATGAAAACACGCCTTTATTTTTCCTTATTTGTAAGTGTAACCCTATTGGTTGGGTTGGGTGATATAGCTAGGACTTGTGGCGATCCAAGCGGGAAAAGTTGTCAAATGGTTTTCATTATTTAAAACTCGGCTAGCCTGTATACTGTATAGTATACAGGCTAAGCCGAGGTTCCGAGGTATGCCGTGGTTCAATAATAATATTTAAAAATGACAAGATGTGCATTCCATTGCTTTTCGACAATGATTCTTTAAAAATACAGATAAATATTGCTATAAATAAACTGCATAATTTCAAAACAGAATATCTCTTTCAGTCGGTTTCCGATCTCATTACTTGCTGGGATGAGAAAATGAATGCTACAGTCGATGAGGTAAAAAAAAAAAAAAACATTTTTATTTTACTATCACTTAATGGCTATGAATGGGGTCTCAACCTAATAGTATATTTAAAAAACACTTACGAAATAAAAAGAACCATGCATTGGAACTACATAGTATTAGTATATTTTAACAAATTATTTTTTTTTTCGAAATTCTGTCAAAACATGGGACTGCGTCCGCTTAATTAATACAGTCGAAGCTTGTTGTAGTGGATGGTACGGTTCTCTATTATTATTAAACTTATATTAATTATTTTCTTAATTTTGATAGAAACTTTTTTTTTGCTATAAAATGTAGTAAATTAATAAACTATTTAATAAATGTAGAGTTGAAAACAATATTACAAATATACAGTTTAAAAACACTAAAATAGTTCAGATATTTTAAAATTAATGTTATGTGACCACAATCTCTATAAAAGTAAACAAAAAAATTTTTGCCCTAAATGTCATTACTTTGTTTACTCATTTTTATAGTATACAGGTATTGGCCTTTTAAATTTATTTTCTATTTTTAAGAGATTGATACGACCTGGAAATAATGTAGTATGACTGGTCCCACTTTACCCTTCACAGTGAAAAAAGTAATGTTCTGGAAATGCTCCCAAACAGTTCGATGAAAAAGCTATCTCCTAAATTTTTTGAAAGTGTCTGATGAAATGTCACCTTTATATGTTTCACATTTTTCTATTTTACCAAATTTTACCCTCAGAAGTGTAAATGTGGATGGGGTATTCTTGGGACATATTTTTGTAGCTAACTATAAGTTTTATTTACTTGGGGTTTTTTTTACCTAGATGGAAGATGATAAAGTGTATCCATTTGAACATTTTGTAAGTAATATTTTTTAATTAAAAATTTAGTTTTTAAATTAGTTTTATGCAAGAAAATACATTAACGTTATTTATTTTTAACTATATCATTTTTTCGTAAAGAGGTTTAAATGGAGGTAAACTTCAATGTCATTTTAACCTAAACAATACCAATGATGGCAAATATACCTTGAACCATAAAATAACCCCAAATACTTATTTTTAACATATTTAAACCTCATTACAACAGTCACAAGAGACCTTATTAATTGCCTTTAAAATGTTTCGTTACTTAAAATATTAAAAAAATATTTCAATAAATCGAAGTATCAAAAACATTTTTAAGAGGTGGAATTGCTTCAATTATTGTACATGACATTGGTTCAAATCTTCCTTGAAACTTTTTGATCTACTTACTTTTTCAAAAAATCATTAACTTATAAGTGAAGAATTCATATTTAATACTAATAAACCATCCGAATATTTATTAAACTGAACTGGAATAAACTGATAAGAATGAATGAAATTTTTAAAATTAAGTTTTCACAGAAAATTTTAACAAAAAATATCTTATGAAGTTAGAAATATTTTTATTATTCACTTTGAATCATGGCTGAACATAGACAACATTCGGTCCTCTAGTTGTAGCTCTATGACCCGAAAATTCTCTATTATAATTCTATAATTTGAAGATAGGAGAATTTTTTTAAATGTTGCATTTTTTGTAAATTCAAGCCTATGTTCTTTCTTTGTTTTAACCTATGGTATATGTGTCGATTTTAGTGGAGAATGGAATGAAATTGTAGATTTATATAAAAGACAAACAAAATTTTTGTAAATAGCTATTAGATTCCATTTAAATATGAGAGTAAATTTTTCTTATAGAGTTGTAAGGAGAAACTCTACAAAGGTGCAGTGAGAAAGACTGATTGCTTGTGCCAGTTGGAAAAAGGTATGGTTTGCCGAATGCTCGAAGCTCCCAAACCTCCCGCCTTTAAAATTGGGTAATTTGCGTTCAGCCATCACACATCCTACTGAAGTTTCGAAACCCTTTGTTCCTTATTTGAATGGTAATAAAATGAATTCCTCTCAATTTGCTTATTTTCATTTATAATGAATACAAAAAAAAAACTTTACTTTTCGAACGCGATTCCCAACTTCTATTTTCACTCCACCTCTTTTGTCAAGGTTAGGTGGTCAACTTAACGCCCACAATTTTGAGGTTTTCAATTATCACTGAAGCATTGCTTCTCGTCATTATTTGGTGGACGTTAAAGTGAAGAATGTATGGAAATACCAGAGGGCACTCTTGAATAAGAAATAATAATGAAAATGTTGAATTTATTCACAATGCCTGAACTAGTTTTCATAAGAATAGTTAGTCGTTTTCTAAATAACCAACAAAAGAAGTCAGTGTAAACTCTACAATTTACTCCGCAGCCGTAGTTTTCAACCGGGGGTACGCTACACCCCCCTCTAAACACTATTTTAAAGAGTAAAACTTTTAAATATTTTCTTTCAGACACCCCCATTTTAATATGCAATTCAGAGGATTCAACCCCAAAATTTGCATATTAAATGCGACAAGCCTTAAATCTTTTTATAACATTCCACAGAAATCTACTATTGCCTACGTGGAATGAGTGTTCTAAAATAATATTTGGCCTCTTGAACTAGTTACAGGCCTCATAGTATCCATCCTCCCGTCAAATCCTTGGTGACACAAAAACAACCTCCCAGAATCACATTTAGGGCGAGCGCGCACGGGCGACTTTTGTCACGGTGACAAAGACAAAAACAACGTTGCTAAGGCTGTTGTTAGGGGCGGGACATAGAAGTATCCAATAGCAGCATTCGCACATGACATCACTGGAGGATAAAAACAACGTTGCTAAGGCCGTTGTTAGGTAAAGTCATGTGATTGAAAATGCTCTATTGTTTTCTAATGATATTTTTGATACTATAGTAATCCTGGTCGCCGTGACTTTAGTCGCTAGTGCGCGCCCGGCCTTAAAAGAGATAAAGGACATGAACATCGTACTGTATTATTGTACTATTTGAATCTGTCTTTATTTTATACCTCGATTTTGTTTAGCATGGAAGTCTGTAATCTGTTCTGAAATAATAGCTATCTTATATTTTCTTTAAGTTATGTTTTTTACATGTTTTATTCCTCAGGTGAATAAAAAAAGCATTATGTAACCAATGTTAACTACTTCATTTGTCAATATTATTGGCATAATTAAATAGTTTATTTTGTTTATTCTTTGAGGTTCTTTAAAGATAAATTTTAAAACTAAGACTGAGGAATCATTTTGAGTATTTTTAAATATTAGTCCATAATTATAGTAGGATTATAAAAACAGTTGAGGCTGCTATTTTTGGCAAATTTTTAAAGCAACAACCATTATAACTAAGTCTTCAAAAACTGTGAAGAACTTTTAACAATATGGTTAAAATATCCTATTAAAAATCTAGAATAGTATAACAATAATATAATTTTGTTTAATAGCTTTATAATTTGTAATTATTCGTACAAAGGAATGCTATCTGAATTCAAAGGAGTTTTAAAAGGATGGATTTTACTTTTTACTGTTTAAACTGAATTAATTTTAGAATATCTTCTTCCAAGTTCTAGTCTTTGACATGGAGATCAAAACTGATTGAAAGCTAAAAGTTATGGTCGGATAGGTTAAAGAGTATAGTTTCTCAAAATTATAACAGTTCCTGTACCTAATATAATTTTTCTAAAATTAAACTACCATATTTTAGAAGTAAATACCTTTATGATTGTATCATTCTTTACTTTTTTAAGTTCTTTTCATTGTTTCCTTCGCTCCAAGAGAGCAGCTGTTTTTCATATGGTTTTTCAGGATTTTTCTGGATGATTTTTTTGCCACCTGCTTTTCTCTTCAGAGTTTGTTTTGAGCTATTTTTACCGCATAGGTTTTAAGCAGTTTATTTATGCCAATCAAAGAATCCATTGGAGTCAATTGGAGTATCGATAAATTATAGAATGTTTGTATTTTTGATTTGACCTCAAATAATGTTTAATGCAAAATTAAAAAGACGCAAAGAACTCCTACGTATATGGTAAAGGGGGAAATCACTGATTATAATATTGATGATATAGTTGCAGGACGCAGATTGAATCATGCAAGAACTTTATTTCATATATTTAAGTTGTAGAAGTTAGGAGATGCACATAACGAGTAAGAGTGACAGTACCCAGTAGCACAGCTCATACCACATACAGTTTACGTATGTATGTCAAGTTTACGTAACTGAAACTAGAAGTAAACGAAATTTGGCCATACATGACGAAAATTGGACGAATCTTAAACGTTTGTACTGTATTGGTAGTGGCTCCAGTGGCCACACAGATGAACATAAGAAGAAATTCAATTACGATTAAGATTTTGATTATTATTTTCAACACCCTCCCTTAATCAAAACAAACTTAATTAAGATATCACCACACAGATATAATCATCACTAAAACTAAGATTCAGTATCTGATTAAAATAACCATTATTTAGGTAAACTAGTACACTAAGCACAGGAATTGGAAATAACATTAATAAACACCAATAGTTATTGTTATTAATATTTTTAAGAGAAAAACTTAATGTTATTTTTTCAGGAAGCATACGTATATATCAATTCAATTAAGACCAGAGATATTTTTAACTCCTCTGAGAGAGTATTTCACTCCTTGAAAATTGGAAATACTCTTTAAAATACTAGCCAAGAGTATTTTCACTCTTTGAATTTTTCACAAAGGTTTAGCTTAAAAAATGCACCGCGTGACCCACCGAATTCAACAAATAATATTTTTCTACTCAAAACACCGACTATCTAACACCCTACAAAACACCCTAATTATCATACTTTTTAAATGTGTTTTCCTACAGCCATAGTATTTTTTTTATTGTTCTGATGCTTAGGGAGTTTGATTGCGGTTTTCGTGTCTCTGTATATCTAGTACTCTGTGTATCTAGTTTATGCTATTTCCGTATTTCACTCCTTATAATTGAATTTCACTCCTACTAAAAAAGACAAGGAGTACTTTTACTCCTTCAAAAAAATCCTAGGAATAACATTGATTAAGACTGTGCATTCCAATTAATTTCCTGAGCTTTAGAAACTTATTTTTTACTAGAGGTTTTGTAAAAACTTCCAATATTGTGCCAAGTAAGCATATATTCCAAGTGCTTTGTCTTGACGAATAAACAAGTAGCGAATATCTAAGTGCTAGGTTCTGTTTGGGGGAATTCAGGATTTTTAACCAAACGGATACCCCTTTGATTATCTATTTGTAACACTGGAGACAGAGAACAATACACTCAAAAGACCCTTTAACCAAATTGGCCTCTTTAGCTGCTTGGCTTGCTGCAATGAATTCAGCCTCGGTAGTTGACAGGACCACAAAGCTTTAGCGTCGCCGCGTTATTGCAGCATTTCCGTAAACTATTCCAGAAGAAGACTCCCATCATTCTAACAACGAGCGGAGATGAGTGATGAACACTGGACAAAGAGAGCATGTGCACAGTAGCATTGTCAACATCGTATCTTTCGGCAGAATAAGGATTAAAAAACACTCAAATATATTTATTATAGCGAACGGCACACACGGGTATTCCAGTAATCGACGACAATGATGACTTTTTCCATTACCTGCGTACTCGGAAGTCGTTATAGAAACTTCTCTAAGGTGGGCCAGATTGACACCGAAGCATGCAATCCCAAGCCACGCCATAGGGCAATCGTCCATTGTCTTGCAGCCGCTATATAGTTGCTTCACTCTAGGGCATCAGATCTTTCCTTTAGAATGAATACTGTACTGGTTTCCGTACTGGTGGTGAGTTCCGTGTGCCTGGTGACCGCCCATTGGCAGGGCGGAAAAGGGCCACCCCAAAGGGTAGAAGTTTACCACACGCATCGTGGTCCTGCCCCAGCCGTGATGATGAAGTTCGAATGCTGCAAGTCCTTCTATGAGAATATGAGAAAAACGTTTGACGGTAAGTGAAAACTAATGCTATAGGAGAAAGTGATGTACCCTTGGGACATTCCACCTTTCAATTTTTAACTGTATATTAGATATTTAAAATTAAATGATACCTACAATTTCTCTGTAATTTATTTTTAAAATTCAGACGGTATGAAAATAAAATAAGCCAGATTCGCAAACAAGTGTATCAAGGTACAACATCCCTGAAACCATAGGACTTCTTGCCTTTTACAAAGGTAGATAATTAAGTTAGAACTAGAAAAATATTTTTTTAGTTATAAAATTTTGTTTCACTCACCATTTATTATTACCGATAAAATTCTTTTAATATTATCTGTTTTATGCTATAGTTTATAGTAGGTGTTTCAACAATTCCGCCCAAAGTCTTACACAAAAAGATTCCTTTTACAAAAACATAGTCTCTATTCTAAAAAAAAGTTTTTGGTGAACGGTTATTTCCAGATAAAAAAATTTTAACTCCGTATAACACATTTTTGGTATCAAAGTGCTTGGATTCTTTTGGAGGATTCAGAATAAGCTTTTGGAATTTCCAAAAAATCTCAATTTTAAAAAATTTCCATTTTTATAGAATACGGATAAGGTTGCGGATAGAAAGCCAACAATTTATTATCCATCCAATAAAAACGATCAATTGAAGGCCATATTTATGATGAAACAAATTTTTTTCACGTTTTAAAAATGTACTTCAAAGTATTTTCCAAATTGAATATCTTTCAAAGACTGTTAAAAGTATTCTAGAAACTTACAGATACAGTATTTCATACTAGAAATTCACACATTTTTTCTGAAACTAAGAATTTTTAGTTACCGAAATTAATTGTTTGTAAACAATGAGTGTCATGTATGTTTTGTCTTATTATTTTCAAAAACCCTTCCCACAAGAGCAAATCTATTCAAGATAAAAGTGATTCCTGACCCCCTGTGCAACATCTGCAAGTCCATAGACTCTAATGATCATATGCTACTATATTGCAAAAAGTATAGCAAGGAAAGAGAGAAACTAAGACAAGCTATTAACTGCAACGAAAACGATTACTCAGTAATATTAAACATAAATAAGGAAAATAAACTCACAAAAATAAAGGCACTATCTGTTTTTTTAAAAAGCATAGAAGAACACTTAGAAGACTAAAGCTTAAAGCTACGAAAGAATAGTGAAGATGAGGACAAAGCAGCTCGTAGGAGCAAGCAAAGGTCCCAACTAAGCCGTTGGCTTATATTCAAGTTCAAGTTCAAGTTCTTATTATTTTCAATGGCTTAAAAAGTATTATGTTTAACTAGCGAGTAGAGACCCTTTATTTGGAAAGACTGGACAATGAGGCACCGTGAGAATCGATCTTTCCGCCATTTTAGTTACAACTTTCCTGAACTTTAACATTACGAGATGTTAAAAATCGTGGAAATTGCTGCTAATAGTTTAGAAAAATACCTTTAACTGTTGGCGTCATTATTGGCGTTGGCTACCAAGATTAGTTAATAGGGTTAACTAACCTTATTTTTAAAGTTTTAGTAATTTTATGCGACGCCCCCCCCCCCCAATCAATTTGTTCCATCATGCAAATAAATGATTTTTGCGAAATGTTAGCTCAATCAAAAAATACTAACCCCTGCCGTAAAAGCCTTAAAGTTTCAAGAAAGTGCTATTTTTTTTACAAAACAACTAAAAAACCAAAGATAGAACCAAAGAGAAAAAACCAACCCTCACATTTTGTTCATGTTTTTTTTATGAAAAACTAATGTAGTTATAGATATAATGTTCCAGATTCCATTCTTCTACCTATTCCTTCTCTTTTGAAAGTATAATAATTTTTTAATGTCAAAAGAACTTTTGTAAAGTTGTTTATCCTGCATTTTTAAATCGCTAATAACTCTATAGCTAACTCTCTCTAATAACTCCATAACTTCTATATACAGCTTAAAAACATGAAATCAGTCACATTTTGTTTGTAATTTATTATCTTTGATTTGGTGTGCCTCATAACCACCTTTTCAAAAACATTTTTCAAAATTAAAAAAAAAATGAAAAAAAATTAAATAAAAAAATTTTTTTTGAAAAATTTTCATTAAGAAAATTTATAGCTTTTTAACGCCTAAAAAAACATTTCTACCATGTCTACCATTTCTACCTGTCTATCAAATTTCAATTTAAAAATAAAATTTAATAATGTAGAAAAAACAAAAATCTTTGAAAATTTTGGCAAGTCCCTAAATATTCCATCAAATAATACAAGAGGTTTTTCACTCCTGTGGAGAAAAATTGTAACGTAAAATTTCTTGAGGGTGTTCATATGATTTAAAACATGCAAAAAATTTCACATAAATTTCAAAAAATACAATTATTAACAGATTTGGTACAAAATCCTACAGAGCTTGTTCCAAACTTTAAGATAATTCAAAATGAGTATCAATTTCACCTGAATATTCCTTAGAATTATGTTTATTTCTTATTTTATTATCTTCTAAAATTTCAACGTCCTTTGTTTTGGCATGTTAGAAGTGAAAAAATATTAGATAATCTTTAATAACCTATTTGTTTAATTTCAGCTCTTCTTTAAGTATTTTTCAAAACTTTTCACAGCAATTTCCACGATTTTTAACATCTCGTAATGTTAAAGTATAGGAAAGTTGTAACCAAAATGGCGGAAAGATCGATTGAAAAGTAGATTTTAGTTTGACACGAGTTCATAAATCAAAATTACGTCTGGAAAGGAGGGCTGTCCCACTTTCCCCTACAATTACAGAAAACCATATAAATTAATTTATTCTGCCATATTTTAGTACTTCAATAATGTATAGTTTATTACCTTTATGTTTATTGTTTTAATAATGAATTTTTTATTCGCATTTTTTCCATATTGATATATTTTAATATCATTACAGAGCTCATGGATGCCAAAGAAATAGGACAACGTCAAGGAAATAAAAAAGTAAGTTTTTATTCATGAATATTATTAAGACATGTAAGTTTAAGTATATTTATGTGCACACAGGATGGTCGAAAAAAATAACTATCTTGATGCAGAAAGCCCCCAAGAGGTTCTACTCAAAGAAATAATCTTATCAGAAAAAATTTTAAAATGCTCTTGAGAAAATTATAAAAAAAAAACAAGAGAGTTCACACGGTTGATATCGCTGTTAAAGCAACTGACCCAAACTGTGACAGCTAACCCCACGACGATATCTAAAACAAAATTGATTCCCCACAATTCCAAACATTTGAACGTTATAAGGTTATGATACATGCATGGAACTGCAGTAAACCCCTCTTTCGAAAACTGTCATCCAGCAATGCTTTTATTAACTTTAAGAGTTCACCAGATAAAAAAACTAAAGAGTAAATAGTTAACTTATCGGTGGAAAAAATAATTCATCAGGGATCTTTCATTGGTGTAGCTTCAAAACAGACTGGTGAAAAGTGGACCTTTATGTTCTCTATACAAAATATGATTTTTCTTAAAAGTATGACAAAAACTGCTTGCTGAAACTTGTCCTTCTCTATGTTTTTTCAGGATTGTAGTTTGAAAGATGCTATCAAAGTTCGCTGTGCAACAGAAAATCCTTCTCATCAGTGTATTCAGAAAGTTACCGATTTTATGAATGGCAACATTTGTTCTGGACAAAGTTATCAACAGTGAAGAACGTCATTCACAAGCTAGTTCCGGTTTATACATCATACGCTTTGGTTGTGGAGCTTCAGGAGAAAACGGCTTATATTACTAAATCGGTTTTGTTGAAGCGTTTTAAGAACTAGATATGCTTTAGAATATGTATTTGTGAAACCTTAATAAAAATAATTTAAGTGGGACATGCTCATTTGTTCAAATCTATATAAAAATATTTTCCCAACATTCACTCTAATATTTGTTCATTTGAAGTTTGTTATATGTAATGTTTGGAAACTATTTAAAGATTTACACTTTTTTAATTTTTCAGTAGTGTGGCTTGAAGCTCCATATGATATTTTGTTTATGAATTAATTAATTTGTCAAATACAATTTAAATTGTTATATTAAGTGGTTATTAATTAACTTCAAACCAATCCATTTAGAAATTTATTATTAAATAACAGCTTCTTAGACAGTTAGATACGATACAGAGAAATTGAAATGAGAATGTATTATTTCATCATCCCAAGTAGTTAAAAAGTAATTAAGTTTAAAAACAATTTTAGGAGAAAATGTAGCGAATATATTTTTTATACTGGACAGCAACGTTAGTTGACCCTATGACGTCACTAACAAACAAAGTAGTTCCCATCATCGCGGTGTCTGAATTTTGAGTGAAATGAAGGACGTCAATTTAAAAATATGATTATTTTGTTAAACCCATGTATTATAGGGTCTTTTTATAACGCGATTTGCGTATCAGAACTCCTCGCATTTGTGGTGTACTGGGTTCAAGAAACGTTGCTGTCGAGTATAAATATTAAACAAACTATATTTCATTTCAGTCGTCAGTTTGAAAAGTTAATAAAGATGAAACATTTTATTGAGCTCTAAAACATCTCAATGCTTCGCTCTACATCTAGAGTTGAGAAAGGAAAAATAGCAACCCCCCCAACAGAGGAAAATATTGCCCTTCGAATTAAGCTCTTGGCCACATTTTTCACGCATTTCTTAAATGAGAGGAGAAAATTTTAACTTAAATGAAAATTTAACTGTTAAATAAAATGAATCTAGGTTATCATAATTAAGAAAAGCTCTTGACTCAACTTTATTTTACTAGAAAACAACTGTGAAGAAGAAAGTGATATTAATTATGTAATAGTAATTTGTTAAGCGTATAACAATAATTTGGAAATTTAATACTAGTTGTATACCTCAATAAATGAAATTATCCTATGCAATGAATTGTATCCTATACAATTCTTATACGTAAACAACCACTTTTAACTTTTTTTACTTTTTTAGAAGGACTTTAACCTGAATAAATAAAATCTTTTTTCGTGATGAGGAAAGTTTTTAGCAGTTTCCTATTTACCTGATCGGTGATGTGATAGTGCACTGAGATTCTGCAAAAATAAAAACTTTACAGTGGTAGGCCTTAGTTATATGGGGTGCTGCTCGAGCGCAAATTTAGACTTTCTAATGCGCCAAGTTAACAACGTATTTTTATTTTAAGGGATAAAATGCCGATTTAAACTCTAGAAAACGTATATATGTATAGTACATGGGTTTAACAAACAATTCATATTTTTAAGTTGACGTTCTTAATTTCACTCAAAATTCAGAAATATATTGCGTCTTTTTATCACGATTTGCGTACCGAAACTCCTCCTAGCAACCCAACAGGCTTCCTGTTTACGCAGTTTTCCTTCCGCGTAATGACGTGATAGAGTCAGGAAACGTTGCAGTCTAGTATAATGCTCTCTATAGTTTTGATACAGCGTCCGGTATGTTTTCTGCAGTTCAGCACCCGAAAACAATTCTATTGGAGTTGTTTTGACTGATTTGTTCTCATCAAAAGGAATGATTTCTTGCATTTGGATTTATAAATAAATCGAAAAGGATAAAGATAAATAATTAAAAGAAAAATGGATCATTTTTAATAAAGTTTTTAAAGCTAATAAAAATTGGAAATTAGGACATTTTGGCTGAGGTGCAGCAGCTCTGCAGCTCCTATGGACGAGCCGCCACTAAAATTGTATCACCATGAAAACAATTGAACTCCCCACCATTATTGAGTACATTTCCCTTGAGCTCTCGAGTAATGTCACTTGTTGCCAGTTCTATTGTTTGGGAGGGAGCAATAAAACCACATGTGGTAAGGTAAAACGCTCGGTTCCAGCATTTACATTACCCAAAACGACTGAAATGCTAACAAATTCTGTATTTGCATAATCTGCAAGAATGTACTGTTCTTGAAGCAAAAATCGACTCGATCCCTAATTTTTTAGGAAAAACTTATGATAGAAAGATGAATAAGATATTATTTAACCAGTTTTAACGAATTCGTCTGAAGATCATTTTTTAGATTCTTCTCTGAAAATCGTATTCCTAAATCTGTGCACTCGGATCTGTCTTTCTATCAAAAGTCGTTGCAGATCATTTTGGACTAAAACATTCAGAGGGGTGTCCAACAACAACTGTCTCCCCCTTGGGCGATAAGTTGCCACCCTCAGAACTTTTTTAACCAAGGACATTCCTAGGGTATAAACATTGTCCAGAAAAAATGTCTGTAAATTCTCTCTCTCTGTTTTACAATGATGTGCAAAAATTAAGGACGGAACAATTTCTTCAATATAACACCTAGTAAAACAATTTTCCATCTATGAAAATCAAATTAAAAGAAGTTCGAAGAACGGGAATATAGGGGCTGGAATCAAATTTTTCCAACCGATAGTTTGAGGGGTAAATGGGCCCACCATTGATAATGGAGTTCCAAACACATTTTGAAACGTCTATGTAGGAGGTATTCAACCGAAAATTCCATTATTCAAAATTATTCCTGAACACAAAGCACGTTTTTAAACGTGTTTGCTACCTTTGAAGGGTTTTTTATGCTTTATCGAAAGATTCTGTCCTAATCATAATTTTTGATAAAGTTTAGCTTCTTGATCTTTTTTATGGCAGGTGGTATTTGACCGTCAAACATGTTTTTAGAAGTTCCCACAGGTGGTTGATTCCGTTTAGGTCTGGAAACCGTAAAAGTAACTTACGGTAATTAAAAGTACGTGACAAAAGACATGTGATTGCCCAGAGTAGGATATGTCTAAATCTAAATACTCGTAAAAAGTCACAGGATTCAAATCACTTTCATTCTAACAACGAGCGTAGATGATTGATGGACACTGCGGACAAAGAGAGCATGTGCAGTAGTATTGTCGTCGCATCTTTTGGCAGAAGGTTTAAAAAAACACTCAAATGTCTTTATTATTGAGAATGCACACATGATATTCCAGTAATCGACGACAATGACTTTTTTTCATTAAGAGTCCACCTGCACACTGGGAAATCGTTACACAACGTTCCTTTTTTAAAGGTGGGACGACCAGCAGCTTGACACCGAAGCATGCAATCACGACATCCAATCATCCCCATCCCTTTGTCACGGCAATTGTCCATTGTCCTGCACAGCGCAGCGGCTATATATAATGGATTCGCGACTCCAGTCTTTCCTGTTGAAGTGAAGTGCCATGAATGCTGTACTGGTGTCCGTTCTGGTGGCGAGTGTCGTGTGCCTGGTGAGCGCCCAGGGGCCCGGAGGAAGGGGGCCACCCCCCGGCGGAAGGGGAGGACCCGGGGGAAGGGGGCCACCCCCCGGAGGAAGGGGAGGACACGGCCACCACAAGGGTCCTCCCCCTGGCATGATGATGAAGTTCGAATCCTGCAAACCCTTCCATGAGAATATGAGGAACAAGTTTGATGGTAAGTGCGTTATTCGGGTAGTGTCAAGTAAGGAGGGCCCTCCTAAACTTTTATTACGTCCGGAAAAACATCAGTCTTATCTCCCCGATCTCTTTGGTTGGTTTGGGGGTACTCCCGTCCGAGGAGGGGTTTTCTATTTTTCGGTAATGTTAATTAATCTAATGTTAATTCGTCTAATTGTTCGGTTGACCACACAAAAAACCGGGGCCATAAGCTGAGGTTTCTCCGGCTCTAATAAGGATGCACCTAAGGGCCAGGACACACTCAGCGATTTGAATTGTGTGATGTCGTAAAGATCATTATCAAACGAAGGGAAGAAAGAAGGAGAGTTGAGGGGTGATGCACTAGAACTAAACTAGACTACTCCTGTAGCAGATGTGTCATCCTTTCCACTTCCAACCGCTATCTTTTGACGCGCCTATGATAGAACTAGTTTTTTTCAAACAGAATTGGAATCTAAGGGAAATTTTTCCTCCCTCATGTCACCTTTCTTTAAGTATGATCGAAACAGAATAATTCAATCTTCTTGAAAAATCAGTGTTACTTTTCCAAGATTTTACATGAGCTAGTTTTTAGCTTCAAAGGGGTTTGTAAGCTTTAAAAGTTTAATTTAAGCCTTTATTCATTAATCGTAGAACACAACTCTCATGTGGAAAGAGTAAAATGAAATTACATGATTTTGGCTACAAAAATTTCAATAATCTTGTTTGTGCGTAACTCTTAGACGCCGATGTATTAATTATGCAGGGTGTTTCAGATAAATCTTTAAGAACTTCTAGAAATCTAGAAGACTCAGAATCACCAGGAAATGCCAAATCACCAAAAATCACCAGGAAATACCACCAAGGCTAGGGAGATTGTATAGTCCCCAGTGGAAATTGATACGTAACCTTTAAATATTGGATCGTTCGATTAAAACATTTATTGCATAAAGAATGTACTGAAATTTTAGCTCTTAAATTGGTTTTTATGTAATTATTTTGCTGGTTCTATCTCTGGTGAAACTATCTCCTAGAAGTTATAAAACATTTATCTGAAAACGCCCTGTATAGGTTGTCCTTGAATCAAACACTTTAATTAAATTCTAAACGATTCCAAGTTGTTCAGCAAGAAGTATTTCCCTTACATTGGTATACCACTTTGAAAGCAATCATTAGTTTTTATTTAAAAAAAAATAAGATTCCTTTGCAGACAAATAAGATACATAGAGAAACCATATTTTATCTGATAAAATTACAGAATGTATAGAAATAAAAATAACAATCTTTTAAGATAACTATAATGTAACATGTGTCCCATACTTGCCCCCCCCCTTATGCTGTTGCCATCAGGGGGGGGGGGAACCGCTGCGTACTTTTATCCGACTGCGCTTGACAACTCTTACCCTCCTTTCCCCTAAGCGTTTCTACAATAATTCAAATAAAAAAATTCTGATCAATTATCTATTTTAGGGAATACATACTCGTAATAACAAATTTTAGAAATCTCTTTAACGATACGCCTGAGAGTCAAGGAGCCACATTCGATGTTTGGGCATTAAACTTAATTACTTAATTATTTAATTACACTTTTAGGTTTAGGAAAATTTTTAAAATAATATAATTATGTACACTAATTAATTCTTAAAATATTAATACACGTATTTTAATAAGCATGATTAAAATAACATATAAATGCACTTTAATTTTTTTTAAATGATTTTTAAACTACATGTGATAGTAACTAAGTAACTTTGCATCCCACTAAACAAGAAAACTGATGATTAATTATCTAGACACAGCTAAAGTTCCAAAAGCACGTTGGAAAGTATACTATTTTAGTTTAACACGAGTTTATAACTTCAATAACAATGCAAAGTAGATTAACTTTGCGTTTATGCTTTTTATTACTTTTGTGTTTATGCTTTGTATTTTTTTATTCACATATTTTTCATACTGATGTATGTTTATATCATTACAGAGCTCATGCAAGCCAAAGAAATAGGACCATCTGTTTGTCTAGGGGATAGAAAAGTAAGTTTTTATACGCACTTTAATAGATTTGTCATATTTTAAAATCTTAAGTAATGTTAAGTGATTAGCTCAAACTTTAGCATAACAGATAACTTACTGGTTCACGATTAAATATATTTAGCTGCACACATGATAGTCGAAAAAAATAACTATCGAGATATAGGGACCCCAAGAGGTCTATCTGCTCAAACATAAACATTATGAAATTAGAAAAATTGTAGAAACAAGAGTTCTCACGGTTACGGATATATTTAAGAAATTAAATTTTCTAACGGAAACATGAATGCGTTAAAATACTTGCTATAAAAAGTGGGTTTTTTATTCAATTTTCATCCGACCGTGTACTTTTCTTAATGTTATACTAGACTGCAACGATACGTTTGACCCTTGAGAAACAAAGTAGCAGTTCCCAGCGCGGTGTCTGAATTTTGAGTGAAATTAAGAACGTCGATTTAAAATTATGATTGGTTTGTTAAACTCGTGTATATAGCGTCTTTTTATCACGATTTGCGTACCGAAACTCCTCGTAGCAACCCAACAGGCTTTTTGTTTACTGAGTTTTTCCTTCTGCGTAGTGACGTCATAGGGTCAGGAAACATTGCTGTCTTAGTACATAATATCTGTAAACTAAGGTCGATTTTAGTCGGAAATTAGGGGAGGCACGCCATTTCAAAAGAAAAGTTACAGTACAGGTCAATACAAAATGTTTTTTTTAAGTATGACAAAAAAATGCTTGTTAAAATTTAGGGTTCCGTTCAAAATCCCGACAGTCAGAATCCCGACAGATCAGGTTCCCGACGACGAAATCCCGACAGGGTCAGAATCCCGACAGATCAAAATCCCGACTGGGTCAAAATCCCGACAGGTCAAAATCCCGACAGATCAAAATCCCGACAGGGTCAGAATCCCGACAGGTCAAAATCCCGACAGGGTTAGAATCCCGACAAGTCAAAATCCCGACAGGGTCAGAATCCCGACAGGTCAAAATCCCGACAGGTCGAAATCCCGACAGGGTCAGATTCCCGACAGGGTCAAAATCCCGACAGGTCAAAATCCCTACAGTGTAGTGTCACTCTTAAGCCGTGAGAGCATAAATTATTGAATTTTTTTGAAATTTTAAATTTTTTAAAATTATTAAAAACTGGTTTAACACTACACTCCTGCGCGTGCAAGACTTTTTTCTGGGCTTTTTTTCAGTGCTGATTACAGATATTTCATCAAAACTGACGTTTGAAAGATTTTAAAATTTTAGATTTTTTAAAATTGATTAAAAAATGGTTTAATACTACACTCCTGCGCGTGCAAGACTTTTTTCTAGGCAGCTTTTCAGTGCTGATTACAGATGTTTCTTCAATACTGTGGTTTGAAAGATTTTAAAATTTAAAATTTTTTAAAATTGATTAAAAATGGTTTAATACTACACTCCTGCGTGTGCAAGACTTTTTTCTGGGCTTTTTTTCAGTGCTGATTACAGATATTTCATCAAAACTGACGTTTGAAGGATTTTAAAATTTTAAATTTTTTAAAATTGATTAAAAAATGGTTTTTTAATCAATTTTAAAAAAATTAAAATTTTAAAATCTTTCAAACTACAGTATTGAAGAAACATCTGTAATCAGCACTTAGCTGCCTAGAAAAAAGTCTTGCACGCGCAAGAGTGTAGTATAAAACCATTTTTTAATCAATTTTAAAAATTTAAAATCTTTCAAATTTCAGTTTTGCTGAAATATCTGTAAACAGCACTTAAAAGCTGCTTAGAAAAAAGTCTTGCACGCGCAGGTAGTATTAAACCATTTTTTAATCAATTTTAAAAAATTTAAAATTTTAAAATCTTTCAAACCACAGTATTGAAGAAACATCTGTAATCAGCACTGAAAAGCTGCCTAGAAAAAAGTCTTGCACGCGCAGGAGTGTAGTATTAAACCATTTTTTAATCAATTTTTAAAAAATTCAATAATTCACATGCTCTCACGGCTCAAGAGTGACATTATACTGTCGGGATTTTGACCTGTCGGGATTTTGACCCTGTCGGGATTTCGACCTGTCGCGATTCTGACCCTGTCGGGATTTGGACCTGTCGGGATTCTGACCCTGTCGGTATTTTGACCTGTCGGGATTTTGACCCTGTCGGGATTCTGACCCTGTCGGGATTTTGACCCTGTCGGGATTCTGACCCTGTCGGGATTCTGACCCTGTCGGGATTTCAACCTGTCGGGATTCTGACCCTGTCGGGATTTTGAACTGTCGGGATTCTGACCCAGTCGGGATTATGAACTGTCGGGATTTCAACCGTCGGGAACCTGATCTGTCGGGATTATGAGTGTCGGGATTTTGACCCACACCCAAAATTTACCCTTCCCTCTCTCTCTCTCTGCTTTTTAGGATTGTATGAAAGAAGATGGTATCAAAGTTCGCTGCGCAACAGAAAATCCTTCCGATGAGTGCATTCAAGAAGTTAATGATTATATGAGTGGCAACATGTGTTCTGGAGAACTTGAAACAGCTCAGTACGAATAGGTTTTATTGAAGCGTTTTAAAGAACTGGATATGCTTTCAGAATATATTTGTGAAACTTTTTAAATAAAATTATTTCAGTGGAACAATGCTCATTAATGCAAATCTATTTTAAAACATTTTACAAGGTTCACTCTAATGTTAGGTCATTTGAAAAATTTCAAATGTTAAGGTACTTTAGATTTACTCACTTGAATTTTCTATAACAGAGTGGCTCAAATAGGATGTTTGGTTTATGATTAATTACTTCTTCACAAATACAATTTAAATAGTTATGTATGTTTATTATTATTAACTAGCTGATATTTATTATTATTAACATGTATTATTTAACTAGCTGATATGCCCGGCCTAGCAAGGGTGGAGATGAATATCTTTCGAATTATATCTTTCATAACATTGAATAAATAATTTAAGAAAAAAGCTGATATTTCCACTTGAATGGGTTTGAATATTAATAATAGTTTTTGGTTTGTTGATCAACTTTCTTAAAAACTACAATATGATCATCTTTTTATTTTACATCCTCCTTTCCATGGAGACTATTTTAACAACAAGGCTATTCCATAAAACTTTTTACTTAAAAATTAAACTCTCAAATAAAAATGTTTTAAACTATAGAGCATTTTCAATCACATGACTCGGACCTAACAACGGCCTTAGAAACAGAAGGTGTTACAGTTTTTTGCCCTACAGAGGTTAACAGTTACAGAAAATGACTAGCCATGGAATTCTTCTATTGGAGCATTTGCAATCACGTGATCCCATACCTAAAAACCTTAGCAACAGATAAACAACGTCCTTAACAACAGTTAAAAGCCCTACAGAAGATTAACAGTTAAAAGAAAATAACTGGTTGTGACGTCACCTGAAAACACTCTATACTTACCAGTTTTAAAATTTCAAATTTTGTTGAAATATATTTTTAGATTATTAATATGATTTTTAAGAGACTTATATGTAGTTTTTCTTTTAAAAACGTGTTATTTTGCAGAGTGTTTTCAGGTGACGTCACAACCGGTTATTTTCTTTTAACTGTGTATCTACTGTAGGCATAGAGATCTAATAGTATATTAGAGTGGACATCACATCACGTGACTTTCACTGAATTGACAAGGCGCCATGTTTTCATCGGCCAGCCGTAATGTTAAGTCAAAGGGAAGGGGTCTCAAAAAGGCATTTAAAAAATTTTCCCAGCTTAAATATCCCTTAAAGACCGATAGAAATGCAAATAGGACCAAAAAATACATCTTTTAACACCAAAATTACATACCTTTTGTGCAGTTTTATTGGTTTTTCATCCCGATTTTTCTTCCCTAAGACTAATACACAGAGAAATATCCTAACAGAGGGTCCACGAGGCTATTTTCAAATGCGTTACTGATGTGAGGGCGCCACACTGGAGTCTGGAACGTATGCCGGCCGCTTAAATCTCTCGCCAAATTAGAACTCAGCGCATGTGCAAAAAGGTGTTTTCGATCTCCCATAGGCAGCCGGCGAACGATTCAGACTGGATCCAGACGCTAGTGAGTTTAGTGCGATCCCAGCGCCACAATTCTCCCAACCTGTAACAAGATGTCATGATTTTCGATTTCCATTATGGCCTATGGCCGTGGACTCTCTGTTCTAGTACTCTGTGGACTAATATAACTGTTTTCTCGTCAAAAACCATTGTTATGCAGATTTTGCCTCTTGTTAATTAGGATGGCTTCGGAAATATTTTAAAACACTAGTAGAAATAAAAATATGATAATATTTTAAGAATAAGAATTTTAGAATATTTTAGTGGCAAACTTAACATTTAATTAAATTCCTTAGGTGTATAAAAAAAAAAGACAAAACTTACATAAAGTGTTACTAGTGTTTTAAAAAAACATTTTTGCAGCCATTCTAATTAACAAGAGGCAAAATCTGCATAACAATGGTTTTGACGAGAAAACAGTTATATTAGTCTTAGGGAAGAAAAATCGGGATGAAAAACCAAGAAAACTGCACGAAAGGTATGTAATTTTGGTGTTAAAAGATGTATTTTTTGGTCCTATTTGCATTTCCATCGGTCTTTAAGAGATATTTCAGCTGGGAAACTTTTTAAATGCCTTTTTGAGACCCCTTTCCATTGACTTAACATTACGGCTGGCCGATGAAAACATGGCGCCTTGTTGGTTACCGAGTCTCCTATGCAATAGTATTACTGAGTCACGTGACGTCCACTCTAATATACTATTAGATCTCTATGACTGTAGGGCTTTTAACTGTTGCTAAGGCCGTTGTTTATCTGTTGCTAAGGCGGTTTTTAGGTTTTGGATCACGTGATTGCAAATGCTCCAATAGAAGAATTTCACGGCTAGTAATTTTCTGTAACTGTTAACCTCTGTAGGGCAAAAAACTGTAACTCTTCTGTTGCTAAGGCCGTTGTTAGGTCCGAGTCATGTGATTGAAAATGCTCTATTATGTTATTTTTGTAACAATGGGGTCAAGCAGATTTCTTTTTGAGCAGAAATAAAGCTATTTCAGCAAAATGACCATAAAAACGGTCAAAAGAGGGGTCGTTCTAGAACTTTGAAACATAGCCTAAATTTCAAATGGGATGTTTTTACGTATGTATACCAAGTTTGGTGCAGATCAGAAGGAAACTGTAGATTTGTATAAAAGACAAACAAACAAACACACTTTGACTTTTATTATATTAGATTAAATATTATTTATCAAGCAGTTAAAGAGTATTTAAATTAACAAGCAAATTTTAGGAGAAAATATAGTACTTAACATATTTTTTAACATTAAACAAAAATATTTTCACCTGAATCGCCAGGTTGAAAAAGGGAATAAAATTCAAACATGGCTAAACTACTTTTTGAGCTCTAAAACATCTCAAAGATTTTTCTACATCTACAGTTGAGAAAGAAAAATAACACACGTCCCTCAAGTTAAGCTCTAGGCAACAATTTTTCATACATTTCCACACAAGAGGAGAAAGATTAAACTTAAACTTTGCTTGAATGAAATTGGCCTATTGATAATCTTACGCAATTTGATAAACTGTAACAGTAATTTGGACATTTAAGTCTGGTATATGTACCTCGACAAATGAAATACAATAGATATATACGAGTACATATACTACTAGCAGTAGTATCCTTTACAATTCTTCTACGTAGACCCCCCCCCTTTATCTTCTTTTGACTTTGTAAGAAGGACATTATAAACCTGAATAAACAAAAATCTTTTTTCGTGATGAGGAAAACTTTCAACAGTTTCATCCTATTTACCTGATCGGTGATATGCGGTAGTTCACTGAGATTCTGAAAAATAAAAACTATATCACTATGAAAACAATTGAACTCCCCGCCATTATTGTGTATATTTCCATTGAGGTTTTTTTAAAGAGAAGTTACATGCCAAATCAACCAGGGTAGTCAACCCAATTACCGAAGATTTTCATGAAATTTTGTATGACCAATGTTTGAATAAAGATAAGGAAAAATACAAATTTTTTCCAATTCTATCAAGTAGTTTCAGAGTTTCGGCTGTTTAAAATTTTATCCATCTTGACTTCGCGCGGACGCTTCGAGATCGTGTTTAATTGCGTTCTCTAACCGAATTTTCGTTTTTATAGGTAAAAGCTTAAAAATTCATTTATTTGCAGTCGATAGTCTACAGAATGGAATGGAAAAAAAAAATTAAGATTGAAACTCTTAATATGGGTTCGAAATGCCTCTTAAAAAAAAGGTTTTTCATATGGATAAAAAGTCAAAGTATGGGAATCTAAATGTTTTATATTTCCCGTTCATACAGAAACCTATTTTACTTCGAGGATATTCTCTTCTTTATGAGTTCGGATAGAAAAACCCCGATGGCCAGCGTCCATCCCACCGCCAGAACCAAGAGGGCTCCGAACACCTCTTCCATGGAGAGCGCGTGGATCGTCTCCCCGACCTCCTTCCTCTCGTCGGACTTGAGCCACATGCGGAAGAAGTGGTCGCTCACGTACTTGTCGTAGAGCCCCGCCTGCTGCGCCCTCAGCAGCACGCGGTCCAGCCGAGCCTTCAGGCCCCGCGAGCGCTTGTGCAGCAGGATCCCGCCGTAGTGGTCGTAGAAGCCGCTAGACTGGATCTTCGAACCTGCAAAAGGAATAGCTCTATATCCCCAAAAGCTCAACAGTGGGAGGTGTAGGTAATATACTATATACAGGGTGTCCCAAAAAAGACACATTTCAAAAATTTTTAATTAAAAAACTAAAATAGATAAAAAATGAGCGATTTTTTGCATCACTCTGAAGACCAAGTAATTTTATGACACGAATTTTCGTAAATCATTGTTCCCAAATCCCTAGACAGGATATAATTGGAAACAACGATTTACAAAAATTTGTAACATAAAATTATTTGGTCTTTAGAGTAGAATGCAAGAAATCGTGTATTTTTATCTTTTTTAGTTCTTTTTTTATTGATTTTTAAAATGTAATGTGTCAGTCTTTTTGGGGACACCCTGACTAGCATTGGCATAATAAGACTGCCCACTCGGCCATATGTGGTTTTTGTGTGGAGATGTGTGAATGAGCCCCCCCCCCGTAGAACTGGAGTTGTACCAGTGAATGTGTGCGTGTAGCATGGGCCTCCGTGGCTTCGGTCCACAGGTACCCACTGAGTAAATATGGTGCTAATGTCGGCATGTTATGGATGAAAGGCCTGCGCCGAGAATCCACTATAGGATTAAACTTTTTATATTCATTACAAGTGATCCTCTCCGATGAAATTATTGTTAGTGAGGGAAATCGGAGAATGAAAACACAATTTGTCATTTTGAATATTGTTAGAAAAATGTGTGCTTTATTGTCTGCCACCCCTGCCTGTCGCTGATCTGCGTTGTTTGGGCGGATCATCCCGGTGCCAGGCCTTTGCTTCATCTAAAGATGTTTTAGTTTTTCATTTGTGGCAGCGGCTAATTTAGCCACTATAAAAGTGGGCACCGGGATGTTCCTCCACTCTCTCACTTGCTCTCGCACTCGATCAGTCTCTATTAGGCATTCTGAGATTCTTATGTTTAAATTTATTAGGTCAATGATTTTAATTTATTCTTTAAGTAGAAATAAACTTCTTTGTTTTAGAACTTTGTCTTTGTTTCATTGCTAAACCAGGCTAGTGGTTTATTCACTAAATTTCGATGCAAATTAGACTGCGTTATATTAGATTTTCACATCAAATATTCCTCCGAGATGAACGTCGAAATTGAAACAGTGTAAATAGTTTTTTAGAGAAACGAACCGAATGGGGGGATGCCGAACAGCAGCTTGAAATGGAACGCCGAGCTTATGCGGGCAACCCCTCGGCCGAAGGGCGCCTTCTCGAACTCCTCGTTCCGCAGGGACCAGCCGTGCTCGCGGATGGCCCCGGCGATCACCTTCAGGTGGGGCTGGGTGGAGGTGGCTATGAGCTTGCTGGGCAGCAGGTTGGAGGGCACGAACACCTTCCACTCGCCACGAGCCACCGCCTCGGACAGACGGTGGAAGTCCCTCGGGGGCACGTCCATGGCAGGCACCGACAGGAAGGAGAACACCAGCGACGAGTAGGCGTAGCTCAGGATCAATGTCCCGAACCACCAGGGCGCGATGAAGAGTCGTTTAGGCAGCCCTGTCACCTCCTGCGACACAGACCTGCCCAAGACGTTTCCGAACATGCCCAGCCACACCCAGGAGACCTCCCCGCTGCCCCGGAAGAGCAGGGAGAAGAGCAGGGGCAGCAGGGTGACCAGACAGGCCAGCAGGGCCCACGTGGCCACGTCGAAGGGGTAGACGAAGGCGTAGGCCCTGGGCAGAGGCTTGGGGAGGTCGGTGGCGAACACGATGTTGGTGAAGAAGTAGGGGACGGTGAAAGCGAACGCCTGGGAGCGCTCGTACGTCTGGCCGATGCAGCACATGGCCATGTCGGCCTGCCCAGTGAAGACCGGGCCCACCAATCCCCCCGACCAGCTGCCGTTCGGGAAGGCGGTTCCGAACGCAGTAGGGCAGCGGAGGATGTGATAGTTCGCCTTTAGGCCCAACATCAATGTGGCCAAAAAGCGCTCCTCGATCCCCAGGGATTCGTTAGAAAATTCAAAGAAAGGTTTGAGTAAAAAAGAAGCGATTGTTATATTTCGTTTCATTTTCGATGAGATGGCGGTGTTAGGATCAAGAAGAGAAAGCCTTCGAAATGAACAGAAAAAAAATGTTTATACAGTGATTATAATATAAAGTGGGAAATTTCTTCTAAGTTGTAACTTTACACTAAAATAAAAATGTGGAGTTCAGAATAAATTGAGGAAAGTGAGGTGGACTTTATCATGTTTAATTGCGAATCAGAAAGCGCTTTAAAACCCCGAACCACCTTTTTATAAGTTTTAATTCAGAATTAAAAACAAAACAAGATCCTAACAATCCCAAAAACCGAAATTAAGTAGTAATTTGGAAGTTTTTAACTTGTTTGGTACGATTAAGATAAAATGAAATAAACAGTCAAACTTCTAATTTGCGCATTATGAGGGTTCATTTATACGTTTAGTTACATGTTGAGGATGTATCTCACTGGTAAAAAATTCATGTTTTTTGTATCTCAAAGTAACAGATGAAAGACAATGTTTTCAGAAAAATATTTCATAATTGATGATGATAATAATTCTCGTTAGAGCCTTTCAGATACATTTTCATTCAGTAATCCATTTTAAACTAGAGTTTTTAAGTTCCTAATAATTGTGGTATCTTCATAAACTTTCAGTATTATAATATGAGCCCAGAAAAAGTTGAAAGTTGTTAATTCTGACTGGACATGCTATCGATACATTTCGTGTACGACCGTAAAACAAGATAATGGCATTCATTACACATCGATCAGATAATGGCATACGAGAAGGTCCTATATACCGGAGGTTTTTAACATTATTTTTCCGATTTTAAGGGGTTAATTGTTAAAACATTACACCTTTACGAAATACATAGAGTAGGTGGGGGGCAATTGTTCGCATCGGGTAATAGTCCACACGGCCTTTTTTCGATGATAACAATCGATTATATTGCCGGCATTGATACAGTAGGTATACCTTTCACAACTACAAGATGGTAGTAAAAACTTCAGAGGATTAGCTTTTCCGTTGTCCAAAAAAATTTGGTAAGTTAGTTTTTAGTGTCCTTGTTACAGTTTTTTTTGTCACTTTTTCTTAATATTGTGGTAAAATAGTATTCAGTACATCTGTTCTTCCCCGAAAGGGCCTTTGTTTAACTTTTGAAATTATATCACAACAGTGGCGGATCCAGCCTGGACCTACGGGGGGGGCAACCACATTTTTGGGTTAGGATTTTCCACCAGAAAATTTTTGAAAATAAGACCCTAAAAACCCATTTTTGGTTAACTACAGTGACATAACCCCCCAACCAGGGCCGTAACCAGACTTTTGTTTCGGGGGGGGGGGGGTTGACTCAAATATTTTCTGAGGTACCTCCTGACGGGTACTTTTATATGTTAAGTTTTAGATGACAACACTGGATAGAAATTTTGATGCACTAAATTTCAAAATTGTATAAACAATTTAAATTCGAAGTAAAAGGGGGGGTCTGGGGGTCCTCCCCCAGAAAATTTTTGGAAATTTGCCCCTCAAAAGAGTGTTTTAGCTCATTTCTGAGACCCTTTAGATTACACCCATAGAGCACCACTCATTGTAAGCGGCCGAATTTTCAAGGTAAAAAGAAGGTATATTGTAGTAAATGGCGAAATGTTAAGGGGGTTTTTAGGTTCCTACTCCAGAAAATTTGTTGAATTTTTCCCCTAAAAGTGGCATTTTAACTCATTTTGAGACACTTTAGGTTACATTAAAGAGAACCACTCCTTGTAAATCACACAAGTTTGAAGGAAAAACCGTATACTTAATAGATTTAAAAGTTTCGAGGGGGTTTGGGGGTCCTCCCCCAGAAAAATTTTGGAAATTTTACCCTTAAAAGTAGGGTTTTGACTCATTTTGAGACCCTTTGGGTTATACCCGAAGAGGATATCGCTCCTTGTGAGACATAATTTTCAAGAAAAATAGCAGTATAAAAATTGATGTCAAAATTTCGGGGGGGGGGGTTGAACCCCTAACCCCCCCCCCCTTCGATACGGACCTGCCCCCAACCAGACTTATGTTTCCAGAAATGGTTTTGACTCGCAATTTCTTTACTAAGGTTCCTTCCCCAAAGTATTTTATGGATCTAATGTGAACTTTCGCTGAAAAAAATGTGCAAATTTTACTGTCGATCCTTAACCTAAGGAACCGTGGGGGTTCCGGGGGTCCTCCCCATGAAATTTTTTTGAAAACGTAGACTAAAAAAGTAGTATCTCGACTCATTTTTGAACATTTCAGACGGCATCTGGATCGGAGGATGAGACCTTAATTAAGGTGCCCTAATAGATTCGATGCCCTTAATAGGTTCAATGTAGCTTGTAAATACGTTTTTAGATATTAACTCCGATTTACTGTCTTTCATGGGACCAAGAAAATTTGACTGAAAACGTTGAATCTGGGTAGGACATTAACATAATACTGGATAAGTATACGATTACAAATAACAGTCCTATCAAATGGAAGAATCTGAGAATTATTATAGATCAACATACTTTGTTATTTATTAGCACTATAGTTCCAGCATTATTTATACCTTGGGAATTTTTTTAAGTTTTAGCATGTTGTAAAGATTTCTAGATTTTCTATCATCACCGTAATATAAAAATAAAAGGAAATTTATTTATAAATTGTTAAAGTAATTAATTTTTTAAAAAAATTACATTTAACTCTAAATTTAAGGTTACTTAAGATTTTAAAGATAATGGTTTCCTCCTTTCATTATTATCCAATTTTTTAAATAAAACAATTATTTTCATTAGCTAGTTAAAAAAGTATTTCTTTGCATTTCCCCTCTCTTTCTTTTGAAATTTAGTTTGAAGCATTTATATTATTAATACTTTTGTCTGAAATGCTTTAATATTTCCACACATATTCTAAATTTGACTGGCCTGATACTGATAATCGCAAAGAGTACTAAAATATAGTCTACCTACACACTAGGGTGTATCGAAAAAACCGAAATTTCGCTAATCGCTTAGCGGTAGTGCGGAAAAGTTGTGAACTGCCATCACTAATAAGGGTGTGAAATCTTAAAATTATGGGTTGATATCTTCTGTTGCCTCAGTAGACCTAAAGTTCTGAAAATTTGACTAAAAATGACTAAACTTCAAAAATTCATAAAAAATTACGAATTTTAGTCATCAGTTCCTGTCTAAGCTTAAAAGTTACTATTATTAACCAACTACAGCTGCAAAAAATTTTAAAACATAAGGTTGATATCCTATTTTGCCTCATCAGCTTTAAAATTGGGAAAAATAAGGCAAAAATCAAAATAAATGCACATAATTCACTAGGGTGTCTAAAAAATATTTTGTTATAAAAAATCTCGCTCCCTGGGGCTATTCGCATTTTTTTTGGTCCTAAGAGATAGTGTGTTACGTTTCAACTTCCTAAGTTAACTCTAGGATTTTCCTGTTTAGCCCTAAAGTTTGAAAAAAGTGGGAAAAATGAAAAATTTTCTGAATTTAGGAAAAATATGTTTCAATATTTATATTCTGATAAACAGGTTCAAATGTGCTATTTAAGGCTTATTTAGATGGATTAAAAACATTTATGTTTATTAACTGTAACCTAAGTTCCTATAATTTAAGAGTTAAAAGTACTACAGAGGTGTTGCGCTTACCAAAGCTTATAATGGCACTACGGTGGACGAAAGGAATTAAATTCCAAATGTCTTCGAAGGAACTCCCTCGAATGATGCCATGTGGTGTTAAATTGATATTTTAAATTATAAAGGACAGTGAAATATCAATAATGAAGCCTTTCACTCTGCTTTTAATGTAAAAAGTGTTTTTATACAGAAATGTTCGTTTCTGCTGATCAAACCCAAAATTTATCCTAAAAGAAGGGGACGTTGTACTGTTTTAGATCAAAAACTGTAAAATACTTTTGAAACCTTTATAGGGATTTCATGTTTTCTATGTAGAAATTAATTTTAAACCGTACAGATTGGAAATGACATGTATTATTCCTATTACAGAAGTGAAAATCGATTTTCTTTTTAAAGTTATAAAAATTCCCCTTTTAAACATGTTTGGGGGAAAGTTTAATCAAAAACTTCTTTCTTCAAAATTTCAACAAGAATTAACTATAGTGTTAAACAATTCTCATAACTTTAAAAGAAAAATTCGTTTTTTTTTCTTCCGGTATAGGAATAATCCATGCCATTTCCGATCTGTACGGCTTAAAATTAATTTCTACTTATAAAAAATGAAACCTAAAAGGATTCAAAGGTATTTCAAACTTTAGGATCTAAAAAAAGTACAACGTCCCCTTCTTTTAGGATAAATTTTGAGTTTGATCAGCAGAAACGAACATTTCTGTATAAAAACACTTTTTACATTAAAAGCAGAGTGAAAGGCTTCATTATTGTTATTTCACTGTCCTTTATAACTTACAATATCAATTTAACACCAAATGGCATCATTCGAGGGAGTTCCTTCGAAGACATTTGGAATTTAATTCCTTTCGTCCACCGTAGTGCATTATTATCTTTGGTCCCTTAGCGCAAAGCCCCTGTAGTACTTTTTACTCTTAAATTATAGGCGCTATAGGTTATAGTCAATAAACATTAACATTATAATCCATCTAAATAAGCCTTAAATAGCACATTTGAACCTGTTTTATCAGAATATAAATCTTGAAATATATTTTTCTTAAATTCGGAAAATTGGTCATTTTTCACCTTTTTCAAACTTTAGGGCTAAAAGGAAAATCCTAGAGATAACTAAGGGAGTTGAAACTTAACACATTATCTTTTAGGACCAAAGAGAATGCGAAAAGCCCCAGGGAGTGAAGTTTTGTTTAACAAAAGTTTTTTTAGACACCCTAGTGAATTATCTGCATTTATTTTAAATTTTGCCTTCATTTTCCCAATTTTAAAGCTGATGAGGCAAAATAGGATATCAACCTAATGTTTTAAAATTTTTTGCAGCTGTAGTTGGTTAATAATAGTAACTTTTAAGCTTAAACAGAAACTGATGACTAAAATTCGCAATTTTTTATGAATTTTTGAAATCTAGTCATTTTTAGTCAAATTTTCAGAACTTTAGGTCTACTGAGGCAACAGAAGATATCAACCCATAATTTTAAGATTTCACACCCTTATTAGTGATGGTAGTACACAACTTTTCCGCACTACCGCTAAGCGATTAGCGAAATTTCGGTTTTTTCGATACACCCTACTACACACATGTATCACATGCCTATACTACAAGAATTTAAGAAATAAATAAATTTGTTTAAAATTTAAACTTTAAAAAAGATTTTTTTTTGTCTTTGTTAAATTTAAGTATTTTTTAAATGATTTGTTACCAAACATTGTCAAAATATTTTCTGTTTCACTTGATTGGAAAATTTTACCTGTATTTTCAAATTTCACTTTAATAAATTAATTAACTAATGACTTAATCACCAATGGTGGTTTTTTATGTTATATAGCTATATAATTACGATATTCATGGAAAAATGACCTCGGAAAAATGCCTTAAACGTTTATAACAGGAGTTTTAAAAAGGTCGAATTTTAAGGCCAAATAAAATTGAAAAAATTAATTTTTTTTTTACTTGTCCCATTTTTAACAATATTAGTGTGGAATTATTTAGGAAGGGGAAACCGTGTGAATTACTTCTTTCGCTGTTATTTTGTGGTTTTGAGCGATGTTTTCAATTTGAGAGACGTTTCTTCAATTATCAAATTTTTTAAATTTATATTTTATCTCTTTTCAATTCAAATGGAATATTCGTATTTAGCAGACACATTTTCCGGTCATTTTTAAAGAAATAATAAAAGTTAAATTTAAGTCTGTAGCTCTTCTATTACTTTTAGTTTTTCTTCAAGAAAGTGATGAAGGAAGAATGTTATAATAAACTTTCAATGAACTTTTTTATAGAATCTTGTAAGAATACTACATGAACGCTTGTATGAGAGTAGCTTGTAGAGAAAAACGGCTTTTAACCCTATGGGCAAAAATGGGAGAATTTTTAAGTCACTTGTCTCACAAAATATCAAATCATAAAAACCAATTGTAATTATTTAGATAAAAATATAAAACATAAATCCCTTATCCCCTTACTACTTTGAAAAATAAATATAAAACATCTTACCTCTTTTTGGGAAGCTATACTTCTAGCCGTTAGATCCAAGAAACCAGCAGCCTTTCTGGGATCACAACCAACAAGAGACTGAAGGACGTCTTCTGGAAAAATGTGTCACCCCCCAGAAAAAAATGTATCCTCCCAACTTCCCATCGGTCATTTGGGGAGTGGGGTGGGAAAACAAGAATCTACAAACAATTAGAGGCCATAAAACCATAAAACGGTGTCCCATCTCCTGCGAGAGGCGGCAGCCCTGAGAAAACACAAGCGCCCGCTCCTGAACCCTCTAAACAAGATAAAAAAGAAAAGGAGACCCTTTCAACTAGGAGCAACGTAAAGTTTTATTACATCGAGCCACTAGATGTAATAAAACGATTTGCGGCAGGGCCACCTGCAGTTTATGGTCTTCTAGTGAAGAGAAGTGTAGTCTCGCGGTTGATAATGGAGTGGGAATGAATGGGAGTGTTGGCGAAGAAAATATCGCCAACGTTTTTTGACTGAGGGATTCACGTACATCTTAGTAAACTTTTTTCGATTGATTATTCATGAAAACAAGACATATCAAAATCATGATAAAAAAAGTTAAAATTGAAAACATTTCTCAACTTTTTTTTTTCGTTTTTATTCTAAAAATAATTTTCTTGACGGTTTCCAGAGGAAAAACATTTTAATTACTGATAAGAATGACACGTTTTTATTTTTAAAATGTTCAGATTCTTTTGACGGTTCCGTGTAAGCTTTTGTAATTTCTCGAACATATTTCTATTTTATTACATCACGGATAAGATTGCAGTTATAGTGTTAAAGAGTTAAACTTACATATCAAGTTATTTTCAAGCAATTTATTACCTATCCAATATGCATATGTTTATATGTTTTAAATTTATCATTTTTTTTAATCTCAAAATTTATTTATCATTGTTAATTATCTGATAAATTATTTTTCGAAGAAAAACTTAAAGAACGGAAAATTCCACCTAACTAGTCACACGTGTGGAAAATATCATATATTTTAACAATATCATAAGTGTTTTATACTGAGTATGAAGTAAGTACACTGATTTTTTTTACATATAAAGGTTAAAAAAAACATGCATAATAAATTTGTTAGCTAATGAAATTTTCAGTTTTATACCTTACTACATCTGTAAATTATGGCCAAAAAAATTGTTCCAGCAAAATATGCATGCTATTTTAAACAGAGACAATCAAGCTAGGAGTCCATTTCATTACCTATTTTATTTTTAATATAAAGGAAATAAAATTTGTCTGGAGAAAGCAAAACAGGCATTTGTGTTAAAGTGGACGTCGGTTAAAATGGATGTTAGAATTTTTATGCAACAACTGTCTCTTAGAAATTTGATGTTCCTCTTTAACTTTTACTTAGGGGGTAAATAGAATGCCTTTCGTTCAAATGTAACATTCGTTATAGACTAGAATATTATTATTCTAGGTTTGTGTACTTCTGATTTTAAGAAATTTTATTTAATATTCTTTTTTTTTATTTTCATAGGTAGACACGGGTTAGTTGGCATAGTTTTTGTTTTTCGTTGCATAACCTTTTCTGTAATACTTGGAGATAATTTGTTTTATGCATTGGATAGGTTAATCTTTGAGCTGAAAATGAACGTCGGGTTTATTATTGAATACACTTTTAATTAATCACTCTCAATTATGCCAACTAACCACAGTCTCCCCTATCCAATGAAAAGATATATGAAGGGTATCAATGGTCAACAAGATATAAAAGGGAACAAGGTGGAAACTTGTTCCTGAGTTTTAGTAGTTTCTCTCATCATATCTTTCTATTCCTAATCAACGAAATTAAAATTATGAAGTAAATATTGAAATCCAATTTTATAACGTATAACAGTTAATTCGTGGTATATTAATATTTTTTATTCAAATCACACGATATTTCTTAAAAATGAAGTGATTAAAATCACGATTTAAATCATGAAAATTAGTTATGTATATGTTACGGGCAATGTGATAAATCCGGGCATTATGAATAATGCCCGGATATTGCTCGGGGATTATTAAGAATATAAGAGTACATCGGAAACTTAATTTTTTAGTATAGTAATGTTCATATCTAAGCTTTAAAATTATTTTTTCCACAGAAGTTACATAAACTAAAGTTTATTATTACTTGTTGGTTTAAAATTCGGTGAAATGTTACTACATTAATTAAAGCAAATTAGGGCCAAAATTTAGTAAAGGGGGATCCTGAAAAGAATTTCTAGTTAAAAAGGGAGCGGTGTTCTCAAAAAGCCCATGCTTTAACATGATCACCAAAAGACGATTTCACCCCAAACATGGGAACCCCACAAGTAAACATGGGAACCCCACAAGTAACCCTGTTAACCACAGATAGCGATCGAGGAGGGCTCCCATATCTCCCGTTACACCGCAAGTGCCGGAGGCCCAGCAGTAATTGTTTTATTACATCCAAGTTTTATGACATCTAGAAAGTCTACGGCCCACCCTACCATCCTCAATACGGGGGGGGCTATAAATATGGATTGTCAGCACATGGTATAGAGTTACAATCCCTCTGTCGCCGTCTGTGTGTGGCCGAGGGGTCGAATCAGCCACCGAGGTAGCTTGTGTTTTTCACTCCCTTCTGCGAACGATAGCATATAGCATGGACAATGATAGAGGAAAAAGAAAGTGTTTACAGTGTTTTGACGCCGATCAGGGCCCGACTTACAAGTTTGAGGGCCCAGGGCAAAAGATTCGCTTGGGGGCCCTCGTCATGTCTTAAATTTAAAATTAAATTTATTTGACTTAAAGTAACAAAATCAATCATTTTCAATCCTTGTGTAAGCATTTCGTAAAAATTCTTTTTTGAAAAAATTCTAATTTGAAAAGTGCCTAAGCTTAAGATTGATTTTAAATTCATAAGTCAATACATTTATTTTACATTCTCACATTTTCTTAGCTTTTAAACAGTTTTGGGGGCCTCTTTGAAACATGAAATGAGGGCTTTGGGCAAGTCCGATCCCTCTAGATAACGTCTGGTTTCTCCCAGGGAGTGTTTTTGTGGGTCGAAGATGAAGACTTCGAGTGCCCTGTTAAAGCTAAGGCAGCAAAATCAAAGGGAAGCGTGGTATGTGAAAAAAATTCTACATTTCTCTCGGGACCTCATAGCTTCTGCCCCCATTTCGGTGGCCCTCTCACATTTTGAACTTATTTTTGAAAAATTGTAATTATTTGAATAGGGCCCCATCAGGGTGGCGATCGCCACTCGGCCCAGTCTGGCCTAATGATTTACATATTCGTAATCTGTGAAAACTCTTCGTCGAAACTCTTCTACTCTTCTGACACGACTTGCCCCACAAAAATGGAGTGTTAAAATATTTCATTTTTTTAGGAACTCAATTAGAAATATGTAATACCTAATTAAGTATTTGAAATAAGTGAAAGAGGCTATTTTTTTTAAGCATATAAAAACGTAATCGTCCTGGACTAATATACTACATTTAATTTCCTTTAAAATGTATGTTCTTTAAGGAAAATATGACTCTTAACACTTATAACATTCGAATTTAACGTTTTTGTATTTTCGTTAAAATTTTTCTGCACAAATTATTATAAAAGTACTTTTCATAAAATGGTTGTTCTAAATGTAAGTAAGCTCTAGTCTTCTTCTAAAAATCCTGGATGACGTAAAAATCCCCATGGAAACCCGTAATTCTGGAAAAACTTTGCCATTACAATTAGTTACAATAGAAAAAATTAAGAAAAAACTAATAATATTTTCGGATTTATAAGCTTTCTTTGTACTTGTGTTTTTTCGTCGAAATCTGAACTTTTTTCAAAGTCCAATAACTGCCATAATTATCAACCGATTTTCACCAAAATCGAATATGAGGTATATGGTAGGGTATATTTTAAGGTTGAAAACTGTCGACCCTGGAATACACATTCTTATAACTTGATTTTCTCTTCTCTCTTCTTGCTCGTTTTTTACTTCTTTCTGTATTAAAAAAAAAAAGGCGGCTGAGCCCACGGGGGGGGCAATTGACCAGTTGCCCCCCCCCTGGATCCGCGCTTGTATCACAATACCCAGGTTTACTTTTATTTTCTAAAATCAGTACCACTTTATTGCTGTCATCATGATATGGGGTAACTCACCGCAGTTATTTTGGGGTAAATGTCCGCAGTTGGAAAGGTGCAAAATCAGACCCAGAAGAAAAATTTAGCTTTTTACCCTTAGCATCTATTTTTTTAAATAAGGGATGCAGCCCAAGTTCTGCCGAGAAAAAATGAATGAAGGATTCCTAGCCATTTACAACTGTTTAGTTGACCTTTTATAGCGTCGAATATTGTTATCTAGTTTTAGTGTTGTGAATAAACCTGCATTTTGATGTTACTGAATTAGAATATCTCATTTTATTCAATATCATCACTGTGGATATTTACCCCAAAAAATGGGGTAAATGTCCGCCAAATTTTAAAAAAAAAATGAATATTTCTCAAAATTATTAAAGCTCATGGCTGGAAAAAATATGAAATGATAGGCCAGATTCTAAGCTTTCGATTCCATACCAGGAACTTAATAAAATAGTCAAATTATGGGCCACAAAAATTCCAAACCAAATACTGCGGACAACTGTCCCCACCTACCCTATTGGATATTATTGGAAAAACGTTCAATAATTTGTAACAGCAATGTATTAAATTTTTTCCAGAGTACCTTTTGAAAATTTTCAGTACTTCCAGAAAAGGAATCTTCAAAAGTCTGATATAAAAAAAATTATATTTACCCAATTATTCACTACTTAATCGTATTCAGAGATCTACAGATTTCAGTTTTATTTAGGACATATTCTTTAAAAAACATGATAAATTATAATGATAAAAACGGACGGGCCAGACCAAAAGCTCTTGCTTATTATTTAAATTAAATAGATTAATTTGAAAACGTCCTTCCAAACTTTGCATCCTTTGCACATACACAGTAATCTTTGCGAGGAATTCATAAAAAATTACCCATAAACAATACCTCTAGACGAATTTCTTTTTTCGAAAAATTTGACATCATATCAGATAAAATACAGTAGAACTTTTTTTACAGCGACCCCCGAAATAGCGACCCCTGCGTTACAACTACCGGTAATAAAAAAACCCCTATTGTCTCATAGTGTTAAATTTATTCATTACAATGTCCTTTCGGTTAAAAGGACCGTATTTTGTTGGTCCAAGAAGGAGTATTGCTATATCAAGATTCTGCTATACTACCAAATCTCACCAGGGGATGGAGGATTAGGAAGAAATATCTCTCGTTATTTATGGGCATCCGATTTGATCCTTCTACAAACACTCAACTATACACAAGAATCCACCATATTGCTTGTAGTGGCACCATCGAATATTTGTGTTTCGAAATAAAGTTTCTTTGTCTGTAAGTAAACCCGAAATCCTAAGTAATCCGTTTTTTATACCAATTTTTTAAATTTTCAAAATGTGTCCAGACTTTTTGGTCGCCGTGTATAAACAACATTTTTTTATTTTTACACATCAGTTTTAAGAAAAGGAAAATATGCAAAATCTCCACTCGCCAATTGAACATAGAAAAGGAATTTTTTATCATTTAAATGTAGGGTTTCTTACAGAAACATACTGGCTTGGTGTGGAAAAAAATTAGGAGAAAGAAGGGTAGGAGCACGCTCAACAATTATTTTCGGCTATAAAATCGAGAATAAAAGAGCCTCAAACCAACCGAAGGGAGGGATGCCAAAGAGCAGCTTGAGGTGGAATCCGGAGCTGACGCGGGCCACGTGGTGACCGAAGGGACCCTTTTCGAGCTCCTTGCTGCTCATGCGCCACCCGTGGCGGTCCACGGCGTCCGCGATCACCCTCAGGTGGGGCTGGGTGGCACTGGCGATCATCTTGCTGGGCAGCAGATTGGAGGGCACGAACACCTTCCACTCGCCGCGAGCCACCGCCTCGGACAGCTGGGGGAAGTCCCTCGGGGGCACGTCCATGGCAGGCACCGACAGGAAAGAGAACACCAGCGACGAGTAGGCGTAGCTCAGGATCAATGTCCCGAACCACCAGGGCGCGATGAAGAGTCGCTTAGGCAGCCCTGTCACCTCCTGCGGCACGGACCTGCCCAAGACGTTTCCGAACATGCCCAGCCACACCCAGGAGACCTCCCCGCTGCCCCGGAAGAGCAGAAAGAAGAGCAGGGGCAGCAGGGTGACCAGACAGGCCAGCAGGGCCCACGTGGTCAAGTCGAAGGGGTAGACGAAGGCATAGGCCCTGGGCAGAGGCTTGGGGAGGTCGGTGGCAAAGACGATGTTGGTGAAGAAGTAGGGGACGGTGAAAGCGAACGCCTGGGAGCGCTCGTACGTCTGGCCGATGCAGCTCATGGCCATGTCGGCCTGCCCAGAGAAGACCGGGCCCACCAATCCCCCCGACCAGCTGCCGTTCGGGAAGGCGGTTCCGAACGCAGTAGGGCAGCGGAGGATGTGATAGTTCGCCTTCAGGCCCGACATCAATGTGGCCAAAAAGCGCTCCTCAACCCCCAGGGATTCGTTAGAAAGTTCGATGTAAGGTTTGAGTAAACAAGAAGCGATTGTTATATTTCGTTTCATTTTCAATGAGATGGTGGTTTTAGGATCAAGAAGAGATAGCCTTCGAAATGAACAGGAAAAAACTTTTATGTAGTGACTAATATAAAGTGTGAAATTTCTTCTAAGTTGTAACTTTACACTAAAATAAAAATGTCGAGTTCAGAATAAATTTAGGAGAGGGAGGTGGACTTTATCATGATTAATCGCGAATCAGAAAGCGCTTTAAAACGCCGAACCACCTTTTTATAAGTTTTAATTCAAAATTAAAAACAAAACAAGATCCTACATTTTATATACAATCCCAAAAACCAAAATTAAATAGTAATTTGGAAGTTTTGTTTGGTACGCTACGATAAAATGAAATATACAGTCAAACTTCTAATTTGCGCGTTATGAAGGTTCATTTACGTTTAGTTTCATGTTGAGGATGTAGTATCTCACTGGTAAAAAAATCATGTTTTTCGTATCTCAAAGTAACAGACATTGTTTTCAAAAAAATATTTCATAGAAAGCAATTGATGATGATAATAATTCTGCCTTTCAGATATATTTTCATTCAGTACATTTTAAAGTCATAGTTTTTAAGTTCCTAATTGAGGTATCTTCAAAAACTTTCAATAATATAACATGAGCACATGAGAGCAGATAATGGCATGCGAGAAGGTAATGGTATTCCGGAGCTTTTTAACATTATTCTTCCTATTTTAAGGGGTTAATTTTAAAACATTACACCTTTACGAAATACATATTGGATATTATTGGAAAAACGTTCAATAATTTGTAACAGCAATGTATTAATTTTTTTCCAGAGTACCTTTTGAAAGTTTTCAGTACTTCCAGAAAAAGGAATCTTCAAAAGTCTGATATAAAAAAATTACATTTACCCAATTATTCACTACTTAATTGTATTCAGAGTTCTGCAGATTTCAGTTTTATTTAAGACATATTCTTCAAAACACCTGATAAATTATAATGATAAAAACCGACGGGCCAGACCAAAAGCTCAACAGACGAGAGAGACTTAGGTAGGTTGATTGATTGATGTTTTGTCCATGGATAGAAAAATTCAAATCAACCGAAGGTTTCTCCAACCTCGAAGTAGGTATAGGTATAGGTAAAGAGAAGTAGACCGACAAGACATAGTAAGCATGCTCAGCCAAAAAAAATCTGCAAAATCGCTTCAAAAAAAGTGAAGTGAATTGAAACACTTTGGCTGCAGTTTCTTCAGAAAATTGCATTTTTTTCAAGACTGCTGAAATGTCTTTAGAATGGTTGCGAAATTTCTGTAGAAAACTGCAGATGTACATGTACATGCTGAAAGGCTTCAAAGTCCTATTGCTACATAATAACTACAGACTTCTTTGAGAAAAACTTCACTTATAAGACGTTTTTTTAAGCAATTTTGAAGATTTTTTTGGCTGGGTAGATTGCAATATGACTCGGTGTATGATTACCGAGGAATTCATAAAAAATGACCCAACCTTTTTCGGTCCATGCCCCACAAATGCCTTTCTAAATTTTCCATGCCCCCCATGTCCCTTATTTTTTTCGAAAATCCTTCTTGAAAAGTAAATAAAACCTGGTGGTCCATGCCCCACCTGGGAGATAATTGGGTTAAAAATTTTCAAATTGCCTTCCTAGAAATTCATATTGCCCCCGGGTGGGCGTCTGCGCACCACGTTGGGAAACACTGCTCTAGAAGAATTTTTTTTTTCGAATACCAGATAAATACCAGTAGATTAAAAAGATACAGATAAAATACCAGTAAAACCTTTTTTTACTACGACCCCCGATATAGCGACCCCTGCGTTACTACGACCGGTAGTAAAAATACCTATTTTTGTCTCATAGCGTTTAATTTATTCGTTATAATGTCCTTTCCGTTAAAACGACCGTATTTTGTTGGTCCCAGAAGGAGTATACTACCAAATCTCACCAGAGGGGATCAGTGGCGCAGCCAGAAATTCCTTCTGGGGGGGGACCAGTCAAAAATAATTTGGGTTTCTTAGTTTTTCAAAAACGATGGAAGCTTTATGTAGAATTTATTAAGATGAACGCGAAAAATTTCTTTGTTGCTGAACTTCTAATAAATTTATTAGTACCTCCTAATTATTATAGTACAAAATTTAAGTAAATAATAAGAATGTATTAGAACCTAACTCAGTTCTACTGTTACAATTTAGTTTATCTATGACTATACGAGCATTTTTTGGAGAAGCCCAGGGCCCACCCGGGGCTGTCGCGCAAAGAGAAGTACTAGCAAGTGTGAATCTTGGAACTTTTACTTAAGAGGCTTCTTTGATGTGAAAACTGGCAGTGTTATTCCTAGGACTTTTTTTTGGAGGAGTAAAAGTACTCCTTGACTTTTTTAGGAGGAGTGAAATTCAATTATGAGGAGTGAGATACGGAAATAACATAAACTACATATACAGAGACAAAATTTCGATTAAAAATGCTTACTTTTTAATAGACAAAATGAAATTGAAAAAAAAAATGAGGATGCTATTTTGGGTTATTTGGGCTATTTTGGGCCTGTGTACATTTGTTCTACTTTTATAACACTATTAGTATAATTTTTTTATATTATTATTTTAAATATTATTTGTATATTGTATAACAAGATGATTGTGGGCATTAAAACCTTACAACGAAAGGAGGTTTAAACAAAGAATTTGAAAGATCATTTCTCTAAAAAGAAACATTAAACAATTGATGAATTTAACTCCAGTAGTTGTCACAAGAAAGGCTTGCTATATATTGCTCTTGTTATTAAAAAAGTTTACAGTAAGCAATTCCGATAAGATAAATTATTGTTCATTAAGTTTTAAGATTTCAAATCCTAATTCTTCTTACTCAACTTCTTTCTTTATCTCTGAATAACAATTAATATTTAGAGCTTAATCACTTATATATACTTCATTCTCGTTTCTTCTACGTTCTTTGTAAGGCTGTGGGCCCAGAGCCTGATTTCTGGGAGGGCATTTAGGGCCCAGGGCCTCACTAAAAAGCTTTGAAAATGTGAGTGTGTAAAATCAGGGGATGGAGGGTTCTAAAATTTGGAAGAAACATCTCTCGTTATTTATGGGCATCCAGTGGCGTAACTAGGCCTTCAGGGGCCCCGGGTCAGGTAGAAAAAAGGCCCCCCCCCCCAAATTTCATACATTTTATTTCTTTCATTAAACTAATTTCGTTGTTTATTATTTAATTAGTTTAATAAATATCAATTACAATTAGTTTAAAAATTTAATTAACAACTACTTTAATTACTATTAGAAATAACAAATTTTAATGAAACATGCTTCTATCAAAATATAACTAAGTGACCAGGGCATCCCATTTGATCCTTCTACAAACACTCAACTATGCAAACAAGAATCCAACATATTGCTTGTAGTGGCACCATCGAAAATTTTTGTTTCGAAATAATGTTCCTTTGTCTATATAAGACTCTAAGAAGTAAACCCGAAATCCTAAGTAATCCGGGAAAAGGAGTATTTTTCACCATAACCACTGGTTCGGGAAAGGTTTGGAAACTCCAACTCTCAAGCGTCACCTCCAGCCATGGACCGGTTTCGTCCTTTTTAGGACTCATCAGCACGGCATAGGAAGGTAACGCAAGAGAGTGGAGGAAGGCTTCTAGTCAAGCCGACTATAATGGAAAAAGTGGTGACCATGATTAGTCCACCACTATCTGCCGGAATGAACTGCGCATTCCCTGGACAGATTTAATTTCCATATTGGCAAGTGTGAGAAAAGGAGTATTTTTCACCATAACCACTAAACCAGCCTTCCTCCACTCTCTTGCGTTACCTTCCTATGCCGTGCTGATGAGTCCTAAAAAGGACGAAACCGGTCCATGGCTGGAGGTGACGCTTGAGAGTTGGAGTTTCCAAACCTAAGTAATCCGTTTTTCATTCCAATTTTTTAAATTTTCAAAATGTGTCCAGACTTTTTGGTCGCCGTGTATAAACAACACTTTTTTTATTTTTTACACATCAGTTTTAAGTAAAGGAAAAGGTGCAAAATCTCCACTCGCCAACTGAACACATGGAAAAGTAATTGTTTATCATTTAAATGTAGCGTTTCTAATTGAAACATACTAAGTTGGTGTGGAATAATATTCGCCATGGTAACGGAGAGGGGGAAAGTGTGTGGAGAGTGTTAAAATGCTAAATGTATTGCAAGGAAGAAGTACAGAAACCAACCGAATGGAGGGATGCCGAAGAGCAGCTTGAAGTGGAAGCCGGAGCTGACGCGGGCCACGTGGTGCCCGAAGGGACCCTTTTCGAACTCGTCGCTGCTGAGGCGCCACCCGTGGCGGTCCACGGCGTCCGCGATCACCCTCAGGTGGGGCTGGGTAGCGCTGGCGATCATCTTGCTGGGCAGCAGGTTGGAGGGCACGAAGACCTTCCACTCGCCGCGAGCCACCGCCTCGGACAGCTGGGGGAAGTCCCTGGGGGGCACGTCCATGGCAGGCACCGACAGGAAGGAGAACACCAGAGACGAGTAGGCGTAGCTCAGGACCAGGGTCCCGAACCACCACGACGACAGGAACAACACCTGAGGGAATCAACAACGCTGAAACATTTATAGTTCAGACTGCGAGCAAACACTGGAAGGGTGTTTCGCGCATTTGCAGATTTTTTAAAGGGGAAATAACGCTTTGTATATGTATAGTAAGAAGATGGGTACGAGGCGAGGGAAATGCAAGAGATTACCTGGATATAAAAGGAGCAAAATCAAATCAAACGTGCCTTGATAAGTGAAACGAAATACAACTTCAAACCTGTGTAAGGGGAATACTGGATAAATAGAATACCTGGATAAGGGGAAGTTAAACGTCGGTCCCAAGCGATTTCATTAAACCAGGTTTAGGTGTATTTAACAATTTTCTTTAACAAGTCACCTTTAAACATACGGAATGCAACATGTTATTTTTTCTTTGCATCGACCCCCGATTTTTATTCCGTATTCTGGGCTTCAAAAAATCTTCGAGAAACCGAGAGTGGCATTTAAGTTTAAATCTGCATCAGTTGTGGCTCTCTATGCCTTAGGCGCAGAAGACAATAAATCAAGTTTGAGGGAGGCAGGCGTCCATTAAGGGGAAATTGAGAAGGTTCTACCTTCACTGCCTCATTTAACACAGTGAGACTGCTTCTCGAACTTGATTTATTGCAATTAATTTATACATTTATAAATACATCTGTAAATAAATCCGTCTGAGGATGTGAGCAAATCTGCTATATATGTTACGGGCAATGTGATAAATCCGGGCATTATTAATAATGCCCGGGCAATGTGATAAATTCAGTGGAATTTATGAATGAAATTTATTACTTTGCCCGCCTCCACTTCGGGCATTATTAATAATGCCCGATTAAATCACTTTGCCCATAGCATATATACTCCTGGTATTCCTTGCTAAAGATAAGAACTACCCATGGTAACCAAAGAAGAAAGGAAGGGAGGAATAAGATCCGGCTGCTGCTATCCGGATGATCAATAATGTATTTTTAGAAAGACAAACAGGCCCATGTTAGACTTATACTAGTAGGGCCGTTAAAGGGAAGAATTGTTCAGATTGTGATAAAATCACCAAAATTGCTGGAGGTATAGTTTAAAACATGCTGAATCCAAAATCGACCGGAAGCACTCTGGCGGAAGCGTTGTTTTGGACTTCCGGTCAAAAACAAAATGGCCGCCCGCGGGCCTATTTTCGGTTGTTTTAATGATAAAAAAATAATTTTGGTGACGAATATTATGTTTTAAAGGTCAAGGATCATGATTATGATACCAAAATGTGAAATTTATGTATAAAAAATTGATTAAAATTCAATAAAATCTCTAAAATAGTGTGATAGAGTCAATCGGTAGGTTTTTTCTCAAAACATTGGCAAAGAAGTTTTTATTTCGACGGTTTTACATGTTTTTGAGGTGCTGATTCCGAATATCAAGTTTGCTGTCACGTGGTAGGTCGGCTTTGTGTAAAAAAAATTTCAAAACATTTCAAAAAATCTTAAAATGTTTTTCTCTATCTTCAGATTTTTGCTTATATTTCAAAAACTATAACTTTTTTGAAGATGATCTAAATTACAAAGTTAAAGTAAACAAAATTTACAATAAAATTCACTATTAAGCTTCCATTTTCTGAAGAATAGTAGTTCAGTTATAGAGTGCTGAAAAGCAGCTATTCTTTTGTTCTTCTGCAAAAAAGTGACAAACATACGTTTCCACCCGCTAGAAAACAAATAATATCAACAAATTTTTATGCCACGTGAAAGAGAATTTTATTCCTCACTAAAATAGTGCCCTACATTATCATTTACAGAGAAGGGGGAAGGAGATAAGCGAAAATCGCGAATAAAGTGTTTTGCGCCTTGCAGCCAAAACGGACCTTCCTACCTGTTTATCTCCAATTTTCGCTTTACTTTTGGTGTATTAACCATTAAGAAAAATATTTCAGATCAATTGATGACTAAGCATGGTCAAAAAAATGATATTAAATTATTAAATATTAGGTATCAAAAATTGCCTCAAAATTTTTACTTTAATTATTAGTTTTTCGTAATTTTCACAAAACTTATAGTTTCTCAAAAAAGTGCAGTAAAACTTTATGTGTAGAAATTAAATGTTATTTCATTTTGTATAAAATGTTTGAAAATAATTTTTATTTATTTACAGATTTAGTGGAGAAATAGCAAGCATTCTTCACTTTATTGAAAGAAAAAAAAATCACTTTACTTTAGAAAGCTCTAGCGGCGATACCGCTTGTCAAAATATAAAAATGAACTAATATGCTTGTTATAAGAAATTTTACTTGTTTAAAATTTGGTGCACTGCACTTTTTGAGAAACATTTGTGGCAATTTTTGATTTAGAGTGACCGTTTAAATAAAAATAAACCTTAAATTCGGAATCAACATCATATGAGAACAAATACAATATCAGTACATTTAAACATTCCTATAGGTAATTGAATACATAGATTTAGTATTTTGTTGTATTTTCCGAGTAAAATAACATATTTAAAAATTTAATTAATTAAGAAAATTAATTGCATTAATTAATTGCAGAAGAACAAAAGAATAGCTGCTTTTCAGCACTCTATAACTGAACTACTATTCTTCAGAAAATGGAAGCTTAATAGTGAATTTTATTGTAAATTTTGTTTACTTTAACTTTGTAACTGAGATCATCTTCAAAAAAGTTATAGTTTTTGAAATATAAGCAAAAATCTGAAGAGAGAAAAACATTTTAAGATTTTTTGAAATGTTTTGAAATTTTTTTATACAAAGCCGACCTACCACGTTACAGCAAACTTGATATTCGGAATCAGCACCTCAAAAACATATATAACCGTCGAAATAAAAACTTCTTTGCCAATGTTTTGAGAAAAAACCTACCGATTGACTCTATCACACTATTTTAGAGATTTTATTGAATTTTAATCAATTTTTTATACATAAATTTCACATTTTGGTATCATAATCATGATCCTTGACTTTTAAAACATAATATTCGTCACCAAAATTATTTTTTTATCATTAAAACAACCGAAAATAGGCCCGTGGGCGGCCATTTTGTTTTTGACCGGAAGTCCAAAACAACGCTTCCGCCAGAGTGCTTCCGGTCGATTTTGGATTCAGCATGTTTTAAACTATACCTCCAGCAATTTTGGTGATTTTATCACAATCTGAACAATTCGAGTGTTTTTTTCCCTTTAACGGCCCTACTATACATGGTTATTTGCCGTTACAATAGACATAGGGTCTATTGTTGTGTATTTTAGGGTGATATTAGGGTTTTATAACCACCAATTTCTTCAATAACCCAAGGTCAGGAACACACAAAAGGAAGTGTGGAGAGGTCTTTTTGTGGTTTTGGGATTCGTCCTCCTTTAATGGCAGGTTACACAAGTGGCAGCAGTCAGACATAATGTGTATAGTTCGGGAAGTCAGTGTGACTTACGCCCGAGGTCTTTGCCAAAATAGTCGCTAGCTCAAAGGCGCAAATGAGCATTTCTAAAAACCCCACTTCCTGTAGGATGTCCCTCAAGGCCCGCTTTAACAGGAGTTGGGTCTTATCAGGAAATTTGACTTTCACAGATAGTGTGTCTCCGCCTTAAAAGTCTAACATGACCCTTAAGGTCTAATGACGTCTCAGAATCACTATACGTTGTTTAATGTTTTAACGAATGCTTTCTAATAGATAAATACCTTAGGCGCCCCTGTCACCTCCTGCGGGACGGACCTGCCCAGGACGTTTCCGAACATGCCCAGCCACACCCTGGAGACCTCCCCGCTGCGGAAGAGCAGGGAAAAGAGCAGGGGCAGCAGGGCGACCAGACAGGCCAGCAGGGCCCACGTGGCCACGTCGAAGGGGTAGACGAAGGCGTAGGCCCTGGGCAGGGGCTTGGGGAGGTCGGTGGCGAACACGATGCTGGTGAAGAAGTAGGGGACGGAAAAGTCGAAGGTCTGGAAGCGCTCGTAGCTCTGGCCGATGCAGGACATGGCCATGTCGGCGCGTCCGGACATCACTTCTCCAGCGAAGCCGGTCCAGCTGCCGTCCGGGAGCTCTCGCCCGAACTCTCCCGGGGCCAGGATCAGCCGGTAGCTCAGCTTCAGGGCGGCCATGAGGGTGGCGAGCAGCCGCTCCTCGATCCCCTCCCTCTCCGCCGAGAATTCCATGAAGGGGCGGAGTCGGAACGCGGCCACCGTCACATTGCGGGCCATTCAGAAAACGGAAGAAGGCAGCGCGTCTGGTTGAGTCTTCTTGTCGTTCGAGCTCTCTGGTCCTGGTTTTGTGCTAGGCAAGATGTCTTCAAACCCGTGGACAACAGGAAACAATGGGTTTGACTTTGCTGAATTGCACACAATTTGATTCTAGCTATGTACACAGCTAGATGTTTTTCAAGTTCAAGAAGAGATCTTCAGGATTATTAAAACAGAAAATGAAAACTAAAAATAAAGCTTTGAATCTAAAAGCATCGACTATGATATTTAACGTGCTTTTACATCAACTTTGTATTAAGATGATGTTTCCGGGCGAAAACATGGAGAGATGTGAATAAAGACACTGAGAGCAGTTATAGTTTCATGTGAGGGAGAATTGGAAAGCGCTCTGAATCTCCTTTTTATAAGCTTTTAGGGTCGAGGATTTGGAGCCAATTACGAGAAATAATGTTTTACAGGTTGACTCTAGTACATTCCCACACACATATGCAACTGCAAAAGTAAAAAAAAAAACCAAATAAAATGTTTAGAAATTCCATATTTGCGTTTCGGATAAACTAACAACCAGAATCAAACCTAAAATCGTGTTATGAAGTTTAGATTACTTACTTTCATGTATGTATATTAAAGATAATTCTCGCTTAGATTGTAGAATCATAGATTGGGGAGGTCATGTAACAAAAATTGCCGAATTTAAAAGCCCTTAATTTGCAATTTATAACATTTTTGGAAAGATATTTACCTAAATCCACTAATGTTTACACCCTTCCTTGTGTACATTTACTTCAAAATAATCAATATAAGAATTTAAGTTTTTTAAGACTCAAAAACAGTGGTATGTATTGACAACAAAAGTGTGATTAGCTTACATCAAATTCTCGTTCGATGTACTGTCGATAGGATTTTTCATGTAGCCTCCCAACAAAAACAAGTGTTCTAAACATTGATCTTCAGTATTCAGCACTTTTTATACTACTATATTTTATGCATCTATAAGTTTATTACATATCCCATACTGGTTGAATGTTTTGGAGTTTCGTACATGAAATTATTGGGGGAAATGTTTACGAGTACAAGAAATCGGGTTGTCAAGAAAATTTGTTTTAAAAAATGTTTCTGGAAGTTTTAAAAGATATCAATCAATATAATTGTTTTCCAATTGTTCAGTTCCAACGACGAAACACAATAGCATTTGTTCTCAGCATCAAAAGTTTTTTTTTCCTGTTCGTCTCAAATTTAAATACTACAATAAGCTTCATTTTTTAAATATAAGATTGTGAATGTTTTTTTAATTAGGGAACATTATTTTGTTGTCTTAACCCTCTTTTGTCCATTTTAATTGAAGGACAAATACTCGTATCCATTCAATGAATTAAAGAATGAATTGTAGCTGCGGAGAGCTAAATAATTAATTCTCCATAATGGGTTTACACACAAACCTTTTCTTGAAAATTCTTAAGAAAGTGTCGTAAACAAACACTAGACAAGACAACTGAAGTGTTCTTGGAACAGATAGTCCTCTTTTGAATTACTTTATTTGGCGCCCAAATCATTCTTCAAAATTGTTATCCATACATACTTGGATTCCAGAACATTTAATGCCAGGTTAAAACCACTTAAGTCACTAAAACGGTTTTGAGAAAAAAAAAAGATGAAAGAAAAACTCCAATGTCTGGGGAGGCTGCCTTTCTTCTAATGGGGGGGGGGGGAATTATACGGTTTTACACTAAAGTGTCGCATGTCCAATTGAATCGCCAGTTTGAAAAAGGGAATAAGTCCAAAAAATGGCAAATTGACTTTTTGTTTGCAAAAAAATCTCCAATCTTCGCTCTACACACGAGAGTAAAGAGGAAAAAATAACTACCCCCTATCGGCAGATATAGCCCCTTGAATTCGACAAAATCAATGTCCATCCATTTGGTTTTTTTATTAAATTTTAAATTTAAATTAATACGTCTCTTTTTTTTCTTATTTGTACTGTAAACTTAGCCAAAATAAAATTTGATTTTAATTTAAAAGTGTTTTTCCCTTTTTTTTTATCCAATGAATATTGGACTCCATTGATATTCACTTATCTCATTGATAGTGCCTTAATTACTCAGTTTCATAATAATTTTTAATTTAATTCTTGTTAGTCTTTCTATTTTTCACTTTTGTTCTGTGAAATAAGCAGAAATAAAATTTAGTTGTCGATTAAAGTGATTTTTTAAATTTTTTCACCTGAAATTTCGTAAGGTTGAAAAAGAGTGTCAGTCCATCTACTTTTTTCAACTGTAAAATATTTTTACTTATATTTTTTCAATGATTATTCTGTACAAATAGGGTCCTGAATTTCTAGTACAAATTTTGTGGTTATACAATGAAAATTCCATGACATACTGATTTTTTTTTCAATTCCCTCAAAACTTGGTTTTTAGACCTTGGTATCCCTTTTCAAACTGACAATTCAATTAGACGTATTAAATACTGTGAAAACAGCGTATTAGTTTTGGGATATTAACCTAATAAAACGTTATCATAATTTCACTGACCAAACGAAATATATATCCGTGCAAACCTATTCAAGGTTTCACAAAACCGCTATAAACACGAGTTTTTTTAAATGAGCAAATAATATTCTAATTAATTCCTCTGCTAGGACGAAAATTTCGCAATTTCTATCAGGAAACCACTATGTGATCGCAGCTGCTCTACGTTCTCTATGATTACGGGAATAAGAGGGCAGTTTTAATGAAGTTTGTTAGTCTTTTTATGTATACCACATAAATTTTTAAACGCTTTATAGCAAGGATCGTTTGAAATGTTTTCAGAAAAAACACGTGATGCATTTAACGTCAAATTAATTATACGTTAAAGGCGTCAAGTACGCTTTATACAGGTACGATTTTAATCTTGTTGTATTAAATGAAAAAATAGTGTTTTTAATAAAACTGTGTGGATAGTACTTAGAACCAAGAAAAAGTGGGAGTCTCCCCCCTAAAAATATATTTAAAGTTGGAATCATAAAATTACTGTTTTAACTCATTTTCGGACATTTTGAGGGACCCTACACTGTTAATTTTGGAGTTCCTAAATTAACATATTAGAATTTTTTCATGGTCTGATATTTTAGGGACTGAATATGGAATTGTTTTAAATAGTGGAAGGACTTTCCCCCGGGATCGGTCTCCTTTCTATTTGAATATGAGTCAGGGAGCCACTGCCATCTAAATACCCATGAAAGGATTCCTAGTACACCCTTTCCTGGCCCCTACTGTCCCCCACTGGTGTTTTAAAGGTAATCTTTTTCTACCCCTTCACCAAAAAAAAAATCCTCTTATGACGCTAGAAGTGGCGTGCGCATGCGCGACATCCGTGGCCAGAAAAATCAATAGGTGCGCCCTGTTTATGTCATGGTTTATGTACACAAAGCGGAGAGAACGGCCGAACGAACGAAATGCGTCACAGGAGTCTCTCTCCCCGCGTCACAACACAGATGGTTCCTCCACCCACGCTACTGTGATCCCAGTGAGTATATGGCGCATGTTTCGATAGCTCTGATGGTGATTTCTTTGAAGTTGTCATCCGATGTTTAGTTGGTGTTCCTCCTATGCGCGTCTGATTTGAATCTATACTCGACAGCAACGTTTCTTGAACCCGGTAGTACGTCACAAATGCGGAAGGAGAAATCGGTAAACACAAAGCCTGTTGGGTTGTTAGGAGGAGTTTCGGTACGCAAATCGTGATTGAAAAGCACTATATATGTTATGGGCAAAGTGATTAATCGGGCATTATCAATAATGCCCGAAGTGGAGGCGGGCAAAGTGATAAATTTCATTCATAAATTCCACTGAATTTATCACATTGCCCGTAACATATATACATGGGTTTAACAAAAATAATTATATTTTTAAATTGACGTTCTTCATTTCACTCAAAATTCAGACACCGCGATGGGAACTACTTTGTTTGTGAGTGACGTCAACTTAAGTTGCTGTCTAGTATAGTGTCGAGTGCATTATGTTGGTTTTTTGTGGGAATATTAGAGCAGGGTTGACAACTGGCAGCCTTCAATTTGACTTTTCGGGGCCCTGGTACCCTCTTATTAAGGAATTCTACTGCCCGGTGCTACAATTTTTAATGCCGCTCCTTCATGAAGATTCTAGAGCAAAATTTCGGAATACAGGGGTCAAAATGATGTTTTAAACATTTTTTTAAATAAGGGAAGGACATGGGCCCTTTCCCATGCTAACGCAACTATAATATTCACCTTATTTAATTAGTATACTAATTAATACCCACAATCATGAAAATATGAATAGAGAAATATATCTCTATTCATATTTTCATGATTGTGGGCCACCATTTGATTTGGTAAAGTGGTTCTAGGGTATGAAAAGGTAGAGAATCACTATTTTAGAAGATGAAATCATTTCCCAAATTTAACAAGAAATGATTTTACATCCCTTTCAAATGAACATTAGTACTATTATTTAAAACTGGTGAAGGTGACTCGTTTCCTTAAGAATTCTTTAAAACTTATAAGAAAGTTATGAAACCCAATCGGTGATGAAAAATTTTTCGAAATGACTTATTCCTTTCACTCCATTGTCTAACCGTGTGAACTGTTGCGAGCGTCAATTGTTTGTAAGTAATTAATTCCATTGATTGTTTTTAAAAACGCTTGGGAAGTAACCAAAAAATCCTAAGGACACCTATAGTATACAAGTAATTTCTCAGATTTCAGAGCCGTAATAAAGCGTGTAACATAACGTTTAAAGCAATCACTGCAAAAATAGAACTTGACTTATAAACGACTTGAACTGTGGGACGTCACAAAGACCCCAATATCTTAGTCCAAACCAGAAATAATATTTATCTTGATCTTCAATGTTATTTTTTTTTAATTTAAATGAAAAACACACACATAAACAGGCACATAAACACACGCACAGAAAGAACATAAAGCTAAAACAAAGAAAGTACAAAATAACTCATAATTTGATTAACAAAAAGATGGAAAAAATATATGTAACAAAAAGAAGAAAACAAAGAAAATGAATATTTTTGTGACAAAAGGAAATACATAAATGTTATACTGCCAATGTGATAATTTCTGGAATTATTAATAATGCCCGGTTAATCACTTTGCCTGTAACATATACACCAGAAGTCCTGAGGGTCTTTGATCAACTTCCGATTGAACTCATCTATACAACAGAAATACTTTAAAAATGTATCCTTGGGAGTCATATGTGTTAGAGAGGTCACACCACGTCTCAATAAGTTTTTCAAAGGGATAAAGAGTCAAGAATTAGGAAAAAATTTCACTCATTTTATAATTATTCATTTCCCTGTTCGAAAATATTTGAATCGTCAGTTAGAAGAAGGGAATGAGTTCAAAACATGGCAAATTGACTTTTTGTGCGCAAAAAAATCTCTAAGCTTCGCTCTACACATGAGTTTAAAGAGGAAAAAAATAACTCCCCCCTATCGGCAGATATAGCCCCTTGAAGTTGCGAAATCGATGTCCATTCATTGTATTTTCTGATTAAATTTGAAATTTAACTTAATTGGTCTTTCTTTTCTTTGTCTTTGGCCTGTAAACTTAGCCAAAATAAAATTTTATTTTAATTTAAAAGCGTTTTTTCTTTTTTTTAACCAATGAATGTTACTCCATTGATATCGACTTACTCCATTGATAGCGCCTTAATGACCCAGTTTTATAGTAATTTTTCATTTTATTCGTCTTTGTCTTTCTGTCTTTCACTTTTGTACCGAGAACTAAGCAGAAATATAATTTAATTGTCAATTTAAGTGGTTTTTAAGATTTTTGTTCAGCTGATATTTCAATAAGGTTTAAGAAGGGAATAAGTCCATCCTCTTTTTTTAACTGTAAAACCTTTTTAGATCTTATAATTTTTTCGATGATTGTTCTGTGTTCTTAACAGTGCCATGAATTTCCTGTAAAAATTTGGCGGCTATAGGATAAAAATTCCATTAATTATACATTTTTTTCTATTTTCTCAAAACTTCGTTTTTGGACTTATTCCCTTCTTGTAACTGACGATTCATTTAAAACGGGTTGAAACAAATGAAATCGAGTTTTAAGTTTGGCTATTATTATTGTTTTTTGGCGTAAGAATCAGTAAGATAATATGAAGTCGGGTTTTGATGGGCAATTGCGCTTTCGTACATAAAATTATAAGAGTTGGTGGCATCAGACGTTAAGTGCAACAATTTCAGATTGAGTGTCGCAGTTTATGTCTTCAAACGGCACTTTTATGTATCATCCAGCACGTGATGCCGTAGAGGAATTTTGTTCAGCTTTGAAGCAGTTACAGCAGTGAGAGAACAATTCGAAAGGTATTGAAATCCGTTTTAATCTCTAAGTTTAAGTTTTAGTAAAAAAAAATTGCATGCCATTTGCTTTTTTTCAGTTACATTATTAGATTGGTTTGGTTATTGTTTTAAGTTTTCACCATTCGATTAATTGATTAATACGAATTTCATTGTTCTAGAAAAAAAACATATTTCCGACACGCTAGAAAAATTTTAGCTTAATTTTTATTTTTTCTGAAAAAATTAATGAATCATTATTTTTTTCTCTCCTAAGAGCTGTTAAAATGTCAAGTAAGCGTATTTTTGGTCAATTTTACCCCCTCCTCCCTTTGTCAGAAAAAAGCAAGCAAATCGCAAAACCCCCTTTTACAATCGAAGGAGTGAGTGGAAGAAGTATGTAACGGTTGTTTCGAGATATTTGGCCTTAAAGTTTTCATATCTTTCGTGGTCACATACCTCTCCTCCTAGACACTGTACTAAAATGCAAGTCAAAACATACCCTATTCAACCACTACAATAACTCGTTAAAAAAAAAACGTCATATATCTCCTTCTTCCACTCACCCCTTCAAGTATATGAGCTGGTTAGAATGAAAGTGGTATAAGTCCACTGAACGTAGTTTTGAGTACCTGAAGGTTTTCTCTCACAGCCAAGTTACTAGTCAAAATGCTTAGTCCTCCAATATTTCTTCCAAGTTTCTTTTCCTTTTGCCAAATATAATTTTTTTATTCTGATTTTTCACAGGAAAAAAGGAATTGAAATAATGATATAGGGAAAAACATCAACGGGAAATTAGTGACTGTCTCGGAAGTGGAGAAATTAATTCGACATGACCAAGTGGTGAAGCAACGACATTTCATTAGGTATAAACAACTATTGAATTACATCAGGTGTCATAACTACTAAATTGAATAGGTAGTTGCATTTCATATAAAGGATTTTGGGTTCTATTCCGTTTGAGTCCTCGCTAAATATCGCGCGGTTCTTTTAGACAACAAAAAGTAGAAATACAGTAGAGCCCCGATTATCCGCGAGCGGATGATCCACGGTGCGGATTATCCGCGAGTGCCACAAAAAAATTTTTGTTGATTTGAATTGATTTTTTTATTTGAATTTTGAAAATTTTAGTGGTTTAGATGTAGAGCAAATGTTTCTGCTGTACTGTACATATTTTAAAAGGATTACATATCATGTTTATTGTGCATTGAAACATAGTTTTTGTGATGAAAAATTTTTTTGGGGTGTTTTCACCTCATTTTTAGTCTTTTTCGGGTTATCCGCGGTACCCTTGCCACCCAATTCCGCGGATAATCGGGGCTCTACTGTATTCATTCTACTGTCATAACTCCTAAATTGAAATGTTTAATTAGATCAATTACTATTCAGTTTATTAATAAAAGTCAGAAAAATTTGTTGGTTAAAACATTTATGTTTTAACTTCTTTATTTTTAGTTTCAACATTTAATAAAAAAATTACTGCATAAAAAAAATTAAGCTTTGCATTTTAGATTTAACAGAGTGAAAAATTGAATAAAAAACCATGGAATTTCAGAAAATTCAGGTAAGTATGGACTAATTAATTCAGATTTTGTAAACTAATAGTTTCTCCTTTGTATGTACAGTAAGAGTCATTAGTTTTCATTTATATTTTTGAACTCTGAGAAATAGCTCAAGCTTTATTACCTCTAACAAGTTTCCAAAGAAAGTTTTTCGCAGTTAATTCCAGATTTGTCAATTGAATACTCCTTGATAGCTCAGCTCAATGGTTAAAGACTATTACTAACCAGACAAAAAAAGGGCTGAACGTTTGGCTAACTGCTTTTAAAGTTATTGTTGTTTACAACCGCATCAACAAGTTGTTTTTTCTGTATACTTCCTCCATTAAAGGAAAAACTAGTTTTACAGAATCCAGTCGTTCAAAAGTTGAGGACGTCTTCACTTATCTTGGGACACCCTACGTAAAGTAGGTATCCTGTGAGAGGTATTGGTTTCTGTAAAACTAGTATAGTGTTTCCTTAAAGGAGGAAGTATAAAGTGGAGTTTAGTAGAAATGTTAAGGGCAATGTGATAAATCCGGGCATTATTTATAATGCCCGCGTATTTCGAGCAAAGTGATAAATTTAAATACCCATCAGTAAATGCCATTGAATTTATCACATTGCCCGCCTCCACTTCGGGCATTATAACTAATGCCCGGTTTATCACTTTGCCAATAACAGTGACAAGTTTCAGAGTTACCATATCTATCTCAAAAACTGTAAGTGTTTGTAACTGTAAAAAAAAGTGTTTTTTGCAGGATTTCCAAGTTTTTAGCATTTAACACGAAAATCAAAATTTTTTTAAGTGAAAGTATATATCCTTAGGTTATTAAAAAGTAAATTTATGATGTGGCACATCTTTTATTCTTTTACAATGGCCTTCGAAATTATAAGACACCTTTTACATCGCAAAGTGATTTTACCACAGCTTTATTTTAACCACAGTTTTATGAGAGGCGCAACGAACCGTTCCCTCTGCCCGTATTGCCGCTTTCCTCGCCCCTATGCTCTTTTCTGGGCGCAAGTTTAGAACTGCTGATGGTTGGCGAGATTCGGCTTTTTGACGTCACTTTTAGCATTGTATTAGGCAAGGTTGTTAAAGTTACTTTTAAAAAGTATTTGAGTACAAATACAAGTATCTCAGAAAAAGTAACTAAATATTAAATACAAATACCCCAAAAAAGTAACTAAATAGAGTACAAATAGAGTACATGAAAAGTATTTAAGACGACCTTCAGTTACTTTACCAGTAAAATTTTAATTTATAAAATTTAAATTAATAAAATTAATTTTTAAAATTTAAATTAATAAAATTAATTTTTAAAATTTAAATTAATAAAATTAATTTTTAAAATTTAAATTAAAATTAATTTTTAAAATTTAAATTAATTTTTAAGATTTAAATTAAAAAATTATTTTAATTATTAAAATTTATTTTTAAATCAATTTCTAATTTTAATAAGAAAATAAAATTTGAATTAAAATTTAGTTAAAATTATGATACCTCGCCCCATGGGGGGCACCATTAGTTTAAAAGAGCTGAAAAGAATCTCCCAAGAAGCACAAAAGTATTATATAAAATATATATGTAATTACAATCAAACAATAATTAAGGTTTTTGAGCTTTCAAAGTTAGCATACCCGCTTTGGGGTACTCTCCCCTATGGATTTAAAGTCCTAAAGACACGACCAACAATCCCAAAAATGAATAAATAAATAATATAGTATTTTTTCAGGTCATTAGTATATTTAGTCATAGTATAATCTTCCCGGGAAATCCCCGGAATTTCAGTCATTCCCGGGAATGGATTAATTTTTGAAACTACTTCATAGAAATTATATTTAAACTTCAAAATAAAAGTCCAGGAGTTTAAATATATAAATTACAACACAATTTATTTACTACTATAAAAATGAATATTTAAGTTTTAACTGGTTTTTTTATTATTATGGAAGGATTTTATTTTAATTACCAAAATACAATCAATATGAAAAAAGTTAAAGGATGGTAATATTTTTTCGGGGGGGGGGCTTAGTTTTTCTTCATAAATACAGTTTTGGAGGTTCCTTAAAACTGTTTGCTTTCATGAAATTAAACTTATGGAATGAAAAAATAAAATACCTTTAGATTTGTATATAGTGTAATTCGGAATTTTTTTTTTATTTAGTTAATTTTTTTTAATCAGAGTATCTTGTTAAAAAACTCTATACAAAAGGTTATACGAAAATTCCGGTTAGTAAAAACAAAATTATTACATGGGAACATAGAAAGAAAGTTGTAAACTTTCAAAATAATATTTTCATAGAATCTTGTAAGCATACTACATTAACATTAGTTTGAGAGTTAGAGTAGGACGTTTTATAAAAGGCCTTTTGAGCAAAAACTGGAGAATTTTCAAGTCCCATGTCATATACAAATATCAAAAAATAAAAATCAATTGTAATTATCTAGATAAAAATATAAAGAAAACATAAATCCTTAATCCCTTCACTCTACTTTAAAAAAAAAATATAAACACAACCTAGCTCTTTTTGGGACATTATACTTCTAAGCAGTTGATCTTCTTAAATAAATATACTTCTATCCAGGAGGCAGGAAACTTGCAGCTTTTCGAGAGCACAAACAAAAAGGGACTGAAGGAGGCTCTGGTAAGATTTGATTGCCTTTGCCCTTGAAAATGTGCCCTCCCTCCCTTTGGTTCGTGGAAGGTGGGGTGGGAAAACAAGAAACTACGAACAATTAGTGGCCATAAAAGTACAAAACGGTGCCATATCGGCTATTCCATCTCCTGCACTGCAATTCGACCTGCAAGGCGGCCGGCCACCCAGAGAACACACAAGCGCCCGCTCCTTGTCAACACAGGGGGGCTATAAATTGTCGGGGGAGGATTGTCAGCGCTGTCGCCCGGGTGTCCGGTCGGGCAGTCGGCCACTGCCGAGAACGCTTTTTCCCCTCGGGCTATGCGGAAGCAGGAAGAAGTGTTTTGTTCCCCTCCAATGTTGGATTCCGTTTTATAAATTCTGGGTTTAGAAAGTAACTAAAGTACAGCATAGGTATTTAAGTAACAAAGAGTTAGTTACTTTAAAATTTTTGTAGTTAAATACCAGTTCGATACTGAAAAAGTAACTAATGTAACTAAATACTTTTAAAGTATTTAAAAAGTATTTCCGTTACTAAGTATTTAAATACTTAACAACCTTGGTATTAGGGTTGCTTTATCGCTAAAAAATCAATGCCAACTTGGCACATCAGCAGTTCTGAACTTGAGCCCTTTTCTGTACCAATCCACCTGTTGCAGATGGGGGATGAGTTGGTCGTCGCCCTGTCCTCCTTGGCGTGTGCGGCGACTTTCCTGGCGCTGCTGATGCGCTACGTGGCCACCAGAGGGCCCCCTCTCAAGAAAGCCACCCTGCCCACCCTCCAGAACCCAATGTTGAACTACTTCTGCTTCTTGAAGGCCATTTACAGCCGCCGGTCCGAGGATAGCCCCACCATGTGCCGTAAGACTCATTCGCTTCACTTAAATTCAGCTTTTAAAGTCACGAACAAAAGAACTTACACTTTATAAACGGAGAGCATTTATAGCTCTGGAAGTACACTCACTTCCAAAAGTTAAGCACGGAACCGTTTTTTCAATGTAACACCTAGTAGAATTGTTTTTCAGCCATGAAAATCATACCTAGGGATGTTCAATGGGTGGGAATTAGTGAAAAAGCTGCACAAAATCACAATTTGGCTATTCCAAAAATTTTCATACGTAACAATATTGAAAGAAAAAAGTTACTTCTCAGGTCCCCAGACCTAAACGCAGTCAAGCACATAGAAGATATACTAAAAACATGGTTGACGGTCAGATACTACTTATCAAAAATGACTCAGAAGCTAAAACTTGCCAAAAATGATTAATAGACCGATATCTCTAACTTAACCTCTCTAATAAAACCTTAAAAAATATCATTTAAAGGCAGTAAACACCTTTAAAAACATGCATCGAGTTCAGGAATAATCATATTGATTACAAAAAACATTACATTTTTGGTTGAATACCTCTCACAGACCTTTCTGTCACTTCTCAAATGTGTAATGGGATTCCATTATCAATGGAGGGCCCTTTTACCCCCTTAAAATATTGGTCCGGAAAATTTGTTCCCCGGCCCTGAATTCCCACCCATTGAACATCTCTTGGTATGATTTTCATGGTAGAAAAATAATTCTACTTGGTATTATACTGAAAGAAGAGTTCCGTGCTTAACTTTTGGAAGTGAGTGTAGTATAAGTGATAAACCTTATTTCAAGGATAAGAAGGTTCTGCAATTTCTTAGGATATCTTTGTTGGTGGGCGACGTGATAAGAAATTATTAATAATGCTCGGATTTATCACATCACCCGTAACATAATAACAATCCAAATGTGCAGAACTTTCGCAGATGTAAATTAGTACGGAGAATAAAGAATGGATTATAATTATTTGTGAAAAATCTACTTTTAATAATCATAATTAAAACAACTAATAATATAAGTAAAATAAAAAAATGAATAAATTATCATCTTGGAAGTATTTAATACCAAAATGAAATATGACATTTTTAATATGAAATTTAAATTAAAACATTTTGAGTATGGTAATAAGATTTCCCTCTAATTTCTTTACTAGTGGCACTGGAATGCTTGAATGGTATGTGCAAAGCCTATGACTCGGATCGAATACTCAAGGGTTACATAGGATTCCAACCTTTGGTTTTATTCTTCAAACCAGAAACAGTAGAGGTAAGGAGATTGCCTTTGTTGTGTTAAGTTGACATGATAGATCTATATTTAATTAGAGCATAAAATAAATTGAGAACTGAATTACTGCTATTATTCAGGGTTTCTCCCGACACCTTTAACTTAAAGCTCACCAGTCGAAACATAAAAAATACCAAAATATACACGCCCCCCTGGCCAGCACGGGCCTGACTCAAGCTCAGAGTTACTCATAAAATATTTCAATAAGGTACGCCAACATTTGAAAACTACTTTTAAAAGTTCTAAAAATTTAACCTTCTCATTTAACCTCTTATGCGTACATAGGAATCACGAAAAAGAAATAGTAGTTGCGGTCAACGCCACACGCCCTGAAACCTACGTCTAGTTACGACTTTGCTTTTACTTTGTATTGACGTCTGTACTAAGCACTCTAATCCTCACTAAACACAAGTCTTCCTTTCAGGTTGTTCTGAGCAGTCCAACGCTAATTTACAAAGCGAATCAGTATAGCTTTATGAAACATTGGCTTCGAACTGGTCTCCTGACGAGGTAAGTCAACCTGGGTTTCTTTTTAGCCAGTTTCCAAATATTTATATCTAGTTTTCAAAAGAGTATTCTCTTCATTCTCTATACTAAAGATCTACAAGGTCTCCTTAAAAAATGCCAGCAAAATCGTTTGACTCCGGTTTTAGTCTGGTCTCAAAGGTTAAAGCAATGGTCGGCAAGGTGTGATATAGGATAAGAAATAACTAGTTAGACTTTAGTAGTTAACTATTTTTTTACCACTAGTTGCCGAACTCTAATTTCTAACACATTCGTAATGTCTATAAACTCTTGTCAACTCAAGAAAAATTCGCTGTTGATCAAAAATATCAAAATATACTTGAGGGAGAACCTCTAGAACAGTGTTTCCCAACGTGGGGCGCACGCCCTACCGGGGGGGGGGCAATATGAATTTCTAGGCGGGGTAATTTGAAAATTTTCAACCAAATTGCTCCCCAGGAGGGACATGGACCATCAGGTTTTATTTACTTTCCAAGAAGGATTTTCAAAAAAGAAAGAATATGGGGGGCATGGAAAATTTAGAGGGCATGGACTGAAAAAGGTTGGGAAACACTGCTCTAGAATCTAGAGTTCAGAGAGATCTTCAAACTCCATATAACCGGCCTCACTGGGTGAGGCTATAATATGCAGTGCTATGTCTAGTATATTATGCAGTGCTTCTCCTTCTCGCAGCTCTGGGGAAAAGTGGCGCCACCGACGCAAGCTGCTGACCCCCGCTTTCCACTTCCGCATCCTGGAGGACTTCCTGCCCGTCTTCCACGAGCAGTCGGTGGTGCTCACCTCCAAGATCCGCTCCTCCCACGAGCCCTGGCTGGACATCGTGCCCCTCATGACGGCCTGCACTCTGGACATCATCTGCGGTCAGTCCTTCGATTCAAACCGTCTTTCCTTATAGTAGCATATCCGGATGGTTCGGCAATTCGGCGAATTGGACTAGACAGACAGCTCAAAATGATGTGATCTCTGGAATTCGTTTATTGATCTTTTCCGCATTAGGCACTGAATAGGACAGTTTCCCCGTCTGCGTTTGGTTGTGGTACACTGTTAGAAAAAAAGTTCAACCTTTCACCTAAAAGTGGTTAAAAAAAGGCTGCAACCTAAATGTGGCGAAAAGTTGAACCATGTTTTCGGTGCCCATCCTAGCACCGCGGAATAGATAGAAGTTTGAACCGAAAACAGCGATACGGAAAGAACCGAGTCTGCGGTGACACTTTGAATCGAGATAGGTGATATGGGAGGCACCTGGAATACGGTGACAGTTTGAACCGAGATAGGAGATATGGGAAGCACCGGGAGTACGGTTCTTAAACTTTTGATCATCGCGGCCCCCTTTATGTAACAGCCAGACATCGCGGCCCCCCAAGATTTTGAACACCCAGCGCTGTAACCAGACTTGTATCAGGTGGTTGACTCAATGTTATTCCTATAAGTTACCCCATAATATTCCATATTTATGCTAAAATTTTACAATTAGTTCAAGTAATAGTAGGGGGTCCGGGTCTGGGTGTCTCCCCCAGAAAAACTTTTGAGAATTTGCCTCATAAAGGGGTTTTGTTTTAGTTCATTTTGATACATTTTTAGTTACACCCAAAAAACAGCTCTTTGTAAACCATATAATTTTCCAGGAAAAAATAGTATAAGTAGCAGTCAAAATTTAGAGGGGGCCGAGGGTCCTCCCCAAGAAAAAGTTTTGAAATTTGCCCCTTTAAACTTTAACTTTTTGTCTCATTTTGATAATCTTTGGAAAACTCTCAAAGGTAACTTGAGTGCTCCGCAAAATTACTCGCGGACCCCGAAGAAAGGCGCTGCGGACCCCTGTCTAGGGTTTCTGATACCTCACCAAGTCCTGAAGAAGACACACACAATGAATTGCTCGGTCAATAAAGCTAAGAGTAACCTAGCTCATCGTACGAACATTGTTTTTACAAAATTATGTGAATTTATAATTAATTATGACACAAATAATTTCATTACTTTTTTGACACTGTAACTGTTAAACGTCACTTCCGGGGGCTTCGGGCCAAAGATGACCGCTGGGTAATTTATGGAAACAAGGATGATATCCACAAAACTCGATACACAGAGACAGTTATCATGTCTCCCTATAAGTTAGAAGTCTCTTTTATACATTAAAATTAAACTGACTGACCCAGGTCACACTGCTCACCGTTCATACAGAAATTTTGTAGCAAAATGGCTTTACGTTTTTTTCTTTTACAGAAACGGCTATGGGTGTCCATATCAATGCCCAAGGGTCCGACAAAAATGAATACGCAGAAGCCATTCACGAGTAAGTTACTCATAAATAAATATTTACAATACATATGTATTGTACCCACATTAATTATTGTAATCTACTTTTGAATTGATTTACTGCTAATCATCTACAGCTAACTATGTATAGACACTGGATCCGTCCTGAAAAAAAAACGTCCTGTAGAGTCATGAAAGTATAGTTAACCTATAGTGAAGTAACCATGCTAAATACGAGTTGGTTAAAAAAAATTAATAACAAAAACTCTAGTTAAAAATGCGTGTAATATCATAACAAACGCACAAAAAATGTTTCATGAAACTATTATATTCGAGGAGACATTCGGGAGTGAAAATAAACCTTTTTTAGGCCTTGAAAAGGGAAAAAAGTTTGCAATTCTTGCAAGTTGGCTCTTTGATTATTTATTTAAAAATGGTCTTCATTAAATTATAAAAGAACATAAAACTACTATATAATAGTACTAGAACAGAAAAATTTACTAATTTTCCAAGTTTTCCTTTTCTGAGGCTCGAAAAAGAATTAAAATTGGTTAAGAACTGTAGTACCACGGCTTACTAGATACTATACAGGCTAGCCGAGTTTTGATAACGAAAACCATTTGAAAACTTTTCCCGCTTGGATCGCCACAAGTCCTACCTATATCACCCAACCAATAGGATACCACACTGACAAATAAGGAAAAATAAAGGCGTGTTTTCATGACGTAAACTGCTGATTGTTGGCCATTAGTGGCTGATTTGAATTTTTGAGCCATTGAGCCCAGCCTTCAACTCTGTGGATTTGGTTTGCCAGTTTGTCACGTATTGCCATCTGGATTTTTAATGATTTCCGTATCTCGGCTAGCCTGTATAGTATCTAGTAAGCCGTGGTAGTACAGTTGTATGTAATTTGTAACATGAAAGGTGAGCTCTCATTATAATACATACCTTATTTGTATTGCATAGAATCGGAGAAAGCTTCTTCTACCGCATCCTCAGACCTTGGCTCTACCCCGATTTCATGTTCAACATCAGTTCGGCAGGGAGGACCTTCAGGAAGAACGTTCGACTCATCAAAGGATTTACGCGAAAGGTAAAGCAGGCAGGAACAGAGTGATTTTTAGTCTGTTCATTTAGAATTGGCGCCTGAAACAGGATCAAAAACGCTCAATAATGCTTCATAACGGTCATCACACAACTTCAGTGATCGAATTTTTACAGTATTTTAACTATTTCTGTTTCGGCTGCCTTGTCATTGCAGAAGAAAATGCTTTCGATGATAATTACAATAGTAACTGCTTCCAATACATTTCGTCTCAGGCGCCAATTCTAAATGAACAGAGTATATAAGATGGACATGGACATCTGGCTCTTCTGTATCGATCTGTACTACAAGGTGTATCGATAATGCTTTTCGAGATTTTATGGGGGATTTACGGCAGCGAGTCAAAAGGGGTTTGCGACATTAGCGACAAATTTTTTTTTTCAAAAGCCTCAACAACGATCGCTGTTCAATGTCGCAAAAACCGCTTTTGTCTCGTTTGAAGCGCTGCTGTAAAACCGCCATTAGTCTGTCTTGGGTCATAGAAGGTAGAAATTTTTACCTATAGTAGTTGAGACAGCTTAAAACACCGAACACAAAACAAGAACATTAAAAAATTACTAAAGAGATAAAACAAAAAGTTCAACTAGAAAGGGCGCAATGTCATAAAGAAGCACATAAAAGAGTTTCATTATAGGGGACATCCATAAATTACGTGAGGTCAAAAGGGGGGAGGGGAGGTCCAGGAAAATCTCACCAGGGGGGAGGGGGGAGTCAATTAAAATCTCACGTCAACTTTTAGTTTAGAAAATATACGTTTTTTCTTTAATATTTTTTCAGCACAATTTCAGAAAAAATGCTCAGATTAGTCAAAACAGCAAATCATTAGTCAGTCAGTCGTGATAATTACAAGTTAAAACCATGTTTTTGATTTCAACGTGTTTTTGTATCAAAATTTTGCAATCTGGATGGTAATTTTTACGCCGATAAAACAAAACTAGTGGTTGAGAAAATCTCACGTGGGGGAGGGGGGATCCAGCAAAATCTCACCAAGGGGGGAGGGGGGGTCCAGATTTTGGAATAAACACCTCATGTAATTTATGGATGTCCCCTTAAAATATCTTCAATATTCAAGGAGATATTCGCAGCGGAAATTCTGCAATATTGTGACGACGAATAAAAATTCAAACATCAAAGAAACCGCCTGATAACACCTAAGAACTTTTAAATTTGTGGACGACTCTTTTTACAAAGCTGGTAAAAAAAAGCAAATTTTCATTGTGAATATCTCTTCGAATATAAGTGGTGTTCTGGCCATATTTCACAAATTTTTTTTTCTCGTATAGGAGCGCTGTGTAAGCCAGGCGCGGATCCAGCACGGCTCCATCAAGGGGGGCCCTTTTCCAGACCACCTTTAGTCTTTACACTTTTAAGAAAATGTCAAAATGTTGGAGATTTTCTAAAAAGTATCACTCAAGATCCCCTTTTGGTACCGCTGGGGGGTATGGGGGTTCCCCAAGAAAAACTTTTGAAATTTGACCTGTAAAAGTAGGGTTTTAACGCATTTTGAGTACTTCTTGGGACTTTTTTCGTACTTACAGGTGATTTTTTTGGGTCCAAGAGGGGGGGGCACTGTCCAGAGTGCCCCCCCCCTGGATCCGCCACTGGTGTGAGCAGTATCAATAAGTTTAGCAGGGAGTGAGTAATTCGCTAGAAATATAAAAAATTGCTATCCACGGTTCACAAATCCATGAAATGCCAAAATTAATTTTTCTTTCCAACATTCTGATAAATGGCCTTGTGATAGGTATTGCACATAGGTATACCCAGAGATATTTTTAACTCCTCTGAGAGAGTATATATTTCACTCCTTGAAAATTGGAAATACTCTTTAAAAAACTTGCTAGGAGTATTTTCACTCTTTGAATTTTTCACAAAGGTTTATGCTTCAAAAATGCTCAGTGTCATAATGTCTAATATTTTCTAATAATACTTAACATATGCTATAATTGTTAAAACCCAAAATAGCATCCTCATTTTTTTTTTCAATTTCATTTTGTCCATTAAAAAGTAAGCGTTTTAAGTAGAAAACTTCTCTTTATATGTAGTTTATGCTATTTCCGTATTTCACTCCTCATAATTGAATTTCACTCCTCCTAAAAAAAGTCAAGGAGTATTTTTGCTCCTCCGAAAAAATCCTAGAAATTGGGTATACCAATTTTGAAATTCCCAAGCGACACGATCATCCATCCCGGAAAATGTAATAAATAATTCAGGTCGTGGAAGCTTTCGTTATTTTATAAAACTTGAGAAAGATGGTTTCTGTAAATTTTGATGGAATCCTCAAAAATGAAAAACGTTTTCTTTTAAATCACTCTAATAATCTAAAAAAATTAAAAGTTTTCAACTGTTTTAGGTAATAAAAGAGAAAAAAGCGCAAATGATTTCCATGAAAAACACGCAACAAGAAGAAATAACCGATAGTCCTTCCCATGGCAAAAAGCGCCTGGCATTTTTGGAATTGCTCTTAGAGCACCACCTCAGGGACCAATCTTTGACGGAAGATGACATTAGGGAAGAGGTAGACACATTTATGTTCGAAGTAAGTTTGGATTCCCTGCAACAGTACCTTTTGTTATAGGGGGCCATATTATATATTATATTTATTATATATTATTTTGCATATTATATCCATGAATGATGTCACACTTTTTTTCAACATTTTTGACCCCCCTCCCTTATGTCACAAAGTGTCACACTTCACCGTACCCTCCCCCCCCCTTTGTCAGGTCACGGACTGCTAGCAATAATAAGTTTAGAATAAGGCTGGTAAGAATTTGGGACCCGATGTTTTAATTGAAGTTTAAGTGCACCCCACCTTATAAGTTCAAAGAGAACTCTTATTTCATTGGTATGAATCTTATAATAATGTCATTTAAGCTACATTTTCCAGAAAAAAAATATTTAGTTTTATTTTTGATTTTCAATGTGTGATGTCACAATTCTTGAACCCCCCGATTGATGAACCTCCTCCCTCCCCTCTAAGCGTGACGTCATTTATGGACGGCCCCATACGAGTATAGTACGCTCTCAAACGGCTGGCTTGTGTTGTTTTTCCTGCAGGGACACGACACCACGGCCACAGCTTTGAGCTGGTCTTTGTACTTTTTGGGTCTCGATCAGGGAGTTCAGCAGAAGGTGCTGGATGAGCTGGATGACATTTTCGGCGCAGACAAAGACAGAGAAGTGACCCGGAAAGACTTGGCACAAATGAAGTACTTGGAATGCGTTATCAAGGTAACATGTATCCTTATCTAAAAATCTTAACGTTTTGAAGACACCGTTGGAAACTTTTTTGCGCGTATCCCACCATTCCAAACTTCTATACAGTAAAAGGGCAATCAAGTTCGATTTAAATATGAAAGGGTTATTGAGATTCAGTTTACCCTTTTCAGGAAACTCTTCGATTGCACCCTTCAACTCCCATTTTTGCAAGAATAGCCCAGGAGCCCTTTCAAGTGGGTAAGTTTAAGTTGAGAAACATCTTTTGACTGCATTAAAATTCCCTCCAGTTTAAGTTTGGAGTTTCAACCACTGGACAAGACACTAAACTCCATTTTAGAACATTCTTTTTTACGGGTGTGGAGGAGGAACAGTTAGGGCCGTATTCAGACCTCCCAGTGATGACGCGAATTTCTTTTCAACCAATCAGAGTCCGCTATATTACTCGTTTTTGAGGAAACGAGAGAGCTGAAGTACTCGTTTCGAAAATGATCGTTTTCGATCAATTTCGGTCTCGAATCGTTTTCGACTCGTTAACGACTCGTTTTCGACTCGTGTTAAAAGTTTCTGAATACGGCCCTTACTCCAGAAAGTATTCGTACACCCAACAAATTTGCACTAGTATACCTCCTATTACGGCTAAATTCCACGTGCAAAATCCAAACAAAAATTATCCTAACATAGTAGGTTTTCCTCATTATAATCTACCAAAAAAAAGAACAAAAAAAATATCAGAACAGTTAGAAAATTTAAAAAAAAATTAAGTGATTTGAAAGCTATTATGAACCTCAATAAAAAAAATTGCATGCACGTGCTTTTGAATTAGGATTAGGAGCAAAATATGCTTTTCAGCAATGCATTGATCCCATGTTAAGTCTATGGCTGAACGAATATTTGTTTGGGCTTTCAAATCACTTCATTTTTTAAAATAATTTTTTTCTAACTGTTCTGATATTCTTTTTGCTCTTTTTTTTTTGGTAGATTATAATGAAGAATAACATACTATGTTAGGATAGTTTTTGTTTGGATTTTGCACGCGGAACTTAGCCGTAATAGGTATACTAGTGCAAATTTGTTGGCTGCACGAATACTTTCTGGAGTGACTGTATATCACAGAGATAGCCATCTGGTGCTCTCCCCAAGAGGACTCCTTCTAAATCCGCCCATGCTACCTACCCAAATCTATATTATATTAGCGGCACCATAGGGGCTGTAATAATATATGGACTGAACATCATGGGGGAGGGCCAGCTAGCTGCTCTTTGTTTGAGCGATTTGTTTAGTTTATTAGAATTTTTCTTATGGAATATATAAATTTATTTCAATTATAAGCTAATTTATATATTCACTGACATCAAAGTGATAACTTTAGACATTATGGGTGTAAGGTGTAAAAATGGGAAAATTTTTAAAGTGTGATTGATGCATATGTTTCCACCCTTCTAGCTAACTACACCGTTGAAAAGGGGAGCATATGCCTGATCCTGCCTTACGCTCTCCACCGGGACAGCGCCAGCTTCGAAAATCCCGAGAAGTTCGTCCCGGAGAGGTTCCTCCCAGAAAACTCCGCCGGAAGACATCCCTACTCATACGTTCCGTTCTCGGCGGGACCAAGAAACTGCATAGGTGAGCATCGAATCGAATGTCAATTTAGTAAATTTACTATACTCGACCGCAAGGTTTCTTGAACCCAGTACGTCACAAATGCGGAAGGAGAAATCGGTAAACACGAAGCCTGTTGGGTTGATAGGAGGAGTTTCGGTACGCAAATCATGATTGAAAAGCACTATACATAAGTTTAACAAAATAATCCTATTTTTAAATTGACGTTCTTCATTTCACTCAAAATTCAGACACCGCGATGGGAATTTCTTTGTTTGTTAGTGACGTCGTAGGGTCAACTTAAGTTGCTGTCTAGTATAACCCCTCCTTCCCAACGTTTTGGGCCTGCCATTTCCAAGTGAACATGATGATTTAAAATGGTCAGCAGTTAGAAAAAAGGCTGATAGGTTATAAGGGTATATGAAAAAAACTATGTGTTTCTTCGAGGTCTGGAAACATCATCTCGTCACTTTTAAAACTGATTATACAAGGGGACACAGAAGACTTACATTTCAGTGCAGATAATAAAACATGGGGTTGGGGATTTAAACTGACCAAATGGAGCAGAAATATTTTTTTTTTCAATAATGTAGTACATAGATAGCCAGAAATAACACTTCTACATTATGTAGAAGTGAATTCTAAAGGAGTAAGTGAACAGGGAGTTTATTAAGATCGACATTTGACAGGGAATCGAGGAGTTAAAGATAGAGCTATGGGCTTAGCCAGGGGGTGCAGGGAGGGGCAGCTACCCCCTCCTAAATTCTCAACTTGTTAATTGTTTTTTAGCTTTAACTTTGTTAATTTCCTTGAATATTCTGCCCCTTTCAAAGGACGATCCGGGATAGCCAAAAAAAAAGTCACAAAATTAGATAAAACACTACTTTTTGGAGGCTAATTTCAAAATAAATATTAGGGGAAAGGTTATTGAACCTATTTTTATACTAATTTTCAAAATTATGTGGCTTACAAAGAAGCGGTTCTGTTCATGCCAAAGAGTCTCAAAATGAGTTATAACACTACTTTGAGGGACAAATTTTCTGGGGGAGAACCCAGAACCCCACCAGTTCAGCTCAATAATTTTCACTAGTATTCGCAACATCAAAGGTAAATATCTTTGCCCCCCCAACATGAAACCTGGCTACGCCCATGGATACAGCGCTCCAAACCTGTTGGTCGTCACTGTCTATATTAGTATGCTTCTAATTTTAATCTTTTTATTTTGTCCCAATGAGACTCGAAGTCAGTGTTATTCCTAGGAAATTTTTGCAGGAGTAAAAATACTCCTTGACTTTTTTTAGGAGTGAAATACGGAAATAGCATTAACTACATATACAGAGACAAAATTTCTAATAAAACTCCCTAATCATCAGAGCAATAAATGAAAAAAATTAATTGCTGTACGAAAACACAATTAAAAAGTATGATAATTAGGATGCCGTGGCTGAAGGTTTTTAAGCTAAACCTTTGTGAAAATTTCAAAGGGTGAAAATACTCCTGTCCAGTTTTTCAAAGAGTATTTCCGATTTTCAAGGAGTAAAATACTCTCTGAGAGGAGTTAAAAATATCTCTGCTCGAGGTTATCCGTTATTGAATGTTTCAGGTCAGAAGTTCGCCCTGATGGAAGAGAAGACGGTGCTGGCGAACATCCTGCGGCAGTTCCGAGTGCGCTCCCTCGACCCCAGGGACAAGGTGAACATATCCGCGAACCTCGTGCTTAGAAACGTGCACCCCGTGCGACTGAGCTTCACTCCTAGGGACGAACTTTTGTGATCTCTATATTTGTAATAAAGTGACTGTCTTTGTGAACTTAAGTGGTTATTTTCACGAAAGTTGAAGCATGCGCAGTAATAGAAGTTCCTATTGACCGTACTATTATGTGTTTTATAACATTAAAATTATATTATTGATCAATCTTGGTATCAGCAACGATGGCCTAGTGGTATAGTGTGCGGCTAGTATCCCAATGATCCCCGGTTCGATTCCTGGCTGCTACTTTTGATTATTATGCTGTTACTTGTAATTTTTCAGAAGTAGCTGTTAAAATTAATTCAATAATGTATCTTTAGTTAGAAAGTGAGTGGCAACAGTACCCCAACACAGTTTGGTGTTTACCTTTTTGTTTACTTCTGTTGCCGTGCCGTCCGCATGAAAACGCAGCGCGTTTATATGTTTTGTCACCGATCATTTTGTACATACTCATATCATATAATATGTAACCAAGGCAATTATAATCATCTTAATAAACAAGATTAATAGGTTATGAGGCCCAGGATGCTAATTGCGTACTCGATGCAAAAAGATTGAAACTTGGTTCAGATGCCGCGGTAGATCGGATCGGCTTGCGCGTAGTTGAAAACCTGAGCATCGTCAATCGTCATGGATTCAAATAAGATTCAAGTGAAACCACTGAGTGGCAAGAGCGACTGGCCGATATGGAAGTATAGGATCCGGTTCGTGCTCAACTGCCGTGCAGACGCCCTCGAAGTTGTTGAAGGAACTCTCCCGAATCCTGATGAACCAGAAGCGGGTGCAAACGCAGCAGCCCGACAAGCTTACGACGCAGCGAAGGGAAGATATGGCAAGGCCAACAATCATGCGATGATGGTCCTCACAAACTCAATGACAGAAGAAACGGTCCAGAAGATCATTAGATTTGTAGACGCTCGAGAGGCTTGGTTGGAGCTACATAAGATCTACGAGGATTCCTCTGACAATCAACTCTACCACACATGCATGAGGTTTTTCCAGGAGGCCTGGGAAAATGGAGATATGGCTGCCCACTTATCAAAGCTGAAAAACCTTTGGGAAGAATTGAACAAGGGGCTAGAGATGAAGAGGGAGAACAGGCTGCCTGAGATGTTGCTCATCTGTAAGATACTTGACAGTTTGCCACCCTGTTATCGTCCCTTCAAATCCACCTGGCTTTTGCTGAGCGATGAAAAGAGAACCCTGGACGAGTTAACAACTCAGCTCTGTTCCCATGAAAGAGAATTAAAGAAGGACAGTGTTCCAAGCATCAAAAACGATGAACAAGAAGCTCTAGTCACCCAAGAGACTAAGATCAAAATCAGCAAAAACAGTAAGTGTGCCTATTGCCACCGTAAAGGACATTGGGTGAAAACCTGTAAAAAGTGGATCGCTGACGGAAGACCACCGAAAGCAAGCGCTTCCCATTCAAGGGATGGAGGAAGCAGGGTTGCAGCCAACTACACCCTTGTGGCTCTGGATGAGGAAGTGAATTCTTCTGAGTCAGGATCAGAGGACTGGTTCATTGATAATGGGGCATCAAAACATGTGACCAACAGCACTCAGTATTTCTTTGATTTTGAGAAATTCCAGTCACCCCACAGCATTACAGTTGCCAGCGGCAAGGCTTTACCTGCTGTTGGGAAAGGAAAAATTAACATAGTAACTGATGTTAAAGGTGACACACATTCCATTGTTCTCAAGAATGTATGGTTCGTGCCTGAAATAAGCAAAAATCTGTTTTCGGTACTGGCTGCCCAAGATGAGAATCAGAACAGCGTGTTTGAATCAACCTATAAGGACTGTGTCTTGAAAATAGGTGGGATACCAGTGTTGCATGGAACAAGAAGTGCTGGTGGAGGCTTGTTCAAAGCTGCCATGACAACACTACCTCCAGACAGGAACATCACGGTAGACATGGCTACTGAAGATGTTCTCCAACTATATCATGAAAGATGGGGGCATCAAGACAAGAGACACGTAAAGGCTGTGCTAGAGAGGGAGTTAGACCTAAAAGTTAAGCTTGAAACCGCTATATGTGAACCCTGCGCTTATGGGAAAACACATCGACTAAAGTTTGGTCAGCGGAAAAAGGCAACTTCTCCTGGAGAACTCATTACTACTGACATTTGTGGCCCCTTCGATGAATCTCACAGAAAGTTCAGGTATTTTGCAATCTTCAAAGATAGCTTTACCAAATTCAGGTATTGCTACTTCCTTAAACATAAGTCAGAAATACAAGACATTGTGGGAGAATTCATTAACCATGCAAAGAACCTCGGGCACAATGTTAGAGAGATCCTTAGTGACAACGGGGGTGAATTTGATTGCGAAAATGTCAGAAAAGTCCTAAGGGAACTTGGAGTGACTCAGAGGCTGACTTCACCATACTGCCCAGAGCAAAATGGTAGTACTGAAAGGGACAATAGAACCATTGTTGAAATGGCCAGAACTCTGAAGTACGGAAACAGGGAAGCAGACTTCCCTAAGTCTCTATGGGCAGAATTTGTCAGCACATCGGTCTATGTTCTCAACAGAACAGGTAAATCCTCTGTTCCTGATACAACCCCTTTTGAACTGTGGATGGGCAAGAAACCAAGGATCAGACACATGAGGATCATAGGATGTGTTTGTTTTGCCCATATCCCTTCTCAGAAGAGGAAAAAGATGGATAAGAAAGCTGTAAAAGGATACCTCATTGGTTATGATGGTGATGAGAGGTATCGAATCTATATCAAGGAAACAGGAACTGTCACTTGTTCTCGAGATGTGGTATTTGATGAAAAGCCATCAACCTCCAACCAGGAGACGTGCTTACCTTATCCATATGAGCACAAAGATCCAGAAAAGGAAGATCCTGAGGAATCCAGCCTAGAAGATCCTGAGAAATCTGGCCTAGAAGATCCTGAGGAATCCAGTCAAGAACCTTGCCCAGGAAAGAACCCTGAAGATGCCAGACCAAGGAGACAGAGAAACACACCAAAGTGGACTAAAGACTTTGTCATGGAAGACTCGTTGACATATGATGAGCTGGCTGTGACAACAGACAAGCAAGAGTCCAGTTGACTGGCTGCTGGGGACAAAAGACCCAAGAATCTTCAAAGAGACCCAGAAACTCTCAAGGAAGCTTTAAACAGCAAGGATGCTGAAGAATGGAAGAAAGCGATAGACGAAGAGTTGGGAAATCTTAAGAGGAACCACACTTGGGAGGTAGTCCCCAGGCCAACAGACAGGAGAGTCGTGAAATGCAAATGGGTTTTCAGGAGGAAAATAGAAGCTGGAAGCGTGAAAAGATATAAGGCAAGACTAGTGGCTCAGGGACACACTCAAGTAGAAGGCATCGACTACAATGAGACATTTAGCCCGGTGATCAAGTCCAAATCCATAAGAGCTTTATTGGCATATTCAGTTGAGGCCGACTGGGTAGTTCACCAACTTGATATCACCGCAGCCTACTTGAATGGCAAACTGAGGGAAACCGTTTACATGGAATTGCCAACCACTTACTTGCACCAGGGACCATCAAATGAAGTCTGCTTATTGAAGAAAAGCCTGTATGGCCTTCACCAATCAGGAAGAGAATGGAATATTTGTCTAAATAAGTTCCTCCTTTCTTTTGGCCTAAGTAGATCAAAAGCAGATCCCTGCGTGTATTTTGATGATAAAAGGAAACTCATTGTAGGAGTTTATGTGGATGATTTGCTGGTGATGTCTCCAGATGAGAAACTCATCCAGGGGTTCAAGGACAGTCTTGGTTCAAGCTTTGAGACCAAAGACCTGGGAGAAATCCACAACTTACTCTCCATCAGGATTGAGAGAGGCCAAAGTGGGTCAATGACTCTTGACCAGTCTGCATATACCAAAGAGTTACTGGAGATTACTGGTATGCTTAACTCAAGAGGTGCATCTACCCCTTTGGACCCAGGGATGAGGTACATACCTGCTACTGCGGAGGACTGCTTGGATCCTGATGGAGCATACAAGTACAGAAGAGCCATCGGAGGACTACTGTACCTGGCAGGCGGGACGAGACCTGACTTGGCCTTTGCGACCAACTACATGAGCCAGTTCAATAGCCGCCCAAGCAGAGAGCACTGGTCTGGTGTGCAGCACATCCTTAGATACTTGGCACACACCAAGGACCTCAAGCTAACTTATACCAAGACGGGTAAGAAGCTTCAACTCTACTGTGATGCGGATTGGGCCGGCGACAGAGTGGACCGTCGCTCCTACAGTGGCTATGTAGTCATCCTGGCTGGTGGTGGAATCTCCTGGAGCAGCAAGAAGCAGAGAACTACAGCTTTGTCTTCTGTAGAAGCGGAGTACTTAGCTATGTGCTCGGCAGCTAAGGAAGCACTATGGTTCCAGAACTTCTTTGTGGAGGTCTTCAGAGAAGACAAGTGTTTCCCTCAAGAGATTTCTGTGGACAATCAAGGGGCAATTTCTTTAGCCAAGAACCACCAGACTTCCGAAAGGAATAAGCATATTGACCTCCGATATTTCTTCCTGAGGGAGAAGGTCGAGGAGGGAAAACTTTCTTTCACCTATGTGAACACTAAAATGAACTGGGCAGACATGTTTACCAAAAGCCTAAGTAGACTTTTGCTTCTCACTCAAAGACAGGCTATTGGGTTGAAAAATTATTAAATTAAGGGGAGGTGTTAAAATTAATTCAATAATGTATCTTTAGTTAGAAAGTGAGTGGCAACAGTACCCCAACACAGTTTGGTGTTTACCTTTTTGTTTACTTCTGTTGCCGTGCCGTCCGCATGAAAACGCAGCGCGTTTATATGTTTTGTCACCGATCATTTTGTACATACTCATATCATATAATATGTAACCAAGGCAATTATAATCATCTTAATAAACAAGATTAATAGTAGCGAGATAGGTTGTTAGAGTTTAGTTGTTACTTTCGTGGAGTTAACCAGTGCCTTTGTAAAATTGTTTGTTAGAACTGTCAACATTCGTACCATGCGCAATCTTCTTCTACAGTCTGTGGACATTAAGATTTTCTTTAAAAAAAATTTGGTGGTAGATTGACATATTGACTGAAGTAAGGTCTCAAGGGATTTGACAAGTATACAGCGCCATCAGTCAATTATAAGTTTTTCTCTCCCCCTCCTTGATTGAATACCTGGCTGGAAAAACGTTGCATGTAGCGAAAGTTCAATTTTCAGGAGAGTGAATTATGTTCAAAAAGTAATTAAAACGGCAGCTGGCAAACTAAAGAGCAACATACAACGTTTTTCCACTAAATAAAACTCAGTTGCAAACTCAGCGCTTCCACAACATGAAACATTTTTCCATCAAACACCGACTTTGTGGAAAAAAACGACATGCAACGCTTTTCCAGCCACCCATTCAATTGCCATCACTTTAGGAATACTCACATGAAATATCAAGTCATTCTGACCAGTAGTTTCTTTTAGAACCTTTTAAAATTGTAACTTTAATTATTATCACCTATAAAAAAAACTTACACATATATTAGCACATGCATTAGCTTTTATTAGTGCATTAGCTTTTATAGCACTTACTTTCTATCCATGAAGTTACATCACGATTTGTGGTAATATGAAAAATCTCACACTTTTAAATTCATTTATTCCTAAATCAAAACGAATACACATGGTTTAATAACATGATTAGTGTTTGTACAGAGTCATGGACTAAATACAAAAAAAAACCCCACTGAGATGATAAAAATATCTCTGAATCTGACCATTAATTTTTTTCCTATAAAAAAATCCATTTTTATGTTACATAAAATATACTCTCTAGAACTAAGTACACTAATAAATTATATGGAATAGCTTCAGAATAAATAAAACACTACACATAAGTATGACATAAAGGAAAATCTGATAGGAAGGGAAAGTATGACTGTAAAACAGAATAGAAGTTAGAATTTTTTTAAAAATTCTACCTATTTGTGTACTCATAGCAAAAGTATCAAGATCTAAAAACACAATGGAAATACTGCTATTTTAGATACTTTCATTAATCATCAAATACCCTACGTACTCAAACCAGTAGAATAAAAAAAATTACACATAAATCTGGAAGTATTATGCCTTCAGGACCATACCATTACAATAAGCATAAACAAGAACACCATTAGGAAACTAAAGTAACAGAAATTAAATCTTTTTTTAAAAATCTGATTGCAAATTCGAACTTGCTGTTGTTTGGCAATATTGAATATTTTGGTGTCCATCCTGCCGATTTCTGGTAACCCTAACTGAGCAAAAAAAGGTTATACATTTTATAGCCTACGCTACCAACTTGGTGCATCCGCAAGTCTAAAATTGTACAAAAATCTGTTTATATTCTAACAAATCAATCACTCAATAAATTCTTGTAATAATCATATTAATCCCAACTGGATATTCAGATAACTGAATTTAGAGACTCAATTACAAGGTTCTAAAAAATTATATAGTTTGACTAATGCAATTTTCTAATTTTAGGGAGATTAGAAATAAAATATAAGGGTCTGTACATTTATTCTTTGGTTAAATAAATAAGCAAATCACAATAATAAAAGTTCATAATTACCACCAGATTAAATTTAATGGACATCTTATAAGTAATACATCGTAAAAGCACCAGATAAATTTTTTTGCCATTCCCTATTTATTCATTCTTGGTAGAGAACATTCTGTTGAGATTCAACCTCAAGGCTCCATGATATTTTGATACAACCACAACCATGAACCAGTGGCCAAGGCAAACAGAAATCATGCTCACTGCCATCCCAATGACTTCATACAGTAGCTTTGGAGAGAATATTTTCCAAACCATCAAATGACGACGCAGAACAAAGGATGCAATAACAGTTCCAAAAACCTAAATAAAAGATAGTTTAATCACATCAAAAAAAAATGCATAATGAGGACTATGGTTTCAGATTAACTAAATCACTGGACATCAATTCATGCTCTTACAGAAAGTAAACAAAGCGTAATCCTTTGTTCTTATTAAAATATATCTTAAATAAATCAGGTGATTAAATCATCATCATCATGGGCATTTATGTCTCTCCAAGCGAAATGAGTGAGAAGAATTCAATAGAGAAGTAAAGAGGAAAAAAAGAGAAGAATGGAAAAAATTAGTTTAGAGAATGGAAAAAAAGAAATAAAAATGAAGAATCATGAGCCAGAGGGAGAGAAAAATAAGAAGAAATAAAATATCAGACTAAAAAAGAAAGAAAAATAAATTAATGGAGAAAGGTATAAATATACTTATCCATCCTGTACTAAACACCACGTAAGTTATTACAACCATCCCTGTATTAAAATAACTAAGATTAGTTGATTATTTATATTACTCTTTTCCCCCTATATTAACGTTAACTACTACAAAAGTGTGTCAACTACTCTACACATTGTTTGAACTGAATAAAATGAAACTTCAATTAGAGGATAAAGGAGAGAAAGAAAGATACAGCTTAGCTTATATTATCTGATACAGTTCTGCAATGTCGGGAGCTCATCACGCTTTTGGTACAGAAGGAAAAAAGTGTAGTCATACATACAGTGGATTCCCAGCCATTGTGGCATTTAGGGTAACGAGCAGGCTGACTTCCTCGCTCGAAAGGGTACTCAGTTAGTTCAACCAAACTGCTCTGGTCTATCCTACCACTCTATAAAACTATACATAAAAAACATAATGAAAATAAGAACCTATTCTTGGCTTCAGGAAAGTATAAAGAATAAGAATTGGAGTGAGGTGGAGCTAGTGGCAATACCAGATAAGCCTAGTCGAGATGCTGTTGCCCTCTTTCGTCTCCTGGTAAGCCAAGACTGCCTGGGCAAACACTTGTATCGTCTACACATTTATGACCATCCTGACTATAGAATATGCGACGCAAAAGAACCAATGAACAGAAAGCATCTTCATCGCTACAAGATGCTCCACACTCTTAAGTCGGAGACAGCAAGATATTGGCGTGCGAGAGAGCTCATGGGAAGATGACCTCGGTCTCTTTGTTTATTTCACCTTTTGGTGTTTTATGTTCTTTGTTATCTGTATGTATTCCCTGTCATTGGAAATAAAAAGAAAAGATACAGCTTAGCTACAAATGAACCTACCTTTACGGCAATACAGAACAAGTACTTCAAGTGAAGTCTCTGTAAGGACTGAAACGTGAAGACGACCGACTCCCTCGGGACATAGACAGCGGGCAGCGCGGCTCCAAAGAACACCGCAGAGGCGAAAGTGTTGAGGGTGACCAGAGCCCCGGACAGCAGGTAGCTCTGGACTTCCTTCTGGCTCAGCAGGAAGGCCGCGTCCCAGTGGATGGATGAGAACGCCGCCTGGTGGCCAGTGGCGTAGAACCAGTGCCTGGACAGCAGGGACCATATCAGCACATCCATCCAGATTTCGGATTCTGGAAACCAACAGAAAATCATTCGAAGAAAAGAGAAGACATTCTTAAAATATTTTTTTCAGGGTGTCCAGTGTAAACACTTATCATGGTCATAAACTGCTAAACACAAACAGCTATTGCCATATAAATGGTATCTAGGCCAAAAAAAAAACATCTAGGCTAGCAGTAAATTTAGGAGTTATAATTTTTATTTTAAAAACTATTAGGGATAGGAGAAAAAATCAATTACAAAATTGTAGTGCAGTATCAATTTAGTAAGAATAGATACCATGAAGAGAAATAGATACCTTGTGTAGAAACGGTAGGGTACTTACGTATTATCCCGTCGACCGTGACGCTTAATCTGAAAACTTATCAAATCCCATTGACTTTACTATTACTGTGCCGCTGAATTAGACGGCCGCTGAACGGTCGACGGGATAATACGTAAGTACCAAATGTTCTTCTCTACACAAGGTGTCTGACATTTTGTTCTGTACAGAGGTCATCCATATATGTCACGAGTGGAGCGAGGGGGTTTGTCAATCTGTGACACTTTGTGATAAGGGGGAGAGGGCAGTTACAGAAATTGTGATTGTGTTTCAATGAATAAAATCTTTATCAGGTAGCAACACTAGAATATTTCAATTGCTTTTCACTATGACATTTAGTATTTACAAGACTGAAATTTTAAGATAAATTAAAAATTACACAAGAGAAATAAAAACAGATTAGGAACTTCGGTACAACTCCGTTAGAGTTCCCGCTAAATGTTACCAGGTTCTTTTAGACCAGGGTTTCCCAACCGGTGGTACGCGGGAACGTTTCAGGTGGTACGCGTGAGATTAGTTCCATTACTCCTAATATTGATATTTTAATCACAGGCAAACAACAACAAATTTCGCACTAAAGACTATAAAAGTATATTTTGTATGATGATTAATTTATTGCTGAGTTTGTACTAATTTTTCATTTGTATGTTTTTAGACCTATGAGTATAATAAATAAAACTGTAAATTAATGCTATTTTCATCTTTTTATTTCTCCTTTATTATAAGCATGTTAAAAATAAACAAATATCTAACCATTAAATATGAAGTTTTCTCAGGAATTTAATTCAAAAAGCCTTTAAACACTTTTAGAAGAGTAAATATTATAAGTTTATTAAAATACTTAGGTCTGGTGGTACGTCAAAATTTCTCAAAAAGTCAAGTGGTACGCAGGTGTAAAAAGGTTGGGAACCCCTGTTTTAGACAACAAAAAGTAGAAATATTCATAAATAATTTCAAACTTATGAATTAAAATGTTTAATTAGATCGATAACTATTCACACCTTAATAAGAGTCAGAAAAATTTGTTGATACTATTTGGATATATTTAGCGATTTGGATATTGGCGATATTTAGCGGGAACTCTAACGGAGTTGTACCGGAACTTCTGTATAAGTCGTTAGGGTGGGTTTAGAGAGAGTTATTAGAACAGGACAACGCGATTGTTATGTTAAAACTTTTCCAGCATCAATGTAATGATGCCAAGAACCAATATAAGGATATTCTACTTACATCCACTCACACTGATAAGGATAACAATAGGAATGTTTCAACCTTACAATTGTGTAGTCCCTTTCTCATCGCTCCATATAAACCCAACCATAGGAGTAAAAGGACATTGACAATACGTAACTAAGTAACAAACTAACCTGAGGTATCAGATTGATAAGTCATCAAAATGAGGTACAAAACAGCAGACAAGGCCATCAACATAATGGCAGGGGACAGGGCATCTCCAGACACAAGATAGAGAAACTGAAGAACGACAAACACAAAAGACATCACACTGCCACCATAGATCTCTCTGGATTCCAACTCCCACGGTTTTTCCGTCAGAATCGGGAACAAGAACAGAAGAAGGATCAGAGAAAGAGTGGTGAAGCAGGATGCTCGTGTTAAAACAACCTACAATGAAAGAGGATTATCTGAAATAGCATTGTTATAAACAACTGTAAAAAGATTGAATTTTATTTAAAATATGTTAAACAGTTGACTCCACTTAGTCACTATCAGACTGATAGATAACAATATCTGATTCTTAAAAATAAGCATTTGAAAACACAATAAGCAACAAACAAACTAGAATGTTTGCATTAAAAGTGTTACTATATATTTTTAATTTAAGACTATATGAGTAAGTTTTTTAAGTTAAAGCACGAGTAGTATAAATAACACTTAAATAATTGACTCAATTCATGAGTTGATTTTGTATGTAAATACAAAATCAACACATTACAATTACTACATTGTATTTGACCTTTCAAACTGGAAAAAATGAAATTTTTGATGGAGATATGGACTAATGTTTTAGAGTTTTATACATTAAACAATATATTGATCACATAAAACTATACATAAACTGTATTAAGACTTAAAGGATAATTAAGACGTATAAGAATTAAAAAACACAGATCTGGTACAAATTACATGATTTAGCTCAACAAATTTAAGTACACTCAGTTATAACTCTTACCTCATTCCCTTTAAGTATCCTATCCACCACGTGTGGGGGAACAATATTGAGCCACCACCGAAGACATGTCATTACACATACAAACAGTGTTCCATACTTCACACAAACTGCACACACAGTTGATGTCTTTGAGATTGAGTACTTGTAGCTCAGTGCCCCTAAAAATATCAGAGCTGGGAGACCACAGGACACCAGAGAAAGCACAAGTCTCGCCACCTTGTATGACTGGCTGTGGTACAACTTCTCCAAAGTCAGAAGGAGATCCGAGTTCTCACAGGGAGACTGTTCTTCGCGACACTTGTAAAACATAGTTCCGACTCTGATGCAAACAACGAGGCATGCAAGGCATATCAGTGGCAGCATCGGCTTTAGAAAAAACTTAGAGATTCGCTTTGTTCCTTTAGATTTAGGTAAAACATAACCTCTTATGGAATCGGTACACAGAGGAAAGAACCTGTACATAACAGACATCAGTAAAATGCACATTACTGTTTTTTCTTCATGTATAACAAAGCTATTTGAAAAGCTTGTAACAAATAAAATAAACAAAACTCCCATGGGAAAGTAGAACTCAGTTACAACATGGTAAACTAACTGAATTAACTCTTTTCCTGTGCATAAAACTAAATGTGATACTAAAAGGACAGACAAAGCCATTGCTGTAAACCAGAAGTTGAAAATATATAAGCCATTAGCACATAAAACTACAAAAAGTGAAACAAGTACATTGAAGAAACCTATTATATAAAAATATTTTCTATGAAATATGTTCATTGTCCATTTCTGTATGCTAACTGAAATAGCTGATGTAGAGAATATTGTCAATACATTTAATAAACTGAATGTCTCTTGAATACACAATAGTACTATCACCAAAACAAACAGGCAGAGTATAAATAAACTAATAAGACTATAGTTGGTCTGTTCAATACAAATTGGATTTGAATAAGGCTGTTCGGTAGCAGGTGAATTAGGTTTAGACTGTGTACTCAAAGGATTAACATTTGATTGCTTATTAAAAAGTAAACTGACATTAGATTGTGTTGTGGTAGCCCATAGATTAAAAATTAGGGCACAACATAAAACAGCACAGCCTAAGAGAATCAGGCTTGTGTTAAATGTTGTCCATGTTTTAGCATAAACTTGCTGTATATTTTTCAAATACTCTCTATATCCTTCAGAAATACTTAAAATTGAAATTGGGTTTGTGATGGCGTCATCGGGAAGTTTTTCCCAGGCCAAAGAAAGATTGTGCAAATCCTCTTCCGCTTGTGAAATGAATGACTGGGGTAGCTGACTAGAAATGTTGCTGTATGCCTTGAGAAACTGTTGCACTTGCAGGGAGTTTTCCATCAGTGATAAAGCAGAAGTGAGAGCCAAATGTACATCAGGATTCACACATTCCTCTAAGTCCAGCAGAGAAGTTATGACAATCCCAAGGTTTGAAAAGGGAATCGGGAGGTTCAGTAGAAAGGAGAGTGTTGGAACTATGTCCATTTGAGACACTGTGGTTATTTCCTTTGTCTGTAATAAAAAGAACCAAACTGTAATTTTGAAGATAGACTTAAACACTGTTTTTTACAACATGCTTAACTTTGTGGAGCATGGGGAGATTTTAAATTTGCTTCAATAAAAAACAAACTCACAATAAGATAAAACAAAAATATTTTTTTAATGTAAAATATTAATTTTGTTCCTTTAAAGGAGGGTTTTAATATTATACTATATAGTTTTTTTATTTCATTTTCAATAAAACATATGCATATTGATTTCTTTAAATTATAAATTAAATTCTTGATCAATATAATAATTTCTAATCATTGCCCAACAAGGGAACAAAAAAAAAAATTCACAAGAAACATGCATATAATTTCAATTTTAGAAGTTAGAAAAATAGTAGTTTTGAATTTGTAGGCTGAAGACATAAAAAAAGTAAAGGAAGTATCACAGAAAATAAAAAGGAGGTGTTACTTGATTGACAGTTTTACAACCAGGTCAAATCAGCTTCTTTTTTCCTCAAGTCTAAATCATTAGCAGAACTAATAGATTGAAAATATACTTACTGGTTGAGCTATGATTTTTCTGGGGCTGTAGACAAACAGGGCAGAGGATGTCTCTGAATCGCTGTCCCCTCCATGGTCACCAGTCTCTGTCATTCCATGGTCTCCAAGAACAAGCAATAGAGCATTGCCACTCATGTTTCCAATAACAGAACTAAAAAGTGACCACAATACATATATTGAAACCCTAATTTTATATGAATTATTATCATTTTTTTTCATTTGATTTATTTATTTATTTATACATACAAATATTTACAAATGAGTTATTTACACTTTAGGGGATTAAAAATCCCATTAAAGTGAAAAAAATTTTGAATTACAAGAATAAGAAATAAAATCAAAATTTAAGAAAATACAAGATATATAAAATTACTGATTGGCAAAGGTGTCAATGATAAAATTAACATCAAAACATCATAATTTTATATCAGCTCCGCCAGTTACATAGTCAGCAACTCGTATCTTCCGTACATAAGCCATCTGAGATATCCTTCTAGAAGTATACAGTACAACCTTTATACTATGTTTGTACTATATTTTGTTTGACACCTTTAGGTTATACTTTCTTCAAACCTGTTTCCACAGTCCCACAAAGTCAACTCCCTTATATAGTGAACATTAGGTTAAAATGGACTGCCTTACCAAGAACTTTAGTAATGGAAATGGTTAAATGGATAGTCACCAGTCCTAAATAAACAACCAAGATTATAATACTTATAAAATCATTCACATACCGTATCACAGAGTTCATCTGCTGCAGCTTGCGAGCCATTTCAGGATGCTTGGGTCCATAGCGATGTCCACAGTGATCCACTCCAAGAAAATGAGCAATGATCACATCAGAGTCATTTTTCTTTATTTCTTCAAATAAATGTTTCAGCACACCTTCATCTACTGTATCCAAATCCTAAAAATAAAGAGTTAAAGCTACATAAAATTGGGTTAAGGAGATCAAGAAGAGCAGTTTAAATGAGCTACAAGCGATTAATACACATTAGTGTTATTGATTTTTTCTTCTTTTTTTTGTTATTAAAAGTTCTCAAACATCTACCTAATTTAAGATAATTTCCTTTAAACTAGTGTGACTCATCAAAAATAACAAAAAGAGCTACTGTTTTTTTTCTTGAACTCCAGATTAACTTGTACAAAATTATGCTATTATTTTCAAGAAAAACAAGTTTTATCCTATTCTAAACCTATACTTAGAAAATTGATGTTTCATTCAAAAAGTGTTTCCTCCGAAACGTTTAAAATTAATGTATGGTGAAGAGTGACAAAATCAACAAGAGTTAGTATAAAGAAATTATTACAAATAATTATTTAACTGCAGACAATGAGGAAATGCAGGAAGTATGTGATTGTTTGGATGAAGATATTGGATTAAAAATTTAGAGGTTCTCTACAATTTGCAAGTCTATTTTTCATGTCCCTATTTTTTTAACTTAATTTTATGATTGATATGTTACTATTGCATTTATTCAATTACAAAATGATTATTTATAAAATTTGTGGGTTACATTATTTTCATTCAAATCCACATTGGAAATATTCAAACCATGTTTCCTCCTATGAGATCGCTCAAAAACGTAATTTCTCCAAATTCCAAATGCAATTTCTAATAATTAATTTAAAGTTTTTAGATAAATTACGACTATAAATCTTCCTAGTAATTAGTGATATATCTAAACAAACGATAATTTAGGGTCTAAAATAAGTTGCATTTTAAGTTATTAGTTTTTTTTTGTGTTTCCTGAAAATTTGTATCTAAAGGAGAAAGCATGGTTTGACTGTTTGCTCCTCAATTATAGCTTATCTGGTTTTCTTACCTTAACATTAAAAGATGGATATGGAAAAGAACGATAGAACTGGTTTGGAAACAAACTCTTCCATGTATCATCTCCCATAAAAACTAAGTGTTTATTACTAGCATTCAACTGTAAAATGATGTTATCTTCATCTACTTTCTCACTTGCAAAATTTTTGCTTACATCAATGAAAGTAGGCATGCTACCTGTTGTCAATGCTTTAAGTCTTTGAAGTGTTGTAGTTGGAGGGTCAGCTTTACATTTGAAAATGATAGCATGATTTGGGTGTTTTTCTATAGAATCTTGAAACACAGGCATTTGGTTCAGGTAAAACTCCTTTACAGGGCTTGGTTGGGTAAAATCAAAACGCAGGGCATCAATAATAATTATAATAACTTTATTGAAGTTGTGAAAATTGGATGTTTTCTTGGTATATGAGGATTTAGAAAAACTACTAAGCAATCTAAGACGAGATATATCATTGCAGTTTATAGGATTTTCATATTCATCAGATCTTACGTTTACTTCAGATAGAACAATCCGTTGCAATAGAAAACCAGAAAGGAATGTTTGAATGCCAAAAGCATATAGAGAATATGTAATGGAAATAGTTAAAATAATACAAATTGTTGACTTTAGACTCATGATTGCTTAGTTCGTTGACGTTATGAGAGAAAAAGATTATCTCGTATCTCAAATTCCCGTATTAATATCAATTACAGCTTAATTTTAACATTTTTCATTGACCACCTAACAAATAGCAGCTGATTCCAACATTTTTTACATGAACCAGTAACATCTAAACAATAAACATTGATCATCTTCTGAAATAAATACTACATATCATACTCTTGTGAAAAAATACGAATGAAATATCAGTTAAGCTTAAATTCTTTCTCAAGTTTAGATTTCAAATCAAATAAATAAATGCAAATAAAAACAAACAACCGGCTGAAAGTTTCGAGATGAGTTGAGTTAAACTATAGAGGCTGGAAATATTAATCTTTTGGAATTTTTCTTTAAAATTAATTTGAATTAATAAAATACAAGTGTTAGAATACTTATTTATTAATAATTTTATAAAAAAATAATTGTATAAAACTTCCAAATTTGTAGTTTTTGTTATTTTCCTTTGGCATTGTGGCATTTGAGAGATTCAACCGATTGAACTGGCAACAAAATTTAACGGGGTTTTTTTTTGTCTGTTTTGTTTACATGTTGGAGTTGGTTTGTTTTGGTTGTTGTCGGTCGTCTGCTGCAATGTGTTCTAACTCTATTCCATTAAATTTTTCTTTCATTTAATTAAACTATTCTTTGGAGGGTTCGTTATTCAAGTTTTGTAAGGGAATACGAAGTGTTTTCCAGGTCGAAATGGTAACTATACGCTAACTGTATTCTTCTAACATTCTATTAAGTATTAATTCAAACATCAGTGTTAAACTGCTGGTGCTATGGTAACGAATACTGTAACTGTAAACATATCGACGTGTATTTATATCCTTTGTTGGAAGAGGGTTTAAATAAAGTCAAGATTATTGCTCTTTTCAATACAATCGATTAATCAAATTATTTCTGTAAAAACGTTCCCTACATTTTCAAATAAACTTTTAAAACAGCATTTTTCAGAACAAAATGCTAAACGAGGTCTGATAAGAGAATTGGACCTATAATACTGTTTAGGTTACAATCTTTCAATTCTATGCCTTGTTAAATATAGCCAAGCTGTTTTACTCGAATAATACTCATATCACCAAATTTTTATGGTTGTCATTGAAATAATAGATTTTTTCAGTTCTTACGTATTATCCCATCGACCGTTCAGGGGCACGGTAATTCATTCATTCATAGTTAGCCGTACGGCTGATTCCCAGGCAAATTTGGTCCTCAGTTATCAACCCACTGAAGGGATGAAAGGTATAGTTGATCTTGCCTATTTCCAGGAATCGAACCCACTACCAATTGAGGCACTACCACCACACCACTGGCGCACTATACTGAGTCTTGGGTCATGCGCCATAAAACCCCAACCAACTACCACCACACCACTGGGCTCTGTTTTATTTACACTTCAGTCAGTTTTACTTACACTTTACTTTACTGTTAACAGTGGTTTAAAGACATATATAGAAATTTATTTCTAGATAGGCCCAAACCCAAATATCCTCTAAAAAACTTAGTCATTATTAGGCCTAAAGCTAGATTTCTACATTGGGCAGACAGGACCCAACAAAATTTCTAAGCCTCTCCTATTGATATTCAGTAGGTTCACTGTAGCTTTTTAATGCTTTTTTAGGTAGGATTTTTGTACTTTAGAATTAACCGGCTGCAAATGTCTCTAATCAGACTAAATTAGCAATGTTTCATTACTTACACATAAAAATATCACAAAAATTAAAAGAAACATTGCTAGAGTTGAGAGAGAGAGATATTTTAATGGTACTTCATTTCAATATTTGATTATTTTTGGTGATTAAAGATTAACATAAAACTCGACCCTTGCACCCAGCTAACCATAAAGTATCGGGATTTGCATCTTGATGACCTTAATATTAAAAAAAATTGTGATTGATAGTTCCTAGTACAAAAGCGGAGTCTGGCTCGAATTTTTGGGGGCCCCCCTTATTGCACTCCTGGTTTACAATCCACCGTTGTTATAGACATACTGCATAGTTTTAAGTTCAAAGGTTTAAATTGAGAAATAATATCTTTTTGCAGGCTGAAGATTTAACATTATCTGAACACCATAGTGAAATGATAGGTAGCTACTTAAAGTTCGCCAAATTTCGAAGAGGAAAGCATGTGCGAACCATTGAACAAACCTTTGATGATTTGAAGCTTTCTAGGTTCGTATTTTGTATAATGAACACGAACAGGTAAATTCTGGATGTAAGTAAGAGTATTGAGTTTTTTGTATTCATCAAAATTTTGTTGCTTTTAATTTTAACAGTTAAAAAACTTCCTATTAAAACTTCTTATCTTTACACATAGGTACTACAAAAAAAAATAATTAGTTCATTAAAATGTTTTAGGCATCAAAAATTTAAATATTCTATTGCCAAACTATTCCTGTTGTTGACAATATAATTACTATATTTATTTGGTTGGGGCTACTAATTTGACAATATTTTTAATCTTTGACATGCATTATAGCTAGACATTTTTTTGCAGTATTATGAAAATATACCAATAAAAGTTATACAAAACTATCAGATTTTCAGATTTGTTTGAACTGTTTAAGGTTTATCAAAAAATTTGTTATTTTCTTAAAAAGAATACACAGGACTTCCCTTATTGCTTTTCTTGTGTAATGCATGCTGTGAAATACTATGCATCAAATAAATTCATTATATTCATTGCAGATTGAATGAAGGAACATTTACTGCAGAAGAAGTCAAAGAAATGCTAGAGGAACTCTGTGCCCTTTTGAAAGGGGATTTAGAGATGGAACTTATAAACACTGCTCATACAGCTACCCTGCTTCTTTGCCAAATGTGCTGTCAAGCTCAGCAGTGGCACCTAAAGCTTAATGCTGATGTCTCAGAATTAGAGAATAGGTGTGTATTATTTAAAATATATAATTTTCAGCAGCATTTTATTTCACTAATAATTAGTTTTTCTTGATTAAATTACGCATGTTTTTTTAAAGTTATCCATATGCATGTTTATGTTCATTTATACTTCACTAAACTTCTATTGCTAATGGTTTTTTATATGTTAAACATTAGAGTTTAGCATTGGTTTTGATTAATTTTTAGTCTTTATTTTATTACCTATCTCAAATCAACAGTACAATTGGCCTGTTAGAGGCAAAAATATTGATTTAAAAGGAATGATACTTGCATCATTACATAAAAACCTTTGATTTATGCATTTTTCATTTAAGAAGCTCACTTTTACAAAACTCCTTCCTTTTCTCTGAATAAGTGATAAGTTTATGAATTACACCCTTCACCTAGCTGTATCCTTACTTATGTCTTCTCTTAGGCTTCCCATAATATATTACATAATTACCATATATGTACTTCTACTTAAGTCAGCTCTTGCATACCTTTATTTTTGTAGATTAATTTCTTTAATACTATGGACCATTTTCTAATTTTTAATATCTAATAAAAGCATATAATATAATGTTGCAATTTTCTAGAGACTTATTAGAGAAAGTACACAAATTTGAAGAAAGAGTGAGTAGCAACACTTTGGATAAAGGATTGAGCGGTTCTCCGCTGCGTATAAATAAATTGCAGCCTCTTGGTGACAATGTTGGAGCAACTCAGTTACTTCAAGCTGTGAGCAATAATTTATTAAAAATAATTTACTTTTAGATTATAACTGTCTAAAAGCATTAGTTATTTTTTTAAATTAAAAAAAAATGTTTTTATTTTAAAAAAAATGTAACCAAAATTGTTCATGTAAAACATTTGGGCAACACATTCAACATAAACAATTTCTATAAAAACACTCAAGACAATTTCTTTGACATTATATTCTACTTAAAAACTATAGTTTGTTCTTTTAGGCTTTTGACATTTATCTTTATTTGTTTGTAAATTTTCATTGAGTACCTATTTTCATTAATGAACTGTTATTGCAGTTGAAGAAATATCTAGGTTTATTTTCCTTTAAAAATCCCATTACCTAGGATCTTCTAACATATGTCAAGGTCTCTTCCCTTATCCCCTTAACTAAAATTACATTTGTAAAAATGTAATTTTAGTACATTTGAATACATAAACCATTATTACACATTTTGTCACAATTTAAAATTTGCTATTAGCTCTAAATTAGCCTCTTTAAGAAGTTACTTTTGAGTGTATTTTGTTATTTTATTAAGTATTTCTATTCTATTTTTTTAATTATTAAAAATGTCCATTTTCTCTGAAAGAAACTAACAATCATCCATTTCAGATTACTTGGATGCCAATATTTTAAATGAAAAATTAATTTATACATTGATTTATTAAATTATACTTTTTTTAAATTTAATCACTTAATTTTGTTTAATTGAAAAACTGTTTTGTAATGCTGCAAATGGCTTAAACTTTTTTCTATTTTAGGAAATTGATAGATTAAATTCAGAAAATAAGAAGCTTTCTGAAAAGTTAAGAGATTCTGAAAAACTGGTTAGTTTTTTTACTGGTAACATGTTAGTTAGTTTTTATTTATACTTTAATAAATATATTTTTTTTATTTTGACTAAATAAATAAAAATAATAAGTTTATGGAGGTGTGTTTAGGCTCTCAAGATACTTTTTCTGTTTGAAAAAAAACGTTAATTTGATATCTGTATGAATACTTTTCTCATTTTTAGATGATTGATGCCTTAGAAAAAAGATCACAGCTGGCTTTAGAATTTGCTGAAACTCAAAGAGAGTTAAAAGAATTGAAAGAAGGAAAAGTAAGTAAAAAGTTACATAGTTGATTTCTGTTACCCATAACCTTAATAGCCTTTGTACAGTGGCGAATCCAGTAGGGGGGGCTGTGGGGCTGCAGCCCCCCCCCAGAACCAAGACATCCAAGTTTTGGTATAGTTAAAAATTGCAATAACGTTTTATTTTTAAAAAAATTTGGTAGTAAATATGATTATTATGAGCCCCTGATTTACTTTTTCGTGATATTTTTTAGCAGAATCATTATTCTTCAGGGTCTGTAACCCTAGTCATTAGGTAGGGTTTTTTTCTAAACATTATATAAAGGGTTTTTTTGTCGGTTTTATGTTTTTGAGAGCTCTGATTACGAATATCAAATTTGCTCCCATTTGGGAGGTTGTCTTCATATTCAAAATTCGCAAAATTTTTTGATTTTTTGCTTACATTTCAAAAACTATAAGTTTCTCGATTATAATCTCAATTACAAAGTTGAAGTAAACAAAATTTCACTACTTAAATTTGATTTCTGAAGAGTGGTTCAGCCGCTAGAGTGTGCTGAAAAACAGCGATTTTTTGGTCTTTACGCAAAAAAAGTGAAAAACGGTTGGGTTGCTTCTAGCCTCTACAAAGTGAAAAATATTCACGTTATCAACACAAATTTTATCTAATGTGAAAGAGCATTTAATTGTCTATTCATAACCCTAAATTATTATTTTTTGTGAATGGGGAGAATAAAACTTTTGCGTCTTACATCCAAAACGAACTCTCCCGAGTTGTTAATCTCCAATCTGCTATACCTCCGGATATTACCAATAAAATAGGTTGTTTGGATGAATTGATGACTAAGCATGTCTAAAAAAATATTTTTTTTAAAATTTATTTATGATATATTTGGTATTTTAATCGGAAATACAATCAATTTTTTAAATTCATAAATTAAATTACGGAAGTGTTTTAATGACTGAATTTATATGTTTTTTACATTGCTGAATCCGAATTTTAAGTTCAAAAACCCTTAAAAAGGCAAAATTTTGAGAATTATTTTGCATTTTTTGATGTGAAGGTGACCTTTGAAATAAAAATAAACTCGAAATTTCCATAATTTAATTTATGAATTTAAAAATTTATTAAATTTCCAAATATTTTATTTTGTTGTTGATATAAATATTAATGAAGTGCTGGATAAATTAAGCCAAAAGAGCCGAGAATTACAAATTTTATTGTAATGATTTCAAAATTTAAAAAATGATCATGTACTGAGTAAAAATTAAAAAAAAAATATTTTCAGTTAAAAAATTCTTACCTTATTTATTATTGATAGGTCTTTAAGAGATTACAGTTTTTTTGCAGCATATTTTAGTACTACCATATAAAAAGTCTTATAGTATAATAGGAGTTAACACATTTGAAACTCAGCCCCTCCCAGACAAAAATCCTGGATTCGCCACTGCCTTTGTACATGTTTAAAAGTATTGTTCCTCCGAAATTACTTAAATCACATTCATCTGCTAAAGTTCAGAATCAAACCTTTTGTAAAAAAAAATGTTTTATACTAATGAAAAATTTTGTTTATTTACTGATCAAATTTGTAGCTTAAGATCCTCAATGAGTGTGAATTAAGAACATGTGATCCCATCCTAGTAATAATTTACAAGTGTGTAGCAGCACTTCATTGATAAAGGAGTTCCATTCAGAACAGAAGAAATATGTATGGAGCTTATTTCTACTGTTTGTGCTTTAAAGTTTGCTGTGCCTTGTGATTGTGGTACCCTGAAAAACAACTTCCTACAAATTAGATATTGTGTAACATAATTTTTGTAAATAGGAACTAAATATACCTACTAGAACTATAAGGAACTAGATACCGGGTTCCTCCCGGGGGCGGGATTGCTACCACAGCGTCCCCCTGAATGTCGCCTATCGGTGACGGGTCAGGTAGCCCAGAAGTTATTACTATGTAACTTACTTTTGTAAAATGTTAACTTCTACATTTGAACTTTATTTTTAGGCTGAAGACGTTGAAAAGGATATTCAACATTTAGAAGATGAAATGTATCAAGTGAAAAAAGAATTAGAAGCAGTTGAGTAGTAATTAATTAATTAAAAAATATAAAGTTTTAATTTTTAAATGGTAAAAAGCAATCAATTTTAAATATAATGGAATATGATGAAACATGTTCAAATGATTTATTTTAAATTTTCTTTTACAAGCTTTGTTTTGCTTTTTAAGAAAGTGTAAAAGGCTAGCTCCATGCAAGATTCACACTAATATACTCGACACAAACGTTTTCTGACCCCAGTTCATCACTATGTGGAAGGAGAAAATGAGTAAACACAAAGCCTATTGGGTTGCTAGGAGGAGTTTCAGTATGCAAATCGTGTTAAAAGACACTATAAGTACATGAGTTTAACAAAATAATCGTATGTTTAAACTGACGCTCTTCATTTCTCTCAAAATTCGGACATCGCTATGGGAACTACTTTGTTAGTGATGTCATAGGTTCAACTAATGCTGCTGGGTTGTATAGTGAGCTAAATTTGAATATAAAATCATCACCAAAAATGTAGTATGCGTCACAACTCAAATTTTGCCTAGTAAACAAAAAATTTATCTTAAAATAAATTAAATTTAGTAGTTAGTATTATGAACCAAACATCAACAAAAGGAATACCTGTGGTAGATTATTATTTTCCCCAATTATTTATATAATTCCAAATTATTTCACTTGTATTGTGATACACACATGGAACTAGCCAAAAATCAAGAAAGGGTTGAGCTACTAAAAATCAATGGGGCAAAAATTTTATTCTCATGTTATGAATTAAAGGGTGCTGAACTTTGAATTTTGCTCTTTTCAAACAATTACTACCTGCTGGTTGTGGTTTCATGTATTGAGATATGGTTTTAAATCACATAGAAGCTCTTCTTCACTTAAGCAATACTGTCCCTAAGACTTATTTTTCTAGTTTGACATGACAGAAATATGAACTTGACCTAATCCAATTATGCTTTATTTTTTGAATGGTTGATTTTGTAACATTAAACATAAAACAATGTGTTGACTTACTATGCAGTCCAATAACTTTTGAAATGAGTCGGCTTCTGTTTTATTTTGGATCTAAAGAATGTGTTTCTTTAAGAAGTTTTGAACCATTTTATATTGCACATCATTTGGTGTAAGCTGCAAATAAATGAAAGCTTATAAAAACTCTTCAAGCAAAATAAAAATGTTCTGAGTAATGATGCTTAAATTATATTATTCAATTCTTCTTGCAACAAGTTACAAATATTTTTTCATCATACTGTCTTATTTGTTTTAGAGCAAATTTGAAAGATGAAAACATCTCTGTGTTTATTTGAATGTTTATCTACTTATTCAAAGCATGATATTTTTTAGACAATGTGTGCAAATGCTTATACTCAGCAACACTTGGAATGTGATCTTGTGGAGACAAAGCAACGCTTATTGGAAGTCCAAGCCCAGTTACAGTTAGCAGAAAAGGTATTGGAGATATGAAATTTTGAAGAAAACTGATGATTAGGAAGTGCTTTTAGTCTTGTTTTGCTAATGATTTTAAAACCAAATATGTATGTGTCAAACTGTGCTTTAACCCTTTTAGTCCTGATTGCCCCAAATTTTTCTACAGAATTCAAGGATGACTTTGGATGGTATAGGACTAAAAAGGTTTATATATGTAGCTTAAAAACGTATAGGATATTTCCTAAATAAGAAATTCCTTCACCAATTAAAGTAGTACCACATATTATTCAAGACTTTTCTTATCAAAGAGTATTTTTTAAAGTATCATTTAGTACCCAATAGCCTTAAATTTACAAAAGTTTTACTCTTAAGGTACATTATACATAGTATAAAGCATTGCATGTTGTATTAAAATGCCAGTACTTATTAATTACTTATTAAGATATTCTAATTTCAGGAGTTAGAGGTGAAATTGCACCAAACTGGAGCTTTTAAAAATATGAAGCAAATTCTTGCTTCAAAGAATGAACAGATAAAAACTCTAAGACAGCGCCTAAATAAGTAAGATGTTAAAAAGTATATATTAAGTAAGTAATTAGGGACAGTTACAAACATTATATTCATTTTGTGTTTTTCTTTTTTAGCTATGAAGAGGGAAATGAAGAAGATTAAATGTCTCCTCAATTTTCTCCCTCTGAAAACAAAGTTAAATCAATGCACCTAATGTGTAAAAAAGGATATTTTCTAGTCACATTGCCCAATGTTCTAGTCATCTTAGAAATTTATTTTTGCACAAGTATCTCTCTGAAAAAAATTGGACCATTTACAGATGAGTATTTATCTAAAATAAAAAGGAATACACACACATGTGTCTTTTTAAACTATTAACCCTCTACTGCCATGGTAGCATATATGATACCATAAGTTTTGCTTTAATTTGAAGCATGAAATTAATAAATAATATATATTTTTAAGTTATTACAACAATAATTGCACCTTTAATCAATGTAATTTTTTAAGTTTAAATTCAAGTTGCCCACTCCAATTTTTTTTAATTGTCAGAGACCAAGAAAATAGCTTTAGTAGGGGGAAAATAAGGTTTTTAGGGGAACAAATTTGAACAAATGGTTTGTCAACGGTTTTCGGCTCTACTAGATGTACTTAATGGGAAAACGAAAGTTTACCAAAATCGGATCGTGGGAAGTGGGTTTTTTTCAAGATGGCCGCCATAAACATGGAAAATCAAGAAATCCTATAAGTTTTGTGTTTAAAACGTAAATAAACGTTCTTCAATGTCTGATTTGAGTAGAATAAGTATGGTACTGGGTAAACTGAATGATATAGAAATAGTTTGCAAAATCTGGCAACCGGGAATGGTTTTTTTCCAAGATGGCGGGCGGAACTTTCATATAAAAGGATGTGATGATTCTGAATTTTTATGAAATATATTTTCACAGATTTTTATAAAATATACTATTTAATTTATTCTTATTTTAATAATTTTTCATTCTAAGTAATGTAATAATGCTCAGGATACAATTAAGAGGCAGATTTTATAAGATGCAGGCAGAAATGCGGGGGTCATTATTGTGACCATTTTTGATTTTGATGAAATTTATATTGTGGGTTCTTCTAATGATTTTAGAATACCTGTATTTTTTCTTTTTCCCAAAAAAAAAAAAATTTCGGCCTGAAAAAATTCCGAAAGTTGGTCGCGACCCAGTATTTTTTTCGAATCGATATCTTTTTGTACTCCTTTTTCTCTGTGCATTGAGGGTCAATCAAAGTAATTCTGGTGATAACAACATGTCCTTAGGTAGCTAAAACAAATTCTTTTGTGAATTTCATGGTTTACCTTCAGTGCAACCTGGAAGGGTTCGCCAAACTTTCGCGGAAAGTGAAAAAATGCGAAATTTGAGCCCTTATGGACCCCATCATTGAGGGTCAACACAGTTTGGGGGGTTAACTTGTGTAGTACTACTCATTATTAACTTATTTAGCCCATTTATCGCATCGTTGACCCTCAGAGCTGCCGGAAAATAGCTACTTTTATAAGCTAAAATGCTCTGAAATACAGAGTCACCAAATTGACCTTTTTTTTCGTTTTGTTACTTACAAAAGTCAGTTTTAAGTACTCGCAGGGCCGAAAACCAAAGATCTGTCAATTGTCTCTTAAAGTGCACGTCTCATACTACCAAATGCCATTTTCAAGTTCCTCATTGACCCTTAATGCTCTGAAATACAGGGTCACCAAAATGACCTTTTTTTTGCTTTGTTAGCTACAAAAGTAGCTATTTTCCGGCAGCCCTGAGGGTCAACGATGCAATAAATGGGCTAAATAAGTTAATACTGAGTAGTACTACACAAGTAAACCCCCCAAACTGTGGTTAACCCTCAATGATAGGGTGCATTAGGGCTCGAATTTGGCGTTTTTTCACTTTCCGCGACAAAGTTTGGCGAACCCTTTCAGGTTGCACTGAAGGTAAACCATGAAATTCACAAAAAAATTTGTTTTAGCTACCTAAGGACATGTTGTTATCACCAGAATTACTTTGATTGACCCTCAATGCACATAGAAAAAGGAGTACAAAAAGATGGCGATTCGAAAAAAATACTGGGTTGCGACCAACTTTCGGAATTTTTTTAGGCCGAATAATTTTTTTTGGGGGAAAAAGGAAAAATACGGGTATTCTAAAATCATTAGAAGGGACCCACAATATAAATTTCAACAAAATCAAAAATGGTCACAATAATGACCCCCGCATTTCTGCCTGCGTCTTATAAAATCTGCCTCTTAATTGTATCCTGTCCATTATTACATTACTTAAAATGAAAAATTATTAAAATAAGAATAAATTAAATAATATATTTTATAAAAATCTGTGAAAATATATTTCATAAAAATTCAGAATCATTACATCTTTTTATATGAAAGTTCCGCCAGCAATCTTGGAAAAAAATCATTCCCGGTTGCCAGATTTTGCAAACTATATTTATATCATTCCGTTTACTCAGTACCATACTTATTCTACTCAAATCAGACGTTGAAGTACGTTTAATTACGTTTTAAACACAAAACTTATAGGATTTCTTGATTTTCCATGTTTATGGCGGCCATCTTGAAAAAAACCCACTTCCCACGATCCGATTTTGGTAAACTTTCGTTTTCCCATTAAGTACATCTAGTAGAGCCGAAAACCGTTGACAAATCATTTGTTCAAATTTGTTCCCTAAATGGCCCTTTTTTTAGCTATTTTCCCCCTACTACTTTTTTAATGGTTAAATTGAGCTAAACTTGTTAAATATTTTATTGAAATACAGTAAAGTTTTTTTGGTATGTAAATATAGGAAGAGTTGCTTCTATCCTCTGTACAAAAAAACTTCTGTTTTTTTTTAATTGTAAAATTAGTAGTTAAAATGATGTAGCATATTTGCTACCATGGACGTTATGGTAGTAATTCCATGCATGGGTCTGTTGATAGCACATTTGCTATCAAAAATATTTTCATAGAAAAGGTGTATTTCTTACCAATAACTATTTATTCTGGATATTTTTATTACTTTGTTAGTGGAAATATAAATAAATTTTATAATTAATAATTAAGTAAATTTAATTATTTTTGAAATTATAAACTTTTTCTTTATCCATATTATTTAAGTAACATGGATTTAAGTAGGTCTTTATATTTAGCAGGTCTTTATGTTTTTGAAATGAAATTAATTTAATCATTGTTGCTTCCACAATTAAACAATTTGATTTGCACAGGTCTTCTGTTGATATGCACATCCTTTTCTTTTAATTTTCTTAAAAGTTAATTTAGCCTCTAATTCAAGCATGTAATTGTAATTTATTAATGTTACAAAACAGTTGGTGACCGAATGCCACACACAAAGCTAAAGTCTTGTAGGGTGCGAGGAAAATTAACTGAAGATGAGGTGGGTCGCATTAGATTTTGTTTATACAGTAGAACCTTGTTAGAGCACCCCTAGAGACCTTATGGTCATTTTAAGGAAATGATGGTATATTGAATAAAGTTAGCACTATGATAAAACAATCCATACTTTTCTTACCGGTCACTAGTGTTCGGCACTAGTTAACTAGAACTAGTTGCAACTAGTAGTTAACTACTGATCAACTAGTAGTTAACTAGTAGTTTAACTACTTTTGGTTTAAACTAGTTTAACTAGTAGTTGAACTACTTTTTTTAATAACTACTAGTTGAAACTACTTTCAAATTTTCAACTACTTTAAAAAAAATTGTTTAAAATTTCAAAAATATTTAAAAATTTTTTCAAAATATACAAAAATTACACTGCTATTTATAACTACAGTGTCATGGTAGAGTACTTAAATACCATAACCAGAAATAAAGCGCCGTTTTGAGCGAAGCATAAAGTTTTTTGTGATATAGATAAGAAAGATGTATTAGAATTTGGGCAAAAAATAGGTTATGAAATTAAATAGACTAGTTAACTAGTAGTTAACTACTTTGGGAAATAGTTAACTACTAGTTGCAACTAGTCCCAGGAAAAAATAGTTAACTACTAGTTGCAACTAGATTTTCCCAGACTAGTTAGTAGTTGGTAGTTAACTACTTTTTGACCACTAGTTGCCGAACACTACCGGTCACTATATCAGGTGGTTGTTGTAAAGAGGTTCTACTGTAAGAATTGGGTTTTGGTACTCAAAAGTTTGAGAACACCTGGACTAGGGATCTCTGTACCCCCTCGCTAATACTCAACAACCCCTAAAAATTTGTTTGGTGCTTTTTTTTTGCCTTTTTAATTACTAACTTTTTAAAGACAAAGTTATAAAGTAAACTTCAGCTAATAATATATTTAAATAGTTCTAATATTTTTTCAGATTTACTACTTAAAAATATAATAATACAGTACAACACAGTTTATCTGAGAAAGTAATCTGAATAATAAGGGTAATTGCAAAACAAATCCTCAAATTTTTTATGATAAATAATATGTATTTTATTACAAAATTGCAAAGAATTGTTTTAAAGACTTAAAAAATTATAAAAATAACTTTTTGCATTACTTCTAAATAAGGAATTACTGTTTCAAATATGTGCTGCATTTGAATAAAGCATAATTATGCCTAAATCTGGAATAAAAATGTATAAAATCTCATTCATAGATTCAGAACTAAAGCCAAATAAACTTCAAAATTTGTTCTATTACTAAAATGAAATTCATCACTACTTTAGTCAAAATCCATAAATGGATTGATAACTTCAGCCAAAACATTTTAGATAAATGAATAAATGTAATTCATAATAAAAGATAATGCATATAAGTACAACTCAAAATTAATAAAGTTTTAAAAACTGTTAATAAGTTTTTATATATTTGAATGGAATATTATATCTCTTATATTTTTATGAAATTAACCTCAGATCAAAACTTGTTGGTTGAAATTAAGACCCTCTGGTGAACTAAACATACATAAATTGTAAAATAAGCACTCAAAGATTAAAAACTAAGTACAAAACATTCAAACTAAAAACATTAAACAGAAATATTACAGTTTATTTTTCATTTGTACTTTTTATTTGGCATAACTTTTTTCAAAAATTGTTTGTTTGACTTTTATTTGAATTTTATGTTGAAATTAAGTCATAAAAGTAAAACAACGCAATTTCAAACATTTTGGTCAGAATTTTTTTATAAAAATGCCTCGCAAATCTTAAATGTATGAAACCCCGGACATTTTTGCGACCCAGGACATTTCCCCGGACAGCTCTAGAAACCCCGGTCTGTCTGGGGTAACCCCGGACATATGGTAAGCCTACTCATATGTTATATTTGATATATATCACTTAAGCAAAATGAAAATTCAGTGCTGTTTTCGCCTCAGTTGTTTTTACCAAGCCTTCGTCAAGTTGAGTAGTGTTGACCCTGTATTATGTATCTTTATGAAATTCTTTCACAAAGATGTTATGTTCTTGTGCTCTGAAGGTTAAAGAATATGTGTCTGATAAACTTATGTCTATTACTTAATTAAGAATATATATCTCCGTGACAATATCCAATTCCTTGTAGGTTTCAAACATTTTCTATTTGTTCTTACTCTCCATTTGCCGCTATCACATATGACTCCTAAGACTTCTCAGTATCTTTCACTCCCATAACCTCAACACTCTTCATCACACTTTCTCAAAGTCCATGTTTCAGAGCCATATAAAACAATTAGTCTAATTAATGATCACTCTGTACACTTAAATCTTAAGCTACCTGTTTAAGTAGGATGATCTTAGCAACTTTTGTAATGCATAATAGCAGTAGTGTCTTTTCCTGCTGTCATTTGGGCTCATTCAACATATATTTAGTTTTTTCAACATTAACAGATAAGTCTATTTCCTTTAAGGATAGCTTTTGTGATTTTTACACTCAGTTTAGGGATGTAATTTGTATGAACTCTTAGTTTCAGGAGGTAATTAATTATTTTAACTATTATTTTTTATAATTATGGACAAAATTTCTGTAATTAGCACTAAAAATTAGCCTTTACAGATAAGTTTTAAATGTAGCTTTTTGGGAAAGAATCTGAATCTCAATGCATTGAAGTTTTTTAAATTTGTGTGCAACCCCACTAAGCAAAGCTACTGTGGCCTTTAATGAAATTTATTTCGGGAGGGGGATGAAAATTTTACTCTAAAAAACTGGTTTTTAACTAGTTTTGTGTACACCTATATATAGTCCAAATTTTGGATAGACATTTTTAGGTAGCATTTGCCAGTCTAGTCTACAGAGTTCCATTGATGGAGACTGTCTTTCTTCCTCAGCTAGTCTGGTAGTCTTGAAATTAATTCCTCCTGGAGAAATAATCCTGCCCACGAATGTTATGACTGCAAATATCCTGGTGCTTCTCTGGTTGGTTCTGGTAAAAGATGTGATCAAATGGCTCTGGCCAGGCTATGCAGCAGTCACCTACTTACTCAGAGACATGTCTCTGGACAATGGCGTAACCAAGGGGGGGACCCCCCCTCTTTGGTCCTGACCTAAAAGAGCCGGAAAAACAATTTTTTGCTCGTTAAACTCTTGAAATTTACCGGGGGGGAAATCCCCGATACCATGGGCTAAAATGATATATTTAAGGGTCAAATTTCCAAAAAATTTGGACAGACATTTTTATTACTCAGAATTTGGATTTTAATGTACTTATAAAAAAGTTTTAAGTAATAAAGTTCCTAGTACAAAAGGGGGGTTGCGGTTTGTGAAACTGTTTGGAAATTTGATTTGTCCCTAAAGAACAGGGTTTTAACATGTTTTAGCAATTCCCGTGCTTTTTTTTATTTTTTATTCGATAGATATATCCAAGAGAGGAATATAGTACGCTCAAAAATACTTTAATTGCGATGCTTATTTACTTTTTAATTTAATTTAGTTTAACTTTGAAAAAGGGCACGAAAACAAGCGATCACAAAAGTTTGTGAAATTTGACCCGAAAAGGTTGTATTTTTTAGGTTTCCGCCTTCCTGGATGGGTTCCCGAAGGGAAACTGAAAGAATTTTACTGTTTTATCCTTGGAAATTCTACAACTTACGAGGAACAGTCATTAGAAAAACACAACTTTTTGGTTTTGACTTGCTCTTATTTTCCCATGTATGAAGCGCCATCTTTTGGTAAGTTTGAGCCAGGAAGCAAGCGCCAAGCAACCAAAGAAAACACACACGCCAGCACCAACAACCAATGAAATCCCAGTCTCTCAGCTCAGAGCCAATGAGAGGGTTGCAATTAAAAAGAGACCTAACGATGACGACATTGAGACTTCTCATTGGTTCTAAGAGACGCCAAAGGTTGGCAGCGCAGGAAATTTGGCGGTATATTATAATGAGTTGTTTATAATCTTAGGTTTCGAAATGTCACTCTTGTAAACAAACCCCACTGTCGGGATTGGCTTGTCCCTGAACTGATTAACCAATTATATTTTCAAGAAACAACGCAAACTGGTTTTCCCCTGAAATTTGGAAGCATGTTAATGTTATTGTAGCTTATTTCATATTCTTATTATTCTTATTCATCTCAAAAAAGTTGAATCCCTATCAACACAGTGAAAGCAGGGGCTTTAGAGTACATAATTTGCTCCTTTTATTTAATTCAAATATATTTCAAGATACGAACTTTTTACAAACTTCAGAAAAGCATAGGACGATGTTGAAAGAAATTGAATATAGTGATGATCAACAGGTATGCAAGTGCGAATACATAAAGTAAATTCATTTCCTTTTACTCTACAATATTCGTAATATTTTTACAATATATTAAAAGAAGTGATTATTTATGTTTGCTTCTTAGCGTTTTTCAAAATAAAAAATACTTCAATCCAAAAATAAGAGTATTTCTTTCTCAGTTTGCTGCAATTATATTTAGCAGATTTTGAAGAAAAATTTTATTTATTGAAATATCAATTTTTCTAACCTATCCTCTGTTTTTTATTGATTTATCAGGTGTTTAATTAAATATCTTTTTATAACATATAGGAATATCTGAACATTAAAGTTACCCACATTATTCATCCTTCAACTTCCTTTGTAAGTTACAACATACACTTAGAGGTAAGTATTTTGATTTTATGACTTATAAGGGTAGGAACGGTATTTCTATGATCCTGTTGACTGTGCTGCTTAAAACAGAAATGTTAAGCCACAGCCCATTACCTGTGCCATTGACACTGATAGTCAATGGGATAATAGCTAAGAACTGTTGAAACTTTTCTTCACTTCTGCACAGTTTGATTTTGTTGAAAAAAATTTTGGAGGTGGATATGGGTTAAATTTAGTTTTATATGGTAAAAAAAAAGGAAAACCCCTATACCCCTCCAAAAGTTAGATGCCTGTTATGCAGTGTGTTTCTTTTGAAAATTCTGCCACTTACCAGAAGCAGTTCCTTTTGGGTGTTCCCCAAATTCAAAATAATTTTCTGGGTGAGAACCTCTGGCCTCCCTTGTGTGGTGAAGCTTTTGGCCATTCTGACACTTTGACGTTTATTTATATAACTTTTTTCTAGAAATTCTAAAACACTAAAACTAACGTATAAATGTACTTGTTAGGGGATACCTTAAAAATGATGTTGAGTCAACCCTCCCCTTAAAAAATCTGAAAGTCTGGTTACCGCGTGGGCCCAGCCCCACTTAAAAAAATCCTTGCCACCCCAACCAAAAACTGGAATGGCACCCATGGTTTTAGCTCTCATCTTCTTTTTAAATTTGAAATGCAAGTTTATTTTTGAGTATTGTACAGTTGTTAATCACATTCTCAATCATTTATTTTAGTTCATTTTAATTTTAGACAACTGATCCATCTTTCTCATCTGAAAAAAGTGTAACGTCTAGAAGGTATTCAGAATTTAGAATTCTACACACTCTATTGACTAAACAGTTTCCCTACGAGTAAGTGAAATTTTTGTTTCTACTTTACTTATGCTTACTACTTGGGAGGAATACTAATTAATGGCCTTGACTTACACATGCAAATCACATTCTATTTCAAGGTCTGATACTACAGTCTAGCTGAATTTCATGGTCTTAAAATAGATTTTTCTCTATTTTATTTTGTTTCAAACAGCTTTTTCCATCTTATCCTTGGGCATGAAGGATATTTTTAGCTTAGAGTTAAATAACATGCCACGTTTATATCTTGAAAGTTCTTATTTTAGATATTCAGTTGCACAAGTGGTTATTTTTGGAATTTCTCCACATCATTCCCATTATCTTTATAGAAGTGTGAAGGTTTCAAAAACTTTTTCTTTGAGAACTTTTAAATTTTATGTATAACTTATAACTAAGAAAGAAAATAAGTTTTTATTATAACTTTATTGTTGTCATTTGTCAGATATAAAATATTTATGGGGCATACTGATGAAGATATAATTATTGTAAAATTTTTATCCCTTGAATGATTTTAAATTGACATTCATTGTATTCAATCAGCTCATACTTTTGAAGGGGTAAGAAATGAAAGTTATAACCCCATAATATGTTGTCAAAAACATTTTAATCTCACATTAACACTTTTAAAACCTCTCAATATTTTCTGTTATACCTTGTTTTTGAGTGATGATAATTATTAGCATTTTACCTTAAAATATTTACTATCAAATGATATTTATATATTTGAATGTGGGACACTCTCTAAATCAGGGTTCTCTAAATATTTAACTATCGGGTATCAACTGTAACGTTGGTTACTTACTGTAAACGCTGGTGCGTGTTAAGTTTTTGATTCCATTTATTATGATCGTATAGTGGTAACATTAAGTTTTACTAGAATGTTATGTACCGCAATTAACTCAGTTCCCTCAACAGTAACAAAACAATATTAGATACAAAATTAACAATTTATTCTCAATTCATTGGACATTTATAGACAACTATTGCAACTCCGAATATACAGTACTTATCACACATATACTTTTACACACTTAAATTGAGCACACAAGAGAGTCTCCGCACAGTAAAAAGTCTTAAATACATTTCACAAGTTAATACCCTACAATACGAGCCAATATTATCAGTTATAATTCATTCATAATCGTATTCTATTAATAGGTAGGCATGCTATACAACAAATTGGCGGATGGAAAACTTGGGTACTCACCCCTTAGGACCGTCGTGTCTGCCATGATCTCGGTTGACTCTTCACGTTGCACTTAATCAAAATTATAACTAGCGCGGAAGATTGGAATCTCGTATTCACCAATGTAAAAATGAAAACTCTTATGAAAATCTCTATTGCATCTGTTTTTATAACCTTTCCTCTATTCTCTTTAAGCGGTCCAATCCCTGAATATTTCTAACACCCCCTTTACATCCCTTTTAACTCTCAGCAAATCGGCGCTGGTTTACTCCTACTTTCCTGGGCTTAGGTCCCTTAAACTCCACCTTTCTTAATCATTATTGGTCAGAGCCTCCCCCTTATTACAAATCAGATCAAACTTCTTATTCCCACGAGATTACCCACTTAATTTTGCCCCCCTGGTTGACCGGCACACCTTTCCTCCAAAAACACCTATTCAAAACGCGCCCTGCAATTTTGCTCTGGGCAACCCGCTCCGTCTCTCTTTTGATGTCAACCCGCCGTAGACACATAAAAACTATCCCCACAATTGTAGCCTCTAGTACCGAAAGTATAGCCCCTAGTCCCGACATCATTCCTTTGTAACTTTGCCGGCTAAGAAGGGCCACCATGTTCGTCCGAGAGGACCACCTGGCATCTGTTACATACTATTGCTTATCATTAAAACCCTCCTTTATTCAACTGCCCAGGTTGCCGATCTTTTCCCCATAAAATTCCATCCACGAGAGGTATCCATGTGCCTTGTTGCTACCCGAGAGTATTACATTATATTATTTATGAAATGTAATGATGATAATTTCATCACCATTACATTATACCCACTATTTACAAAAAAAAAACGAAAAAAAAAATAACTGAGTTCCCAGTGAATTTAAGTCACCATATTCAGTCTACATTTTTGTTCCTTACATTTTACATTTTTTTTTTTTCCACCGTCCTCCTTTTTAGGGCTCACCAATTTATCTGTGCTCTGAAGAATTATATTTCATTGCAATAGTTGCCATTTTCTTGGATATGTATAATCACAAATTAAAACACATAAAATACATCCATAACAACACACATTTCCACATAATATTTAACATCAATTTTTGGAGTGCTTACTACACTCTTTCGAATACATATTGCTTACATTATAGTTACCTGATCATATAACCTTTGTTCACCCTTTTTTACGTCCGTTTTGACCAAATTTTCGTTTGTATACAATTATCGTCATATCCACTTCATATAGTAATGTATTTTAGTTATCAAGCTTTCTCTAGCTTAAATAATTTCCTTAAACTATACAATGATTTTATTATTATTACTTCATTTTAACTTCATCTCTTATATGAACAGTCTCTAAAATGGTAAATGAGTGACCTCTAATATTTTCGGGTGCTTCTCAATTTCCATTTTTCTTCACTATCTACTTTGAATACCTTCCATATATTTGTTAACATTATTATTTCTATTCAAAACTTCTATACACTTGTACAACCTTCTATAACCTAGATCAGTATTATTCTTTTTAATTCCTTTTTCGTTTACACCTATCTCTATATAAATTACCATAATGTAATGCTATTCCTTCCTTTAAATGCTATCCTTTCAACTTAATTTTATCTGCCCCTTCTTTCCAACTACCTTGTTATTTTTTCCATTACCACCTTACTATCAATTCTTTACTTCAATTTTTTTTTTCATCTTAACTATTCTGTTACTCTCCTGATTTCTATTTCACCAACTTTTTTAAATCCACAGACTATCACCTTTACATTACTATGACATATTTTTTTTTCTTAGTATATATTCCATAACTATCCCTCTCTCACAATCTTTCTAACCAACCTACCAATTCTTATGCCTATATTACAATCACTTTAATACTTCATGCATATTTGTTTCAGCTCCGTATATTTCATTTAACCTCATTTTCTTTCTTTATTTCATCTAATTAACCTACAACCATAATTACCTCAATCTGACAATTATTATTCTACTGCTTAATGCAACTCGACTTAAGTCCCCTTCAGTTTTATGCTTCTTCTACATACATTTTTTGTCATTAGTTTTACACTCTTTCATTTCTCCAATATAAATTATCCACAACCATAATTCGTCAACATATGAATACTACCTTATTCTGTAGAACATGCCATAACAAATGTCACAATCTCAAAACCTTCTAATTTCAAAACCTATACTCCAACATAATGCATGTGATTTAATTCCTAATTGTAATTATAGGATAAAATTCAATTAGTATATGAATATTTTCCCACGTTTTAAAATAACAATTCTCAATGTTTGGTCAAAGTAGGCTCAAGAATAGAATATTAGACAAATTAAATTAACTATACATATTTTATATACAAGCAGACCTACACCTTTACCAGATTACACATTAGAGCTTTATCTGAGTCTACCCCCACTTATAAAATTCGATCTAACCAATGGTAATAAATGTTTTCCTAATCTCAATCATATAACCATTACTGAGAATTATCATCGCATGCATTTTGTACACATAATATCCTTACACTTAATTAGTAGATAAAGTAAAACAACTTCACATATACACTCAGTTTGTTTTCATTTCAGGTATCAATTATCTATACCGGTAATTATGGAACCAATTTCATCAGTTTACAATATATCTATATATGGGAATTTCTGAACTATCACTTAATTACAATATGCCAAGTACCAATATGGCCCAAATACTAAATTACTTGCCTGATCCTCAATTTTATTATTATTATTATTATCTATGAATCTATTTATTTTTATGTTTTTTTTTTTTTTTTTTTTTTTTAGATACAAAATTAACAATTTATTCTCAATTCATTGGACATTTATAGACAACTATTGCAACTCCGAATATACAGTACTTATCACACATATACTTTTACACACTTAAATTGAGCACACAAGAGAGTCTCCGCACAGTAAAAAGTCTTAAATACATTTCACAAGTTAATACCCTACAATACGAGCCAATATTATCAGTTATAATTCATTCATAATCGTATTCTATTAATAGGTAGGCATGCTATACAACAAATTGGCGGATGGAAAACTTGGGTACTCACCCCTTAGGACCGTCGTGTCTGCCATGATCTCGGTTGACTCTTCACGTTGCACTTAATCAAAATTATAACTAGCGCGGAAGATTGGAATCTCGTATTCACCAATGTAAAAATGAAAACTCTTATGAAAATCTCTATTGCATCTGTTTTTATAACCTTTCCTCTATTCTCTTTAAGCGGTCCAATCCCTGAATATTTCTAACACCCCCTTTACATCCCTTTTAACTCTCAGCAAATCGGCGCTGGTTTACTCCCACTTTCCTGGGCTTAGGTCCCTTAAACTCCACCTTTCTTAATCATTATTGGTCAGAGCCTCCCCCTTATTACAAATCAGATCAAACTTCTTATTCCCACGAGATTACCCACTTAATTTTGCCCCCCTGGTTGACCGGCACACCTTTCCTCCAAAAACACCTATTCAAAACGCGCCCTGCAATTTTGCTCTGGGCAACCCGCTCCGTCTCTCTTTTGATGTCAACCCGCCGTAGACACATAAAAACTATCCCCACAATTGTAGCCTCTAGTACCGAAAGTATAGCCCCTAGTCCCGACATCATTCCTTTGTAACTTTGCCGGCTAAGAAGGGCCACCATGTTCGTCCGAGAGGACCACCTGGCATCTGTTACATACTATTGCTTATCATTAAAACCCTCCTTTATTCAACTGCCCAGGTTGCCGATCTTTTCCCACCATTAACTTTTCCCCATAAAATTCCATCCACGAGAGGTATCCATGTGCCTTGTTGCTACCCGAGAGTATTACATTATATTATTTATGAAATGTAATGATGATAATTTCATCACCATTACACAACATTTTTTTAAAAATTAAATTTAAATATATAAAATACATTTAATTTAATTATCAAAGATTAAATGCCAAATAATTCAACATTGCTATATAATTCAAGTAGTATTATTGTTATTAATTCTATGTTTTAATAATTTGGTTTGAAAGTTTTGGGGATATTTCTGTTATTTGGCCCACAATACAACTTGACCATTTTTAACGGGACAGATGACAGATTTGTACTAAATTTTCTTGATCCAAAACGGCTTATCCTTTTTGTATGATTATATTGTTTGGAAGTTATATGCTGCTTAAATTCTTATCTGTATGCCCTTCTTACCATAATTATATAGTACAATTTTTGTTCTGCTTTTAATATAACCAGTTTTTTCTTTTTTAATTTGATTGGTTTTTATAGGAAATTTCCATCACTACCTCCCAAAGCACCATTTCAAAATAGATTCAGTCCTAGCCTCATTCAAAAGAGAGAAATTGCATTGCAAGAATATTTAGAACAGTTGAGTACATTATTATCTTATTTCTATAGAATCTTTGAGTCTCTTATATTAAAAAATGATATTTTCCCCTACAAATATCTTACATTGCTTGGTAAACTTCAGGCTTTGGCTGTAATAAAATCATCATTTATGTTTTGATACTTTACTAAATAGGATTTAAACATTTTTAAATACTTTTTTTTACTGAAGTTATTTTTTACAGTTCAATTCCGTTAGAGTCCCCGCTAAATATCGCCCAGTTCTTTTAGACAACAAAAAGTAGAAATATTCATAAATAATTTCAAACTCCTGAATTAAAATGTTTAATTGGATCAATAACTATGCAGTTTCTTAATAAAAGTCATAAAAATTTGTTGATATTTGGATATATTTAGTTATTTGGATATTGGCGATATTTAGCAGGGACTGTAACGGAATTGTACCATATTTTATGATTCTTTTCTTTATGTTGGCATAATTTTTTTCCTTGTTTGGATTTGTTAGTACCAAAGAAGTTAAAAAAAAGATAACACATGCCTTCTGAGAAAAATAATTCATTGAATCTCACGGATGCTAGTTATTTATACCTTTTCACATTCTCCATTGACCATTGTTAACGAAACATTTGTTTCTTCAATGAACAACCCAATTTTGAAACTAATGATTTAATGCAGTGTGGTCCAATCCATGGCCCGCGGGCTGCATGTGGCCCTCAAAGATATTTGTATGGCACTCGGTCTCAAAATTAAATGTTTATTCAAACTACATAGAATATAATCCACATAGGGCTGAAGTTATCAGGGTCGTTGATCTGTTGAACCACGGCTTACTAGATACTTATACAGGCTAGCCGAGTTTTAAACAATGAAAACCATTTGACAACTTTTCCCGCTTGGAGCGCTACAAGACCTACCTATATCACCCACCGCCTTCAACACTGTGGATATGCTTTGCCAGTTTGTCCAATAATGCCATCTAGATTTACAATGATTTCCGTACTCGGCTAGCCTGTATAAGTATCTAGTAAGCCGTGGTTGAACCCAACAGATGTTGGGGGAGCCTGGAGCTTTTAGGGACTCACTAGTTCCACCTTGTTTTTCTTAGACAAATTCTGTACTAGGTGTTTTTTTTTATTTTCCAAATAAAAAAAATTACTTCAAGGATACTTAGAAAAATGAAAATTCCCTATCATATTGAAAAAAAAAAGTTAGGGGGCCAGTGTAAAAATTTTGTCGGGGGGCCTGGGAAAGTTATGGGTGGCCCTGGCAGTTGTTTCTGTATTTCAAATTCAGTTTTGAAAGTTTTTCTTACCTTTTGAGAAAAGAAACGCTGTACCTCTCCTAACACTTTTTTTATCCATAAACTTAAACACTTCTTGCTCTTTCATTTTCAAAAAGTTGTGAATTGCCTAATTTCTATAAAAATTTCTTGCTAAATATGAACATCAAGAAAAATAATGTTCAAAATGTGGAACTAAGTATATCACCTTGAATTGTGTTTTTAATGACTCAGACAATATTTCTGCCCTGAATATTCAGTGTCATTTTCAGACCTTTGAAGTTCACAGAATGTGTCCAAAATATCAAAGGCAGCCTTAAGATGCCTGCTTGGGACCCTTATTTCCACTGCTCTTGTTTTGATATTATTGTTTATCAAAGAAACATTCTTATATAACCATGCGGGACTTAGTGACAAGATGACCAATCTCAATACTTTATTAAAATTGCATTTATCTGTAAAGTACTATATAAAATATCCCCTTGAATTTGTAAATAATCTTCTACACTATTCTTAATTTTTTTTATCTATTTTTAGGGTGTGCTCCAAGAGGATATGCTTGTCTTCTAAAGCACTCCACCTCTTTTTACAAAGCTCTCTATCTATTGAAGAAATCAAGTCTACAATAAATGGTGTTAAAACTGACATTAATAAAGTAAATCAGGGAGAAAAATCTGTGGTTAGCACTTTAAAAAAGTAAGTTTATTTATTTATTAAGTGGTAAGAAAAGAAAGTGTAAAAATTTTTGTTTCATACATAATATTTTAAGTTTGGTGGAATATAAATTATCTTTATATTTGATTAATTTCAGATCACTTAATATCAACACAATTCCCCAGGAGAATGGAAATCAAACTATTCAAATAATGCCTAATTTAGTCTGTTGATATACATAAAAAGCTGCTTTAGAAAATTTAATTTTCTTTTGTATAGTTTCTTGGATTTTTTTTAATCATTTATAAATTGCAAAAAGTTTCTGTTAAAAAACCCTTGGAAAAAAATAAAAACATTGCTAAGTTAATATTTGCCATCATTGTTTTAAGTTTTGTTTGATTATAATTATGGTATGAAACTTAAGCATTTCAGTCTGATACAATAAACTACTAGATAACTTCATTCTACATTGAAAAATTTTTTGTTGGTTGTATTCAAAAAATCAAATCTTTCAATTTTTAATATCTCCCTTTTTGATGTTTATAGTTATGTATTTTCTTTCAGTTTTATGTCTAGAGCAGAAGTCATTGAAGGGACTTCAAATCAAGTTACAGTACATGAGAGTGCTGATGTTGACAATTTATCCAGCACTAGTTCTCCTGGGAGCAAAAGGGTCAGTTTCTGTGAAAATGTGACAGTAGCAGAAATTCTTCCCTCTCCATGAGTTTTCTAAAACAGTTAAAGATTTCATTCCATGATACTCATATTGAGTAATTTTTAGGAAAGTTAAAAAGAATTATTAATTGCACCTTAGTTTCATATGACTGTTCATTAAAATTATAAAGTTTTGGATATCAGGTATGAGGTACCCAAAAAGAAATTTCTATCTTCTTTTCAGACTTCTAAATTGTCTTTCATTCATTTTAAACACACCATACAGCATTTTTACTATCAATTCATCTCCCCCCAAATAGACCTTGGTCCAGAGGCCAGTGGCATAGTCAGAAAAAAATTTCGGAGGGGGACATTTGAATTTAGGGGGGATATGATTATGGGGATTTGAATATGGGGTAAATTTAGTTCCCTTCTATGGTCAAAAAATAAAATTTCTGACTTTCTGTAGGGGATATATCCCCAAATCCCCCCCCCCCATCTGGCTACGCCCCTGCCAGAGGCTCTTACTCCTGCCAAAATGACCAGTGACCAGCATCTAAAAATGCTTTATCATAATATAATTTAATTTTATGTAACATTTAATAGAGTTTTATGTTAATTTTTCATCTTAAGTGTAATTTTTATATTATATTCAGAAGAATAATCTACAAATCATGTCACACAATATGTATGGAATATGTATCCTCTTTTTCCCTTGTCACTGCAAGTTGCCACGTTCATTGACACCTTCACTGTTTTAATGCTATAACTTTACAATTCTCCAGTTTTTAATGTTAGGGAATTACTCAACATTAAAAACTTGATAGCTCACAATTATATTTTCTAATTATTAGAGTCCATTTTGAGATCAGTTAAATCAAAAGAGAGAGGAGATAAACTCAGCATTGCATTAGTACTGATGCTAGTTAATAACATAATAATTTACTTGGAATAATGGCTTCAAACATCTGACTTTGTTATTGTCAGTTTTTGTAAGTAAAAGCTGAAGTAACCACCATATAATGTTAAAACTATCCAAAGCTTCAAATTAAACATTCAAGTTGCACTGTAACTAAAAATGATTCCTGCAGTAAATATTTTGTTCTTTTCATTTGTAGCACATACAAGCCCAACTCAAAAAGTTAAAGTATTTTGTGAAGTTTAGTACTTGATAAAATCGATGTGCACGCTGAGCTCAGAAAATATTTAAAAAATAATTTGGATTTTGATAAATGTATTGATTTCTCTTGTTGATTAACTGCCGTATTCTGTGCTTTCTGATAAATCGCCCGATCAACAAATCAACAAAAATTTGTTAAATTCATGTTTGCTTGATTCGGCATTCTGAGCGCAATGATCAACTAACAAACGTTTGTTACGTTTGTCAGTGGCACCAGAGCTGGCGAACAAGCGAAACCGTTGGCGATAAAAAAAAGCTCAATCGTGATTGGTGGAGATCTTTCAGTTGTGAATAGGATAGGAAAGAAATTCGCGAAAAAGCAGGAAATAAAAGCGTTTTTGACTGTATTACTTTAAAAGTCGATGATTTTTAATGAAGATTAATTAATTTTTTATTGTGTTATAATCTTTTATAGCTTAAAAAATAACATTTTCTTTTAATATTAAACTTAATTATTATTATTAAACTACCTATACAAGAAAGAAATATAAAATATTTTTATTATCTCAATATGGAAATGTCTTAAATTATAGAAATAATTTCATATCTTTTATAAAACGTTACTGAATTGAAACAAATTCTCAAAATAATAATTAGTTCTTCAATTGAAGAATAAATTTACTCTATTGGATTCACTTTTTACATTTAAAAAATAATATGTATAATAAAAGAACTCAACACTTAAAATCATTTGAAAAATCAGAAATCTCAAGAAATTTATTTAAAGGTGATCAGAAAGATTTCGAAATAAAATTAAAACAGCCTGAAAAAATTAATTTGCTTTTATTATATTTTGTTAACTGATTATAATGATCGCTTAGCTATCATTATAAATTTAATTAAAAAGGAAAATATTTTCAATAAATTTATTTTTAATTGGAATTTATTATTCTGATTCAATACTTTGATGCAAATTTTTTGATGAGGGTAGTTTAATTCTAAGAAAGAAAAAAGGTTTACGATAAAAAAAAATATATATTTTTGTGTCTTATTTCTCTAGAAATATTTGTAAAATTCCAAGATCATTTTTTACTACACACAAAAAAAATTTCAATGCTCTGAAAGAATTAAAAAAAAACATCATTTGCTGGACCCGATCGCACAACCTTCGGGTCCGTAGTCCAATACCATCACCACCATACCACATTAATCTATGTCAAGGGAGAAAGTTTTAGTGAAAAAACATTGAAGGGAAAAGTAGTGCCAAGAGTTTAGATTACTTTTAAGGTTTTAAGAACATCTGAGAGTGTTTCCTTAGTTGTTTATATGGATTTCCAAAACATTTAAATATATCGTTTTGGAGAATGTATTTTTTAGTGATCTTAGTTATGAAATAGTTCTTCTATCTGGGCGGACTTACACGTTAGAAGAGAGCTGTTCTGCGGATTTTAATTGATGTGATTTAAGAATATTTTAAATGTTAATTCACTGTTATACAATTGTAAAACTATTTTTTCTCTATTGATAACACTTTAACAATGAAAAAATACTTCCAGAGTCTCAAAATGAAATGTTCACGATTTTTCATAGGCCTAGGAATAGACTGATGAGAGGACGCCATTTTTTCTATTCTCGATTCTGATTGGTAGTTCAACTTAAATCACTCGTTTGTTGGCTGATTTGTTAAGTAACAAATATTTGTTAATTGAAGTGGATTAACGGTGGTCAGAATACCAAATCAAGCAAATCAATGTTTGTTAGAGGTTGCCAGAGGCTCAGAATACGACCGTAAGAAGCATTGCCAAAGTATTTTAAAAAATATGACAGTAAAAAAAATTTAAATCAAAATTTAAAGGACCGGGATCCCCTAGTTAATTTGCAGAAAATATTTGAAGAAAATTTTGTGTGTGGAAGTTTTTATTTTTATCCAAGTCTGGTGATGACTTCTTAAGAGTTCTTACAAATATTAGGAGGATCATATAAAATCGCTGCCAAATTTCTGATACTTTTGTTTGCATATCTACTGAAGAATATCTAGTCCTGAGTAAGTATTTTAAATGCAGTCATTTTTTGTAATAAACTTTACTTTTTAAGTTTGTTTGCTTCTTACTGAAACATATAAATTTACTTAAACAGAAAATTAATTTAAAACAGAAAATTCTTTGAGTTTTAAACTAAGAATTTCTAAATTATGTTTGTCATTAATAACACTTGAAATAAAAGCTAACTAAGTGTCACATTTATACATTCTATTATACAATACTTATGGGAATATGATTTTTAAAACTTACTGAAGATACAACAGATAAGAGCATATTAATTTTAGAAATTAGTTTTTTAGTACTTTGTTTATAACAATAATTTTATTTCATATTGTTTTTAAACTACTACTGTTTTCAGACTATCTCAGCTATAGAATCATTATTATATCTGTAAAACCTGTCCTAACTGTTGAACCCTACTAGAGCTTCATAGCTGCCAATCCTCCCGTTTTACCCGGGAGTTTTCCGTTTTTTTACTGACTTTCCGGTTTTACGGCCGGAAACTAGTTTTTCCCGCTTTTTCGCATTTTCAGGATAATTCCCTAATTTTGTGATGTAATAATATTTCCCCTAATATATCTGCCTCAACTGATACTCAATCTACTACAATCTGAAACTCAAGATACTGATTTAAGTGCAATTAAAGCAAAATTGTATAAAAACAAAGAAAATTGGAAAAGTTGAAATAATGACTTATATTGAGCATTTTGTTTTTGTAAAAATCAAAATTTTACTTATTTCAGTTCATGAAAGATCGATTTATTATAAAATATTGATATGATGTATGAGTATTAAAAATCTTCTGTTTTTAATCCAAAATCTTCTGTTTTTTGAATGCGCTCAGTTGGCAGCTATGGAGCTTTCATTCATGTTTACTTGTTTCCAAATCTTGGAATCTCGGTTGATTTTTTTTGTTTTTGTTTAATGCATTTAGCTATTTACTGAAATTTGTAATTTATGTAAATATAAGTATTTTATTATGTACAAATTAGGTGCCATAATAAAATAATTGGATTTTTAAAGTGAACTATCTGTTTTTGAGTACAGAAACTGGATTTCAAGTAGGTCTTCATTGGGGACAGAATGCTCAAAACTAAAGGATGCCTTACATTAATTTGTTATCATTCATTACAACATTCCTCTCTTAAGTGAATTAACTTATTTAATTAATTAACAATAGAAAGAGAGTAAAACTTGGTGTTCAAATATCGGCACACAATTTGTTCAATTAATAAAAAGTTATTAGCATTCAAGTTGAGAATACTTTAAAAAAAAAATATGAGATTAACAAAATCCTAAAAATACTGAGGATAAAGATTTTTTTCAAGTAAAAAAAATTGTTGCTTTTATATTTATAACACTTGATAATAGTAAATAACCTTTATTTTAATTAAACTTAATTATTTTCTTTAGTTTTTTACTCAAATTAAACATACACTAACAACCTATTAATATTTGGACATCATACAAATAACTATTTCTATATCTGTGCTGCAAGGGAAAATCAGGTTGTATGTCTGCATAGCTGCCAAAATCGGCGAGAAAATTGACTACTTCTCTCCAGGCTGAATGACAAAAATTACATTGGAAAGTTTATATGTTGAGAGCATGCTTAAGTTATTACAGTAATTTCTGCTCATATAGCCCCAACCAGGTATTAATAATTATTTATCTTTTTCCTTTGAATTCTCAAGTGACCTTATACTTATTGATTGTTAGACCATGGCTTACTAGATACTATACAGGCTAGCCGAGTTTTAAACAATGAAAACCATTTGACAACTTTTCCCACTTGGATCGCCACAAGTCCTACCTATATCACCCAACTAATAGGATAACACACTGACAAATAAGGAAAAATAAAGGCGCGTTTTCATGACGTAAACTGCTGTTTGTTGGCCATTAGTGGCTGATTTGAATTTTGAGCCATTCAGCCCCGCCTTCAACTCTGTGGCTTGGCTTTGCTTTGCCAGTTTGTCAAGTCTTGCCATCTGGATTTTTAATGATTTCCATATCTCGGCTAGCCTGTATATAGTATCTAGTAAGCTGTGGTCAAATGATCAAACTCATAAGCCAGGGGTTCATCTAGAGAGAAAATGGGTCCGTTTAAGGACCCTTCACAAAATTCCAATTCCTAAAAAAGGAACCTTCACAAAATTCATAAGATTAAAAATAGTTTGAAAATTGTACTTAAAATGTGTTTATCATTTTAGAATGGAATTGCACAGAATTTGGGCCCATTTCAGAAGTTATGAACGCTGTGCTGTACTACTAGCCCTTTGTTTACACAAAACTACATTTGATTTTTCACAAAATTCCATTTAAATTTTCACAAAATTCCTAAAACAGGACCCTGGCAGAAAAAACTGGATGAACCCCTGTAAGCTGAATTGGATGAAAAAATGGTTTCAGTATACAACCGGGTGCCACTTGTTTTTTTGGCATTGCCAACTTGGGCGATAAATCATTTTCTAGCAACCCGACGAATATACTGGATTATAATGCCAAGACTAGCGCCAAAAAAAGTTGCCAAGAAGAGTGGCACCCGGTTTTAAAATAGCACCAAAAAAAACGCGAGAAGAAACAGAACGAATGCGTTCGAAAACACATTTAATACTAACAATCGATATAATAACTATGTACAATTCAAAACTAAACACACCTCCTCCTAATCACAGATGAACGATATTGGCGGCAGTCACGAAATCTACACTAGAAGAAGCGGCAGCCGCCTCCGCTTTCTCGGCCATGTGCGCCATGTAGTGCTGCTGCAGCGTCGACACCGAGGTGAACAGATCCTTGCACACGATGCACTGGTGCGCCTCGTCGGCGCGGTGCGAGAGGCTGTGCTGCCGCAGGTTGCTGACGTGCGTGAAGCGCTTGCTGCACACCAGGCACGCGTGTGGCTTCAGTCCGGAGTGGGTGAGGCTGTGCTGCCGCAGGTTGCTCAGGTGCGTGAAGCTCTTGCCGCACTCGTGGCAAACGTGCGGACGCTCGCCCGTGTGGGTGAGGGTGTGCTGCCGGAGGTTGCTGACGTGCGTGAACCCCTTTCCGCACTCGCTGCACACGTGGGGCTTCTCGCCGCTGTGGATCATGACGTGCTGCCGGAGGTTGCTGATGTGGGTGAACGCCTTCTTGCACACGGCGCACACGTGCGGCTTCTCGCCAGTGTGCGTCAGGTTGTGCTGCCGCAGGTTTCCCACGTGCGAGAAGGTCTTGTTGCAGATCGTGCACGTGTGGGGTTTCATGCCTGTGGTGGAGTTTGTGGGCACCTTGATGGGAGAAATAATAAGTTAGGAAGAACAGTGATGGCTTCTTGGCCGTCTTCCTACCTTTCAAACCTGCGAAATCGTGATTGAAAAGCACTAAGCATATGTTACGGGCAAAGTGATAAATTGGGTATTATTTCGTCGTGTAAATTGGGTGGTAAAGGTAATATCTTTATACTAAATTCTATTTCAGCATTTTCACAGGGGGTTCACATGCTCCTATGGACGAGCCGCCAATGGTTTCTTTTCATAATATTGGTTATTCTTCCGAGATTTAACTATTTTTCTAACTACTACTATCCTTCATTGCTTTTATTCTCATCATATGCGAAAAGAATATTCATATTGTATGAAAAAAAGTTTTCTGTTTACATAGAAGTGCTCCTAAACATCGCATTTTAGAAGAAAATATTCAGCACAGCTTTGATAAGAGTCCTCCAGTCGCCATGTTTACCCATTGGGTATGGGGAAGCCCAATCCACCCCGTCCAACCTTTCAGTTTATGGGGTAATAGGGGGGGGGACGGGGAAGTCTTTATTGTAAAAACAGATTAAAACATACAAATTCCACAGTTTAAAATTCTATATAAAACTTAGCTGAGTAAACTGAATTAAAATATTAAAATTCAATATAAAACATTAAAAGCTTAGTACCATTAGCTCAAATAATGATAACACTTAAAGCATATTGCTGTGAGAGCTGAGGATAAACGTGGCAACTGGAGGACTCTTATCAAAGCTGTGTCGAATATTCCTCGAAATCCCATAATGAATAGTCTAACTTTTGCATACAAAAATAACAAATATAAATTTTCCAGCAAAATATACTTTTGGATCAGCTGGAATAAGAATCCTCCATTTGGCGACAGCGTAACGGTCGCCAAGTTGGTAATCCGATCGGCAGCCAACCTCTCTCCCACTGCTAACCTTGCGATCGGCCGTGGAATCGTAGGTCTCTCGTGCTGGCCGCCGTGTTTAGTCACCGCTGAACCGATAGTTCAGCATTTACTTGCGTTTTGTTTTTAAAAAACTTTACTTTAAATATTTAGTTTAAAATTAATACATTTCATCATTTTTAATTAAGATACTATTTTTAAAATTGATTACAGCCCGTTTTAGTCTTTCTTTTTTGTTTTAACTATCCGGAATAGTTCAGATCATGCGCAGTAGCATGGTGGCCGGGTTTTCAGTCGGCGCCAAGTTGGTGCCGGCTGAAAACAGTCGCCAAATGGAGGACTCTTAATCCAGCTGATCCATACTTTTTTTAAGGGAAATTCCTATATTTGTCTCTTGGATGAAAGTAAGAAACAAAGCAAATTTTCATTGACAAAAAATAAACACAAAAAGAAAGAGGTAAAGGTGAAAGTAATAAACAATTAATAGAACCCCAGTAGTCATTAACCCCAAAGACATTAAATTAGAAACTTCTGCTAAAGATTATTAAGAATATAGCACCCTAACCTATTGGTATTGAATTCTCAAGATTTACAGTACTAAAATCTTCATCCACAAACCCAGTTAACATTATAACCAACCCATCATTACGACATTGAAAAGAAAATTATCTTAAAGCTAGCCTACCTTATTATTTTGAAAATAACTTCAGATTAACTAATTTAGAACCAATTAAATCATTGTTTTTATACCTGATAATGAAAATATTTCAGTTCAATTTTCTACGAATAGAAAATAATAAGGTTTTAAAAATCATCAAATTCAGAAGCGTAAACAAAATCTCCAGCAGACAAAACAGAAACAAAAGAAAACATATTAATTTGTTGCCATATATGAAAACTAAAAAGGTGAATGCTTATAACACAGAGGGCTATTAAAGTGGCAAGGGAAGTTGGTTGGGTAGCAAAAATTGCTAATTTCAGTAAATATTTATTTTAAATACATGAAATTGCATATTAATTGTATGTTTTTTACCAGTTTTTACTAGTTTAAAGAGTAATGAGTAAAAAATAAGTAATTAATTTAATTTTTTATAATAATTTGGCAATCTTCACTTTTTAGCGCCTTTTACAATTCAAAACAATAACAATGTTTCTCAGAAATAGATTGAGGATGCGAATTTCTAATAATTATTTGCTTCTATCAATTTAAAAAATCTTTTCTGTGTCTTTTTCAACCTCCTACGATATTTTTTTTTATCTGCAAATGCATGCATTTTAATAATTACTTTTGATAAAAATGAGTTTTGATAAAATAAAATGTAATTCTTCAAATGTAGTGGAAGAATTTCTTGTATCCTTTAAAAAGAATAGTGTTTTTTTTATTTGAAATTAAATTTATGAACATTACTCTTAACCTCTTACGGAATATTTTTCTTTATAAGGAGAATTAACTTAAGGATATCTTTTTTATTCAATCATTATCCAGGATTTTAGGCATTGTTCTTCGGACATTTCTATACTCACGAAAAATGGGTTAAATAAATAGTCTCAGCCTCAGAAATTTTCATAATTTTAATAACCCTCTTATTTTTGTTGAAATTATTTAAATATGTTAAAGCTTATCTAATTGAGGTGCGTGAAGCAACAAAGCTAATTCCAATAAAAAGCTGTTGGAGTTAGCTCATTGTTGCTGCAAGCACCTTAATTGTAAATTATATATTATTTTACAAATCATAGTAAATTCCCCTCAAAATTTTGCTATTTAAGTATTACACAATATACTTTTTCCTTGAAAATTTTGCAGCTTACAATGAGCAGTGCTCTTTAGTTGTAATTTTAAGGGTCTTAAAATGAGCTAAAACACTATTTTGAGGGGCAAATTTCCAAAATTTTCTGGGGGAGGACCCCCCAGATCCCTCAGTTTATTTGGGATTCACATTTTTTACACAATTTTGAAATTTAGTGCTTCAAAATTAAATTCCTATGTGTAAGTCAACTAAAACTCTACTATTTGTAAGAAGGTACCTCAGAAAAAATTTTGAGTCACCCCCCCCCCCCGAAAAACCAAAAGTCTGGTTACGGCCATGGCTGAAAGGGCCCCCCCATGCCTAAAAATTTGGACTAAATAAAAAAATAATTCATGTCCTGTTTCAAGGGGTTGGAAATTTTCTGGGGGATAACCCCCTAGAAAAATAATATAATATGTGTAGTTACAAATTCAGAGCTAGTATAGAATCACCCCCTAAATCAAGTCTTGATCTGCCACTGAATTTATATGATGTAAAATAAGCTCCTGTTAGTTTTCTTATGGTATTACAATAAAGGTAAGGTCAACTATCAACAAAGCTGTTCCTTAACTTATCTGTAGAAAAAGTTTACTGAAGAACATAATCTTTGCACCAAAGCAGGTATATGTTATAAAATCCAATTTTATTTTTGTTACTCAATGAATGTCTCTAAATTCAATCTTTTCTGTGTTAATATGTTTTTAAATTGTGATCTTTTTGATATAGATTGATTCCTCCCCCCCAAAAATTCAAGTTTTGTTTTTATCAATTAGCTTCATAAACCTACATTTCGTTTCATTATTTAAAAAAAATACTGTGTTACACACTTTTATTGGTATTTCAATGGTATATACAGGGTGTTTCAGATAAGTGTTTCATAACTTCTAGGGGAGGTAGGGTACATCAAGATGAACAAGAATTGGTATAGAAAGGGGGGTCTAAGGGGTGAAAATTAACAAAAAACCTCGCATATCTGGGCAGAAATCAATACAATTGTTTGATTACAGGATTTGGTTCAATTCCATTAGAGTCCCCGCTAAATATCGCCCGGTTCTTTTAGACTACAAAAAGTAGAAATATTCATAAATAATTTCAAAACTCCTGAATTAAAATGTTTAATTAGATCAATAACTATTCAGTTTATTAATAAAAGTGAGAAAAATTTGTTGATGTTTGGATATATTTAGCGATTTGAATATTGGCGATATTTAGCGGGGACTCTAACGGAATTGAACCCAGGATTTTTTACATTCAACCAATTCAAATTTTTCATGTAAAAACGAGATGCAAGTGTTTATCCTAATAAAAAACAGACCAGTAATTGAATGAGGCATGCGTTGTTAATAGATTAAAGTTACAACTGTCCCTTAGTCAGACTTTAGTTCTTTGCACCATATAACTCCAAACAACCAACAAAACTCTAGTATTAAGAAGTTTTTGTCGTGATGTTTTGTCTATCTTACTATTCATTTTTATTTTACCATGTTTCATTTAGTTTTCACTTATTGAAATTATGTGTTTCTTCTCAGTGGCACTAAACTCATTTGCTAGATCATACTTGCAAAACTCGAAAGATAATCCTGAATCAGCAATCCCATTCTCCTCAGTCATTTGTCCACAAGTGAGTTATTAAAATATAATTATAAAACTTACTACATTAATGTGTGTTACAGTAATTTTACAGTACACTTTATATCACAAATCTTAGAGAACATAATAAAAAAGGTAATATTTACTATTTTCTACATAGAAAAGATCAAAATCACAGCAATGACAAGGAATGAAGCCCTGTTTTCAACCCGCCCACAAACTCAATAAAACCCGGGTGGTTTTTATTATTAAAACCCACTTAAAAAACCCAATAAAATCCTGCCCTTTTTTAAAAATTGGGTAAAATTTCATTAAAAAAACCCAGCATAATCAAGTCTTTTGATAATGCAAATCTCTCACAATATAATATTTGAAGAGAAATGTATTAAAAAACTCCAGATTATCACAAAAAATATTGGGCAAGGTAAATGAAGGGCAAAATTTCAACAATAAAATAAACAAAATTTGTACTTTTTAACCTTAGTGAAATTAAAAATGCGATAAAACCTTTAGTTTTTTCCCAAGCAACGCAATCTGCCCAATTGATATTTAAAATACTAAATCATAATCATATAGATGTATTCTTGACAATGATACTGTACTTATAACGGTTATCATTTAATTTGTTTTTAAATTTTTTTGTTAGGTTTTGTTTAATAGTATGTATATATTTTTTAAAAATAATAAAATATAAACAGAAAAACAACACACTTATCATTGCATTGTAACATGCATTTACCTTATGTTGTAAAAAAGTTATAATAAATTCTTTGTTATTGCCCAAAGTTACAGCATTAAAGATGTGTTTTTTAATTAATTTAAATACTTTTTTTGCAATTAAAGTTTCCCTTTATCTTAAATTACTAAAACTTAACACTTAAATTCCTTCCAGCTGCAAAACTCTGCTGTATTACGTAATAAACCCAATAAAGCCAAAAAAAACTTGAGTTTTTTCAAACCCTGGAATGAAGTACTTCAAATTGACAATATTTGATGTATCTTCCTTGAGGTCTCCCTTATCAAGAGCTGTTAAGTTAATTTGATCCTTATTATTTAAATTTACATTTGCTTTTTTAGAGAAATTTGTGTCAGTAGTGACTAAAAGGGTTTTTCTGTTTTATTGCTTTGTATACTTTTTTATCATAAAATTAATATATTGCATTCTGTTTTTCTAATACATCAGGTCACAGAATTGTTTGGCTCACTTACCCAATTTGACAAAACCACTTATGATGCTGAGAAGGAAGCTAAAGTTCTAAATTTACAGGTAATATATAAAAAAATTAGAAAGCTTTTTTCAAAGAAGGGGAGGAATAAAAGTTATGAACGTTTACTATAAAAATACATTTTAATTATTAGAACCCCATATATCTCATGTTGAAAATATGTTTTGTTGGTATATATCTAATATATTTCATGGTAATATTTCTATCATTTATCCATAATAACTAAAAAATTAAAGTCAGTATTAGTTCTATTTTACTTTAAGACAATTCACAAAAGCATTAAGAGGTTCCCTTTTAATGGAAGGCTATCAAAAAAAGGTAGTCAGACCCGAATTTAAAAGTTTTTGAAGAAGTAACCTCCAGTTATGTTTAGCTTATGAACTGAAACTGTTAAATTGGTATAGGAAAAATTTTTAAGATAGAAACACAGTTTTCTCATCTCTATTAATGCAGTAAAATCTTATAGGAGCAACCACCTTCTGTTCTGAGAAAAATTGTAACTAAAATAAAGTAATAGAGTAAATTTAAACTCAGAAGGAAATTGCTTCCCAACTTAATCAAAGCATTTTTATGCTGTTATAGGTAACAAAACGACTCACTTTTTCAAGCCTCTGGGATACTTACCAAACAAAGTTTACTGCCCAATAATGCACTTGTAAATTTCTTTTGAGTACTCTCACTAATTGCTAGTTCTGTTGGTTTGGAGGGAGCAATAAAACCACATCTTGGTAAGGAAAAGGGAAGAGAGGGCTGCAGGGCAATAAAATCTTCTGTAGTGGCCTCACAATGGAGACCATTTAGAGTTGCGGTGACCCAACAATACAATAATAAAAAGCGTGGTCGTATTGTTGGGTTCACGCAGTAAAAATTGTTTAAGGATTTTGTAGTTTTCTGTATCATTAGTTTGAAATAAAATTGAGTCGCCGAAGTGGTGACCCGGACATGATCACGTCCAGGTCACCAATGTGGCAACGGCGAGCCACGGGTAGATACCGATCCGAAGGTCATACGACTCAAAAGTATACTCCAGAGTTATATTCGCTTCAGTCGGTATTTATAACCCATTAGATATATCTGACTCTTATAGTGGTGAGTAATCTCACCACAGAGTCATAAAACAGTGGTCTGTCCAAGTCAATTTTACTACCATTTTTAGGTACCTTCACAAATTCTCTATTTGATAAATAGGTACTTTCACAAATTCAGTTTCAGGAAAAAAAAAGGTACCTTCACATTTTTGAAAAAAAGTTCTCAAGTAAGCTATATTCTTCTCAGTAGATAAATTTTTAGTCATTCTAAACTACATTTTATTTTATTTTTAATGTTTAAAAAATTTTATACTTTTTTTTTGTTGATTTTGCACTTAAATTTTCACAAATTTAAAGAAAATTTTTCACAAAATAGGTACTTCTTAAAAAAACCTTGACAGATCCCGGTAAAACATGCACCAGTTTTACCTAACTTTTCAATGTCGTCCAATGTTTGAAAGGATATTTGAATTTGTAGAAAGTCTATAGTGAATGGGATACTATTACTTCCTTTTCCCAGCCTTAAAACAACTGTAAAACATTTCAGTGAATTGAGAGAACTGGGAGGAGTTTTACTGGCCAATTTGGGCAGAATAAGATAAAATATCCATGCCTTTTTTCAAAAATTGGTCGTTAGAGAAGATGGTTGTTGTATAGAGGTGGTCATTGAGGAAGTTTTACTGTACATTAATATAGCTGAGATCTGACAGATTCAATACACTTATTGCACCCCTTATGAAAATATGAGAACAATTGGTGTTTTATGTAATTCTAGAGTGCTATTTTGTGTTTGGAAGCCCTTCTGGTATGCTATGAATACTTCAATACTGATGAGCAATTGTTTTCACTGCTTCGGATAACATTGAAAGTGCTCTTTCAAGCATATACCCACTGTGAGGTAAGAGGATATTTATTCATTTTCATACTGAATATTCGTTTTTGAAAGCCATAAGAATAATACATAAATATTGTTTTTCACCTCATAAAAAAATATTCAACTGAAGTTTTTTTTTTCCACTTTAATAGAAAAGTGAAAGTCTGTATGGTGATTTCTTTGAAGAATTCACTGATCAGTTGGCCGTTTTCTACCAAAAGGTTCAAGATATTCAAAGTGTAAGAAATTTTAAATTTGGTATCATTTTCAAGGTATTATTCATCAGTTAATCTTTTTACTTATCTTATTTTGTTTTTCATTTTCTTCTTATGTATCACTTTTATATTCAATCTTTTACCTATTGCCAATTTTACAATTGAAAAGTTAATCTGTTACAGGCTCTGATGAGCCAGCTTGACAAGTTTGTAACTACAGATCTTGACCAAACCGACATCTTATTCATTTCCGAAGAGCTTGGCAAGCTGTGCATACTTGTGTCCAACCTTGATGCTATGGTTGCTACTAAATTATGGAGGGCTTTTATCAAGTGAGATTTTAAATAATTCCATAGACCTATAAGACCTACCAGGGGTCGATCCAGCAGAAAATTGGGTCCCTTTTGCTGCCCCTTCACAAAATTCCACCTCCTTAAAAAGGCCCCTTCACAAAATTCAAATTCATAAAAACAGGCTCTTCTCAAAATTCAAGTTCATAAAAACGACCCTTTCACAAAATTCTAATGATGATTCGATTAATGATTATTTGCAAGAAAATATTCACAAAATCTTGTTTGTTTCAAATCAAAAATGCGTTATTTTACGATAATTTGAAAAATTAAAATGTAATTTGACTTCAGTTTTTCACAAAAACAATTTATTTTTCAGAAAAATATTTTCTTTTTCACAACAAAGGGCCCCAAAAAATATAACCTGGATTGACCCCTGCCTACCATAAGACCTTTTCTATATGGTAGATACAGTAATACTTCTCCATGGTTCTCATAAAACTTGCTTCAAAAGACAATAATACTCTTGTAAAACATTATATGCATCCTGCAATCTTCTGTAATCACCATTACTCATTCAATGTGCAAAGTAAAAAATCCATACAAAGAGATAAATAAAATACTGCCTTATAATAGTCTTGCTAATTTGCAAGATACAATTTAAACCCTGTGAAGAAAGCTATTCATGTGTGAAACTCTTGCTTTTTAGGTTTGTCTCTCATTTCTCTGCTGTTGTGCAGGATACACTTGAAATTGACTCCATCATCTCATCACTGCTCACCAGTATCAATGGCATCATTTCTGAGAACAAACACAAGTTAAACAATCAGGAAAAGGTATTTTGATCTTCACAAACAATTGTTTTGTAACGATTAACCACTTTTTGTATATAGTACTCTATGTATTGCATTTCTATTTAATCACTAAAACTCTATTTCTAATTTATATTGCACTTTTATCTTAAATGTTATAAAAACTCAAAGCTTATATGGTTAGACTACTTTAAAGATTGTTAATGATGTCTAAGAGACCAATTTGTAATGCAGGATCCCTTTGATCCTACAGGACAGAGCAGGGGTTTACAAATTCATAATGAGATTTTTAATGGTTGTCTTCAATGTTCATAAATTTTTTCTAATTCACTGTTATTCAAAATGTGTTTTAAACCTGTTTTTAAGGATATATTTGTTCAAAATTTTATCAGAACACATGATTATATGAGTTTTCTAATTTTTTAATTTTGATATACGTTTGGAACGTATCCTCCTTTCCATTTTTTATTTTAAAAACATTGTTAAACCCTAATATAAATAATTACTAGCGCTTTCAGCGCTAGACCCGGCGTTGCCCGGGCGCAGTAAAACTTTATATAAATACCTATTGCGCACGCGCTATCCCGGCGTTGCTCAGACATTATTGACGGGCTGCGCCCGTACTAAGTTCCTTGGACAGAATCTCATACACTTTGAAATAGTTGGGAAGTCATATTTGTTAAAAAATATTTAAACTTAAGGTGCAACAGATTTAGTAGAGCACCTAGACTCCAACACAAAGAGGCCCGCTGCAAACAGTTAAATGAATATAATCGAAGAATTAAACAAAAGTCAGTAAATGTATAAAAAGCCAGAGTGATTTAAAGGCACAGCTCAGTGCCTGCTCTTAGCTCATTAATTCAAAGATTGACATTTTTATGGTTTTTTTTTTTTATTCTGAAGAGCGTTATCAAGAATGTGTTTCAAAATGAATCACTCCTCTCAATAATATCAGCTTCTTTCTATTTTTATTTTATCCTTATTCAATCGCTTCCGCAAGGTTTCTTTTTTTATTGAACAACGGATTTTTCGGCCAATCATATGCTTTATCAAAACAGCAGACGGATTTCTTCATTTTATATATTAAGATAATAGATATAAACTTTTTGAGTTGACTATTTTATTTAAATGAAAAAAACCCTCCTATTTACTGTAAAAGAGCTGTTTTTTAAATTTTAGTTTTATAGATGTTAACAAAAATATATCAAGAAAAACTATGTATTGGTTGTTTACTATAAAAGCTATAATAAATAAATCATCCATATAGTAATTTAATAACCAAACCAATATTCCTGCATTCTAACTTCATATTTTTTTTTTCATATTGTACCCTTCATGAATTTCCATAGTCACAGGCCTGCTGTTGAATTAACATGCCAGCTATAGATTTTCTGGCGACATTCAAGCACATGTTAAACTAGAGTTTCCCAAACTTTCATACCCCATCAACCCTCTATACAAATTTTATCTTTTTCATTGACCCCATACTTCTATAACTTACCCGTTCTTAAAAATAATATTAAAGGGTAAAAATTTTTCACTTATAAATTAAATTAGTGCATTTTAAGTCTCAAGTAAACCCCTTTTCAAAGCTTAAAATGGTGCATTTTTAACTTCTTTTACTTTTTTTCCCAAGAGTGCCTTTGATAAGATTCAGTCAGAATCAAACTAAGGCATTTTACAGGAATGAGGTGGGGAAAAGGTGTATTAAGCCTTAATTTGCTTGAAAATTACAATTTTTATAGTGAATCAAGTTTAATAACTTGATCTACACTTAAAAAATCGAGTTCATGACATCTACTTTAAGTAAATACTAGTACCCCTATTTGGTTTTAAGACATGCAGCAAAAATATCATGATTGGGAACTTAGCAATTAGTTAAAGAAACACACACAAAAACACACACAAAAAAATCTTTAATCTAATACTAGTTTCTTAAGTACTGAAATTTCTTGCAATGCATTTTGTATAGCTTTTTGGATAAGTTCTATCAAAAAATTGTTGGTAGAATAAAATAGTGCCAGTTATATCAAAGGAATAACACAATGTAGTATCATTTGTAGAATTTGTAAAGAAGGTTTTTTCATCTCATGTTCATTTATCTTTTTCTAGATTGAGGATTCAGATGTCAAGATTTTGTTATTTCTATTGAACTTAGCAATGAAGATCATTCACATATTTCATGGTTGTCTCAGTGATAACATGCTAAAACTTAGGAATCTTCTTTTAGAACTTTATGGGTAAGAAATATATATAATTTTATAAGAAATTGAAGGAACCATTTGTTTGTTATACAGTCCACTCTGCTTATTGTGATCAAGGTTAATGTTATCAAAATTGACTAGGTTTAAAGTTGTAATTATATCCTATTATGTTTTGCATTGTATCTGTTGGAATCGAACAGTCGTGCAATCAAGCAATCAATTCAAACTGGCTCTTCTCGCGTCTTATCTGCGGGCCAGGCATTGACGTCGGGTTGACGTCTATGCCGGTTGAGGTATATATGTGTGTCAGAGAGGCAAGTAGCCTAAGACCTGGACTCTGACTTAGAATGTTACTTTGTCTGTTTTAAGATTGGACTCAATAAACTTATGTTTTATTTTAAACTCGTCTGAAGTTCTTCCACCACTGCCCTCTGCTTACTTCATGGGCCAGTAAGTCCAACAATTGGTCATGGGGCCAACAAGCGGATGCTTCAGATTCCTGTACTGAGTCCTTTACGCGTGCCTAAGATGGGGGCCGCGAATGCTTTAAGTGTGCCCGTGATGGGGGCCGCCACGCCTGTTTAACTCCTGAAGCCACGCCTGACGTTCAGCTACAAAACCTCGATATGATGATGGACGGACGGTCAATTGAGCCTCTTGGAGCCCACAATTACTCCACTTGGAAAGAGGATGTCAAAGTTATCCTCATGGACAGAGGTGTCTGGACATTCATCGAGAAATCAGAACCGAAATTCGAGGACACGACTGCAAGTCGTAAAGAGGTGGTTGAGTACCAAACTCGACGTGACAGAGCTTTTTCGACGATATATCTCAGTGTAGACCCAGAATATCGCACCCTTATATCAAGTACGTCGGATGGAGCTACAGCATGGACTATCCTCAAAGATTATTTTGAACCAACATCCAGAGCAAGAGTAGTGCAACTCCTTGATGAGTTCTTTGGACACAAGTTCAATCCTGATGACGATGTAGCCATGTTTGCCGCTCGTATAAAACAGACTGTCGTGAAATTGGAGGGTTGTGGTCACCCTGTAGATGAATTTTACAAAGCTTACCAGTTGATCAGGTATTTGCCTTCAGACTTTCAAAATCTAGTTCAAGGTATTTATCGTTGGCCAGATAACGATTTTATCTTTCAAAAAGTACTAGATGAACTTTTAAAAGAACAAAGTAGAATTAAGCAGGTTAAAACTGATTTAGAAAAAGTTGATAGTTGTGCTTATGCTATATCTAATAATGTTAGTTCTGCTAAGAATTTAAGCTTAAAAAATGTTAATTCTAGTGATAGAGTAATTGGACCTTGTTATTTGTGTAATCAGATGGGTCATATTGCTCGAAAATGTAAAACTAAGAGTGCTGGTAATAGTTCTAAGTCTAAAATTAAGAGAGGTAGTGGTTCTAAAAATGAAGGTTTGTTTACTGAAACTTGTTTGAGTGATGTTTCTTGTGCCTCTAAAAATTCTGTTTGGATATTTGATAGTGCTGCTTCAAATCATTTTTGTAATGATCTAAGTTTATTTTCGGAATATAAGCCGATAAGTAATGCTAAAATAAATTTAGCTATAGGTGGCCTACAAAGTCCAGTAGTAGGTGTGGGGAAGGTCAAATTTTTTGTGAGAAACAAAACTAAAGTTTCTGAAGTTGTATTGAGTGAGGTAATGTACTCCCCTAAGTTAAGAAGAAATCTTATTTCAGGTTCAGTAATAGAGAAAAATGGATCACGATTTGTGGGTGATAAGGGCAAAATTTGGGTTTATAATTGTGAAGGTGAAAAGGTTTTCTATGCTAAAAGAGTAAATGGATTGTATTTCTGTAAACCCTGGAAGTATGCTAATTCCCCAAATGATGATTTTTCCCCCAATAATGTATTTAATTATGTTACTGAAAAGGGTGATGACTTAGCGTTGTGGCATCTTCGCTATTGCCATATAAACACTGATTACATATTAAGTACTAGTAAAAAGTCTAGTGTTAGGGGTTTACCATCCTTTAAAAGGGAAAAAGTAGATTGTAAATCTTGCATTTTGGCAAAAAATAAAAGGAAATCCTATAAGTCTGTGGGTAAGATACGTTCCTCAAAGCCTTTAGAGTTAATCCATATGGATGTTTGTGGACCGATGCCTGTTGCATCTAAGGGGGGATCTAAGTATTTCTTGACCCTTATAGATGATTTCTCTCGTAAGGTTACTGTTTTCATAATGAAAAACAAGTCGGACGTTTTTGAGTGCTTTCAAAAGTTTCAAGCTAGGGCAGAAAGACTTTTGGACAGTAAGATACTTAATGTTCGTACAGATAATGGTTGTGAATTCGTTAATAAACAGTTTAGCGATTTTCTGGAGGAAAACGGGATTAAACCTGAAAGAACTATTCCGTATACCCCGGAACAGAACGGGATAAGCGAGAGGTATAATTTAACTGCGTTAGACGGAGTTAGATCTATGCTAAACTCAAGTGGCCTAGATCAAAGCTTTTGGGCGGAAGCCCTAATGTGTTTTACTTATACCTGGAATCGCGTATGTCACAAAAATCGTGAAAAAACTCCCTTTGAAGTTTATACCGGTAGGAAACCATCAGTGTCACATTTAAAAGTTTTTGGTGCTACCGCGTTTGTCCATATTCCGAAAAAGCAACGGAAAAAGCTGGATCTTAGAGCCAAAGAAGGCATTATGGTAGGATATGCTTTAACAACAAAAGGTTATAGGGTATACATAAAGGAAGAAAGGAAATTTACCGAAGTGTCTAGTGTTAAATTTAATGAGGATAAATTAAGTTCTGTGGAAGCTGTCCTGGGTCCCAATCCTCGTCGTATCACTAGGTCTAGGTCTATTGTATTTAAAGACGATTCAGATCGTGAGGAGGAAACTGAAGATGATCAAAGGAGTTCTACCTCTAGTGTAGAAACTGATCAGGTGTTTAAGGAAGAGAAAAAGGAAGAAGAGTCTTCTGGTGAACTGATATCTTGTGCTAGTTTGTGTTGGGTTAGAAATGCCGTACCACGTAAAACTGGTAGTAAGACAGACATTTACTACAAAATCGAAGGTACAAATATGCGTTTACGATCACATAACGATGCTCAAATGTATTGTAATGCTCATAGAATTGATTATGATCGTGATTTCTTTGACTTTGGTAGTAAAAACACGTATTCTGGTAAAGTATCAGAATCTAACGTTGAGGCAAACAATGTTGAATTAGTAATCCCTAAAAATTACCGCGAGTGCTTAAAATCTCCCCAATACGATGATTGGCACAATGCAATGAAAGATGAAATAGACACGATAAAATCACGTCATGTTTGGAAGTTAGTACCACCTATAAAGGATAAGAAAGTAATTGGCAATAGGTGGGTTTACACGGTGAAAAGAAATGAAAATAATGAAGTAGTTAGGTTCAAAGAAAGGTTGGTGGTTCAAGGTTGTAGCCAAAACAAAGGGGAAACTTATGACGAAGTGTTTAGCCCAGTTGTCAATTTTTCTTTAATTAGAGTGTTTTTTGCTATTTTGGTAAGTTTAAATAAATGGCAACACTGTCAAATTGACATTAAAAATGCGTATTTATATGCAAAACTAAATGAAGAAGTGTATATGAGGCAACCTTGTGGTTTCAAAAATCTTGATTATTCTGACTATGTGTGTAAGCTTGAGAAAGCTTTGTACGGATTACACCAATCAGGTCGAGAATGGTTCTTTGAACTAAATTCGGTTTTAGAAAAATTGAACTTTAATCGTCTCAAATGGTGCAATTGCGTTTATGTGTATAACAATGTTGGTATACTACTGGTTTATGTAGATGATATTGTTATATTCGGTAAGAGTAAGGATGACATTAAATTAATGTTAAATTTATTGGAAAAAGAATTTGATGTTAAGTTTTTGGGTAAAACGAAAAAACTTTTAGGCGTAGAGTTTGTTGAAGAAAATGATAAATTGTACATTCATCAAAATTCTTACATAGAGAAAGTCTATGAAAAATATAAAAACTTTAATGTCCCAATTTCTTCCTTGCCAATTTCTAAGGGTATCATCTTGTCAAAATTGGATTGTCCAAGTGGTAAGGAAGAAATGGACGAAATGTCAAACTTGCCTTACCGAAATATTTTGGGTTGTTTGTCATACATAGCAAATAAGACACGGCCAGATATTTGTTATGCCGTAAATATTATGTCACAATTCCAAGAAAATCCCGGAATGAGACATTGGCATGTATTATTAAAATTGCTTGGATACTTGAAATACACACAAAACTTTCAACTAGAACTGTCAAAAATTGATGATGTCATAATTAATTGTTACAGTGACGCAGACTATGCCTCAAATAGGGACGATAGGATATCAATAGGTGGTATCATTGTTTTCTTGAGTAATGTACCTGTTATTTGGAGGACATATAAACAAAAATGTGTGAGTTTGTCTTCGATGGAATCTGAGTTTATAACTGTGACAGATGCATCCAAAGTGGTTATTTGGATTAAACGAATATCAGATGAGTGTGTAGAATTGGGTTTAAAAGAATTAATGGTTAAAGAAAGTATTATCTTTTGTGATAATCAAGCAGCCATTAGCTTTGCAAATTCTCCCATAGAAAATTGTAGAACCAAGCACATAGACGTGCGATATCATTTTGTTAGAAATTACATATATGATTCTTATTTCAATTTAAGCTACATCAATACTAAAAATAATGTTGCTGATGTATTTACGAAAGCACCTAGTAAGGAACAACTTAAGAAATTTTGTGCAAAAGTGTTCAGAGAAGTTAAGGACTGTTAAAATTGCCTATAAGTTGTACTTTGCATAGATTGTATTGTTCATATTTGATGTATTGATGTTACTGTGATTTTTTGTTTCCGTCAGATAAGTTGCGAGAGGGGGCCGATTGTTGGAATCGAACAGTCGTGCAATCAAGCAATCAATTCAAACTGGCTCTTCTCGCGTCTTATCTGCGGGCCAGGCATTGACGTCGGGTTGACGTCTATGCCGGTTGAGGTATATATGTGTGTCAGAGAGGCAAGTAGCCTAAGACCTGGACTCTGACTTAGAATGTTACTTTGTCTGTTTTAAGATTGGACTCAATAAACTTATGTTTTATTTTAAACTCGTCTGAAGTTCTTCCACCACTGCCCTCTGCTTACTTCATGGGCCAGTAAGTCCAACAGTATCCTTCTTGAATTTTTCATTTCTCATCCTACAACTTGTTCTGTTCTGCTTGAAATGGAAATATTTTAGAGTATAGAAAGAAAATTGTATTAGTTGTTTTGTATTATTCTATATTTCTCAATTACTGGAAGTAAAAAGTTTTATTGAATCATTAAGGCAACTTCTTTAAATTGCCAAAAGCTAATGAATATCTTTATCTTTTTCAGACTGTTTATTATATGCTCAATCAAAGAAGTTGAAAACATGCTTCTGCTAAAAAATGCCCTAATCAGTAGCATTTCTTCATTGACTTCTCTATTTTGTTCAGATACATCATTTCTGACTTACATTTTAGGACCTACTACAGGTGATATTATTTTATTGGATTGACTCTCTCTTTTTATGAATTGATTGAAAATATTTTTTTCTAACGGTCCCCAGTAGTGGTTTATTTTTTCAATCTCATAAACCACTAAAAATGAAATAAGTTTATCATTTTAAATTGCTTTACGTTTAAAAACTGATAGCAAAAATAATTTCAAACTTTATAATATCTATGCAGAAGTAAAATACAAATTATTTTGAGGCAGGCTGTTAGTTTGAGTCTTGCTCTTACCATTGCCATAGAAAACATAATTGTATTTTCTTATTATTCTGTCCAGGCCTTTTGTGAAGGGTCCTGTTTTTGTAAACATTATGAAAATTACTCATAATTTTGTGAATTTGAAGTTAGAGTTAAATTAGTTTTTTTTTCTCAGCCAGGAGCCTGTTTTTGTGAAAGTAGGGTCCTATATTTGTAGTTTTATAGCCAAAATATTTTGCAAAGGGTCCAAAAGTGGACCCAAATTTCTTTTTAACCCCTGATTTTACTATATTTTATCTAATATAATTAAAGTTTTCTTTGCATTCTTTATTTAACTACAGCATCTCTCTTTCATTCTAAAAATAATTTATTAAATTTAATGTATCTTTAATGAAATTTTAGAGAATTGTACCGACTTACATCTACCTCAGCTGTTTTTATTGCTTGCTGCATTCAAACGATGTAACCCCATTTTAGGTAAGGGAGTTCATTTTTAATTAAAAGCATTTAAATATTTTGGTAATTGGTAGTATAATAATTTTAACTTTAATTTTTAGATTTAATCTCTTTTGAGCAGAGGGAAGCCCCATTCAAAGAAGTGTTTAAAACTCTTCAAAAATGTAAGTTGTTCGTTTAGAAGCTCTTTCGTTTTAAAATTTTCAATTTTCTTTGGTTGTGGTGAAATAAGATTCAGAGTTATGTTCTGTGTTATACAATTTTTCAGTTGCACAAGAGCTTTTATACAGCTTTCTTCAGCTTAAAACAGACAATAGGCTCTAATGAATAAAACAAAAATTTCATATAAGATTGAAAAACTGTTGAATTGCTGACGATACTGTTTTAGTATTTTCGGCTGACAATTATCTAGATCTTTATAAAAAATTGAACTTGCACTACAAAAAGCTAATATCTGGTTTAAACTATTATATAACTATTTTTTTTTGTATGTATGTCTGTGTTGGCTCCCCATTTTTGTCTTTTGTTCTTTATGTATCTTTGTGTTAATAAATTCTATTCTATAAAAATGGCAAAGCTATAAGTTTTTCTAATATATTAATCTTTTTATCCTGAAATATTTCAATTCCAATGGATATTAATCACCTTAAAAAGGGTGACTTTTAAATTCATATCTATCAAGGACACTTTAGTTCTGCATAACTGTTTGACATCAAGAACTTTGTATTTAAGAATAATTTCTTTCAAGTATCATTTTCACATCATTCCTTTTATTAACACAACAGGAACAGAAGAAAAAACTATATAAAGTAACACACCCTTTGACAAGTAAATAAAGTTAAGTAATAAAAGTAAAGAATTACTTTGTGTGAGCAAACTAAATGTAACAGAGAAACAACGTATAAATTGCACAAATAAAAGTAAAGGTGCGGGACAGGCATACAGGTGTTTCAAAGATACTTGGATCTCCTTCGTCAGTGCCTAGATAGAAAGCGAGGAAAACTCAGCTTTAGCTTTGAGCACTGACTCAAGCAAGATGCTAAAATGGTATGAAAGCGGCTGTATTTATACCCATGGACCAGATCCAGGCGACAACCAATGAGATTTCCAAGGAGCAACCAATGGGCGAGGACTATGGCGTACAGGTTTTCCAAATAGAAGAAATGTAGGGTGGTTGCTGTTAAGATAATTTAAAAAAGAAACTGAGTATTTATGTTATCAGGTTTTTTTCTTCAAATTGATAAAGATGATAAACATCCGTAAATGGGGATTTTTTTCCCCCATAGAATAAATATATAAGAGCCTAGAGAAGAGCGTAATTTATAAATTCAGTTAATAAGAAGATAAATGTAAAATTCCTGCTTTTTAAGTTTAATAGTTCTACACTTTTGTGAATTAAATGATTACTTTCCTTTTTAAGGTAGACCATTTGAGGAAATGCTAGTTGTAGACTTAAAGCTTCCACAAATACTGTTCACTGGAGTTGGAGTTGAAAAAGAATGGTTTGTTATTATTTAATATTTATAAGCACTTTTTATTGCTGTATAATACATGATTACGAATGGAATTTGGTGACTTTTCAATTGTTAGGTTCTATCTGAAAGCCAAATTTCTCAATTCAAGTTTTTGCATGTAATCTTATTTTACTTACTGTAAGTTATGACTGTAATTCAAGTAGATATACACTGTATAGTAGACTATAATAGTACTCTGTGATGTCTAGTTCTAAGTCTTACTATTGTTATTTCTCTATTGTCATTAATGTGGCATTTTTGTCCATTAGCTTTACTTATGGAGTTTATATTGTTTCAGTTACCTCCTTTAGGCGTGTGTGGATTTTGCCTACGATTCTCCATGTAGGATTGTTTAAACCAATCCATTCAACTAGCTTTAGTTTTACTTATCCCGGTTAATTAAATTTGTCTTGGACTATTACTTCATTAGAGCCTCAATAGAGCAACCCATTCCGGTACCAACAACGTCATTATAGAAACAAAATAATTATAAAGTGAATAACTTGTTATTTTTTTCATATTTTCAGCAACACTACTCTATATGAAGAGTTGTATAAAGGTCTCTCTGAGTTTTCCATGAATATTCCAGATTCTTACTTCTGTATGTCCGTAAGTAATATTTTCTTGCGTCTTTGGCGATGTGAATTTTACAGCATAGTCTGTCGACCTGGAGAACAGGGAATTCGAGGATTATTGAAAAGTATGGAAAATCTGAGAAAAAAATACCTTAAAAATAACTTGTTACTTTAAGCTTAACAGACTTGGATTATATAGATGTGGAGGCCAAGAATAGAAAAATTTTAGATTTTGAAGAATTTTTTTTAATAATTCAAGTTTTTGATAAATAAATTGTGATTTCTTCTTACTATTGTAGCGTAAGAACCATTTTCATAGTACCTAGGTAAATAATAAAACAATAAATGTGCTTTAAGTCACAATTTAAAGGACTGGGGGTGTGCTTAATTAATCTGCAGAAAATATTTGAAGAAAATTTTGTGCTACAGAATTTTTTTTTGTTTCAAGTCTGTTTCTTAAGGCGCAACATGAGTTAACTCAATTTTCCCAATTGCTCAGGAGAGGTGGGAAACTTGCTCTCTATAACACACATTTCTGTAGATAAAGAGATAATAAACTGGAAATTGTAGCAATTACAGTAGTTTATTTTTTTTTGCGAAACCATGTGTTTCAGTTCATCTGGAGTTAAATTTTGATTATAGATTGATACATATCTCAAAATGGCTAAAAATTTGAGTTACCTTAAACAACACAAACCTTAACAATTTGCACCTTAGACAATGAACTGGATTTTTCGTTTTCTTTCTAATTTAGTACAATTTCTTCTGCGTCCCCCCTTGTGGACTAAATTTGGTCTGTAATATTTACCCTCCATTATATTTTTTTTAAAAAGTTAAATAATATCAAGATGTTTTGTAAATTTTCTTAAGCATCTCTAAGAAAAAGAACATTTAGTACTCTTCAGTTATCTATCCCAATAAAAATCCCCAAGCTCATTTAGATGTCAAAGATCAAAAATATTGCTAAAATAGCCCATCAACCAATTAAAATATAAAGCTACATAAATGGCAAGAAGAAAAATTTGGCATCTAAAATATTTTTGTGATTTTAACAGGATAGTTAACAGACTAAACTCTGAATGTCCTAACTCTTAAAATAAAATCTTGTTTTACAGGATAAGGAAGTAACTAAGCTATTTTTCTCCAACTCAGATGTGTCATCACTTTTACTTTCTGATGTTTGGATGTTCAGATTAAGGTACTAGTATTTTAGTGTTCAAGTTTCGTCATTAGTTGTTGTATTAAGGTAGAAATGCTTAAACCTATAAATTTATTTAATAACTGGGCATTTATTAATTAGGGTATCTAATGAACTATTGTCAGTCTCCTTGTGTTGTTTCTACACAGAGTATGCCTCTTTTAGAAAGTTTTTAAAGATAGTTTTTCAGATACTTCTTGGGGAAAGTCATGTTTAATTCTTGTGAGACCTTCAGAAAAATTATGTCACTAATATACATATCATCTCAAGGATCTTTGATATCTTTTTAAGAAATGTACAGATTTTTAATACTAAATCATTGTTTTGTAGATATAATTTCAAAACCTGATGAATATAAAAACAACCCTAATATTTTGAATTACCCATGGCTTTTTAGCTTCAGAAATAAATAACAACTAAATCTACCTCTTTTAATACCGAGTTTCATGCAAAAGTCAAAGTCTGGGGTCCTTCAGAAAACATTTTGGGAAGTTTCACTGAAATACTTGTTTTAAAAACTCGATTAACCCTTGCTATGCCAAACAGAAATTTCAGGGTATATTCCCAGAAACAATTAAAACTACTCTATAACCTAAAAGGTGAATGAGGGTATAGGACCCCCCCATAAATTTTTGTATTTTTTAACATTCCAAAATGTGTTTTGAAGTTATTTTTTTTGTGGGAGAGGTAGGGGGTATAGCCCCCTCTCTCAAACTGTAAACAAGCAGGTTTTGACAAGGTTTCACAGGGCACTAAGGGATGAAAGTGTCACGCATGCTGCCAATTGGAAACTCCTGTATTAAATGAATGCAAAGGAATAGTTTTTTGAAATTTTAAGTGCATAAAAATTAAAGTTAGGGGATAAAAGTTAGAGAATATATATATTTATGTAGTTATCTTTTTAACCTCTAGTCTGTACAGGTTAAAAACAAAATATCTTGGGTTGGGGATATCTAAAAAGACACTGTATAGAAAAAAAAGCGCAACATTTTATTCATTTGCATCTACTAGTTTGCCCCCTTCCTTTGGGCAGGATTTGCCTCTGGTATCAGGGTTATTAGTGCAGTGGTTCCCAAAGTGGGTGGTACTGCCCCCAGAGGGCATTGAAGCATTCTAGGGGGCAGTGATAGAAAGGTATTTTTAAAAACTAAAAATTCAAAACCATTCCGTCATTGTTTCTATATGTGCATTGCTAACTGTAGGTTTTGTATTTACTTACTTAGCATTATTTTTTATAATTTTCCAAATAAAACTTTTTATTTTTAGGAGCAGCTCTGTTGAAAAGATGCATGAATGTTGCTTAAATCTTTCACAAGATGGAGTGAAAATGAAATCTAACGTTTATCTCAAAATGTTGTTTAAAAGACTGCTCAAGTTTTTACCTTTGAAGAATAAAGTATGCTAATTTCTCATTCTCACTGTTGTTTACTGAAAATATTTCATTAAAATAAATCAGTGGTTTACTTTAATAATACTATTTTCCTTTCCTTACTAATTGTTATGTAAAACATATGAAAGGGAATTAGAAAAAAAATGTAACTTGGATATTTAAAAAAACATGAATTCATTTTTATTTAAAATGTTGAAAATTATAAAATTCTGCATATTTGTAAGATATTAGTATTTTTTTTATTACAGGGTGTTTCAACAAGTCAACCCAAACTCTGCACAGCCAGATTCTTTGTGTGGAGTACATAAAATATTTATTTATTTTATTTTTAAAAAATTTACATATTTGATAAAAAAAACCTTGCTATTTTATTCCACGGAGCACGCATGCAGGCACAGTGGATATTTTTAACAAATCCAAATAGCTGTGTTTACAGTATCCATAAACCTTTTTTAAAAATGAACAAGGTATGACATTATACCTTTTTCTGTCACAATTTTTTTTGAAAACTACGGATTATAGAGGTGTGGTTCCCTGGGCATTTTTCATGTACTCCACATTAGAAATTCTTGTTTAATTTGTTGAAAATTTAAATTATAATTTGAAAATCAAAATCTTTATTTTTCAGATCCAATTGTCAGATAACCTAAATGATCACAGATTGGCTCATAGGTATGCAATACCTAACATTACTACAGTTCCATGTGAAATGTCTATAAGTTCTGAAAATCTGATGTTATTGGTATGTATTGAAAACTTTTGATAAACATTAAACATATTTTTAGTTGAAGTAAATTCATATTTTTTCCTAAATTACTCTAGTTTATTTTTAAATTATCATTTCTTAGCCTTAACTGTTTAAATAGACAAATTCCAAATATTAGAGCTAGTCTAGATTTTCAAATTTGCTTTTTGTCTCTGAAGTATTTAGAAAGAAAATACTAAGATAATGCATTCTATTTTACAAAACCCGTCATTAATGTTTTAGAACTTTTTTCTTGTTGCATTTGATTAGGTAGCTCTAAAACAATCAAGAAAGGCATTGTATATCTAGCAAAATGTGAAAGGCATAACTGAAATATTTTTTGTGGTTGTAGATTGATGAGTTGAATAAACCTGTAATTAAAGAAGAATCAAAATTAGTGGAAAAAGCTGACTGCATTCTAGAACTCTTCTCACTACTGGTGAATGTTGCTAAAAATGAAGACATTTTAAAGGTAGTCTTTTGAAAATATGTATAGACATAATGTTCATAGTTTTTTAATGGATATAAATCCTCGACATTGATTTATAGGTTTATCAACACATTGGTTTTATTCATTTGTTTTAGCTATCATCCTTTTAAAACTACACTTACTGCTCATCTTGTAATATATTGGGTTAATGTTCATTTGAACACTATATAAACAGTACAAACTTATTTAACAACACTAACGAATTTTTAGTATTCTCAAGTAGCCCAAGTTTGTAAAAAAATTATCATAAAACACTCATTCAGGGTAATTTTGCTGTGAATTTACCATTATTAGCTGGATGTTTGGTTAGTATAGTTGATTAAGTAGTACAGTATGTTCCCAATTATTCAAGTTTATGGGGACCATGCCTAACTCGGATAAAGCAAAAATAGAATTATTAATAAAGAATGTAATATTAGTTATGATGGTTTAAATGTAAATTAAACAGAAGTTCTACAGATGTTCAACATTCAATTAATAGTGCTCCGTTTTTACTGAAAATATCCTTAATTGTTTTGTTTTATGTTATTTTGACGGTTTTTGTAGCAATTTTTTGCCATTTTAAAAATAACAGGATTTTAGAAAAATTTGATGGCTTGTTTAATACGGAAACTCGGATAATCAGGGCTCAGGTAATCCCAAATTTACTGTATTGTTTAAATTTTTCTTTTTTTAGTTTTCTGAGTTTGCTAAGATATTGTTTGGAACAGAAATTTATGAAATTCAAATTGCTGTTTTGAATTTTATGAAGGCTATAAAAAGAAAACAACTGACCAGGCTAAGTTCAAATGTAAGTTTTTTATTATGCTTTGAATTATTTTGCATGGTCAAAGGCCCAATCTTTTTTTCCCTAACAGATGAAAAGAAAAATAGACTAAAAACTTTTAACTTAATTTTTTACTCCAGTGTATGACCAGAGGCATAATGTGACTGAAATGCTTGGGTGTGCATAACCAAAAGCTTTGGAATACTCTCTAATTCAGTGGTTCACAAATCTTTTCATGTCACAACATTCACTGTTAAATAAAAAACATTTTCCTAGTACCCCAAAACACATCTTAACCACAAAAATAAAAGCAAAATTGAGATATTTTGAACTTATATTTAAAACAAAAAATAATGATCTGTGGGGTAGATAATAGCTAATTTTCTCAAATAACCACTTAATATTTGTTTGTTTTTTTAATGAAAAACCTTTAATCCAATATGATTAATATCCAACTCTGCATGAATTTAAATATTGAAATTGGAATACACTAAACATCATTTGATTGCTGATTTTGTTAGCTGGGTTTAAATTTTGTTACTGATAATTTTGATTTAGAAGAAGCATATAAATAAAGTATAACCTCTTCACGGCCATTGCATTACAACTGGTTATAAAAGTACTAATTGTTCTATTGCAGTGATAATTTTATTCATTAAAACAACAGTATATTGTTGGTCCCTTAAGGGGTCACTCTCAAGGTTGTCTCACTGTATGTAGCCATAAGCAAAAGGTTTTAAAATTTAAATTTTTTGTATAGTATTATTTATGAAATAATAGTTTCGCCTTTTTCTCTATTAAAATATAGTAATTTATTATAAAAGAGTTAAACTCAGCTGCCCTTCAAAACATTGATGGGTGAAAGCTTTAGAAGAATTTTTATGTATCATAAACACATTGTATTCAACTGTTCATATCTGATGGTTCTTATGGATTTACAAGAATATTAAAATTATATTTTAAGTATTTGAAAAAAGTTATAACCATAACAGATAATTAATACAGATGAAAGTTTGTAATAAATCATTGAATCATAATTGATTTTTACTTTGAATATTTTTCAGTTTGAAGAAACAACTCTAGCTTTAGCTTCGTTGTTAACAGAAGTCTTGAAAAGTTCAAATTACATTGTTCGCTATGAAGCTTTGAACACTTACCTTATCATAGCACAATCTACTCAACATCCAGAGATTTTGAAAACCATGGTCACCCAGTCTCCGTGTATGATTCCATTAATAAAGTCATACTGTGCCAAAGTAGGTTAACTGTGACCTTATCTATTTTTTTGGGGGGAAAGTGGAATTGACCAATGCATTTTCTCAATACATTATCTGTTTCAGAGTCCACTCGTAGGATTCTTGCTACCCAAAGACAGGATGAAAAGTTTCCAAACTCAGCTGGATCTTCCATCCACTGTTCATAAAAAAATATCAGAAAATGGCAAACGTGTCTTATATCAATTAAAATGATGTTTTTTTCTTATAAGAAATTTAAATGTAAATACTTTGTAAAATTTTAATAAAAATGGACTCTGTTGTCAAGTTTATCATTTTGGTTAACTTTTTCAGGAGCAGTGCATTAAAGCAATTTTTCTTGGTTAGCAATACTTGGAATCAACTACTAAGGCATATAGGATCATGAAATAGTAATCTTAAAAAAATTTAGCAGTTATCGTTTTTTCAGGGGAGTTGGCTCCATAGTGTAACAGCTGTGCTGGATGGGTATAGAAAAATGTGGTGTTGCATTATAACGGGAAAGTGTGAAATGAGAATTCTTTATAAAAATACTTAAAAAGATATCAGAACCAGTGAACATTTTGTTGAGTCCAGTGATAATACACGTACAGAGTTTCAACTTTGATTTTACATCTTAATTTTCAAATGAATGGTTGGTTGGTGTCGTGGCATGGTTGTGCATTCCTTATATAGGACCGAAGGTCCCATATATAGCTTCAGCGATCTGGACACAATTATCTTCGTATATGTCTTTATAGGGGTTGTTGCTGATGTTCTGCAATTTCGACAGAATGACAGGACAGGAGAAAAGATGATCTATTCAAATGAATGGAGTATATTCAAATAGTTGTTTCTGTAGACATTTCTTCATCAAGCAAATATTAATACAAATGTGATGTTTTATTTACAGGATTGTGTACAAAAATATCTAGAGTTCAATTATGCTTCAGTTTCCTTTCTCAGTCCACCAAAAACTTCATCTGGCACCTGCCTCTCTTCCAACTGTATTTCTGTATTAAGAGAAGGGATAGTATCAAAATACATTTCTAAGAACAGTTCTACATACTTAATAAATTGCAATATACTAAAAAAGTTATTTGGTGAATACCCTGAGAGAGACGTGGTTGCCTATGCTTTAATGCTTTTTCTTGCACACTAAGTTAAATCCCATTAGGTAAAAGCCACAAATTTAGAAAAAGTGTTAGATTTTTCCCCAAAATGAAAAAATAGCTACAAAGGGGTACTTCCATGGTTTTTTTTTTGGGGGGGGGGAAGAAATCAACGATGAAATTAAAAAAAAAATCTGAAAACTGCACAAATAAAATTTGAGTAATAATTTTATGAATTTTTAAACTCCACACATTTTAGGGCTTATTAGTCATGAAAAAGATCGCTAAAGTAAAAAGACTACTTTGTAAATTCCTTTAAAGTTTCTGACAAAAATGAAGAGTATTTTGTGAATCTGGTAAAAAAAAATTTCTGTTCAGAAAAAAGTTTGGAAATACTAAGTTATAACTATCAGTTTTTTTTACTCATTTTTCTCAACATCATTATGTAAGTGTTTTCAGAATATTTAAGTATATTAGAAATCTGAAACTTGTTCTGCATTGCAATCAAAACTTAAAAAAAAACTTCATGACCAGGCACCTACTATAGAAACTTGAGGGAAAACACATTGCATCAAAGGCCAAATATGTCTGATACACATCTGACAGAAACTAGATTTGTTCATTTTGTTATCTCTAAAGAGAAAGTTCACTTGATGGAATAAAGAAAAGATGGAGGAGGCATAAAAAATTGTTTAACTGATTTGATTTCAGTATGACTTCTAGATCAATATTTTTTTTAACTATTTATAAAGAGTAAAAAAAAAATAGATCCATTAAACACATGGAAGAATCCAATGAAAATCCCACAAATACGAGGTCCCACTCTTTCTTGTATGTAATCTATTATGCCAAATATGTCTGATTCAATGGCACCTTAATAATGCAATGTTGCATCACTAAACATAAGCTATAAGCTGAATAAATTTCTTGCTGTATTAAATTTCTCTCAATGGATGTTAGGGAAAATTTCACCACATAAAAAAGCATTATTAGCTAAGAACATTGTAACCACTAGCTTCCAGCCCAAGTGGTTTTTCCTGCAAAAAAATACAAATTTTCAACTAGGTATCTGCCAAAAAAGGCACAGAGGAGCAGAATGCTAGGCAAAGAATTGTAAAACGTCTCAAATAATAGAAATTGGAATGAAAAAAGAGCTGAGAGAAAGAAGAAACCATTTTAGAAAACCCTTTAAATATTACCTTCTACTTTCTCATCATCACTATCAGAATCATCTAAATCAATTTCATCTGGATTGACAGTTTTAGCATTTTCAAGCATCTGCTGTTCTTCAGCAGTAGTTTCCCCTCTGCAAATAAAATCATATTAAGCACACAGTACAAAAATATATTATAACTTAAAAAATTTTAAGCTTGGACAGAATTTCAGGCAGTCTCAAAAACTCACTTGACAAATGTTAGTTTTCCTCTGCTAATTAAAGATGGCTCCTTAGGCTTTTCAAGGGCGAGAAGCTTAGCTTGAGCTTCAAGATTCTGCATACTATCCTTCTCTTCCTCAGGCACTAAAATAAAAATTAACCACAATTACATAAGTAACAAGAGAGCATTTTCAATCACATGACTTGAACATAACAATGCCTTAGCAACAGAAAGATTACAGTTTTTTGCCCTACAGAGGTTAACAGTTACAGAAAATGACTAGTCGTGGAATTCTTCTATTGGAGCATTTGCAATCATGTGATCCTATACCTAAAAACTTCATTAGCAACAGATAAACAACGGCCTTAGCAACAGTTAAAAGCCCTACAGAAGGTACACAGTTAAAAGAAAATAACTGGTTGTGACGTCACCTGAAAACACTCTAGTGATACCTTAAAAAACACTTTCTATTAAATATAAATACATGTTAATTTAAACGAGAAACTATAGAACTACAATAAAAAATACAAGATATATATTTCTATACTAAATTTAAAATCCTATATATTAGTAGCCATTACTAGTTTAAATTACTAGCAGAGTAGTCACTTTAGTTTACTAGTAGATGTCCCAGGTAAGTCAAACCATATATTTTCTGACTCTAAAATACTCTTTTTGACTCTTTTTGTGTATTTTTTTTACATATTGTTGGTAGTTAGATAGAAGAGAAACTAAGTTTTACTATAATACAAGCCAAAATATTCTGTACTTTGCTTTTGCTAATCAAATAAAGTTTTTTAGGAGAAAGGGTACAAGAATTAAGAGTTCTTGTCTGCCTTCATCTTTTAAGAGTTTGCAAATGTTACTGTTCCAAGGTTTTATTGAGATGAGCTCCATACCTTCAATTCCTGCAGCAGCCACAGCAGCACTTAACATCTGAGCAGACATGAAATTGACTTGAGTGTTGTAGGTGGCTTGGACACTCCTCTTGATTCTAAGCATTTCTCGCATGGTGTCTTCGTTTCCATGCCGAACTTCAAATTCTTTCCAGGTTCTCCAAAAATCGGGATGGGTCTGGGAAAATTTGAACAGCATTATTTTGATACTTCCCTTTTAACTATTTGCTTTATTCATCAAAAGAGTAACAATGATTGGGATGAGATTGGCAAAAATGCAAAAAGTCTGAAAACTACGCCAACAGCAGTTGATCTTTTAGTTAAATTGAGAATAAATCGGAAAAACTAATATAATTAGTTAATATTAAATTGGCTAAATATGAAAAATTACCATATAAAAGAGCCTCATAAGTCAAGAACATCAACTTGAATTTAGAAAAATGAAATTCCCAGTCAAAAATTTCAGTTCATAAGCTGATTTTTTTAAAAGTAAAAAGTCTGAAATTTTCATGATAATTTCAAAAAAGTCTGAAAATCCTCCAAAAGTCTGAAAAAGCTCATCCCTGAATATTTGTGTCATTTACATCAGGGGTGACCAACCTTTGAAAAGTCACAGCCTGAACTTTAGGGCATTAATGAAATTACGGGGCGTAGATGTGATAAATAATAATGATACAGTTTTTTTATTTAGCGGGATTTCACATGTTAAGAAGGCCAGATCACTAGCTGGGGTAGGCCCCATTTAGCCTGCAGGCCAGAGGTTGCCTATACATGATTTATATGAACAGTGGACCTAGTGAATATTTTTCTAGTGTTTAAAGACATTCAAACAAGTTTAAAATCAACATATTCACCTAAAAATGGTATGATAATCATTTCATTTATATCTTAATTAAGCAAATTAAAAATATTCCTCAACAAGTCAAACTTTATCTCTGCCTCTTTAAGTTAAAATATGGACTGTCGGATATTTCAAAATGAGGGAATTGCACATTTTTTTTTTTAATTTTATTATGATAGAGGATGAAAATCCATGAAAAATGACGTAAAAATTATTGAAATCGGAAAACTATTCCCCAAGATATTAATTTTTAAAATGTCTTTTCCAGTATTGGCGGGAAAAACAGTAATTTCGTTATGGCTGCTGTGTGACGTCACAGCGCTTGGACCCACTTGCACCCGCTATGTTATTGTATGCTTAGCTTGCTTCATTCTGCTATTCTTCACAAAGTTTTAACTAAAATACTATGATATTTTAAAGACACATACAAATATTTTTTATAAAAAGATTGGCATTTTGTTTTTCAAAAAATATTAATTGGTTTTGGAGTTATTAGGATTCAAAGTTTTAATTTTTTCTTTTTCTGGCCGTTCACTAGAAAAATAGACGAGTTTATGCGTGTTTTGGTTTTATGATAAGTCTGATTTCTTTTATTTTCAACAATTCACTAGTTTCGACGGCGCTGTGATGTCAAATCCCGTTTTTTGATCACATGACTTTACTAGTGTTTTGGCAAAAATAAAATCGAATTTTAAGTTATTTAAAACATATTTTTGAACTTTAAAATCTGATATTTGAGAGTTTTAAACTATAACGTATCAAAAAAGTGTAAAATTAAGCAAATCCCTCACCTATGCAATTCCCTCATTGAAATACTGTTTTGAATAAGTTGGAGTATTTTCGGGGATATTTGAGGATGCAAAACCAATGAAGGGAAATGTTGTGTTCATCCCAATTATGCATAAAAATGTATCAAGGCACACAACACATTGCCCTAATTTCACAGATTTATCTTATAAAGTTTAACAACAATATAATTACCCTTGGATCACACATTTGACTGCAATGAGCATAAATGGCTCGACTTCTATCAATTTCACCTAGTTTCCTTTCCAAATCAGCAAACTTCAAACACATTTGTTTGGCTTCATTGTCCGATAGTATTTCAATTGCTTGTTCATAAATCTGGCGTGTATAAGTCACACCATAAATTTCAGCGGCCTTTTTCAGGTAGATATTAAACATCTGAAAAACAGAGAATCATTTAACAAGTCCACAGAAAACATTCATGAGATTTAATAAGACACAAACACTAAAGAAACAAATTTATTATTACCATAAATCACCATTACATAAAACTATGGGAGAGAAAAAGAACAAATCAAATTAGGGAGGGGGGAAAATACATGTGCACTGCCAAGGAATCGCAGACTCATTCAGGCAGCTGAATATGGTTATATATACAATGTATGATAAAATGAAAAGGCAATACAAATTAAAGAAAAAAAAATACAAGATTATTAATAAAATTATTAATTATTTTTTTTATTATAAAAGAGAAAAAAAAAGGACTTGCTTTAAATATGTAAATAAGTATTGCGGCCATGCTGTTAGGTAAACCCCAGTTAACTAGTGCATATTTAAAAATATTCTTCAATATTGTTTATAGAATAGAATAAATATAGAATAAATAAATATTTTTAATAATTTTTTAAATTTTAATGGTGATTTTTCTAGTTTTATGTAGTTTGGTAGACTTATATAGTTTGGGAAATAAATGTAGTTTTTGTGAAGAATTTCTTTACGTGATTTTGGAACTATATAGTTGTTTTTAGAGCGTAAATTATAGTTTGAGCTTCTTACTTCTCTACTATTTTTATGTGTAGAAAAGAAAATAATGGTTTTATAGTAAGAAAGATGTCGAATAGGAAAAATATTAAGACTTTTGTATAGATCAATGGAGAGAATGTATGAAGTTCTTTCAAATAATACAAAAACTAGCAAATAAAAAGCTGCTGTATATATTCCAAATACCTCAAATTGTTCTGTGGGTAGAACACCTTTGGTTGCTCTTTCATAAACAGCCATGGCATGACGAGCTAACCCATGCTCTTCTTCCAGTTTAGCATACAGTAAGTAAATGGCTAAACGAAACAAAGTTACATTATTATTATTATTATAACAATGAATAAATTTAAACAAGCATATACACATAAGGATGGGTAGAAAAAACACTTCCACAATGGTTTATGACTAGTAAGGATTTTTGGCCAAATGGCTTCAATAAGATTTATAAGGAATTTCAGCTTGATATAATTTATTTTCTGCTGTTGACCTGTGCCGAAAAATTGGGATATCAATAAAAAATTTAATATTGAAGCATTATTCAACAGTAGAAAAAAAAATTGTCAATGCGTAAGTAAATTTCTGGACATAACCTTATACTTACACTTTGCAAATTTGGGAGGACAGTGTTCCAGGCACTGCTCAAATAAATCTCTCGCTCGTTCTAATTTTGTACCTCCCTGTAAGCAGCAATTAAGATTTATGAGTACGGATTTCAAAAATATCAAAACATTGCAAAAGTAAAAGCGAAATCAATACTTACATATCTTTTCAAAAACTTGATTAAGTATGTATTCCATATATCATACACATTGGGCCATTTGAAGAGAGAAATGCCCTTTTCATAGGCCTAGAGAAAAAAAAATTCACACACCATTTCAATGAGGCATAGCATAATAAAATTAAACCTTTTTCACACTTAAAATTTCTACACTACCAAACACCAATTGCAAATTTAGCATAAGACATGATTTCAATATATTTTTGCTGTTAAGCATTTAAGCAAGTGTTTTAAAAAAAATCTCAAAATGACTTGTTAAAAATTTGCTGGAAGTAGTAAAAGTATTCTGTGATACTTGTTCTTTAAGATGAATCATCATAACACTTCATTAACAGCCAATCTGAAAAGAAAAAAAATACAAACCTACCTTGAAAGATTCTTCAAAGTAATCATTTTCTTCAAGAAAAACTCCATAATTAATTATTACTTGAGGGGTTGCAATTCTGAGATCAACAATTCTATCATACACAGCTTTCACAGACTGTCAAAGTACATAAAAAAAGGTGCAAAGATAAGTATTGTTACAAGAAACACCATCAAATTTGAATTGTCCCAACATCAGAAATGAGATTGGCTAAAAGGGGTCATTCCAGGGGAAATCGACCAAGTTGGTTGGGTTGGGTCCTCCGATTTTTTTCAAATTTTCACCAAAAATTGATCCAGTAATCTTATCGACAAATCTGAAATATTTAGGCCAAAAAATTTTTTTTCGCGGAGATACGGGGTTTTGAAGTTTCGTGAATTTTTCAAAACGGCGGCCATCTTGGATTGGCCCGCGCGTCTAAAAAGGGTTGTAGCTAACCTTCCACAAATCACAATCACATAATTTTCGTGTCATTTCAAAGCTAATTAATCACAGAAAGTGGATGTAAGGAGAAAATGACCTAAAAGTTGGATTTTAGTAGTTTTATTAGCGCTCAAAGTCAAAATTTCACTTTTTAAAAGGGCAAACTTTCAAAAAAAATTAAAAAATGATAACCCCTTTTAAAAATTTTTATTTTTCGCTCAAATGTCTATTAGGATGTTAACTTCATTTTGAAAAATTTTGGGAGATGTAATTTTTGTCTCTATGGAGAAAATGATTTTTTTATATCTGTGTGTATACTTCGAAATTAGAAGGATTTCACAGAAGACAATGACTTCAAATCCACACCTAACCAACATTTTTACATGTTTTTGGTGCCATTTCATAGCCAATGGGTTGAACAAGGTGGAAAAGTGTGAAAAAAAACCTTTAAATTAACTTTTATTACTTTAATTAGCTTTTAAAATTCAGATTTCACTTTTTCAATAGCTAAACTTTGTAAAAATATTTAAAAATGATAACCCCATTAAAAACTTTCGAATTTAAGCTGAAATGCCGATCAAGATGTTAACTTTAATGCAAAAAAATTTCTAAGAGGTAAATTCAGTCTCTTCTTAGAAAACGAAGTTTTTATTGGGTGCCTGATTCTATGGTAATAACAAAAGGTTTACAGCAGACGGTCGTTATAAATCGGCTTCAAATGATCATTAAAACTTGTCTGGTTGTATTTTACTTCCTATTAATAGTAATGCAACATTTTAAATTAAAATAGCTAACACTAAAAGCCCCTTAAATATCGAATGAAATTTGCCGGTTTAAGGTTCTACCAGCAACACTTAAATTTTAGTGTTTTACTTAATTAAATGCTTTAAAATCTTTATTCTCTTTTACACATCTCCTATAAAACTCTTTAAATATGCTTAGAAAACAAGGTTTATTATTTAATAATGTTTACTTAAATATTATAAAACATTTTTGAAGAGTAGTTTTTAAAATACTTTTTGCAATATAAATCATGAATCAATCTTCTTCTCACCTTAAATGTTCCCAAAACTTCTTCTAAATCTGCATATAGAAGCCACACTTTTAATGATTTGTAGAGACGTTCTTGAACTGATAAACTCTAAAACATGGAAACAATACATGGTACCCAAGTACTTTAGTAAATTAAAAATGTAACATCATTATTTTATTTTATCAAGACAGTTTAGCTAATTTTTCCAAATTTAATTTATGTACATTGTGCTACTCAAAAACACTTTTAAAAGTGTATAAACAATGAAAGTTAATTTATATCATGTGACTTTTCTCCCTTTGTTGCAGCTTTTGCATCCTGAAAATAAATCCTTCCAGTTGAATCCAGCTTTGTTTTCAAAATCCCATTGAAACAATTTTTCTCTAATGCAATTGAGTCAACCAAGTGACAGTATTTGGCATTGAACATATTAATTAATACAATATTCATAAGTCAAAAATTCAGGATTTGAAGGTATAATAACCACACGTTTTACAATTTTTATCATTTGAAGAAAAGTCTGAAACATCTTCATCTTTCAGCTCCTTTATGTATAATATAAGACTTGGGGCCTAACCGCGATCCCATCGCCTGTAGACGAAACCAGTCTAGGCGAGCTCGTGACGTCACATTACGATAGTTCGGCAAATAGTCGAACCGCGAAGCATTCGAAACCTCGCCTACGGCCAATTTTCCCTCGCCTACGAAGCGACTGTTTCGGAGCACTCGTAAAGGTCTTTTCGCAATTATCGTATACGCTATGTATTGTTTTTTTGCTATTATTTCCTTATATTATGACGTTTCTTTTAGTTTTTAACCTTATCATTCTTTGAGGTATGCTTAAAAATCTTCGATTGTACTTTTTAAAGTATTTTATTTAAGAACTCTTTCTCTATGTCTGCGCACGGTGTATACTTTGGGAAGAGTAGTGATGCGGTGTAGTGTTTTGTTTGCATTTTCTAAATCCGAAGACAATTTTTCATTATGGCTGGGACTTTAGGGATGCATTCAGAAACTTTAACACGATTAAGAAACGAAAACAAATTGAAAAGTATAGCCCTTCCATTTATAAATTGATTTATTCATTAGTGTGATAGTGGAGCCATCTATGGAAAAACGTCACAAGTAATTCTACACTGATCCTACAAATTTGTATAAACACTAATGTCCACTACTTTCGTACTAGATTAATGTCTGAGGACTTGCTTTGGAAATTAACAGCTGTTTTATATTTTTTGGAACTATTTAACGGACCACCAAAAGTGTAAAAGAAATCCGAATACGGTTCGAAACTTAATACAAGATGGCGAACGATATTGCAGCTCATGCGGATGAATACAACCTTCGAATAGGATGCTCTCTTTTGATTGGCCAGCTCCCTTCTCGAGACGAAAGCGAGAGGCATCAGTAAATCCTTTTCTACAACTGGTTCGCGGTCGGGCCAAAAGCGCATTTTGGGAAGGTCTCGCATAGAGAAAAACGTGTTCTCGCTCGCCTATTGTCGATAGCAACTATAGGCGATGAGATCGCGGTTAGGCCCTTGGTTTAACGTTAGAAACCAATTTGGGAAAGAAAACAACCCATCCTGAAACATTTAATTAACTGCTTTGGATTGTGGGTGGGTGCGTTTTTGATTACAACGATAATTAAAGATGATAAAACAAAAATATGGCCTTGCACTTTGAAGCCATCTTAAAAAGCATTGTTTTGGCGAAAGCAATTCCACACCCTTATATTTTTAAGAAATCTGTTTCCATCTATACTGATCTGAAAGTTACACTTAAAAAGTGCCTTCCAAATGCATTTTTTTCCTTCAATAAATATGAAGAACGTAAAAAATATATTTTAATAGACCATAGTCTTGTCTTATGTTATCAACAAATTTTTTTTTTAAATTCATATATGCGAAAAAAATTGCAAACGAAATGGTGCAAAAACACGCCCATAGTCCTAAATGGGTTAATCTTTGTGTCTATGATCCAGTCTTGCCAATTTTTTTCTAATCACAATCATAGCAAAAGCAAATAACTATGTCCGTAATCAAATATACCAACCTGATCATGATAAGAACCTTTGTTTACAGGCACAGCTGTAGCTTGCTGCATCAGTTTCAAAGCACTTTCATATTTGCTGAAAGAAACAAGGTTCTTAGTAACAGTTACAAAGTGAATAATAAGTTTCAGGCTAGTTAAGCAATTTTATGCAACTTTTAAGACTTAGACTCCACGAAGATAAATAAAAAAATCATGCTTGCCCTTAACTCTAAACGCATAAAACACTTTAAAGATTGATTCGATAAAAGATTTCCAAGTGAGGATTCCTATAGTAGTTTAACATTTCCTAGTGCAAAGACATAAGTTAGATTAAAAACTGAAGGTAGTTTAGGATCAGCCAGGCGCAAGCTTTAGGTTTTATGATAAATGGGCAAAAATAATTGAATATCAAAATAAAAAGCATTATAATATCTCATTTAGCACTGTCTCTTTTAATTTGTCCTATATTTACCAGAGTAACTTGTAAAAGGCTAATAAAGTCTTATTGGCAATATTTTCACCTGACCAATCCTACAGTACCCATCTGAATCCCACAGCAGAAGCAATACTGTAAAGTGGTTTGTAAAACTTACTCATGACGAATTTCCATCTCAGCCCATTCACACCACACTGATGCTAAATCATCAACTTCAGTATATGGAACATGTATTGCCTTTTCAAACACAATTCTACCCTGTAATAAATTCAGAAAACTCAGAAAGAGGTAAGAATGTTATTTTAACAATAATGGTTTCCCTCCTCATATATTTCATATAGCCTAACCTTTATTTTAAATTTATACTCACAAAATTGAATTTATATGAAGGCTGAATCAGGATACAAGTTCTTTTGAGTATAAATTATTCAAATCAATCCATAATGAACCATCAAACTTGACATCAAGTAAATTACAAACTATTTAAAAAGATATTTTGTACAAAAATTAAATCTACACATAATAGAGAAATGACCAATCTGCAACAAATCCCCCCCCCCCTTTAAGTTTTTAAGTTCTTACATTCTCTGCCTTGACATAGTTTTGCTACAATCACATACTAGTTAAAAAAGAAAGAAAGAAAAGTAAAAAGAAAAACTGTAAGCACACAAATTTAGTATAAAAACATTAAATTATAATTACATCATGAACTTGCTTGTGAGATTCATAAAACTTGGCAAAAGAAACCCATAGAGTATGTAGTTTCCCACAAGCCAACTTAGGATCAACTTTTGAAACAGCCTCGGTATATGTATTGACAATCTGTAAAACACAAAATATGAGAAAACATAACTTTACAGCACCATAAGTTAGAAGAAAGAACTAGCTACCTCTTTAGGCTTGCCTTCTAACAATTTTATTCTTCTGTGCCATTCATGAACATTGTGAGGATTTTGCCTTAAAAGAACACTGAAAGAAAAGTATACTCATAAAAAAACTATTTATTGAAATGAGCCAAGTTGAACACTTATTTTTAATACTAAAACCTACCTATTGAGCAACAATGGTCTTCTATCTAACAAGTAATCAAACCAAGCCAACCGCAAATCTAAATCAAGTGTTTCTGTAAAAGGTAGAAAAATTAGCTACAATAAACTTTCTGCACACAAAATTTTCTTTAAACACTTTCTACAAATTAATTAAGCGCCTCCTCTCCTTTAAATTATGACTTAAGACATTATGACAGTCACATGATTCATCTAAATATTGTAAAAATGCTTCTTGAGTAAAAATAATACAGAGAAATGAATTTATTCATCAAAAATATGAATTATTTCAAAAGAAATTCGTGAGAGTGAAACAAAATTAGAGTGTCAATTTCCATGCTTCAACTTGTGATTGGTTTGAATGGGGTCATCTTTAAAAAGCAGGAATGAAAATTTTGGTATTGTCTTATTTTGTGTATATGATTTTTACCTTCTTCAGTTGCTCCCTCTCTTTCAACTTCTTGAATTTTAGCTTTGATGAGACTTTCTTCACATTGGGAATATGCATCAAAAACCTAAATTGAAAATTATGTTAATACGTTTAAAATAGTAAACAACAAATTAAGCTCTGACATTAAGATGAGTTTAGAGAAATTTTTAAAACAAGAACAAAACAAGTTTGGATTGAAGTAGTGGACCAATAGTATTTTGTAAACTTAATGAATGCCAAACTTATTTTCAAAACTGTAATTAAACTAAATAAAAAAGTTTATCTAAATAAACTTTTCTTCAAAGTTTGATTCATAATTATTTAATAGTCACTCAATGTAAATTAGTTTTAAATTTCTGTCCAGAAAATATGGCACATGTGAGAGCAGAGGTTTTATTATGTTAAGAATAGTCACATATTTCATATCTATTACACTTACTTGAGTAAAGTCTCGCACAGTCATAACAGTGTTAATAGCTTCTTCATAAATATCACGAGCCTACAAAGGTAGTTTTTAAAATTAGTATAAAAAATTAAATGGCATCTTTATAGTCTCCAAAAATATTACACATCCAAATTAAAACATAAAGCTCTAAAAAATTATGAGAGTTTAACATCCACATCCTCATTCATAATTTGATTTAATTTACTTGTGAAAATTTACAGTATTAAATTATCGAGTTACAAGTTTTTTAATGCAAAGCAAAAACAATAAAAGTCTTGTTAGTATTATTTAAAATAAAAAGAACGGTACTTACGTATTATCCCGTCAACCATTCAGCGGCCGTCTAATTCAGCGGCACAGCAATAGTAAAGTCAATGGGATTTGAAAACGTTTTCGGACTAAGCGACACGGTTGACGGGATAATACGTAAGTACCAAAAGAACAAGACTATTCTAAACTCTTACATAGTTCAACTTATAATTTAAATCAGTGGTTCCCAAACTTTTTAAAGCCGCACCGCCTTTTTCAATTTAATTTTTTTTTGTGGCGCCCCTATCCTGAGAATTAACTCTACACATCATAATTTTAACGATAAATTATAAACTATATTAAATGAAAGAAATAAAACTTAAATACCTGTTAATAATTTCATTCACTAGCAATTTAATTAATATTTACTGAGATGGGAATGCATTGTTGCTTCTCAAGGAACATAATATAAGAAAAGAAATTGATTTTGAAGTACCAAAAGGGGGGGGGGTCCTAAGGTCACAGCGGTGCACTTTGGGAACCACTGATTTAAGTGATTAATTATTTCTTATTAATTAACTTGATATCATCAAAACAAACAAATTCACAAAACAACTAAAAGACTATGAAAATCTAAATAAATTAAAACTTGCCCGATCAAACAACCCACTACGGATGTAGTAATCAGCTAAGCAATTCCAAAAATGTCCCACTTGATCAGAAAAACGGCGAAGCCCATCTCTAATGATGGCATCCACGTTGAGAGACTTTACTTGATCTGGATTTTTGGAAATTAGTTCACACAGCTCATTCCATAGCTGAAAAGGTGCAAATTCCATAAAAACAATTTTCTTTTGCACACTAAGTGAAAGAAATGCAGAATACATAAGAACAAAATAAGAAAACCCAAGGGTTATATTATATTGAGCAAACAGCAAAATTTTTGCATGGATAACTAAAGCACTGAGTAAATTTTTATTCATTCAAGATAATTTTGGTGTTGTATGTTAACTAGCAATAGTTTCACAAGTTTCAAAACACAGTCAAATTTTTTTTTTACAAAGACAGAACTCTGGTTGTAAGAAACCAATTTAGCGCTAATATTGAATTCACTAAATTATGAATTGGTTTTCACTATTAAAAAAACAGAACTTTTTAGAAAAAGTCTTGACAGACCTAAGAAATTATACTTAAAATCAAACAAAATCAAGAAATGATGGATTCCATAGCTGTTATTTTAATTAGTTAAAGCACGGCTTACTAGATACTTATACAGGTTAGTCGAGTACGGAAATCATTGCAAATCCAGATGGCAATACTGGACCAACTGGCAAAGCATATCCACAGTGTTGAAGGCGGTGGGTGATATAGGTAGGTCTTGTAGTGCTCCAAGCGGGAAAAGTTGTCAAATGGTTTTCATTGTTTAAAACTCGGCTAGCCTGTATAAGTATCTAGTAAGCCGTGGTTAAAGGTATGACACAATATGGCCTAGGAATATGGAATAACAACATTGGAACTCATACCTGATGTTTAGGTTTTCCATATTTTGATACAAATTTTTCGCTGTTCACTATTTCAGCCAGTTTTACAGCAGCCTCATCAAGCCTATCTATTTTCATTAAGTATTCAATATAATCTTCTGCATCTTCATTGCATAACTAAAAATACAAAGAAAATTAAAGAAGGAAAATTTTAAAAATAACAGTTAATCACAAACTTTGTTATGTTGAAAACCTCCATTTCTCAAAAAAATATATTCCCCCTAGATATTTCTCTAATGTTAATAACTATTATTACGCTGAAAACTTTTCGATAAACACTTGTTTTACCAAATTGTTTTGCATCTAACAATGCATTTTTTCACTTACATTTACCACATAATACAATAATTTACATGCTGTTCCACCTATTTGGTCAGGTGATAATACTGTTGTAAAACAGAATAATGAGCTTGTGACTTTTAAAAAGGTGAAGGGTACATCAAAAGTTGGTCCGACATCTGCTCTATTTAGCAGATGTTTTCCTTAAAATTAACCAATGGGTTTTCACTTATGTTTGTTATTTAGTAACAATAGATTTAACTGCTAGTAATCTGAAAATGAAGAGATTTAAGTGCCGTTCACATGGCCAAACCCATTTACCCAGTTAAAAGATTAGTGAAGTACGGAGAAAGGATTTTTTGAAGACTACCCGGGTGACTGTTGATTAGCCCCGTTCACATGCACACTCGTTTTACCCGGACAAGGAGTCACGTGATGAGTAATCTTTTAGAGATTCGAAAGGTATTATGGGAAATGAGGGTAACACGTGGGCAACGGGATTCTTGTTGATGCGTCGTTTTTTATTGTTTATAATCAAATCATGGAGTTTCTTTGTTTGTTTTTAATGATTTACATGAGAAAGAAGATAGAAATTCCCGACAATTTTTGCATTTAAATTAATTAACTATATCTATATATAACTAAAACCTTTTGTGGCTATGTATGTGTGTGGGTATGTGTTACATCTCCTCCCAAACAACGCTGCAGGCGTACACAAAACTCGGTATATAGACGTATTCTGAGGCGAGGATTATCAACACAAACTTTTCCAAGTTCGAAAATCGAATATTTACGAGTAATTAACGATTTTAGGGTCAAAAACGCTTATTTCTCCATTTCTCTACTAGAGTAGACCTGCTTGACTCACTATTGTTAATAAGATGAAAACCTAAAAATTAAATATTTTAATGGGAAAAACTCGATAATTGTTTATTTAAAACTTTTATCAGTTATGAAAACACAAAAATAAATTAAAGTAATTAATTTTCAAACATTATTTTCCTTTATTTAAAGTTTCGTTTGAAATGAATATATTTTAGGAAAAACAAAGTGAAAATAGTCTTCATGGAAACAAAGTTGAAAATAATGACACCGCTCACTAGATTTATACATTTACTAGATTTTATTAGATAGTAGTTTTTAAAGAGGTTAGTTATCAAATGAACAATTACTTTTTAATGGGATTTATCATTTCTTATGACACATGAGTTTTATATATGTTGCTGTATTTATGGAATGGATAATAAAGTTCCATAGTAAAATATAGAATTGGATGGGTTTGGGTAGATTTACACAGTTGGAACAAGACGCGGGGAAAAAGTTACCGGGAACAACGGGACGAAAAATTACCGGGAATACCAGGAGGAAACTACCGGGAACATCGGTATAGGAAAAAATTACCGGGAACACCAGGATGATTGGTAATGTTTGATACAGAAAATTATATTTTATCTTCAAAGAACTTTAAAAAATAAATTAGTACACTCCACCCGTGCAAGGCCGGGCATATCAGCTAGTATATTACTAAAACCTTTTGTGGCTATGTATGTGTGTGGGTATGTGTTACATCTCCTCCCAAAATACGCCGCAGGCGTACACACAACTCGGTATATAGACGTATTCTGAGGCGAGGATTATCAACACGAACTTTTCCAAGTTCGAAAATCGAATATTTACGAGTAATTAACGATTTTATGGTCAAAAACGCTTATTTCTCCATTTCTCTACTAGAGTAGACCTGCTTGACTCACTATTGTAACAAATGAGATTAAAACATGAAAATTACATCTCCTCTCAAACTACGCCGCAGGCGTGGACAAAACTCGGTATATAGACGTATCTAGAGACGTGGATTATAAATACAAAGTTTTCCAAGTTTGAAAATCGAATATTAACCTGTGATTAACATTTTTATGGCTAAAAATGCTTATTTTTCTACAAGAGTAGATCTGCTTGACTCACTATTGTTAATGCTTATTTTTCTACTAGAGTAGATCTGCTTGACTCACTATTGTTAATGAGATGAAAACCTTAAAATAAAATATTTTACTAGGGAAAACAATAAATGTGCAATGTATATAGGAACTGGATGGGTTTGGGTAAATATAAAGAGTTGGAACCGGGATGAAAAAGGCGCCGGGAACACCAACATGAAAAAAGACACCGGGAACACCGGGATATTAAAAATTAACGGGAATACTGGAACATGAAAAATTACCGGGAACACCAGGATAAGAAAAATTACCGGGAACACCGGGATAAGAAAAACTACCGGGAACACCGGGATATGAAAAACTACCGGGAACATCACCGGGATGATTGGTAACTGAGGTTACAGAAAAATTAGACATGTTACTTTAGAAAACTTTATAAAAATAAATTGATACAATCCACCCGTGCAAGGCCGGGCATATCAGCTAGTATATTACTAAAACCTTTTGTGGCTATGTGTGTATGTGGGTATGTGTTACATCTCCTCCCACAATACGCCGCAGGCGTACACAAAACTCGGTATATAGACGTATTCTGAGGCGAGGATTATCAACACGAACTTTTCCAAGCTCGAAAATCGAATATTTACGAGTAATTAACGATTTTATGGTCAAAAACGCTTATTTCTCCATTTCTCTACTAGAATAGACCTGCTTGACTCACTATTGTTACAAATGAGATTAAAACATGAAAATTACATCTCCTCTCAAACTACGCCGCAGGCGTTGACAAAATTCGGTATATAGACGTATCTGGAGTCGAGGATTATCAATACAAAGTTTTCCAAGTTCGAAAATCGAATATTAACCTGTAATTAACGTTTTTTATGGCTAAAAATTCTTATTTTTCTACTAGAGTAGATCTGCTTGACTCACTATTGTTAACGAGATGAAAACTTCAAAATTAAATATTTTACTAGGGGAAACTATATAAAAGTGCAACATAGGAACTGGATGGGTTTGGGTAAATATAAACAGTTGGAATCGGGATGAAAAAGGCGCCGGGAACACCAACATGAAAAAAGACACCGGGAACGTCGGGATATTAAAAATTACCGGGAATACCGGAACATGAAAAATTACCGGGATAAGAAAAACTACCGGGAACACCGGGATATGAAAAACTACCGGGAACATCGGGATGATTGGTGATTGAGGTTATAGAAAAATTAGACATGTAACTTGAGAAAACTTTTAAAAAATAAATTGATACGCTACCCCCGTGCAAGGCCGGGCATATCAGCTAGTATATAACTAAAACTGTTTGTGGCTATGTATGTGGGTATGTATTACATCTCCTCCCAAACTACGCCGCAGGCGTACACAAAACTCGGTATATAGACGTATCTCGAGGCGGGTCAGATCAACACGAACTTTTCCAAGTTCGAAAATCGAATATTTACGAGTAATTAACGATTTTATGGTCAAAAACGCTTATTTCTCCATTTCTCTACTAGAGTAGCCCTGCTTGACTCAGTATTGTAACAAATGAGATTAAAACCTCAAAATTACATCTCCTCTCAAACTACGCCGCAGGCGTTGAAAAAACTCGGTATATAGACGTATCTGGAGACTAAGATTATAAATACAAAGTTTTCCAAGTTCGAAAATCGAATATTAACCTGTAATTTAACATTTTTATGGCTAAAAATGCTTATTTTTCTACTAGAGTAGATCTGCTTGACTCACTATTGTTAATGCTTATTTTTCTACTAGAGTAGATATGCTTGACTCACTATTGTTAATGAGATGAAAACCTTAAAATTAAATTTTTAACTAGGGGAAACTATAAATGTGCAACATAGGAACTGGATGGGTTTGAGTATATATAAACAGTTGGAACCGGTATGAAAAAGGCGCCGGGAACGCCGGGATGTTAAAAATTATCAGGAACACCAGAATATGAAAAATTACCGGGAATACCTGGATATAAAAAATTACCGGGAACACCGGGATAAGAAAAACTGCCGGGAACATCGGGATGATTGGTAACTGAGGAGACAGAAAAATTAGACATGTAACTTGAGAAAAGTTTAAAAAAAAATAAATTGATATACTACACCCGTGCAAGGCCGGGCATATCAGCTAGTGGTTAATAAAAATAAAGTATGAGTATTATATTATGGGGTTCCTTTAAAAATGAAGGAAAAATTCAAAGAGTAAATTTTTAAGTGACACCCTCTCATTTTTTCTTTTTTACTACTAATACAGTAGAACCCCTTTATAACGACCCTCCCGATACAACGACCGGTATTTAAAGTTCCAATTATTTTATTATAGACATAATGATATTTAAAAATAATTTTATTTCATTCATAATATGTACATATATTAATAGGTAATTTATTCAAATTTTAAAAATCCAGTTCCTTTTTTTTTCTATAAAAATCTGAAGGGTTTTCATTCTAAAAGTTCCGGTTGCCAAACCAATGTACCACAAAAATAATTATTATGTCTAAGCCATTTGGAAATAAAGCTAGAGGAAGACCCAAACTCAGATGGTCTGATTTTTATGATAAGGACTTCCTTGTCCTAAAATTTAGGAACTGGCGAACTGTAGCCATGAACAGACCAGAATAGAGGAGAATCCTTAGAGAAGGCTAGAAGTGAATATGATTTAATTCTGTAACCTCAGAAGTATATTTTAAATTTCTGATGTTTGAAGAAATTCAAGGAATTTGTTTCCATAGTGCTAGGAAATGAAAAGATGGTAATCCTGTAATAGAAAATCCTTATTTCAGAAAAACATAAACTTTTTCAAAATTTTTTAAATGACCTATTCATCAAGTCAATTATTTGTTGGTTTTTACCTACCTATATAATTAGTTGGTTTTGGGCTAGCAAATTTTCACTGTATTCAGCTGTTCTTTAAGTCTTTCATTACCTGTTCAAAAGCTTCTTTTAAATGGTTAATTATTATCCGTTTTCTGGCAGGTTTTTTATTTTCTGCCAAAAAATATATTTAGGAATTTTATTAGGGATAGTTTTGTAACAAAAAATGTATTAATAGATCATAATAAAATCTGTCACTTTGTTAAAGAATAGGGTATTTTCAAAAGAAATTTAGTTTCTAACCCACTGGGTGGGTTCTTATTCATTTCACCCAAAAATGAGGGTTTTTTAAATATCATCTTACAATTTGAAGCAGAGGAATGATATTTTTCTGACTTTGGGATAATTTTCAACAAAAATTTTAGTGTTTTCTTATTTATCAAACAATTATTTTACAGATATTTATTTATAAAACAGCCTATAAGCTGAAATTTTCAACTCAAATTTGCATTTTTCTCTATTCGAGTTGATGTTTCTGACTTATGAGGCTCTTTCCTATGGGAAATAAACCCTGGGAGGAATATTTTTTCTTTGAATTAGGAACATGCTTTAAGTAAATTCTTTGCTTGAGAATTTCTATTAATGAATTAGGAGAAATGAGATGAAGCATGAAGGCAACAAAGTACCCTATTTTGAATACATATATAATGTGCAATTAAACAGAGCATGAAAAGTAGTTTTTATTTAAAAGAATGTTTATGAACATTTTTTATTCCAAATTGTGGGGCAGTTTGACAAACCATATTTTAAAAGTTAAAAAATCTCAGTTTTAAAAGTTTTTTTTAACTCTTACAAAACTGTCAATTTAGTTTTAGTAGGTAGTACTCAAACTATTGCTTTATTTATTTGAATACTTTTTTATAACAGGGCATTAAGAAAAAAAAAGGCTTAAAAATTCTTAATTGGAACACTTTTTGACATATTTAAAAATAATTATATATTAATCATAATTCTTAATAGGACTCATAATAAAAACTAATATTTTAAGAATATATATAAAATATAATTCTTATATAAATGTATAAATTCATATATTAAAAGATTCAACAGTCTGTCATGAGCAATTCAAAAAATTTAGTTAATAGAAACCAGTGATTATCACAAAAAAATTTGATAAAAATGCATTTTTAGAAATTTGAATATGAAATCCCTTAGAAAACTAAAGCTACCTTTAAAACTCAATGGAGTTTAGGTCTAAGAATGTTAACCTATCTTCCTAACAGTATGAGTAACATAATTATTGCATTTCTAGGGTAAATAAAAGCCTGTTTTACAGATTAAGGTAGCAATCAAGAAAAAGAAGCACCATCTGCATTTACAAAGTAGTAAACACTGGCACTGTTCAGCACTGTATCAAAATGTAAATATAAAATAGTATTCAGAAAATTCTGCCAGTATGAAGGCTTCTAACACCTTTAGAAGGGTTATTTCTCTTCGTGAGACCATCTATTTTACGATGCTCTATCCATTTTCTGGGACCCGAGACATTCAAATTTTAACAAGACCAAGATTTAAACAATTTTTAAAGGCTTTCTAATTAAAAATAAATATAACTAATTCTATCCACTTTCCACACAATTAAGAACGTAATAAAAAAAACTCAGCATCTAAAAATAATTGAAAAATAAGAAAACTCAAATGCTTCAAAAAACTAATAAATGAAAAAAAACAAACAAATGGACAACACAAATGAAAGAAATTAAGCATCAGAAATGTAATCAGAATATTCGCATAGATTTTATAAGAATAATTTTCTTTAAACTCATTTTTAATAAAAATACTAGGAATAAAAGTTTATTTTAATTAACACCATAATGGAGTTAAATACTATTCTAACCTTGATTAAAATATAAAAAACTAAGCCAACATTGGAAACTTGGAATATTGAATCGGCCAGTCATGTTTATACTTTGATCATTAAATAAATTAATCCATTGAAGTAATACAAAATTATACTAATGAATATATTAGCTGCCTTCAAAGGATGACCATGATGTAAAAAATAAAATTGAAGAACAATCATAAAAAAAGATCACTGAAACATTATTAACTTATTGCAAGCATTAGACTTCATCAGAACATTTCGGAACGCAACAGTAAAAGCTTTTAAAACTAAAAATATCATAACATAAACATTGAACGAGACAAAACACACCTCGAGAATATTGAGGATCAAGAATATTTTATTTCTAAAGTAATAATATGGTTTTGATGATTAACGTGAAGTGCAGTGTAGTAAGAGGAGGCCATATTGTTTTTGTAAACAAACTCCGGTCGGAGTACTTTATTCCCCTACCCTAGCCTAGGGTGAAGTTTCACAAAGTTACTTCCGCACTTTTTCCCTTGCGTAGGGGAAGCGGTGTGATAAAACTGCGTAGAACCGGTTTTTCTAACCTTTTACCCAGGTAGAGTGGCTCATGTGAACGGCACTTTAGAGAATGACTTGCTGATTTTTTGTATCAGAAATTAGTTCAGAAACATTCTGAAAAAAATTGTCTGACTACAATGCTGTGCTGAATTTTTAAAGAAATTAGGTACTTTATGTATTATCCCGTCGACCGTGACGCTTAATCCGGAACGTTATCAAATCCCATTGAGTTTACTATTACTGTGCCGCTGAACGGTTGACAGGATAATACGTAAGTACCAGAAATTATAAATGTGCAAGTTAAATTTTAACTTAAACAAATTTTATTTCAGCTAAAATATTTATTTTGTTCAAAAAATATATGTTACTCTAATGCTTTATAATATCACTCATGCTTCATAACATGTGCTTTATTGCCAAGCCGTTTCGAAGGCCATATATTTAGATAAATTGATATAATTGAACATTTTTCATTGATGAACTGTTTTTGATATAACTGAATTTATTGACATAACTGAACAGTTTAATCTATGAGTATAGTATAACATAAGAATATTAGGAGACACCGACCTTCAGATAACGACGATACACACGAACTGCTGTTTCTGGAATTCCCTTGGTAGAAACAAATTTCAAGTAGAGTGGCCAAATCCTATGATGTTGGGTGATAGGAAGAGCTCGTAATGCTCTGTCAAACACATGGCGTGTTCGAGTAACTTGGCACTGGATAGAGAGAAATTTACAATAGTCCAGCCAAATGCGTGGCATCTACAAAATAAATTAAATAAAATTAATTAATAAATTAAAATAAATTAATTAAAAAAACAGAAGACATTACAAGTGTTAACATAATTAATGAAAAAAATAATTTCATTATGAGTTCTACTTTAATTTCAAGGAGAAAAATATTTTTGTGAGAGATCAAAGTTTGAGAAAACGATCAATTTGTTTCTGCAGGTCTGTTAAATTATTTATTAATGTTTTAAAATTATTACAATTTTTTATTTTTACTATTTACTTTCTATATTACCATTATTAATTGAAAACATATTGCCGGGTTCCCACACAATTTCAGAAATAAAATTCCCTGATTTTTCCAGATCAATTATGCAGGGGTGCAGAAAATGTTCCAGGGCCCAATATTTCCCCAGAACACTATTAACTTTGTCCAAAATTTCCCCAAAAAATGTCCCCATATTTTCATTTCAGTTTATGTTACTACTGAAGTACAATGAGTTTTTATTATAAAACATAGTTTTCTTAATTATTGAACTTCTGAAAAGTTCAATAATTACCAAATAATCCATAAGTTTTAATTTTTATGGACTTAATGGATAAATTATAAACTCCCAATTTTGAGCTACAGTAAAACTCTCCTGTCTTTAACTTAACTTTTTAAGTCAGAAATATTGATGTGATTAAACAAGAACGCAATTTTTAGTGAGAATCACCGATCCTATTACAAATACGTTGTTTTTCCTGCCTAATAATCAAAACACAAGGAAAAGCCAACTTTCAAGTATTTACCAAGGAATCTTGGTTTTTTGGCATAGTTCCGTAGTTTTCCGCTGTACATCCGTAATTCTGTAGTTTTCACCCAATTTCCGTAGAATTTGGAGGGTATGATATTGTCACCAGCCAAAAATATTTGTTTCTAATAACAATTTGGATTTGTAAAGTTTTTTTTTCTTTATAAACTTGGGCAAAAATTTCCCCAGAACTGCCTGAATTTCCCCCGAACCATGTTCGGGCGTTCGGACATATTCTGCACCCCTGCAATTATGAAGATTTTTTGGTAAAAAACTAGCTATTTACAGCATTTTTCAGATATTTCTTGTTTTTATGAACATATATTTTCAATAAATGGTCTATTTTTTTCCACTTTTTAAAGCCAAAATTGACACACAAACATTAAACATTGTTAATTTTCCAGGGTTTTGGCAAATGAGCAATTTTCCCTGACTTTTTAAGTGAAATTAAAATTCCCTGACTTTTCCAGGTTTTTCCTGACCAGTGGGAACCCTGATATTGTGCACAAGGAAAAATACCAATTCAAACATTTAAAACATGTTAACACCCTGTTTTTGTTTTAAATAAAAAAACATGATTTTTCCCAACTCCTGTCCACAGTAATACAGAAGTTATGTAAGCCTATAACAAACCATACAATTTGGGGAACATATCTATATGGATTGTGTGTGGGAGGATAGGTAGGAGTTTATGGGCCCCTGTTGCAACATCATCAGTTTTTGATTTAGAGCTAGTTTGGCTTGTTGGCCACATTTTTAACTAGTTTTTCTGAGCCTGCATTTGGCCTATAAACATTAATAGTTAAGAATAATGCATTATAAAGAAATGAAATCAATGAGCTTTTGAATTATATTTCATGTTATTAGAGTTAAATTTCACTAGAGCTTTCTATTTTATTATTGAACTCAAAAATTAACAACTTTGTAATATACTATGTATAAAAAAAGGCAAAATTTTAAAAAAAATGACTGAAAAACATACTTTGTGCATAAATACCAAACCACGCTCAAAAGCATAGTTAACATCTTCATATGCAGGATCTGTAACACACTTCCCACGAACTTGAGCTGCACGCAATTCCAAATACTTATGCCAAATTATATAACTGCAAAAGACATACATATATTTAGAAGTGAAAATTATTTTTTTCTTCAGTCTTTGCATAACTCAATATGCAATTTATGGCTACATTCCTCATCTTTGACCTTTAAAACAGCTTGGCAAGGGTGCAGAATATGTCCGAATGACAGAGCTGGTTTGGGGGAAATTCGGACAGTTGTGGGGAGATTTTTGCCTAAGCTTACAAAGAAAAACCTCTACTAATCCAAGTTGTTATTTGTAACAAATATTAACTGTAATTAGCAGCGGAATCTGGTTTTGAAGTAATAATATACGGGAGAAAATCGTTCATGTTGTGTTTGTTTTGCATTTTCACGCAATAGTTAGACAAAAAGAAACGCAAATACCGGAAAATTTCCCAATCCATCCATAATACTGTAAAAGTAAACAAAAATTCCTAAATATTATGGACAAAACATAAAAGTTGGCTAGTATGTTCAACGGAAATTAGGTGAAAACCAGGGTTGGAAAAAAACATGTTTTTTTCTAAAAAAAAACAAAAAACGTGTTTTTTTTGTTTAAAACGTTTTATTTGTTTTTTTTTACCCTCGACACAGAAATTCTAAAAAAAACCCATGATTTAAAAAAAATTAAATTAAGTTTTTAAAATTGAAAATGGATTAACAAAGCTACCCCTGACATCAGATGGCATCTTGAGCTTTTTTAGCACCTGTTTCTTGGGGCTTGGCCGAAGTAAAATGATTGTTTTGGAAATATGTTACTATGTCAACAACTTCAGCTTTAACATTAGAAATGTCAATATATTTTGCTAAAAGGTTTAAGATACGATCTGAACATTTATAAGTTATTATATGCATATTCTTTTCAGTTCATTGCATATTTTGACGACATTAGCAGCATTGATTAAAATATTAAAATAAAACATTAAGAACAGGTCAATTATAAAAAAATATGATTTTCAAACAAGTTTATTTGTATTTTTTATTAAATAACTTTCTAGAAAAAAATCAAATAAAGTCAATCAAATAAAAATCAAAATCAGTTGAAAGTAAATACTAAGTTTTATAATACTAATGCCATCTGTTCATAGAAAAAATTACAGTAACGGACCTCTTATCCGTGTCCCGAAAATCCGTAATGTTCAAAAATCCGTAAGGTTTTCCGAAATCAGTTTTCTTTTTTAAAGATCTGAATCCGAAGGGATTCAGCGTGTCCCGATGTACTCCGTGTCCACTCCCCCTCCCGTTTCCGCGATCCACTCCCGCCCTTTGTAGAGCAGAAGGTAGGAGCGCCGAGACCGATTCTCGGAATGCGGACGGAGTATTGTTTCATATCAGTGGGAGGGAGAGGAGAGCAATTTGAAAGGGACCAATCGGATGCATTTTTCTACGGGTTGTGTTTTAGGAATATTGCGATTGAAAGAGGGAAAGCCGGTGCCGAATGCATCGTTTTCATGCAGTAGATTTTCGAGAGAGCGTATTAGTTTCAGTTTCGTTTTGTTCCCGTTGCAATACGATTAAAATTTAATTTTCAGCGATGTGAATGTGTTAACTACGACGCAGCAGACGATCGGGAGGATTGTTTATTTCTCCTCGGCTTTTAAGAAGGGGAAATGTTCGGGAGGGAGGGGGATGATGCCGGAGCCGCGCGCGCGAGATTGGGAGATTGTTTTTCTTTTCACTCTTGCCCGGCTCCGCATATTTTCGTAACGATACACACGCAATTCTGTTAATACGGTGTTTTGAGGCAGGAAAACCGGTTTTACCCCCGTTTTCAGGAAAATGTTCAAAAATCCGTAAAATTCGGAAATCTGAGATGATGCCGGTCCTGAGCTTTACGGATAAGAGGTCCGTTACTGTACTAAAAAAGTACATGTGTTTTAAACAATGTTTTTTTTTGCTTTGTTTTAAACAAAGTGTTTTAAACGTAACAACCCTGGTGAAAACTATAGAATAATGGATTATTGCAGAAAAGAAAACTAAGAATTTATCCCGAAAAAGCAGGTTTACATGATGAATACCTGGAAGTTGGCTTTTCCTTGCATTTAAATTGATATGCTTGAAAACAACATATCAGTGAGGAGATTGGGATTATTACTAAATCACGTTTTAGTTTAATCCCAACGAAGTTTTTGACTTATAAAGAACATTTTTGAGCTTAAGTGATATGCATATAAAGAATAATAGAAGGTATTAGGTCTATAATGGGGTCATTATGGGTTATTTGGTAATTATTGAACCTTGTAGAAGTTCAATAATTAAGAAAATTATATTTTATATTAAAAACTCTGTACTTTATTAGTAACATAAACTGAAATGAAAATATAGACATATTTAGCGGAAATTTTGGACCAAATTAATTGTTTTCTGGTGAAATATTGGGTCCTGGAACATTTTCTGCACCCCTGCAGCTTGGTAATATTTAATGGGACAGATAATGGAATTGAACCTTAAGAAATAAAATAAGACCCAATGATAACTATCAAGATCAAGAGTAAAATATATAAGAACACTTAATAAATCATAAGGGAGGAAATGGTGTAAAACAGTTTCGGAAATCTACAATAAACATTACCTTCCTGGTAACTGCTTTAAAGCTCGTTCAAACAGTAAATTTCTGACGTTGTTTGGAGCTTCTTTTTTAAAATCAAAGTAACGCCTCCAATGCCTAACTGAATATGGATTTCTGTGAATTTCTTCTTCATATGGGATGTCATCCTCCTCCTGAGATACAGAAATAAGATGTTATCTTTAAATATACACTATCATTACTAGTGTTCGGCACTAGTTAACTAGAACTAGTTGCAACTAGTAGTTAACTACCGATCAACTAGTAGTTAACTAGTAGTTTAACTACTTTTGGTTTAAACTAGTTTAACTAGTAGTTGAACTACTTTTTTTAATAACTACTAGTTGAAACTACTTTCAAATTTTCAACTACTTTAAAAAAAATTTTGTTTAAAATTTCAAAAATATTTAAAATTTTTATCAAAATATACAAAAATTACACTGCTATTTATAACTAGGGTGGTCCAGGTTAACATGGGGAAAATTTTTTTCGTCCAAAGTTTCGGGGCACTCCCCCCCCCCAAGAAATGGGACCCTCGGTATAAAACAAATATTCTGAAAGTTTCAGCTCAAAAAAATAATATTTAGACCCCGCCCCCAAGCGTCAAAGTTCCAAAAAAACTCGAAATTTTGCACGTTTTCACCTATAAAATCCGAACCGGTTATTGTTGTAAAAATACAAGACTGGTTTCATTTTGTAGATTATTTATTTAGCTTCAACCTTACTAATTGAAACTTGTTTTTAGAACTTACAGATCAAACGATACAAGGGGTTTTACTAACTCCCCCCGCAATATCAATTTTTGAGTGTCAGGAAATTCCTTAAAATGTTTCAGCTACCGTAAAATGGTTCAAAAACATATAAATAATGGTTATTGACTGCATAGGTATAAAATTTAAGAGATTTACAAAGAAAAAAATAATTTTTGTTCTTACCTGTTAATTTCTTAACTATCTTAAAATAATTCAAATAAATACATAAATTAATTTTTTAAACTAGTTAATAAATGCATAAGGTGTAAAAGTTGACAAATAAGCAAAAAAAGTTCAAATTTATTAATTTTAACCCATTTCCAAAATTTTTCTCTTCACTGAGTTAGGTGTAAGAAGACTGAATAGTGTATTTTCCCACAAGATCGCCCTATTTTAGAAGAAGTTTTGAGAGCGGTATTTGACTTAAAAAATGGGATCAACTACAGGACCTCCACCTGAAGATTTTAAAAGTTTCAATTTAAAATGGACTGAAATCAATTAAAATAGCTACGTAGCAAGAGTTGATAAAAAGAGGTCAAGAGTTAAAATTAAATGACATTGAAAATGTTGGAAGCTTATACCTGGACAATTGAAAAACCCGAAATATCTTTCAAGACTACAGTGAAATATTCCAAGGGCCAAATATTTATAAGGCTTGATACATCAAACCAAATATCAATTAGACCCCCAGGTGCCATGCATCATTCTAGAATCTAGATGGATGTCAAAAGCCCTCTACTGCGTGATAATTTTCTGAAACTATTAGCTAGTATTTTGATTAATGGAAACTTTTCACTTTCACTTTTATTATTCTATTTTCCTCACTATAGTCTTCCTCTAGTATTCCCCATTAGACAAAGGCATGTTAATTTTAATTTCTTTTATAAAACTTTCGTCAAAAATTCAAATGTCTCAGGTTTTAAGACACCAAGTTCTCAAACTATGGTACTGTGGTTATAACTCTTGATACTTCTACATATATTTTTCGTAAATATTTGCAAATTTCTTTGGTGCATTTAACCAAACTTTAATTTTGATGTTTATTAAGGTAATACAAATACTTCTAATGGTATGTATCTATCTCTGTAAGAGTTAGAGGGAATTCGTACCCGAAAAAGATAATTTTCACTCAATAGAGGGCATTTGTCATCTATCTAGCACTAGCATGATGCAGATGCATGGCACCTGGGGCTCTAATTGATATTTGGTTCGATGTATCAAGCCCAGCTATGAAGCTTCCAACATTTCCGATACCATTTTGATTTTAACTTGACCTCTTTTTATCAACTCTTTTTCCGTAGCTATTTTTTATTGATTTAAGTCGATTTTAAATTGAAACTTTTAAAAACTTCAGGTGGAGGTCCTGTAGTTGATCCCATTTTTTAAGTCAAATACCGCTCTCAAAACTTCTAAAATAGGGCGATCTTGTGGGGAAATACACCATTCAGTCTTCTTATTACACCTAACTCAGTGAAGAGAAAAATTTTGAAAATGGGTTAAAATTAGTAAATTTGAACTTTTTTTGCTTGTTTGTCAACTTTTACACCTTATGCATTTATTAACTAGTTTAAAAAATTAATTTATGTATTTTATTTGAATTATTTTAGGATAGTTAAAAAATTAACAGGTATTAACAAAAATTATTTTTTTCATTGTAAATCTCTTAAATTTTACACCTATGCAGTCAATAACCATTATTTATATGTTTTTGAACCATTTTACGATAGCTGAAACATTTTCAGGAATTTCCTGACACTCCTTAAAAAATTGATATTGCGGGGGGAGTTAGTAAAACCCCTTGTATCGTTTGATCTGTAAGTTATACAAACAAGTTTCAATTAAAAACGTTGAAGCTAAATAAATAATCTACAAAATGATACCAGTCTTGTATTTTTAGAACAACCGGTTCGGATTTTATAGGTGAAAACGTGCAAAATTTCGAGGTTTTTTTTGGAGCTTTGATGCTCGGGGGCGGGGTCTAAATATTATTTTTTTGAGCTGAAACTTTCAGAATATTAGTTTTATACCGAGGGTCACATTTTTTTTGGGGGGGATGCCCCGAAAAGAAATCAGACTTTTGTTTTTTTATACCACCCTAATAACTATACAGTGTCATGGTAGAGTACTCAAATATCATAACCATAAATAAAGCGCCGTTTTGAGCGAAGCATAAAGTTTTTTGTGATATAGATAAGAAAGATGTATTAGAATTTGGGCAAAAAATAGGTTAAATTAAATAGACTAGTTAACTAGTAGTTAACTACTTTGGGAAATAGTTAACTACTAGTTGCAACTAGTCCCAGGAAAAAATAGTTAACTACTAGTTGCAACTAGATTTTCCCAGACTAGTTAGTAGTTGGTAGTTAACTACTTTTTGACCACTAGTTGCCGAACACTAATCATTACACTATATACAATGAGAACAATGCATTTTACATTGGTAAAATTACAGCTCGAAATGTTTTTGGTGTGTTTAAAATTATTTAAAACGACAACAAACAATATTTGGCATGTTTAGTGAAAATACTGTAACTGAAACATTAACAAATGAATAAAGATGGAAACAATGAAACATACGATAATCACTGTTGGTTTGCTCAGTACCATAGTGGCAAGTATTTTAATTTAAAGCACATTTAAAGTAAAATCGAAAAAAAAAATATAAAATGAATACTATTCAAAAATTTACTATCGGTAAACAAAAAAAAAGTTAAAGTTTCAGTTAGACTTAGTTGCATAGAGCTTAGTTGTTTCTTTACTGTTTATGGTTGTTTTTGTTTCTTTCTTAACAAGAAGCTAATTATAAATTGATAAGTATAATTGAAAAGCTTATAAGAATCAACAATTTTCTTTTGCACCTAAAATTTTGCATGCTAACATCTAATTTTGAAGTTTTCTGTGACACGATTCATTTTGAATCAACCTCCATTCCCTTGTATGCACCAAATATTGCTCGTAGTTAGGGAAACGTCAGTTGGCATCAGCAAAATTATTTTCATGTGCTCAGACCAGTTCAGACCTCTACTCGAACTCGTCTCAAATGCAGTGTGTATAAAATTGGTCGCCCCCAGCCGAAGCTATCTGAAGTTGAAGGAATAAAATTAAATTAAAATGGTAAAATTTAGTTAAATTATATGTGATTTTTATTATTATATGACTAATTGATGTAATCATCTCCTTTAAAGATGTAGAGATTCTCTTTCCTATCCGATGCAAAACGATTGAAGTTATCCCATGTGGCGGTCTTTTATCCTACTTTTTGAAACTTTCTTGATTTGGTTAAATTCTGGGGGGTTTCTTAACTGAAAAGATTGCTTAATAAAGTTCAACTATTTAGTTCACAAAATTGTGCTCTGAAAAAGTGTCTTATTTGTTTTTCAAAGAATGATGTAATCCTTTAATTGCTCTTCATTGATATGCTTTCTCTTTTCAGGGATTCGTCAAAGTTGTCAAAAATAAGGCGTACTTTAAACGTTTCCAAGTTAAATTCCGAAGGCGCAGAGGTTTGTCTTTTTTGTTTTAATTATTAAATTAACCTAATTTAATAGCAATAATGTGTATATTTACGTGTTACAATGTTCTTCAACTTAGCAACAATGTTACTTCTTAAAACTTAACTTATATAAAAAATATACTATCTCGATTTAAGCTGTTATTTGTTTTGCGGTATTAAAATACATTTTTGATTGTAGAAGGAAGAACAGATTATTATGCTCGAGTTCGATTGGTTGTGCAAGATAAAAACAAATACAACACTCCTAAGTATCGACTCATTGTTAGATTCACTAACAAAGACATAATATGCCAGGTATTTATTAAATTTGTATTCTTTCAATATGTTTCAGGTTATCAGCACAAAATAGCAATAGTATTGCTCATAAAAAATTCATTAAAATAGTGTAAAGTGTGATCACAGACCTGGAAAACTTTTCAAGCTATTAAGGAAGCGAAATTTCATTAAATTTCACATGAAACTTCAAAAAATGGCTACCAAAACTCATTTTTTAATAAAGGACATGTATGAAGTTAAATATTTGTCATGTGCATACCTTTTTAAGGGGTTTTCTAGATGGCTGTTAAGATAAAGAAAATTATTTACACCCATACAAACCCTTTCTCAACATAAAACAGTTAAAATTACTAATAAGTTAGTACTTAGATCTGATATAACAGTTTTTATGTGTTTGTGAAATTGCTGAAACTGTTTTAATTGACAAATAATGCTCAAGACAAGTTTTGCATAGCAATTCTAACTCGCAAGTCATTAGATTTCGCTCCAACTCATTCTGTAGTGTCTGAAGACACGTTAATAGCCAAATACCACATCCCTGAGTTGAATCGACTTTTTCACCTTACCTTGCCCGATAGGACTTTTACCAAACTTATATCTGACTTTAAAATCAGGATTTCAGTGTGTTGAAATTGTAAAAGACAATTGGGTAAAAGTTTTAAAGGAGGTCACATACGAAGGCTTCCAAATTTTTTTCAAACGGAAAATTCACAAAATGTGGTCTAGGGGTAGAAGAGGGATGCATATTAAAGGTAGATAAATTAAAAATAATAGAATTAATAGCATCAGTCTAGTTTTTTAATAGCCATACCTCGTATTTAGTGATTTAGATATTGGTGAATTTAGTGGGGACTCTTAACAGAATGGGCAATACCACTATTTTTTAAATTTGAATAATAAATATCGTTACCCTATGAAGAAAACTGTTCTGAGTTCGATTTTCTGCTTCAGGGGTGGAAAATCTGCTCTAACTGCCAAACTGCTCCAAAACCAGCAAAATTCGCATTTTTGCGCCAAACTGCTCCAAAAACATGATTTTCTGTTCAATTTGATTCAAATTTTGAAAATCCTACCAACAGGGAAAGAGCCAATCTTCAGCCATCATGATTACCATCTGCGGAATCGTGATTTTCTGCTTTTTCTCTACAAAATATGAGCCTCCATCTAAAATAGGGATGCATAACATATTTTTATATATTATAACTGCATGCATAACATATTTTTTACCTTCCAGACTATTTCCAAGAAAAATCACGAGTTATTGTGGGAAAATAGTGACTTTCGCGAAAGTTTCGTTTTGCTCTGGGAATTAAAATGAAAGTGTAATGCTACAAAAATGCTTGATACGAAATCACCAAAAGGTGCTGCAAAAATGCATATCATACCCTGATACGAAAACACTAATAGGTGCTCCAAAACTGATTAGCCTTGCTCCAAAAATTGATTAGCCTTGCTCTAAAGATGCTCCAAAAATGAATTTTTGGTTTTCCACCCCTGTGCGTGAAAACAACCAAAAAAGTTAATTTTCTTAATTAAGATTTAAAAGCGCGGAATTTGAGCCGTACTCAAATCGTTCTCCCATTGGTTGATACGATTGTGACGTACTTCCATCCTATACAAACAACCTCGTTTTGACTGCTTGGGCTTGTTTGTTCACTGTTGGGTTGTCGATATTCTTTGTTTTTATCAAAAAGGCACAAAAATGCATTTAAAAAGTTTCCCAGCTGAAATATCCCTTAATGACGACAAAAAAATGCAAAAAGGACCAAAACATACATCCTTATAACATCAAAATTACATATCTTTTGTGCAGTTTTCTTGGTTTTTCATTGTGTTTTATTTATTTATGGTTAGTTGTTATGCAGATTTTGCCTCTTGTTAATTAGAATGGCTCCAAAAGTGTTTTTAAAACACTAGTAAAATGAAAATAAATAAGATTAAAGGATCTAAGGAATTTAATTTAATTAAATGTTAAGTTTGTCTGTAAAATATTCTTAAAATACTGTTATATTTTTATTTCTACTAGTGTTTTAAAATATCAAAATCTGCATAACAATGATTTCTTAGTTTCGCCAGTCGGTGGCAATGCGACTGGTTTGTATAGGATGGAAGTACGTCACAACTTTTCCCGGCGAAAATTTTGATTTCGCGCGCAAAAAAAACGCAAACTTGAATTTAATTTTTAAAAAAATATTCATCGAAAAATTTTTGAAGGTGTATTTATGTTTATGCAATCTGAACCAAATAAAAATAAAATAGTGGTATTGTACACATGTTTCTAATACAATGAATAAAATGAAAATATTAGATAAAAATAATGTATAGATCAAACAATAGTAAATTATATACAAGTCAAGTCCATAGTTTTAAATGAGTAATTTATGAAATGAAATCATACTAAAATGGTTTTGCATCTGCCCCAAACCCTTTGTTACAATCTGTCACCCCAGAGGATAGTTCTGTATTTTGAATTCATTGATGGTTTTTTTTTTCAGATAGCGTATGCTAGAATTGAGGGAGATGTAATTGTGTGTGCTGCCTATGCACATGAATTACCCCTCTATGGCGTCAAGGTAGGGTTGACCAATTATGCTGCAGCCTATTGCACAGGTTTACTGGTTGCTCGAAGAGTAAGTTATGCTTTTGTTATTATAATCTTACATTCAGATCAGTGGTCTGTCCAGGTTTTTAGTCTGTGTTTAATTATAAGATTATAACTGCCTGCTAAATGATTATTATAATGATTATTTTAGCTTTTGAGGAAATTCAGCATGGACGGAATCTATGAAGGTGTGGTTGAGCCCAATGGTGAAGACTACACTGTGGAAGACATTGAAGGCCAGCCTGGTGCATTCCGATGCTACTTGGATGTTGGTCTTGCTAGAACCACCACTGGTGCTAGGGTGTTTGGAGCTATGAAGGGAGCTGTAGATGGTGGCTTGGACATTCCCCACAGGTAGAGTATATGAGGGTTAGATTAGATTTTCCATGAGTGACCTTTTGAATTGAAATGTGTACTTAATGAGTTTGTCGAATGAATCATTCTACAAGTAAACGTTAATTATGGCCAAACCATCTAATTGCTTTGTTTATATCCTTGCTCATTTGGCCCGGGTAACAAGTCACTGTCTTCCTTACTGCTGAGGTGTGAAAGTAAGAATGAGAAAGGCGGGTACAAGGGTGAAGAATATGCCCGAACATAGTTCAGGGGAAAATCAGGCAGTTATTGGGAAATTTTTGCCCAAGTTAATAAAGAAAAAACTGAAAATCAAAGTTGTTAGTTATTTTAGCTGGTGATAATATGGTGATCTTCCAAATTCTACAGAAATAAGGTGGTTTTACTTTTAAAATAATCAGCTTATGAACTGAAATTTTTGACTGGGAATTTCATTTTTCTGAATTAAAGTTGATTTATGAGGCTTTCTTATGTGGTGAATTTTCATATTTAAGCCAATTTAATATAACAGCTTAACATTAAAACTTTTAGTTTTAAAGTGTAAGAATTTATTGTTGACCATTAGAGTTGAGTTTAGTTACTTTTGTGGAAATAACTAGTGCCATTTCTTTTTGCCTTTTACACAAGTTTGGCTCAATATGTGTACAATCCTGGGATTGATAATTTTGCCAATCTGATTCCAGTTTTTTTTCCTCTTATCTAATTTCCCTAAGTTGCTGTTCTTCCCTATTAGTAATATTGGTGGCTAATGGTGTTTTGTTTTTTTTAGCAACAAGAGATTTCCTGGTTATGATGCTGAAAGCAAAGAATTCAATGCTGAAGTCCACCGCAGGCACATCTTTGGGCAACATGTTGCTGAGTATATGCGCCAGTTGCTTGATGAGGACGAGGAAGCATACAAGAAACAATTCTCCAAATACATCAAGTTGGGAATTACTGCTGATGAAGTAAGTTATCTCAAAGTTCTTATTGTACTAATGGTTAATATTAATGCCTACTATAAGTGTAGCATGTGGCAACTATTAGTCTGCCCTTTCTGCTAAAGTAAAAAAATTGAAAATTAATAGCATTGTCTTGTGATAAATTTTAAGTAAAATCAATAACATAGGAAATTGGTAAAATGACTTTTGTTTTGTGGTCTTGGGGAATAGGAGCCAATAGGCCCCCTTGCTTGAAATAGAGGAAAATTGGGATGCCCTGGAGGAAATATTTGCAGATAATTAATTGTAATAATAATTACATGTTATACTTTATTCTGTTTTGAAACTTTTTACAGTAAGGAAACAATGTAAGCCTGTTTGATACTTTATACTATTAGAGAGAAATTTTAGATTAATATATTATTGACTTTTTATAGACAGAAGAAATTTACAAAAAAGCCCATGCTGCAATTCGGGCGAATCCTGAACATAAGGCCAAGGCCGAGAAAAAAGTTGTCAAGAAACGGTAAGTGATTCTAGTTTGAATTCCTTAATAACTTATACCACCCTGTGCCATTTGTAATTTAGGTTAATAGTAGGACTAGGCAATACCTTCAGAGACATCTATGTTGATGATGGCACTATATTGATTCATCAGCAATTGCAATTTACTCATGGTGCATACTGCTTCAACATTTGAGTTCGTTAGAATGAAATGGACCCCCTGATGACAGTTCACATTATAGATAAACTGATTCGTCGTTTAAATATGTGCCTTATTTTGGAATACCCTTACCTACCTACAGAAGGATAGTTTCAAAACCTACATTTTTAAAACTTTCATGTGTTGAGATAATAACCAAAGTTTTCAACTTTAATCTTCAGTTTGAACATAAAAAAGTTTCTCTCTTGATCACGCACACATTTTTATAGTACTTTCTTAATAGCTCAGAGTCGTATGAATCTTCACCATATCACTAAATTTAATAGTCTAGTTGGAATGAATTGTGAAAATACAAATTTATCCAGGTTTGCTTGAGTTTCTCTGGTGAAAGAAATATTATGAATTTTAGGATTTTATGCAAGTAATTTCAAATTGGGCTCCAAGCAAAATACTGTGGCTTATATAACAGGCTGTTAAATACCTGTATATTATCTTTCACTTATATCCTACCTGTGTATTTTGTATTATTTACTATCAATAACCATTGTAAAACATTAACACAAGATGAATGTGGGTTTGAACCTTGCCAAGGGCATTATAGTATGCTTGGGTGTACTAGTTGATTAACATCATAAGAAACATTAATTCTTGTATTATTTAGATGGAATCGTGCCAAGATGAACTTGAAGGAAAGGAAAAACCGCATCAAACAGAAGAAAGCTGCAGTTATTAAACAGCTTGATGCCGAAAAGGCTGAATAGTTGTAAAAATTGAAATAAAAAAAAGGACTTTTAATGGTGTGCTTTTTTTGGATTGTGTGCTATATTTTTTTACTGATTTGCAAGTTTTTATTTAGAAGCCAAGAAAATTTTTATGGTTCAGAATAACTTTGGTATGACCTAGTCCATGGACTATTAAAACATTTCCAGATAAAATATTTTCAATGGAGTAACGAATGCTGTGGGTAAACTAGATTGTTAAGTTTCACTCTTTTCAATTAAATAGCTTGTGTTAGAAGTGTAAACAAGGTACATGTGACATCGTAAGCCATGTCAGCTCAAATTGGAAAGAAGATTTTAATTGTAAATATATAAATTTAAGAGGTTATAAAAAGATTGAGTAATTGTTCATTGCCTTTGAGGATTTCAAAATTAATAACTTGATTTAATCTAGTTATCCATTAGGGAATGTATCCATTTTTTATTATTTTTGACCTTCCCCTTGGTTACCATCCATAGCAGTGGACCCTCCCCAAGAGTTTGAACACCCAGACTTGTTTTATCAGGTGGTTGACTTTATAATTTTCTTAGATTTTCCCCCTGAATTTAAATGAAGTCCTGAAAAAAAACTATTTATTATGGTGGTCCTGTATAAAGAAAGTTACATTAAAAATCAACATTTTCGTTAATGAATTTATTAAAATTTTACAAGAATCTAACTTTATTGTTATTTTACAATATATTTTACCTAGGCAACTTTTTTATTTACCTATGTAAATTATAGTGCAAAATAATAAACATTAAAATAAGATTAATGTAAAAACTGGATTTAAAATTTTAAAAGACTAAATTTTTGTGTTGAGCCGATGGTATAATATTGTCTGTAAAATTGGTTCGGAAAAACATGGGTGAAAATTCTGATAATGGTTGGCAAGTATGCATACATTTTTTTTGCAAGGCAAGTGGAAATCTTTAGTTTGAACTAACTTAATAGTTTTAAAATCAAACAAAGAATTGCAAAATATAAGGGAGACAGTTGTGTAGATAAAAGGAAAGTAGAAAAAACTTATCAAATCGGTTTTATTTAAACAGATTGAATTCTGGCTTTATCAAAAATTTCGAGCTCAACAAGAAAGCACAAAATAAGGGCAGGGTTGCAGAATTAACTTACATCTTTTATGAAGAATCTCGTTCCACCATCAGTTCTAAGTGTGATTACATATAGTCCAGTCAAAATAGACATTCAACATCGGAAAAATTCGCACAAAGCTGAAAATTGGAACAGACCTAGAAGACATCATTGTAAGTGATAAGCCAAAAGTCCCCATCGATCCCGTTTAAGCTAAATATTTTATAGAGGTTTTAATTACGCCCCGTTTTCACTTCGTATTCCTATGGCAGGGGTAGAAGTGACCAAATAAAAATATATAGGATTTTTAAAAAAATATATATAGGACAAAAACCAGAAATGAACAATGAATAAGGGGCGGAAAAGAAAGTGTTTTTTGTATTAGTGCTTACAACATTTTTGTTACTATTCAATTTAGTAGCAGGGAAAATTGCACTTTAGCTTTAGTTTAGTAATAAAATAAAATGAATATACCAAACTATTAACAAGCATAAAATTGTAACTACTTGGCTTAAACAAGAAGAAAACCTAATATACTGCAATGTGAAAAAAGCATGTGCAAAGGCAAAAATAAAGCTTACTGGAGAAGGATTTTCATTGACTTCATAAGTAGCCAATGTAATTTAACACTTATAAAATATTTACGAATAACAGTATTCTGATTAGAAACTTATAAAAAATTTTCTCAGGTAATATATTCCAAACTACCCACAAATTTACTTGTACTTAGCTACAAAAATTGGCATATTTTCATGAATTTTCAAACAAATGAACCTTGAAAACAAAATAAAGGTATTTAATTAAAAATACTTCAGTAAAATCGTATTTAATTTAATTTATAATTCAAAAAGTAAAAATGCATGAATTGTACTACTAAATGAAAAATCTAAAAAACTCTAACATCACTTTTAAAAAAACCCCACAAATTCCAGTATTTTTAAAATCCTCAAACATACCCAGAAAATATTTTTTAAGAGGGTTTTCCTGATAAAAAAAAATGTTCATTAATACTTAACATAGCATAGCATGTATTGCTATTTAAGTATCCTGTATCCTGCCCTTATCAAATCGGAAAAATCAACTTTATAGGCAAGAACCAGATGAATAATTGAGAACTAATTAACTTTCGGGAGAATTCCGGACCGTGAGCAAGATATTTGAACTTCTGAATGATCAGAAAACATCCTGTAATAATTATAGGGCCATCTAAAAATTAAAATTCCAGGTATTCGGTAAGTGTTGAAAAATATTTTTCAAGGATATTCCAAGGCATCAAATTTAAATTTTGAAATTCAAAGACATAAGGTATTTAAGGCAACAACCTAAAATCTGTAGAAAAGCAAGCTTTTTAACCAAGAACATCCCCAATAAAAGTCAAGTTTCTTTTTCCCAAATTGCAGTAAAAAAAGTTGACTTTACAGTCCAAGTCACGGTTGAAACTTCGCCAATTATTGGCAATTCCGTAATTGCTGAACTTGAAAGTAGGTTCATTTTGTGGAATATAGGATTATTTTTTGAAATATAGGATTTATAGGACGTTTTTTGCATGTTTTTTGAAAATATAGGATTTATAGGAAATATAGGACGACTTCTACCCCTGCTATGGGGAAACCGGCTGCGACAGTGGCGCCGCGCGCTACTCTACCGTAGGATGACGAAGCGCCGAAAAGAGGGAGATGGTGAAAAACAGTTCCTTTTTGAGGGTTTTTGCTTAGGGATTTGAACTGAACAATCCAAATTTTTTTGTAAGAGCGTTTTTAACCGTTCAGGAATGTAGGAGCAATGAAACGGACAAAATTTAAGTATTTTCCGTGGTGAATTTATTATTAAACCAAATTGGTTTGTGTAATTTCTTTAGGGCATCAAATAAAAAACGAGTATATTAAATTGACAGTACTTCGTATTTTTTTTAATTAATTCATTCCGTAAGGAGAAAGGATAAGTGATGAACTTGAAAATCTTTGATTTCACATAGAGAAATATTCAACTCTAGAAAATTTGTGGAGTTAAAAACTCGCACCAGACCTCATTTATGTATTGTACTTGATATCTTGTACTAAACTGAAAAAAAAAAAAAAAAAAAACAAATAAGTTTATCGGCTATACGATTCTCCAGAAAATAATGTTGCAATAATATTTTGCTATGAATATGATGTCTAAAAGCATAAATTTTGAAAAATAGAAAAATTCAATATTTTGAGTAAAAAAGCATTATTTTCTACACTGGAGGAGAGTACTGGATTAACATTTTATAGGTGTTTATGCATGCTTGTTGGTATTATCTACGGGTACGTACACCCAAGTTTAGGAAAATTTATAACTTATTATTCTACTATGATTTCTTCTGTAGCTTGATGTGTGACCAGACTTTTACGAAACAAGTAAAGATTCTCCGATTAGCTCTTACTGGATGAAAAGGGGGCTTTTTACGCTAGTTTTGATTTTCTCAATAATTTTTGAAACGACGTTCCTTTAGATTCAAAAGAAAAAAGTTATTAAGACATGGAGAATCTCAGAACCGACAAACTTAAAACGAACTATTTTAACCTCAGTGTAAGAGATTCTGAACAAAAAATTTGTTTGAACTCGAATAAATATATTTTAGCATAAGAGTTCCCTCGAGAGACACAAGGTATATTCTATTGTACGGTCTGGAACGAGTTTTCAACTCCACGAGTGTTAGGGAGTTGAATATTTCTCTATATGAAATTAAAGATTTTCAAGTTCATCACTTATCCATTCTCCTCACGATCTGGATGAATTAAAAAATAATACGATATAATATACTCGTTTTTCATTTGATGCCCTAAAGAAATTACACAAACCAATTTGGTTTGAAAATGAAAGGTTATTCACTTAAGCCCTTTCTTCAAAACTACTTTTAGCATTTTTTAAAGAACATCAATACCCTTATTAACATTTTTTGAATTAAAATGACTAGGAAAAATAATAAATTCACCACGGAAAATACTTAAATTTTGTCCGTTTCATTGCTCCTACATTCCTGAACGGTTAAAAACGCTCTTACAAAAAAATTTGGATAGTTCAGTTCAAATCCCTAAGCAAAAACCCTCAAAAAGGAGCTGTTTTTCACCATCTCCCTCTTTTCGGCGCTTGGTCATCCTACGGTAGAGTAGCGCGCGGCGCCACTGTCGCAGCCGGTTTCCCCATAGGAATACGAAGTGAAAACGGGGCGTAATTAAAACCTCTATAAAATATTTAGCTTAAACGGGATCGATGGGGACTTTTGGCATATCACTTACAATGATGTCTTCTAGGTCTGTTCCAATTTTCAGCTTTGTGCGAATTTTTCCGAACTTTCGCCTTTTTTTCGTCTATTTTGACCAGACTAATAGTAGCTATCTCATTCTAAAAGAAAATTTTTGCTGTCACGTTTACATACGGCTGTAGTTAAACCATTCTGTTACATTAGTTGGCACACCTTCAAAACAAGAAATTTTTAGATGTTCCATATTTTGGGAATCCGGATAACAGGTTCGTTACTTAATAGTTTTCTGGGATTTTGTGTTGAAGTCTGCCTATGGGAACCCTGGCACAATTAAGAACCTCTAGTAAAACAAACAGTATAAAAGTAAGCAAATAACAAGTTGTATTTAATGCTGATTAAAAACAAAGCATTAGCTTTTTATTGAATTGATTACACAAATGGTTATGTCAAGTAAATTTACTATGTACAGTTTTGTCAATTTGGTTTCCATGTGGTTTAGGACTGAGTGAAAGAGTTTTTTTTAAATGTTAAAATGGATTTTAATTATCTAGAGCACTTGTGATGCACCTGCGAATCAATGTTCGTGGAGAATCGTGACTTCTTTCATTGTTCAATTCAATGCAACCTGAAAGATAAAGAATTAATAACACTATTTAAATTATCAAGCAAAATTTAAAATAATAAAAGGAAATGTGATATTTCTCCTATGATCTGCCCAAATAAGGGGAGATTAGTGTATCTAAAACTAAACTAAACGCATTGGCGCAACAGCCCTAGTGGGTCAAGGCCTACGATGCCTATCTTCATTCTCTTGACCGTGGGGCCCTGGGGTGCAAGGTATATGCCCCGGTTAAGTGGTCAGTCTAATTCTACTAAAAATTTAAGATCATTATTTTTTCTTTTTACCCTGTTATAAGGCAAAATGAGTTTATTTTAGAATATTTAGATGAAAAGAAAATCTTTGGAATTAAAGGGTTGGGCCGTTATATTCTGTTTTTTTTCTACAAAACATCTGCAGCATGGAAGGAGCGATACTTTTCAGATGTCACCCAAAAGGGTCACAAATGAGTTAAAACACTACCTAGTAAAATTTTTCTGGGCCAGAACCCCCAAACCCCCTTTGGTTCAAAATCCAGTATTGACACACTAAATTTTTTTTTATGTATAAATTCAAGATTCATTTTTAAAATGTACAAATATTCAAGTACTATTGCACAAAAGTGTTAAAAAATACTACACTCAATCAATAAAGTAAAATGTTAGAAAAAAAAATACAAGAAGTAATAAGCCCATTCACAACCATTATCACACAAGATGGGGAAACACTTACACTCAACTTTCTCCTGTTTTAAAGAATTTATCAATTTCCGGCAGCTTTTCACATCGTTTTCTATTTTCTGTAGCATTTCAATCTAAATATAATGAAAAAATATGCATACATAAATTTTCTCTTAAATGTTACACAACTATTTTGAATGAAAATATTTTGTGAAAGTTTCTTAGTAAGAGATAATTAAATTTAATGATAAAATAAAATAATGATGTAGGATTTAGTTAATTGTTTCACAAAAGGTGTTTTACACAAGTCATTATAATGCACATAATTATTCATTAAAAATACTCTAATTATCTAATCTAATTAATACATTAATTTAGATTATCTAAATTAATGAGAACAAAGAATACCATGGATAACCAAAAATTCCAAAAAAATATAGTGGATGAAAGGCTTAAGTATTGAAAAAAATTGTTTCATTAGTTTATTTTCAGTTAATTAAACATCCCCTGTTTTATTAAGAAGCTCAATGGACCAAGAGAAATTTTTGAACTGTACACAACTTTAAACTAAAGATGGTCAAGTTTTCCCAAGTGGCACTGTATTATCTCTCTTATTACAACCACCTTTTGTAGGAGGATTCCTAATTTTATTATAGGAAGTTTAGCTTAGTTTAGTATTTTATAGCATTAGTTTAATAGAAAGTTCAAGGGAACAAGAGAAAACAAAAGCAACCAATAACATTTTTAACTATATGCAAGCTTTTTGTTTATCGGCTACGAATTATCATTTTTAAAAACAAAAACTTTTACGAACTAAAACTAGTAAATTATTTAACAAGAGGTACCAAAGGCAATTACTTAACTCCTAAATCTTGTAAAGAAATTTTTCATAAAACACACACTTTCTTAGGTCTATATATATATATTCAATAAATTAAATGAAGCTACTAAACTCACTAATAATTATGCAGATTTTAAAACAAATATCACCAAATTCATAGAGGCACAAAAATCAATAGAAATTCTCTTTATAGTAAATAAATAAAGTTATATCACATTGTCGAAAATCACATTGAAATTGCACATTGTTGATATCATACCATGAGCTTTTGCTCTTATGATGTCACAAAAATATTTATTTTCTTTAATTTCTTCTTTTTGTTGCATTCATTTTTTTTCAATCTTTTTGTTAATCAAATGATGAGTTATTTTGTATTTTCTTTGTTTTCGCTTTATGTCCTTTCTGTGTCTGTTTATTAGTGTGTGTTGCATAGTGTTCGGCAACTAGTGGACAAAAAATAGTTAACTACCAACTATTAACTAGTTTGGGAAATTGTAGTTGTAACTAGTATTTAACTATTTTTTCCTGGGACTAGTTGCAACTAGTAGTTAACTATTTCCCAAAGTAGTTTACTAGTTAACTAGTCTATTTAATTTCATAACCTACTTTTTGGCAAAATTCTAATACATCTTTCTAATCTATATCGCAAAAAACTTTTATACTTCGCGTAAAAATGGTCTTTATTTCTGTTTATGGTATTTGAGTACTCTACCTTTGATAAAAATTTTAAATATCTTTTTAAATTTTAAATAACTTTTTTTTGAAGTAGTTGAAAATTTGAAAGTAGTTTTAACTAGTAGTTAATTAACACTAGAACGACGGGATGGGCTTTTTTGGCCCATCGCGCTGTTTGCGGCTTAATCATTTCAACTCTAATCAACCGAATGGCTTGAAATTTTCTGACTTTTCCTTATTTGGTTCAATTAAAGTGCATACCAAACCGTTTTCATTTTAGTCTCATAGGAGCAAAGATAGCGAACCGTATACCTAGAAAGACGGAGCGGGCTTTTTTGGACCGTACCACCTCTGCTGTGTTTTCCTTGCTTCGTTCCGCTCGTATTTCCATGAAATTTTCCTAGAAAGGGGAGGGGATCTTCTTTGTTTGTTATCTCTTACAAGTGTTATCTCTTTCAAGTTCCATTCAATTCGATTCGGTTTAGAACGCCCCTTTCTCAGTTTGGGTTGTGGTCGAGGGGAGGACGTTTCAAAGGATGAATTTATGGTGCCCACCATAAAGATAAAGGTTGTCACCATTGAATTTCGGTCAACAAGGTGACCAATAAGGTTTGTTTCTCACAAAAGAAATACATTTTACAACTTGAACTGTACCAGCTGTTTTCTTTGAATGGGGAAACTGCTAACCTTCATTCCCTGTTGAGGCATTGAAAATGATGCGTTGTGAAGTGTACCCAGCCATACTGGGGAAAGAAAGGAACTTAACAACTGACAGCTAATTTTACAATATAAAAACTGTGTGAAAAACTAAAATCCCAAGCAAAACTAGCCTGGTTGGAACACTTAGAAGAAACCGTAGAGAGGTTCCGCCAACTGCAAAATTAGGAAAACAAAATCTTTATTCAACAATTGTTTATTTAAAAAATAAAGACATAACCTTAACTGCACAACACCGTATTATAGACAACTAGAAGGAAAAGAAAAAGCTGGATACTATAGCTTACTACAACGATACAAAGTATGGAATTGACATCATTGTGGATCAAGTGATACGACTGTATAGCACCAAATCAGGCTCTAGCTGTTGGAAGGTTGGCCTATGCATGTTTTCTATAACATATTAGATATCTCTGCTGTAAATGCATGGATCTTATACAAGGTAGTAGCCGGAAAAAAGAAACTAAGTCGTAGAAATTTCATCTTGAGATTATGTGAAGAGCTCTGTGCCCCTTATGTGTCTGCCAAAGAAACAACCATTTCTACCATAAAGAGGGGGAAAAAGCATAAAAAGAGAAGACAGCAGTGAGAAAAAGGGTTATTTGTAGAATTATAGTATCCTCTAAAGGAAACCATACATTAAAGACATGTTTCGACAGTAAAAAATTGGTTTGTGGAAAATGCGCATTTAGAGAAATGCTTTGTATTCATTGCTCCGAATGTGCAAAATACGAATAAACAGGTCAGTTTTAAAAACTTTGCTTTATTTATTGAATGGGTTTTATTAATTATTCCTACCAATGTCATTTATCTAGAGTAGCAACTCATTTATCAGATCTATGGATAAAAATATAGCCAAAGCACTTTTCATGCCCATAATTACAATTTATTTTAATAATTAAAAATTATAAAATCCTATAGAAATCTGAAGATTGAGTCCCTATCTTATACTCTAACAGTTATTTATATGATATTATTACATTTTAGATGTATAATTAGCTCCGTATGCAAAAAATCAGAGATGGGCCAAAAAGGCCCACTCAGTCTTTCTAGGTATACAGCATAGTGCCGTCTTTCTAGTGTTAAAAAAGTAGTTAAACTAATAGTTGAACTACTTTAAACTAAGAGTAGTTAAACTACTAGTTGCAACTAGTCTAGTTAACTAGTGCCGAACACTAGTGTTGCATAAGTAAAAACACTGTTAGCATCTAAAAACACCAGTTAATTATTCTTTCTAAAATAATATGGTGTTTTTTGCCTCACTATGCATGGTTAAAAAAGCAAAGCTGAGCTGGTTGATCAAAGCCATAAAACACATCCAACAAAGAAGCCTACCTGATATATTTTCTCTTCTGTGATTGGCGAGATTTCATCAAGCATTTCAGAATAATCATACTTTTGAATGTCTTCACAATCATAAGAACCAGTAAATGGAATAATAGTTATGCTAAAAAGAGAAAAGTATCTCAAGTTCTTTAATTAAAAAATATTTCAAGAAACATAAAACTGATTATGCTCTACTACCCAGCCACACTGAGAAGACAAAATTAACTGTCAACAGGATTAATATTTAAAAAATCCACTATATCAGCAGGGGTCGATTTGAATATACCAAAATTCCTATAGCTCTTTTTATTAATTAAATAGTATTATTTAAGTTCTTAGTGAATGAGTCTGAATGAGTTCTTAGTGAATACTACTACAGTTGCTTGAATCTTCTTTCCCTTTTTTTCTAATCATTGGAATGAAATGAATAATAACAAAGTGATTGATACAACTGCTTCTGGTCTATTTAAAAGAAATAATTTGATATTATTTAAGGAAATGCATCATGAACAATTTTATACATTTACTTGTATAATATCAAATAGGTTTCCGTGCTTGAAATTTCAATGAAATTGCCTTATTTTTTACTATTTAAAGAAAAAAGTTCAGTTACATAGAAATACATACCTAAACTTTTTATGCAGCTTTCGTGAAAAAAAATGCTTTCGAGTAGCTATTTTATAAGAAAACTTGAATTCAACATAACAGAACTGAAGGGTAAAAGGGTGTTAGGAATGAAATAAATTTTTAAACAATTGAACAATTGTTGTATAATAATTTTGATTGATTGATATTGTCATTACATTGTAGCCCCATTTATATGGCGCAAATACCCAGATCGAAGAAAGGTCGAAACCAGTATTTTGACTCTGCTTCCCCAACGAAGAAAAAGAGGTGGGTAGGATGTTTATCCTAATGGGGATTGATTCACTTTATCCCTTATGTGTTACATAAGAATATGAATTTTCGTAACACATATGTCCTTATGTGTTACGAAAATTCCTTTCACCATCCTTAAACTCAGATTGTTTGGCTAGCACATAGTCACTTAGCCATAGTAAATATTTACAAAAATTCCTAGCTTACATTTAGTTGGCCTGTTACAAACAGTTAGTTTGAGTGGATGAATAATTCAAAAGCATCCTAATACTTACTCTTTTTCTTTTTGTAAATTTTCTTCATAATGTGTTTTTAAAGTATCCCATTGCACACTTTCTTCTTCTAATCTAAAATTTAAATAAACACCTAATTAAACTATACTCCTCGTATTATTTGGAATATGCGTATCAATGTCATGTCTTTAAACTTAGTTGCCTTGATATTGATGTGGCATCAGTGCTGAAATTGGAGGGGGACGCGGGGGGACACCGTCCCCCGAAATGATTGGACCGTCCCCTGAAATATTTTTACCGCTCCCGTTGCCTAAAATTTTTGTTTCCACAAAAAAATATAAATTTAAGGGTAGATTTAAATAAAGCAAATTTATTTTTTCTGACCTAAATTCCCATTTGATTTTGAATGATATATATGGTGAATATAATGATATAGTATATGAATGAATGTATTCGGATTTTTAGGGTCAAATTTCCAAAAACTTTCTGGGGAGGACCCCCAGATCCCCTTTAAGTATTTTAATCTCTATTACTCATGATTTGCTGTACAAAAATGAGTTAAAACCCTGTTTTTAGAGTCTAATTTCCAAAAATTTTCTGGGGGAGAACCCCCACACCCCCCTTTTTGTACTTGGAATTTGATTGTTCACAACTTTTTTAACATTAGGTTGAGCAAGATGATTCAATTCGATTAATAACTATTTAGCCCCCCAACTAAATCTTGGATCCGCCACTGCATGGGAACACAAAGATGAATACATTTGCAAAGACTTACATATAACATAGTTTTAAGATTATAAAAATTATAATAACTGCATTTGTGCTTTTATTCTAGCATTTAAAAGATGTCCCATTAGTCCATCAATCATCTACTCAGTAAAAAGGTGAGTCCCTCAAAATATTTTTCTCCAATTTCAGCACTGTGCACATACATAAACAATACTTTTATTTTTACACCTCAGAGCAAACTTTCCTCTTTCCAAATTTTGTCTTTTAAAATGTTGTGTTTCTTACTGAGATGTAGGAAAAAAATTACGATTTCCATAGAAATGGAGAGGGGGAACTGTTGAGAGTGGGAAAAACTTGTGACCTTGATTTACCAATTCTAATTACAAGGAGTATAATGAAAATTTTCAATAGTCAAATAAATTGCACTCCCACTTTTGTCTAAAAATTCGGAAACAAAGGTTTTGACTCAACAGCGTCTAACAAAAACTACTAATCATCGACAAAAATGTTAGTTGTTGTTGACAACTTGTTCGATTCTAAATGATAGTAATGTAACAATTATTATTTATTTCACCATATTTTATATTACATATTTTACTTGTATCTCTGTGTTTCTTTGTGAGTCATTTATATTTTAGTACGGTAAAGTACTTGTTATTTTCATTTAATATTCTGTATCCAATCTATATTCATTTTTTAGGGACAGGATTGTTTCCCCTTGGTGACAAATATGATTTTTCTTTTCTTAATATGAATATTATAAATGTAGAAATTAAGATTATTATGTATTATTATAAAAATCATAGCATAAGATCCATAGTGATGGTAAATATAGGGCATGTGGGTTAAATTTACCCAAACAAAAATATAAAGGGGTACAAAGCCATTCCACTAATAACAGAGATCTATACCCGTTCACACTCCATACAATGAGAAAAACACCTATAAAAGGCATTTAATAAAAAAATTCATGTAATTAGTGAACATATGATTACACCAGAACTTAATGCATGATTTATAGAGTGTGTGCCAGGTGGCAGCTTGGTGGGTGGGATAAGGACTGATAATCATATTTTTAGGTCTAATATGAGATCGTCTGAAAGTAGGTCTCAGAATCCTTTAAGTTAATTCAATCATTCAGTATCTTGACTCTCGAGATATCCACAGTATCCCCTTGGTTTTTTTTTCTATATACTTAAAAATTTCAACCATGACTACAAAAAATCTCAATGATACAGCAGTGACCAATAATCTGGTGGGAAAATAAATCAATACATACTTTCTCTTGGCTTCAGAGTAACCAGGTAAATAACCTTCAGTTAAGCTGGTGTTTATTCTTCTGAAAAGAAATGCTAAGAATCAGGACAGTAAATTCAGGGTTAGAGCTAATCATAATTTGCAATGTCCTCTTATCTTTCAAATAGGGTCACTTGGGGTAATTGGGACCCCTTTTTGGAACAGTACATTTTTGAAGATTCATAAAAAATTTTTGAGGAGGTTCAATTTGAACTTAATGACATATTTTATTTAAGACACTATTAATAAACAAAAATTTATAATTATGTTCTAAAATAATGTTCTACATTTTTCTTAACTGGTCTTTTTGTAAAAAATGAGACGGGGGTCCCACTTACCCCATAGGAAGGGGTAAATGGGTCCCCCCTCTTTATTTTGATTGAAAGCAAGCAAAACTTAAGAGGGAGTAAGTGGGTCTTACTTGATAAAGTATAGAAGTTTTAGGTACAAAATATTTTATTGTAACTTAATCCATGTACGAGATATCTACTCATATTTAAATTAATAGGGTTGGTTGGGGTAAGTGGGACCCCTTTTTTGGAACACTACAATTACAGAATGTTTTCTTCAGGTTCAAATGGTTCGAGAGACTTATAAAGAAACCCTCGAAACTATTCCCCCACCCCACTGTGTGTTTTAATTAATTTCTCGGCAACGTGAATAAAAAAAAAACCAACTTAATAGTTTACTTTTCTTACCACAGCTCGGACCTGGAAAAAGTGCCCGAACCTACGAACCTGGTTCGGGGGAAGCCCCTGCCAGCTCCATAGGAGCAATACATTAGGTTCGGGTAAATTGTATTAGGTTCGGGGGAAGGTTACAACTTTTTCCAGGTCCGCCACAGCTTGTATTAAAACGCAAAATTAATATAAAATTTCAATAAATTACTTATAAATGTTTCAAAAAACATTAAAATGGTGAGTCTAGGGTGTCCCACTTACCCCATAATGAGGGGACCCACTTACCCCTACTATGCTTAAATTACGGGGTAAGTGGGACCCCCCTTTTAAAAATTTTTAAATAAGAGATTTTGTGAAAATTCAAATTGCAGTATGTATTTTAAGTCAAACCTGGAACAACAGTTGAAAAAACATTAAAATATAGTGAAAACTTTCCTGGAAAAATTCTTGGAAAAATGCATCTTGAACTCTCCAAAAAAAAATTATGGAAATTTTTTTACAATAGTTCTATAATCTTAAAAAGAAATGACACAAAACTTTAATATATGCAAAACCCATCAGTGTGACAAAATGTAACATGATTAATGTGAATAAGTGTGAAATGTCCTTTACATAGTTTAGTTTGAGGGGGGTGACCCACTTACCCCAAGTGACCCTGAGTAATATTTTCCTCCCTCACTAATTTGAACACTGTAAAGACATATTGTGCTGTCCTTTATAAAAAAAAACACTTTTTAATATTTTCTCCATAAAAAGCTTAGTAAAAAAAATTAAATTGAACAAAGTACTATTGTAATGATGGCTCATACTCCCTAACATTTTAGTGCTTAGCATTTTAAATTCCAACTCTCCAATACAAATTAGTCAATCAAGTAAGAATTCAAATAAAATCCACTTGCTCCTAAAAAAAACCTAACCCCCTAAAAAGAACCATGCCCCCTAAAAAAGACCATGCTTGAAAATACTCAAAAATTAAGAAAAAATATGGTTAGAAGTTTTTTTTATAGGAAAGAGAATAGTTAAGAAAATTAAAACCAAATTTATAACAAATTATTTCTAAAATTAAATTTCTCGATTGCTTTTTAAAACATTGATGTCCAGGACATAATAGGATGTTTGGAAACCATATGAGTACTCAAGTAAAAACTTTTTCTGTTTGAAAATTTTACATAATACTTGCGTCTCAAATGTAATATCATCATAAAGTGTGTGAGCTGCAGAATCAATATCCTCCAAACATTTGGAACCTAAGGGAGAAAAAGGCTTTAAATAAGTAAAAATAGGATTTTGATTTTAGTTTATAAACAAAATATTATATCTATCATTTTTTTTATTACTAGAAATTGGGTATATAAGCTACTGCAGTGAAATGGTGTGAAAAATTAGGAGGGAGATATTGAAGGGGTTTTTTTTGGAGCGAAGCAGTGAATTTAGTCTTTTCATATGGTCTAAATCAGGGGTCGGCAACCTGCGGCTCGCGAGCCGCATGCGACTCTTTTGATGTAAAGTTGCGGCTCTCCAGTTCGAAACGAAAAAATTAATAATTTACTATCAAAACCCTTAAAAATAAGAAAATATATTTTTAAGTACCTAATTTTTCCAATAGTTTAGTATTTTCATAATCTTTAATTACAAATCGCTTGTGTGAAATAAAAACATTCCACAATTAAAAAAAAGCACTGATTATCCAGTATTAGAAGACAAAAGGCTGCAAAAATTCAACTTTGTGGTAGATACCACAATAAAACAAATTAACTAAATCTAAAACTGCTAGGAAAGGGCCCAGCCTACGCCTTGCTTGAAGAAGTAGTTTATTTAAAAAAGAAAAAAGTAACTTTTTTTTCGTTGAAGATATGGAGATCGGTAAATTACTTCATTTTAAAAATCTGAAGCAATATCGTGATGAGACCAATGCAACTATTGAACTATTGACACAAATTTCTTCCGCATAGCTTAAAAAACATAAAGGATGGATTCGCAGAGACATTCAAGCAATTCAAAACAAACTAAAGTTCTCTCGCGTTCATAGTAAATCCTCTTAACACAAATACAAATGAGATCAACATTGAGCCATTTGAAATGGATGCTGGATCGCTTCAAATCCAATTGCTGGATTTGAAAATCAAAGACTTGTATAGTGGCAAGTTCACAGAACTCAAAAGCAAGTTGGGGGGGGACTGGTCAATTGCCCCCCCCGTGGGCTCGGACCAAAACGAGTTAAATCCCTACTTTATGGGTCAAATTTCTAAAATTTTTCTGGGGGAGGACCCCCAGACCCCCCTTTTCTGTTTATAACAGTATTATTTACTACATTTTATATATATTTTATATTATTCCGTATAAGCAAATACTATATATAATATTGAAACGAAAAATTTTTGTGGCTCTTTAAAAACTGAGAAATTTTGTAAATTGTTACTTTTGGCTCTTCCACTTCAAAAGGTTGCTGACCCCTGGTCTAAATAATTGACTTTTTAAGGGGATGAATCTGCAAATCCTCTAACATCACTAAGCCACTCTAGTTACACAAGTTTCAAGCTAACGACTCCTTCTCTTTCTGTTAGAATTTGCTTATAAGCAAGTCCATACATGAAGAAAACTAGGCCGAGATACTGGAATCCCTAATTATTAGTAAAAGCCAAATTTCTTCCAGCATTCCATGACCTCTGAGAGATGCTGACTTTACAGTTAGGACTTGCATAAGAAACTTGCAAACTGAACCAAATTTTTGCATTAAAAAGCAAAATAAGGTCATGAGAAAAAATAACCATTTGTAACATTTAACTATAGAAAAATCATCAAGCTTGGGAAATAAATCTGAAAAAAGTACTGAAGGCAAAAGAAATATAGGAAGGATTATTTGATTACTTTTTTTTTTTAAATATAAGAGATATAGGATGTATAGAATTTTTTTTTTTGTTTATAAGAAAATATAGGATTCATAAGAAATACAGGATCACTTCTAACCCTTCAATGCTCATCTAATATTTGGAATATATAATCACTTTCTGGTGATGCTCCAGGGAGCCTTCAAGGGAAACTTTACAGTGCCACATACATATTTTACCACACTTACATGTCTCTGGAAAAGGATTTGCAGTTGTCTCATCCTTGCATTTCCGTTCAGCTATATTAAGAGCCATCTGTAAGGAAAAAGTTAACTAATTATAAAGATACAAACTGATGAATTTTATTTCATAATATATCAATTTACTATTATCAAATTATCACAAAACACCAGAGTTGTACAGAAAGTAAGACTTTTTAAAAATAAATATTACAAACAAATATTAAGAAAGAAAACAGGATATTTAGAATGAAACCCTTATTTAACATCATTCATAGAAAAAAATGAAAAACAACATAACATGCGAAAAAATGTTGTGAGCGTTGAAAATTATGGAAATATGTGAAGAAAGATTTAAAGTTCAAATACCAAAACAGTTTTTTTTCTCTAAATATTTTATGTTTAATTTTATGTCTGTCTAACTATAAAAATGATCAAAAAAACCTTTACAAGACCTTCAACAGTTTTGTAGGAATCAGTTGACATTATTAGAGAGCCAACTTCTCCTCTAAATAGACTTACCCGTAAAGCATATCTTGTCAGCATCTTCAATTTTTCATTTTCAGGGGAAGAACTGTCAATCAAGTACCTTACATCTGTAACGGAAATTAAATTGGTAATAGGAGGGAAAAACAAATAATGGCGCTATATTAAAACTGGGTGCCACTCTTCTTGGCGCCTTTTTAGGCATTACTCGACATCATAATCCACTATCCAGTATATCCAACGGGTTGGTAGAAAATTAATTATCACCCTCGTCGGCAACGCCAAAAAAAAAATGTGGCACCTGGTTGTAGTGTGAAACCCAAATAATTTTGAAAATTTTTATGTAGGTTCAAGTAAAAAAGTACATATTTGAATTTATTCTTTTAAATTCTTATTTTCAAATACGTATAAACATTTTTACTTTCATTTAATTTGAGTATGCTTTCTAAATTAACTATATGCTAATTGCTAAGCAATGCTAGATCTATCCTATTAGTTTGGATATATATCCTCAAATCCCCCCTCTATGGCTACGCCCCTGCCTACAGAACCAATATTTTTCCAAAACCTAATATTTATAACAAATAGACTCAAGTAGAGTCTTCTTTTAATCTAAATTCATTTCATTGCATTACACAGCAAGTCTAGTCCGTATAACCAGGGATTCGATGTGAGTCAAGGACATTTATTCTCTTTAAAATTCACATAGCAAAATTTCATACCTTTAAGTTGCAGCTCTCCTAAACTCTTACTTCGTCTTCGACCGACTATCGATCTTCGTTGAGACATTATTAATACAAAACTTTAAACAAATCGACACATTTGCGTGTAAGTTGACGATGTTGACAAATTAAATGTTTACAAAAAAGTTTATAACGAAACTTTGGCGGGAGCCGTGACGTCTTGAGTCACGTGGTTTCGGACCAATCAAATGTTTCGTTTGTTTACGTTGAAGCATCAAATTAAATATTTTTTAAATGGTTAATTTAAAGTCTCAAAATTTTCAATACAGGGTTTTTAAGACTTTTAAAAATTTTAATTCTTCTTCTATGAAGTATCATGAATGTAGTAATCAAATTGGAGCCCCTTTCTTGCCTGAAAAAGATTTGTACTTTGATGGTTTTTTGATCGTAACGATTTGGCAACCTTAATTAAGTCTGTTTTGATATGCCGTAAATTCTGTATTGGGGATCGAACATGTTGTGTTCGTTTTATTTCCTGTTTTAGTTTTATTTTGGACCCATTTTTTTAAAATTCTGTGCTGTTTTAGTGTTATAAAGTAAGTAACAAGTTTAATTTTCATGAGCCTATTGTTAATATCAAATATATTAGCCCTAATCACCAATCAATGTATACCCCCCTAACAATACCATGCAAGTTAACTTTTTATATTTATTAAAGAATTCTGATATTAACTATTATTGTTTGTTATCATCGGTCTTTCTCGTGCTATTTCGTGCATTTAAAACCTTGGTATGTTCAATAACTTTGAAGTGCACCGATTATCCTGTTTCGCCATGAATTACTAATGAAAGTGGGTTCTTGATTATCCGAATATTTATGATAAATAAATGAAAATGATCTTCATTAGCTTTATTAATAAATTTTTTAAAGTTATCTATTATTTCTTCATGTTTTTATTTTGTTAAAGAGTCTACTTTGAATCTCTTGTAAATTAGTATACTAATAAATTTTTATGAGACAATCGATTTTTATTTGTCAAATTCATGTTACTCTAGACAAAAGTGACTAATCCATTATAAAACGTTTGATTTCGTTTCAATTATCCTTAGGCAGGCGCGTAGCCAGAGGGGGGGGATTTGGGGATATATCCCCCCCCCCCCGAAACTTGGAAATTTTCTTTTTTTGACCATAGAAAACCACTTAAAATACCCCATATCCCCCCCCCCCAAATATCAATATCCCCCTCCGAAGTTTTTTTCTGGCTACGCCACTGTCCTTAGGTACCTTATTTGATGAAAAAATCCATTTTCTGTATTTTGATATGCCAGGCGCCAATAGTTATGTTGCTAATTTGCCAAAAATAATCAATTATAAAATTGAGTCAAAGAAGCTGGGCCTTCACAAAAAATGGCAATAAAATAATGAATTCTGGCAACCCAGTTCTATAGAATTTGATTTACTTATTCACCAATAAATGGCATTAGCATCACCAACAGCAAATGTCGTTCTAAATGTCGCCAAGGCCTGGCATACAATAAAATTTAAGACATTAAAATATCTCAACTACCACCAGTGTTTCTTCGGAGCAGCTTTAGAAAGAGTGCTCTTGCCGCCATGTGTAACCTCAGCAACATGCGTGTTGTCATTATCACTAAGCTATTTAAATAAACTAACTTCCTTTACTACTGTATCATCTTGGCAACTGCCTAAGGCAGCGTTTCCCAACCTTTTTACTCCCACGGAACCCTTTTGACAATGCCCAAGTTCCGCGGAACCCTATGTAGCGTATATGTAACAATATTTTTCTAACTTTTTTAAATTATTAAATAAAACGGAAAATAAGTAACAAAGAAATCAGTGGCGTAAAAAGGAATTTATTTCGGGAGGGGCCCAAAATTACTCCCCAGCTCCTCCCCCACATATTTAATAGGTCCGATGTAGCTTTTTAGGTGATAATTTAGGTCCTAAAAACTAAATATAGGAAAAGTTGTTAGTAATAAAAATACAAGTACCAAAGGGGGGTCTGGGGGTCTTCCCCCATAAAATTTTTGGAAGTTTGACTTTAAAAAAAACCAGGTTTTTAACTAGTTTTGGTACACTAAGTCCGAATTTTGGATGTACATTTATATGAACTTAATATTTAAAAAGTTATTAAAATAGAGTTCCAAGTACAAAAGGGGATCTGGGGGTCCTTCCCCAGAAAATTTTTGGAACTTAACCTCTAAAAACAGGGTTATATCTTGTTTTTGGTACACTTAGTCCGAATTTTGGGCATAGTATATTTTTTGGTAGGATTTGGATTTTGATGAATTTATTACTAATAAAGTTGTTAATAATAAAATTCCAAGTACAAGAGGGGGGTTTGGGGGCCCTCCCCCAGAAAAGTTTTTGAAATTTGACCCAAAAATACAGGGTTTTAACTTGTTTTGGTACACCTAGTCCGAATTTCAGAAGGTGGGGGGGCAGGGCCCCATCGGCCCCCTATATACGCCACTGACAGAAATCGTTTATTTATTATAATTATTTATTAGAATCATTAGAATGCAGCTGTAAGGTTTCGAAAATACAATTTCAAGTATTTAAACAATTTTAGCAAGTTGAAAAAAAAATTAAAACAATTATTGAATATTAATTAATGTGATAATTTGAGCCTGTTTTTTGGCACATATATTTTCAATTCTGGGTCTTTTCGAAAAGCATACCCGAATATAAATAGAAAGAAGACGATTTCTTCATTTGTTTTTTAAGTTTGTTAAACAAGAAAAGGTTTGTTCACACATATAGGATGTGGAAAATTGCAATAGTATATTGATTGCTTTTCTTTGATGACCCCCCACTGTATCTTAAAACAACATTGCAACGGACACATCTGGTTTACCAAGCAAAGGAGAGTGCCGCGCTTTCTTCTTTTTGTTATCTGGAGACCGGCGATCCTCCAAAACTACAAACGACCCCCCTATTGGGGGAGAGATACCATATTGATATGGGCTTGGAATTTTGTGAGAAAAGTCCGTTTTCGGGAATCGGAAACAGAGGATTTTGAGGTTCCGCGAGAAATTCGAAGGAAAAAAAATTTTGTTCTAGAATCTAGAACAACAAAAAAAATTTTTTTTTGAATTTCTTGCGGAACCCTTGAGGAGGCCTCGCGGAACCCCGGTTGAGAAACGCTGGCCTAAGGTATGCAGCCATGGGCGTAGCCAGGGGGGGGGCAGCTGCCCCCTCCCTAAATTTATCTTAACTCTTCAGAAATTTTCCCCCAAAATAATTTTTTATGTAAAATTGAAAAACATTTTTAAATTTTTTTTTTCTGAAAATTTTTTTAAAGCTGAAACCCTTCAATTTTTTTTTAAAGAATATGTGCCAAAAAAACCCGAGCTTATATGTGAGATGTGGCAGAAGAATTCAAGCAGAATTCATTTCATTCAGCATTTTTAGTTCCCCAAACGACCGAGCCAGTCAAAATATTCGATAAATTCAAAGATACGAGATAAGATACAACCCCAGTTGACCACCTCCCGCCGAGTGGAAATCTATTGAACGGCTAGAAATGGGAAGAGTTGACAAACAGCCCCAAGATGAGATAAGGGTAAAGTAAACTCGTTACTGGTCACACCTGTTGTTCACGTACAGGAGCCAGCGGGGGGGTGAACGCTCCCTCTTTCCTATGTTGTCCTCTAGTGTCCTAATTGGAGAAGAAATAGGGGTGAGGGGGAAATGCTCTTCCCAAACCACAAAATCCAATTATACGTACACCTCTGCCTTTGACAATGGATTGGGGTGTGAAAGGGTATCATAAATCTTGGGCACTCAACTACTCAAACAAGCAAGGGGGCTTCAGGTGTCTGGGTGTGTCAGGAAATTGTTTCTCAAGTGTTTACACAAAACAGAGGGGTCTTTTGTGAACCCAGCCATTATTATTTCGAAGCTTTGGCTGACCTTTCAACGAATAGAAAGAAAGCCGTGTGGTCAATGGCTATTCCTGCAGAAAATACCCTTAAGTCTAAGATATGTGATTTAGTTTTTAAGCGTTGAACTTAAAAAGAACATATTTCAGTCCTCCATATTGATATCTAGACGTATTATGTAAAGCCTTAATCCAGCACCATCACCAGCAATTAAAGTAAGTTGAATTTAGTATTGCATCTTAGTTTTGGGGGATAAACTATTTGTTTTAAAGTATCTAACAAGAGAATTTTTTCTTTAAGAGTGAAAAAAAGCTAAATAATATTTGAGAAAGCAGGACGGTTTTACTTTTACATTTTAAGGTTATTGTTAAATGTTATATCTTATATCATGGTTATTCAAGTAACTGCATCAACTTGAATAGTTGATACAAAGTTGCTCGGACTATTTTCAGACTAACTGTAACTTTGTATTCTTCTTTATTTTCTTCTAAATTATTATGTAATTAAAGCAGTTGCGTATTTTCCTAAAGCTCGATGTTTTTTTTAATGTCCAAACATACGAAAGGTTTCACCCGGTAACATAAAATAAAATGGATAAAATTTATTGAATTTAACTCATCTCGATTAGATTCTACAAATTATACTTTTAGTCATTAGCCACATAAATTTCCTAGAAAAGTATGTGGCTTACAACTTTCAAGAAGTGGTTCTGTTCTGGCCAAAGAGTCTAAAAATGAGCTAAAACACTACTTTAAGGGGCAAATTTTAAAAAGTTTTCTGGGGGAGGACCCCCCCCCCCATTTTTTCTTAGAGCACACATTAATCACACTATTATTTACGTTAAGTGTGCCAAGTGCAAAAGTTCAAACCTTTCGTATAATTACTCTAAAATTTAACGTGTAAAAGTACTCCCCATGGGGGTACTTGAGACCATGTCATGGGGCAATAGGGTGTTTCAAAAAATTTTTTTTCTGAATTTCCCAGATGCCCCCCCCCCCTCAAGTTGTTACAAATACTAAAACATTATTACCTGCAAATTTTCAGGTCTCTAGGACAATTTTTGACCCCCGCGCCCTTCAAAAGTAGGTTTCCCATGTTAAAGTATAGGGAAAATATTGAAAATATCGTCATTTTTGGTTCTTTTCAATTTTACGAGCCTGAACGCAGTCAATATCGAATTAAAACCTATACATCATCTTTGGGACATCATTGCCTCAAGATCCTATCGGAAAAATATTCCATGACACCTACTGGGGGGTAATTACACGGGGGTGAAAAGCGAGCTTTCACCGAAAAACGAGGATGCTTGCGGCGGGAGCTGGATGAAGGCCTCTCATGGGGGGTCCAGACACAACTCCCGCCAGATGGGTTCCAAATGACCAGGTACCTTAGGAAAAAAGTTCAATAAACACTAAAATATGCTTTTATCCAGGTCCCTCCGCAAACGCCGGCGAGCATAACCAGCACCCGCGGCAAGCATCCTCGTTTTTCGGTGAAAGGTCGCTTTTCACCCCCGTGTAACTACCCCCCAGTAGGTGTCATGGAATATTTTTCCGATAGGATCTTGAGGCAATGATGTCCCAAAGATGATGTATAGGTTTTAATTCGATATTGACTGCGTTCAGGCTCGTAAAATTGAAAAGAACCAAAAATGACGATATCTCTCATATAAAAGCCCACGTCACTCACTGATTCTGGAACGCTCGCACACTATGATGCCATCTCGCAATAATAATCATAATCATCAGAAAAATATAAAAGCCCACGTCACTCACTGACTCGATGCCATCTCGCAATAATCAGAAAAATAAATAAATAAAAGTAATTAAAATTTTAAAATAATATAATAGCTTTTAAATAAATATCTTTCAAGAAAGTTGGTTTACTTAATAAAGGTTAAAAAGTTACTTTTAGGGAAGTTGGTTTCTAATTCAACAATAATAAATTATTAAAGTTAAACTTCTTATTTAATGTATAATTAATAGGAACTTGAAGTAGTAACGAGCGAAGCTCGCATAAAAGGCTAGCCTAGCTGTAAGACCCGGCTTTGCCGGGTCGTAACAGCTAGTTTTCAATATTTTCCCTATACTTTAACATGGGAAACCTACTTTTGAAGGGCGCGGGGGGTCAAAAATTGTCCTAGAGACCTGAAAATTTGCAGGTAATAATGTTTTAGTATTTGTAACAACTTGAGGGGGGGGCATCTGGGAAATTCGAAAAAAAAATTTTTACCATAGACTTTCGAAACACCCTAATGGGGCAAAGGTAAGTATCCTTGCCTTGCCCCCCCCCCCCTAACATGGAACCTGGCTACGCCCAAGTATGCAGCACTGTACCTTATATATTTTAAAGCTAACTTTTTGTAATTGGCTAGCATTAATAATCTGGGATTTAAGCTCTCTAATTTCTTAAAAATGTCTTTAAATTTTAAATTCATTTTATGGAACCCACAGGCCCCATATCTCAATCTCCAAGGTGCAGCATTTGGGATAGATACAGAACTAAACTAATTGGCCAAATAAAAACTTAATTCATTAGTGCAATAGCCCTAGTGGGCCAAGGCCTAAAATGCCCATCTTCATTCTCATGACAGTGGGGGCCCTGGGGTGCAAGGCATATGTGTCAGTTAGGTAAGGTGGTCAGACTAACGTGAGACCTCAGTGGCACACACTCTCAGTACACAACAGTTTAGCAACCCTCTAAAGAGATGAAGGGTGAGTTGGTCTTGCCCCAGGAAAAGATACTGAACAATTTTACCAAAATTTTCATTTCATTGAAAATTAATTTAAATTCCTAGGTTTATACTCCAAATTAACAATATGTGTGTTTCATTAAAGTTTTATTTATTTAAAAAAGATGCCCAAAGGTAGTGACATAAATAATGCAGACACCATGAGAACCATCTTATTTTTCCAAGAAAACTGAATAAAAACGCTTTATTACAAATCCATAAATTTTTATATTATTTTTTGTGGCGAACTTGTTCAACCCTGAAGTAATGGTGACAGTTGTTTGAGTTTTTTTGTTACAACTATAAGTCAATTTAAAAGAAACTCCATAAAACAGTACATTTTTTGGTACTTACGTATTATCCCGTCGACCGGTGAAGCTTAATCCGAAAACTTATCAAATTCCATTTACTTTACTATTACTGTGCCGCTGAACGATCGACGGGGTAATACGTAAGTACCCATTTTTCTTTGAAATGGAAAGAAAAATCAAGAAATGAGGTGTATATGTATTTAAACATGCTTTCAAAATAAAATACAGTAAACAATCAACACCCCCCCAGCGGTCCGTGGTGGTAAAAAGGTTGGGGAACACTGCTCTAAAGAGATGAAAGGGTGAGTTGGCCTTGCGCAGCCCAGGAAAAGATACTGAACAATTTTACCAAAATTTGAATATTCTAATACAGCAGTAGTAGTGTTCAATCCTTAAAATTGATCTCCGATTTCAATTCTTTTATTTTTTGTAGAAATGAATCGAAGCCAGTCCTCGCATTGTGACCTTGCTTCCAAATATGGTTTGCAACACAATGTTTCCGATGCAAGCTTGCCCCTCAAACTTGAAGACATCAAAAAGCAGCTTAAAGAAGAAATAAGAAAAGAGCTGAAAATCAAGGAAGGAGCTGAAAACCTAAGGAAAGCCACAACCGATAAGAAGTCCTTGTCTAATGTCAATTCCATCGTCAAAAAATCAAACAGTAAACTGCACGAACTGCAGCAAGAGCTCCAAGATCTGAATGCATACATGCTCATTTTTCAGGGTCAGACTCCAGATATGAACTTCTCTGGTTTGTAAATTTAAATCAATTTTTTTTTTTAAATTTCTTTTGCAGTAAAAACACTTTTCTAATGTTAAATGTTTAAAAATATTTACACCCAATTGTAAAATATGTTTGTAGCATATTGAAGCAAAGATTTGGTGTTATGACTTTTAAATTTCGACGGCTTACAGTCGAAAGGCACTAAGTCACTCTTTGCTCAAATACTCCGTACGAGGTTATGCCAAATTTGGCGATCATTTTACCGTTGCCATTCTAGTTATAGTGTATGAAAAAGAAAATATTATAAAATCTTTGAGACATCGAATTATAAAATCTTTTAATCCTTAAAATAACTCAATTACATGATCAAATAATTTCAATTTAATAAATTATTAATCGCAAACCAACATTTAAGCTCTTTACTGTATGAATTCTTTCTGTTTTAAAACAAACCAACCATCTATGCTAGGTTACTAGCTTTTCAGTTTGACGAGATTTTAGAGATGCGCCAAGCTTCCACCGCTTTCAAAATATCTTCCAAAAGTGACTTAGTGCCTTTCGACTGTAAGCTGAGGATTTGATCTAAAATCTGTTAATGATAGAAAAAAGGCATATATTATAGAGGTTGAATCTGATTTAAGTCCAATTTTTAATTCTAAAAATCCCAAAATTCTGAATTGTGTAGATATTTATCATAGATATTAGCTTTTGTACTTATTTTAAAATTTAGAAATGTTTCTTTCAGAAATGCTTATTTTTCTATAGTTTGCACTGCTTATAAAACTGCATTAATATTATAATTAATTCAATCCATTCAATCCAAAAAAATCACTGTGATTTTATTCAACAGCATATTAATAGGATTAGTAGTTTTGATAAGGCTAGATAGACTTTCTTCTTAGCTTTTTACACTAGCATAGTTTTAATAAAAACCAGTTACCTTAACTTTAATTACCTGTTACTTTGAACTGAAAATAATCATATAATGTAAGTTGTATTTAAGTAAAATTTGTTTGAAAAACATATTTTAATTTTTTTAGAGTCATGTGTGATCTCTCTTGATAACAGTTTTGTCAGACAAGTTGAAACTCCTTTGTCAGCTTCTGGACAAAGGCTTAAATCTCTTGAAAAGCAACTAAATATAGAGCAGAAGGTAATATAAAATTTCAATGCATATGTACAATTTATTTTTACATATTTTTACTTTCTTTTATCTGAAAACCATTTCATCATTAAAAATTTTACAAAATCTTCTTTATTTACCAAAAGGTAAGTTAGATGTTGTTTTATTGGTTAACATTCTTTAATTCACTACAATGAAAAAAAGGTATTTAATGTGGTTTTTTTTTCAGACAAGTTGTGTTGTGTATGTTGCTTTCACTACTTTGTAACTAAACCCTTCTTAGTTTCAACTAGCTATATTTAAACTGTATTTTTTATTAAATTTTTCTATGCAGGTAAAGAATGGTGCTGAAAATATGATACAGATGTATAGTTCAGGTTCTTCCAAAGACAAAAAACTATTAGCTGAAGCCCAGCAAATGTTAGCTGACTCTAAAGCTAAGATAGAGTACATCAGGATGATGATTAATAAAGTCAAGCATGATAAAGAAAACAACATTGAAGGAGTTGCTCTAGGACTTGAAGGAGCTGGTATTGTTTTTTACCAACTTTTTATGTTATAAAAAATTGAACTAGGGTTAATATTAAGGTATTTAGGATGTACTGAAAAATAAAAGCACAATTGAAATACACCTCTACTCTACTAATGGTCTAACTAAAAAAAAAAATGTGAATTGCTAATTCTGAATCATCATATAAAACATACTGTTAAACAGGGTAAACGAAAGAGCAGGATGGATCAGATCACTTTTGGGGAAAGTTATTTAAACCAAAGTTTTGTCACCAATAAAAAAGTATTACTCAATCATACCTTGAGTTGGCGATGGCTTTGAAGTTAAAAACAGAAAATGGTTAAGAAAGTCATTAAGCTGTACACTTATAAGTTATTTCTACAGTCAAAAAAGTACATGCTCAATGATTTTTCCACTTGATGACTAGGCTGAACCTATTAAGGCCTTTCTGGTATTGCATACCTGCCAACTTTTACGGATTGTCCGTAAAATTTACGGATTTCTGTCTAGTTTTACGGTTGTACGGATGGATCAGAAAATTTTCCGGATTTTGTATTTCTTTCCACTTAACTATCCATGAAAATGCAAAACATTCGCAACCTAAACGATTTTCTCTAATTAATATCTTTTTACTTCAAAACCATCTCCTAATCCCTGTTCTTACGATTTTATCAATTTTTATTCTTTTATTGAGTGAAATTTAAATTCTTTTGGAAATCTTTTTCGGATTCGTCCGCGAGTCTTGGCGCGCGCTCACCCGGTAAGTTTGCTTCCCCCGTGTTCCAATCGCAATGCGGAAAAAACAACTTTACCGAGATCGGACCTGTGGCATTGAGGCTTTTTAACGCGAAAAAGTTTCTCCTCGCTTTCTAATCGAAGCAACTCAAGCTTATTTAAATTAATCTTTATCACATGCTGCTGAAAATGTTGATGGAAATTTAGAAATTTTTTTATAAAAGCTATAATCATAACATTTGATCTGAAATTGATTCCAAACAGAAATTTAAATCAAATGGTTTGGGAAAAAAGTTACAAGATATTCATGTAACCAAATTGGTTCGTAGTATGAATTTTGTGAAATTTAAGCAAAGAAATTTCAGTTTTTTTCAATTATGTGAAAATTTTAAATGCTTCATAAAAATAATTTAGGTAATAATGCATCAATCTGTAATCTACTTTTTTTTGTTTGAAGCAATTCAAATTGTAGTTTTGTAACGGTATGCAAAAAGTTTTACTGATGCAAGTTTTCAAAAGTTGGCAGGTATGGGTATTGGAAGAATACAAAATTTTTCTTTTTAATGTATTAGCTTTAATATTCATTAACCTTAAACTAATAATATTTTTAAAAAGTAAGAAAAGTGTCAAAATTTGCTAAGTTATAATGTCTTTTCGTTAAAACGATAGTATATATTGTTGGTTCCAGAAGGGGGGAGGTTTCTCTATCAAGGTTCTATTATATTATAGATAAAATGCTTTAAGCCAATTCATTTATATTATACCATTATATGTAACACAAAATATTAAATAAAAAGTTACATTCTATTAAAACAAGAAAAAACTGAATGTTTCACTTTTTTAACATATGCTGGTATAGAGTTAGAAACGCCCTCTTATAAATGTTGAAGGCTCCCAGTAAATGCCTACTAACTAAACGGAAGTACAAAGTATTGTAACCAAACTGTAAAACTGTACTGTAATTTAACGATACTGTTGCTGATTGAAGTATTTTAACATTAAATTAACATTAAATTAAGTATTTTAACATCTGCTTTTAAAAACTGATCATTGTATAGGTGTGGTTGCTCAGTGAGGATTTACTGAACTCCTTTATCATAGGCTTCTAGCACCAGGTCTTCTTAATCTTACTAGGGTCCTTTGTTCCTAGTGACTAAAATCTTAACTAATCTAAATCTTAGGCTAGTTTACTTTCAAATAAGGTGTTGTTTAACTTTTTGGCCGCTCAATTTATATCATGTTATTAAATTTTTGTTTCAGCTAAACTGCCTGAAATAATGTCCCCTTTGGAATTACGAATTGAAGAATTGCGTCATAGGCTAAAAGTTGAGTGTGCTGTTGTTGAAGGGGCTAAAAATGTCATTCGGTTATTACAAAGCTCCAAGATCACTGATCGTAAAGCTTTACAAGAGGTAAATTTGTTATTATGTTGTGGATAGAAAAATATGCTTTTAAAGTGAGACATTGATGTCTGATGGTTCAAAAAATCTTAATTCATCCCTACCCATAAATAGTATAATTAACTTGAATGTCTATCTAATTTTAATGAATGTAATTAAATTTTATAAATTCATTATATTTTAAGAATTTTGGACCTTTACCTGTTAATAGTTAATATTATAAAAGATCCAATTTCCAGGTTTCCCTACTGTCTGTAAACTAGGGGCCATTCATTAATTACGTAAGGGTCCCGAGGGGGAGGGGGGGTGGAAAAATCTCTACATACCCTTACTTGGGGGGTGGGGGGGGTCAAACCCATTCTTACGTAAGATTTTCCAAGTTAATAATTACTGATAAATGATATTCCTAAGACAAGAGATAATAATATAATGGTAATATGTAGTTGACAGCAAGAATATTACTTATGTTTTGAAAAATAGAAATCTTTGATTTACGTCAAACTGAGAGTTTTAGTGTAACTGATCCTTTTCTAACATTTTATTATTTTAAAAAACGAAATGGAATCTTACGTAAGAATAGGGGGGAGGGGTTTGAAAAATCTTATGTACCCTTACATGGGGGTAGGGGTCAAAATTTACCAAAATCATCCTTACGTAATTTAATGAATGGCCCCCTATTCTAATTAGAGTAATTAAGAAACCCATTTAAAAGTTACTGTTATTTATTTCTAACCATTACCAATTAAAGTTTTAGTTTTATAATAATACAACTTTGTTTTTCTTGCGTGTGTAGGCTCAAAACAACCTCTCGGAATCCAGTCAAAAATTGGACCTCATACGCAGATCTATGGAAATACGAAAGCTTGAGCTTCCACCCGAGTCTCCCAAGTTGGGAATTTTGAAAAGTGAGCTGGAGAGCAGTCAAGCCACAAGTCCCATTTTGTACCCGTCGACCATTCACTCTCGCGGTACTCGAGATACTTCTATGCAGCTCTACAGTACGTCCCTCTCTAAACCTGCTACTGTTACTGGAAAACTAGAAGTCAGGTTAGTATTTTATCATCCTTTGTGTGCATTGTTCTGTATCTGTCAGTGCTCAGTGGAAGCGATTTATAGAAACCTTTTGTTGACAAAACCTGTGGTTCTCCACTGGTGAGGCATGTATCCCTAATGCAACTTCCTCTGTACTCAACCCTGAATATCCCCTCCCTAGATTGATGGGCTGCCAAGATTTGTTGGAAGATGTTCCTGGACGCTTGCCGAGAAGGGAGCAAGGTCCCTACATGTCCAGCCCATCGGATTTGCGGAGCTTTGTCAGAGCAACAGGGAAAGGGTTGACCGGCCGAGGCTCTTCTAAGTCTTACAGCATAAAAGAGGAGACTTCTAGTAAGTAGAATCTCTGGCAAGCTCCACTTTCTGAAACATCAACCCTAGTTATCATGAATTTGAAGCTGTTTTTATTGAAAATCCCTGCCTCTACTTACAATCCTGTATTTTAGTTGTTTGTACGTGTTGCAAAAAGATCTAGGAGTCTTTCTGTATTGAAAAGTGGCCTTGGAAATTCTGGATACTTTTCAATCTTGTCTGATTTTGGACTTGGGACATAACATTTAAATTTTATCCAGCATTGCGTATGAGATTCTATTCAATTATTTCTAACTATGTAGCATCTCATTTCAGTATTTATTTCAGTATTCAGTATTTATTCAGTACTCATTTCAGTATTACTTTTTTTATTTTTAGATGAAATAATGGCAGTTCTTAAACTTGATAATATCACTGTTGCTCAAACTACTTGGAAGCAGTGCAGTCAGCAAGCTTGGGATCAGCGATTCAGTATTGATCTTGACAGGGTACTTTTCTCTTATTACTAATTATCTGTAACTTAAAAATATCTAACAAAAAAAAAACTTTTTCCGGGGATGAATCTTTGAATTTTGTATGAAATGTGAATTATCTATTCCATTTATTTAGTGGTTTAGTTAGTAGTTTAAAAAATGTTGCTCAAAACACAATGTTAAGAGCCCCAATTTTCTTTACATATTAAGAAAATTTCCCCTGATCAGTAGTACTTTAAGATCAGATCACTTTACGTCGGACCTGGAAAAAGTGCCCGAACCTACGAACCTGGTTCGGGGGAAGCCCCTGCATGGATGCCACTCTTCCGTCCCCAGGACGGAATTCCGTCTTTTTAAAATTTCAATGAACGGAATTCCGTCCCAGGTATATTACAAAACGCAAAATTAGTACTAAATTCCAATACCTACATTGCACTGCTAAATTGCCATGCTTTTGAGAATGTCATACATTCAAGTATCAACATTTTTTTATTATTATTGAAAATATGAATAGTTTTTGATCTAACTAAACATTTTAATCTGAGTCTAAAATTGTATTAGCAATATATTGCTACTTTTTTGGCATCCAAAGGAGCATAGCGGTATTTAGCGGGAACATTAACGGAATTGAACAGCACATTTTGACCACAAGTAACATGGTTTTACTCACATACAGCTTTATCTTGATTTAGAATTTAAGGAACTATGAGTTTTCATGATATTTTATGAATTTTCATGCAATTAAAATAATTGCTAGACTGGATGAAAATGATTAATACGATACTTTAAAGTTCCGTCTTGCAAACTTTGAAAAGTGGCACCCATAAGCCCCTGCCAGCTCCATAGGAGCAATACATTAGGTTTGGGTAAATTTTATTAGGTTCGGGGGAAGGTTACAGCTTTTTCCAGGTCCGCTTTAAGTAGCTAGTAAATTAACATGGCAAGATAATGTCTTTTGGTTTTCTAATTGGTTGAACGTTTGAATTTCATTTGCCTTCATAGGCAATGTTCTAATAAAGTAAACTTTTTAATTCCTATGCAAATTTTACTTAATAAATAATAATTTATGAAGTAATTGTGTTTTAAGATAAGTTTAAGATTATTTGAAATGATTACATGGCTTATTTCTCAAACATTAATGATTATTAATGACAATTGTCTTAAAAAGACAAACACTCTCAAAGTAAGGAATAATAGTATCAAACATAATTTTTTTTATATTTTTTATGCTTGTATGGGGTGGATTAATAAAACACTTTTTTTACAAATCTGCTTTCTACTAATGGTAATTTTTGGCTCATATTTTCAATAAACATGTGAAAGATTTCTACTCGATACAAAAATTCCCTTATTGTGTCCTTCCCCCCCTCCCAATTTTAAGAGTGAATTTTTATTTATGTAATCAACATTGTTGAAGAAAACCTTAAAATGATTGAAACCTAGCTGCCTTTTAGATTGGCTGCAGCCTGTGGAGCTTGAAAATCAGACACATTCCTTTGTGTCTAAAGCTTGTAAAGCAGAAAATGTTTGACTTTAATTAAATGCTACTGAAAAGTTTTTTGTTTATCCAACTCCAGCTGAAAAGCTTGTCTTCTTTAGGGAATTGTTTATTTAAAATCAGTTTGTGTGTGTGCCACACTATTGATGATTTACAGGTTGCAGATTGAAATTGAATATTTAGTCCATATGCTTTTCAAAAATAAATGTAATAATTGCTTCTAAATTGAATTCCAGTCTAGAGAATTGGAGATCCAAGTATATTGGCGAGATTGGCGTTCAATGTGTGCTATAAAATTTCTTCGGTTGGAAGAGTTTATTGATGATAACCGACATGGTATAGCCTTGCATATGGAGCCACAGGGTCTTTTGTTTGCTGAAGTATGTTGAAAGTCTTGATTATTTTTTGTCTTTAACTTATAAAAGAAATATATTTGCACACTTTAATTCTAACTTCCAACAGGTTAAGTTCTTGAATCCTATGATTTCAAGAAAGCCAAGACTCCAGCGTCAACGAAAACTTTTTAGGCACAAAGGTAATTTATTGTAAATTTTATTTACTTATTCGACAGAGTAAAGTAGACTTCTATTAGGAAGCCTGATTGGATTTAGGATGCTTTATCCATTTTTATGATGTAGCTCAATTATTTTAATCATCTGGTGTGTTGTAAAGTTAAATTAAAGGTCAGTTTTAACATTTTTTTTGACAAATAAAATGTTTATATTAATTCAGGCAAAAACTTCCTGCGTCCTGGCCAAATGAACATAAATGTGGCTACCTGGGGTCGTCTCATGAAAAGAGCCATGCCTCAAGCTTGTGCAGAGCAATCTGCGACCTTAAGTCCTCCAAACTGTTTGATAGCACCTGGTAAGTGTCTCCGTTTGAGATTACAAAAATTAGCTTCGTTTATGGTGTAAATAAAAAATATATTTGTGTTCTTACAGCTTCCAATAAATCCCGACCTCTTGACAGTGTTGTTACTAAATTGGACTTTGAATCTCCAGTTACTGAAGATCAAACGGATAAAACTGGGGATCGTAGGCTCTCTACCTCTGAACAAGGATCAGCTATGCTGGAGCTTGATATCAAAGTATAGCTTTAAGTTTGGATTTCTAGTTTCTATACCTCAACTATTTAATTTTTTATTTTTTAACCTTACCTTTCAATATATTAAAGGAATCCATGCAAGTTTTAATGTGGTATATTTGCTTGTAAAGACTAGGGTAGAAATTGAAGTTTGCTTCTTGTATAACTTGTAACATACAAGAAGCAAACTGATATCAGATTTTAAGTTTGTAACTCATCTCTTTCTTAATTTATCTGATTTCTAGAGGTCTTGTAAGAAAATTTTCCATTTTTAAGTTAAACTCTATTATTTCTAATCTTAATTTTTATGCAGTTTTTTTCCTGTTAATACCTTATTTTTGTCTACAAAACCTTATGAGAAATTAAAGCTTGTACAAAAGAGGGATTGTGTTTTAAAAGAAAATTTTTAATTGTTGGAATTCCTTCCTTTCTAGGCTGCTTTAGGTGAATTTGATTTCTTGGGTTCTGACAATGACTTCTTAGGCTCTGAAAGATTCGCACATAACTCTCATATCAAAGAATGCCTCTCGGAGACTGACCTAATCCTGAATAACCGAATTCGACACTCTCCCACTCCTGAGCCTTTGGTCGAAATGCCTGAAGAACAGGCTCGAGTTATAACTCGTTTACCCCCTCCCTTGCAGGAAGCTGAAAGGTATAGCCAAGTCTTGTTTACTTAACCTTGTTAAATGCAATTTCTCTCTTGATAGGGTAATTGCCTGATATGCACTGATTCTCAGCCTTTCATACCCAAGGGACCACTAGATACTTCACCAAATCAATGGCGGACACATACATGATATCATGAAAATATCTGTGGACCTTGTAGATACTAATAACTTAAATAGGGTGAATATTAAATAGTCCTGTAAGCCTATGTATTTATGAAATAAGTTATTAGTAAAAATATAGTTATTTAGTTTATGAAAGGGATAAAAGGTTATGCTAATTATTTGTTATAGCCATTAAATGATGGAAAAAATTATTTTAAAAATTTTATGTATGGGTTGTAAGACCCGTACCTTACCTAGAATTTTACATTATCAATACCATATCATTATCAATATCATTACATTATCGATAGCTTTTTAGAACACTTACATATAGGATTTGAAAGTTGGTGTACCTGTTAAAATTATGTGGACATTACAGAGCCCCAAGCAAATACAGAAAGGTCGGGGTCCTCCCCCCAAAATTTTTTTTGAAATTTACCTATTTTAAGTAAGATTTTAACTCCTTTTTATGGATATTTTAGACTGTTTGGATGGCAAACAAGGAGAAGCATTTCTTGTTAGCTAAAATATTTTCAAGAGGAAAAACAATAAATAAATATTCATGAAAATTTCAGAGGAGGGGGTCAAAAATGAATAAGTTTTAAAGCCTTTTTACTTAAAAGTGAACTTTCAAGAAACTGAATCCAAAGGTTTAATTTTATTAGTTGAGGATAGTACAATCCACTGTATTTTAATCAGTTCCTCTTTCTATTTAATTGATAAATTGCTATCCTAGCATATTTAAATAAGGATAAATTACCCAGCCATTTTTGTTATGATGCAATATTTCACAGACCACAGGTTGAGAATCACTGGCTGAATGGATGTAATAGTTGATAATTTTCCATTTAGCCCTCTATTGTTGATGCAAGGAATTCAACATAAAACTAGAAATTATTGTTATTTTATTTCTTTACATCTTTCTTGATAAATAAATGTCACTGTGAATATGGATGAGCAAAATATTGTTCCTTAAAACATATTTATAATATTTTTACTCCACTAAAATCTTCAGTACATGATCTAATGGAATCTATAGTATTGAGAAATAAATTTTTATACTACTATTTTTAATAAACTTTTTTAACGAGTATTGAAAAATACTGGGTGTATAAAAGCAGAGTACTTGTATATTTTTAAAATTTATTGAGTATATATTTGTTAACACACTTCATTTTTTTTTTAATAATTGTGGCATGATTCTATTTACCAACATTTTTACAATAATCGAATAACCAAGTTTGTTGTAAATTTTGGGTAAACCAGTGAATACTACAAAGTTGTGATTTTAAAGAGCTTCCATTTTTTTATATATATATATAAAATTATAAAAGTAGTCAAAAGGCACAAAGCGAGTACATAAAAGTATCGATCTAATCAAAAATATGTTTTCTTTATATACTGCCAATATCTGTATCCTGCATTAGATATTAAAGTTATGTAGTGTATAAACTGTTGCATTTATGTTAGTGTCTCTGTATCTCACTAATTGTTTTCTTTTAGTGTGAAAGCAGGTCTTACCCTTGATAATTTTCAATTTATCAGTCTTCTTGGAAGAGGACATTTTGGAAAAGTATGTTAATGTTTGCAGGTTTCATCTCAAAACATTATATATACCTTCTTCACTATTTCAATTAATTTTATTTAACACTCTTTTTTAAAGGTCATACTGAGCAAGTTTAAAAACACTGGTGAATATTTTGCTATAAAAGCTTTGAAGAAAGGGGACATTATTGCTCGAGACGAAATCGAAAGTTTAATGGCAGAAAGAAGGATCTTCAAGATTGCCAATTCTATTCGTCATCCATTTTTAGTGAATCTATTTGCATGCTTTCAAACACAAGTAGGTGCATTTTTTCTAATTTTCTCGATGTTAATGTGTGTAAGGGTTTCTAATTTATGAAAGGCCGAGTGTTACAATCATAAACACCCAACTTGAATAAGTATCTGAAGTACTTGTTAAGCTAGTTTATGTACAAAAATGTCCTCTGTAATATTTCTTTATCTAAGGGCGAGCGCGCACGGGCGACTTTTGTCACGGTGACAAAGACAAAATTGTTACTTTGGCTATTGAAACACTTGAAGAGTGCGCGTACTAGGCGACGTGACAGTTGGCCGATTGCCAAGAATTTCTTCATAGAGATCCATTGTTTTCTAGTGATATTTTTGATACTAGTAATCCTGGTCGCCGTGACTTTAGTCACTCGTGCGCGCCCAGCCTAATAGTAAGTTTTATATCTAGTCTCTGTAGCCTTCCTTAAACTTGATAATTTCAGAGCCATGTGTGTTTTGTTATGGAGTATGCTTGTGGTGGAGATCTGATGATGCACATACATGTTGACATTTTTCCTGAACCAAGGGCAGTCTTCTACGCTGCCTGTGTTGTGCTGGGACTCCAGTATTTACACGAAAACAAAATTATTTACAGGTAAAGTCATACCTCAATTTCAAAAAATATAGACTAAACTAAGAGGTACTTGTGTATAAAGCCTTCAACACCCCTGAAAGATGTCTTAAGTTTTCTGTTGTTGAAATAACCACGGCTTACTAGATACTTATACAGGCTAGCCGAGTTTTAAACAATGAAAACCATTTGACAACTTTTCCCGCTTGGAGCGCTACAAGACCTACCTATATCACCCACCGCCTACAACACTGTGGATATGCTTTGCCAGTTGGTCCAGTATTGCCATCTGGATTTGCAATGATTTCCGTACTCGGCTAGCCTGTATAAGTATCTAGTAAGCCGTGAAATAACAAAGGATTTTTAACCTTTTATTTCACAGTCATTGATGGAAGTAACAGTCCTTCTCAATGTAAGGTTAGGACTATACCACAATATTATATTAAGTTGAACGCTTCCACTTCCTTTATTCCTTTTTATGTTAACCTTTTCATATCCCAAATTCTCTTCAATTACTTTTTTTTAATATATTGGGAAAATATTTGGTATACTATAATTTCATAGGAAAAAAGTTGGGGGGGGGGGTGAGACTTAAAGAATTCAGAGTTTGAAAAATTTGGACCACCCTAATGTAGCATTAGGCTAGTAAGAAGCAAATATAATCACATACAGCTTCTGTATTGATATCTTTTAACAACTGTCAAGTGGTAAAAACTTGATGCTAAATACAATAGAACTAAATTGAATCTTTTATCAAATGGTTTTCTTTTCAGATTCTTTTCTTATGTAGTCTATTGATCATGATCTATGTAGTCTATTTACTGATGATCAATTTCAGAGATCTCAAGCTGGATAACTTGCTGTTGGATTCTGAAGGCTATGTCAAAATAGCTGATTTTGGTTTGTGCAAGGAAGGAATGGGTTATGGAGACAGAACTGGGACATTCTGTGGAACACCAGAATTTTTAGCTCCTGAGGTACTTACAGAGACGTCCTACACCAGAGCAGTTGATTGGTGGGGTTTGGGAGTGCTCATCTATGAAATGCTAGTTGGTGAGGTATGTCAGTGGATTGTGATTGTAGTACTCAAAACTTTTTCTTAATTATTTCTTTTCTTTTCGGTTCACTGTCTGATTCAATTAACTTGTGTTTTAATTATTTAAACACGATTTCTATGATATAACTTAACTAGATGTTTTATGGTTTGAAATGCTTGTCATTTCGGATTAAAAATAAAAGCATCCCATTCATTGCGTAGTTAAGTAATATACCCTTTTTGAAATTCTACCAAAACTTGTTGATTCAGATGTTATGGGATTTTATAGGCTCTTGACTAAGTATTACCTATACCACAGTGTTTTCCTAAGTGGTCGATTTAACCTTAAAACTGAAACCTTAAGTTAAAATTTATTAGATTTCTAGGCAAATTTTTAAAGCCTTAAACATGAAGTAATACTGCCTAATAATTTCATAGATATTTTTAAGATTGGGACTATTTTTTTTTTTAATAAGGGGACTGTTTAACCTTTGAAATATATGGATTCCAATAATACTTGGAAACTGATGTTTCAACAGTATATTTTTAGAAGGGTGGTTTAAAAAGTGTTGGGGGTCAATGGAAAAGATAAATTCTTATAGGGGGTTGATGCTAAGAAAAGTTTGGGAAACCCTGATCTTTTTTCATTGTTATGTTTTATTTGCAGTCACCTTTCCCTGGAGACGATGAAGAAGAAGTATTTGATAGTATTGTAAATGATGAAGTTCGATACCCTACATTTTTATCTCTTGAATCAATTGCCATAATGCGACGTGTAAGTTTTATTACTCTAATTATTTGTTCTTTCGTTCTTTGTAACTGTTCTTGTATTTTAAATTATTTGTTTTAACTTTTTCAGCTTCTTAGAAAAAATCCTGAGCGACGTTTGGGAGCAAGTGAAAGAGATGCTGAAGATGTGAAAAAACAAGCATTTTTCAGGGTAATTAAGTTTTAAAGATCTTTTGCACAGATATTAATTTATGTTCTTATTTTATGTCAGTTTTAAGTCTCAAAACAACTTAACAGTACCTTCTAGTTTTAAAGATATTATTTAAAAAAACACTTATCCCCCAGAGAGGACCTACTGTAAATTGAATATTCCATCTAACCGCCCCCACCCACAAAATTGCATTAATCCGATACTGCATGGAATTTTTGCTGATATGCTGCTTTGGCATTATTCTACTTTTATTTTTTAATTTATATTTTTAAATTTAAATTCATTACTTATTCAAAGGTAGAAGTTTCTAGAAACCTAAAGTATAGAAGCTCTTTCACTAACCTAACCTATGTTGCTTCTACTTCTAGAAATTAAATAAATTAATTTAAATCTACTGTTGAATCATTTCATTTTTGTTTTATTTTAGAATGTGTACTGGGATGATCTCATGATGAGGAAAATTAAACCTCCATTTATTCCTGTTGTGGTAAGTCCTTTAAACTTTTTAAAACAGGCAATGTAAGAGGGTTCTTTGAATGATGTTTTCCCCCATATTTCTTACTCATAATCCTGAAAGTGTTAAATAAGCATCACTTACATTCCTCTCCCCTCCTTTTCTGCAAACTTAAGTTAATAAAATCCCTATTTCCTCTTAAGTACTTAATATTTGAATTAATGGTACCCATAACAAAATTCTGTCAAATTCACTTTTCACAGCATGTGCCCCGTCACCAACTGTGTAAATGTGTCTTTCTGTTCCATTATAGAAAAGTGCCGAGGACGTCAGTAATTTTGATGAGGAATTTACCTCTGAGCGACCAATCCTCACCCCTCCAAAAGACCCGCGACCTCTCACGAAGGATGACCAGGCTATGTTCGCTGACTTTTCATACATGGCAGATTGGTGCTGATTCTTCAAGACGCTCTCAGCATTCGTGAATTTCTAAGATTTGCCTTATTAAACTGTATCAACTCCGTCCTTTGATGCTGACATTGATGAATCCAGGTTTCGGAGAAACAACTGCAGCTAATTGTCTGTCTGTATATCATATTGTCAAACCTGTTTAGCTCTCGTTACCATGTTTTGATGGGTTCAGCTAAACTCCAAGTCTCTTTGCCTTATACTATAATGTGTTCGTCCTGGGTTGAGATGGCCAGACACATTTTGTGATATATAGAGCCTTGATTGAACATGTTGAAGCTAATACAGTGCCAAAAGCTGTAGGGTTGATGCCTTCAATGTCCATATTAGTCTATAATCATGAGTTCTCATTTGCATTTGTTTGCGTTTTAAAATGTAGTGGTTAAGATTCTGATCTGGAAGAGATCTCGTCAGCAGTCTTAATTACTTAAAGCACTCAATGTGATTCGTAAAATTTAGTAGTGAAAACAACTGAGTTGTTAAGAATGTCTAGATTATTAAGTGTAAGATGAGCAGAGATATTTGGGTATTTTTATATCCTTCACATAGAAGTCAATAATGACCCTGGCCTGTAAGAGGAGCCCCAAAAATGCCCTTTCCATAGGAACAACACAGGTATCATTACAAAAAGCTTTTGATTACCTTAAACCAAGGGATAACTATTTATGTTACCCAAATAAGGGATTTTAGTAGTAGCTATTTAAAATATTTTCAATATTTGTGATTGTCTTTTAAAAACATTTCTTTGATTTGGTTAAATCTTTATCAGAATCTTATCCAAGCCACTTATCTAATATTCTCTCACTTGATTTGAACTGGATGTTAATTCTATTGTATAGTGAAATCTCAAACTGTTGTTAAATTTGAGATTTTATTTATATTTTATTCTTAGTGCTAATACTAAATTTTGAAGCTTTTATATAAAAGAAGGTTCTAACATCCATTGAAACACACATCTTGTCTTTTGTTAAGGTCTAAATCACTTTTAAGAGTTATGACTCAAGTTGTAAATGTCAATAAATTCTGATTTATGCTTGTTAACAATTTTCAGCACAATAGTTGAAAGCAGGAAATTAATCTTGCCTAATTAAGGAGTATTTTTACTGAATTCTTTAATTGACTGAAGATTTGCTCATTTTTCTTTAAATTGGTTGTTTCAACTTTTGTTTTACTATCTGAATTTTAAATCTGTTTTTTTAAAAACTATGTTGTGTGGTGTATTTACACATACATTTGTCATAAATATATATGTATATTTTATAGCAAGATGTTACTTGATGGGGTCTTGGCCAAGAATATATGTAACAAATGAATACCTGGAGAGAGGTATAATGATTCTTGCTTTATCCTATGAACTTTTATACTATTGAGTAAATTGACCATGTACGGAAATTTCTGAATTAGGTATGATATTTAAATATTTTTTGTATGTGCTACATGATGGAGTTTTACTGAGATTTCATAGTTTATGCTCAAATTTTGAGAAATATTTTTCAAAATTGTGTAGAAAGTAAAATGAACATTTTCTCTTGCTTCTGAAACTCCGTCCTCCTTACAAACTGTTAAATGAACTGATCTCTATTTTACTTAAAATTCACATACATGTTTTTATTGATATTTTATATAACAGAGTAATTCAAATTTATATCCCTCTTTTCTATTTTTTACTCAATCCATTTATCATACAGCATGGTGTTGACTGAACTGAAAGTTTTAAACTGAAGTCGCATTTGAATGTGTACTGCTATCACAAAATAAGTTAACAGAAGCAATTCTGATCTAAATGCACATATTTATTATTTTTTTTATTGAAGATGGTTGAATGCGTTCTCGAACACTAAATGGATATTTTCCTTAAAAACCCACTTTAATATTATAGACAACACAAAGTTTACTGTTTGACTTTTTTGATTATCAAAACAAAATGCATAAAATCTATATTATCTCTTTTAAATATATTTGTCCATACATAGAATATGTTTCTGGTTTAAAATGTAATTAGCTATGAAGGGAGGCATTTTTTTATGTATATATTTTTGTGCATTTATTTCATATCAAAGAATCCTTTGCATAATTAGAAACAAGGTGTTGAATTTGAAAGGTAATATATAAATTTTATTAAATCAATGACAAAATTAAATTGATATATCCATCCCAAATTTGTGTAAGAAACATTTAAATTTATTTTTTGTACTCTGTAATTTATTTCTTTATAAGCTTTTCTGAGGAAACTTAACTATCAATTTATTATTGTATTACAATTGTGAAATAAATAATGGCATTAGGTATTTTATTTTACTGTGTTTCATAAAACTTGTTAATTTTTAAATCTAAATAATTGTAATTTTCTATCTAAAACTTGATCATATTTCTATGATTGAACAAGTAGATTGAGTAGCAATAGTTACCACAAGTTTAATAATAGCAATCGTCAACTGTCTGGGAATGAGACGTGCAACCATTTTCAGATTTTTTTTTAAACATGAAATGGTATAAATTTTTATGGTACTGCTATTACCTTATTTGATCATATGAAGGTAACTGGTTCCAATATTGGTATTCTATCATGATATGAAATAAAAATCAGGAGTCTTCTTGTTACATGTTGTGGATATTATGATGACAATCTTAAGATTTTTGTAGTTTTTGGGAATATGTTTCACAAAAAAAAAATTACACCTGATTCATCTTTTTATTCCCACTCCCTGTCACTTCTGTAATTTTTTTTTGTGTTAGTTGTACACAACATTCATACTAAATAACATGTGATATTTTTAGGTTACCCTGAAGCTTTATTGCAATTAGCTAAATTTGTTTTAATATAAAGCTATTTTCTGAGGGAATATATATAGGTTCTTTGGACATGGCATGCAATCACTGGTTTTATTCTTGTTATAAGATATTGGGTATAAAATATTCATTCGAATGTTCGAAAGAGTATTTACATAAAAAAAAGGGAGTTGTACTTAACTTCTAATGAAAATTTTCACTGTCCATTTTACTCAAGTGCAGTTAGTTATAGCAGTCTTTCAAATTAATGGCTGTCATAAATGTATATATGTAAATTAGATTTCGGGGATAAATTTTAGCATATATATTTTAAAATTGCTTTTTAATCTATTTTATAAAGTGTTTATTTAAATTTATTCATGGAAAAGTAGTATGTAAATACATATTAGAATCAAATGCAAGTACAAAAGACTATTAAATTTTCGTTGAAATTGAAATTGCAGTCATATGTGTCATTATTTGACGGAGTACTTTGATTTATTTTGTTTGGTTATGTATTAGGGCATGCTACTAATGTTTAAAGGTGTTTTTTATATTCATAAACATTATCTAATTTTTATGGTTTTTGTTTTTAAACCCAGAAATAATTTTGGTATGTAAATTTAATTCACAATAACTGCCATTTGATCATCAGAATTTTAAGCTCACTATGAATACTACTTAATTGTGTTTATTTTCTGTTGATCTAAAACAGCCATTTTTGTGAAACAATTGTGTTTGTTATTTGTTAGGATTTGTGACTGTTGAAATTATTTAGTTTTTATTTATAATTCATGAGTATAACAATAGATTAAAAACTAAAATTTCTCATATTTTTGTTATAATTTTCAGTTTGTACTTAAAAATATAAAATTCTAAAAAGCATTAAAAAAAATTGGTGTTTATGTATTGAATATTATTTAAGTAATTTTCCTTCTTGAATTGATATAAAATATGTAAATTGAACTAGGTTTTCACTAGCAGGGTTTTAATTTAAATCAATAATATATATTGTTTAAAAATTGTAATAGTGATGTCCTTTGGATTTTATTTTGAATGTTTATCTTCCTGTATCATTAAGTTTCAAAATTTCTTAAAGGTTTATATTGCTGTATATTTCTGCGTATGAGCCAAGGTTTTTTGGAAAAATTTTCGATGCTGAAGTGAGTGGTCAGCTTATATGCTAAAGATTCTTTTCCTTCCCCACTGTCTGCTGCTGCTCCTTTTCCAGGGTAGTCTTAAGTAGCATGAATCCTGGGTTTTATCAAAATTTTCAAATATCTCAAGCTTAACTAGAAAGCACAAAATTAGGGCCAAATAAAAAAAATAAGGGCAGGGCTGCAGAGCATTAACAACATCTTTTATGAAGAATCCGGCCCCACCATCGGTTCTAAGCGCAATTAAATTGTAGCTACGTCATTCTGAAAAAAATTTCGCCACCGTAGCTACAATCAAGTCAAATTTACGTACTGCTGTACTTAAAACATTCTGGATCATCCTATCTCATTGGCTCATCAGTGTGTGCCATACATGGAAAATACCTTTAGTAAAATAAACATTTTTAAAATCTGTAAATGTTACAGATTTTGTGTATTCTTGAATTTGTTGCTCTATAGTTTTCCTGTTGTTTGAGTTGGAAATCAGCAGCACCCCTGTTTCAGCAGTGGTGATCATTCATTGATTGAGTACAGGCAGACGGAATGAGTTTTCTTTTTTATTTGTATTTCGGACATTGTGTGTTTGTCATGGCATTTAAATACAGCTATCACATTTTAAAGGAGCTCCATCGCTGGTATCCCAATCAGGGCCACTCATAAAGAAGCCATAAACTAACTGGGGTTTTCTCGGCTTCATGCACTTCAACCATCTGGCAGCTCAGGAGATAAAGGGCAGAACTGACTTTTCAAGGCTCTGATGTTAGTAATTCAGATGGGTGATAATGGAAAATTTTAACTCGGCTTAAACACAAGTTTTTATTTTTTAGGTAAATTTTTCAGAGATATCATGGCTTACACACAGAAATATATGGTAATTCAATGTGTAATTTAAAAAAAAAATTTAAAGAAAATACTTTATGACTATTTTTTGAGAGCTCTTTAAAACATAATATTGTGTAAAACTGCTTAAACATCTTCCAGTATATTCAGGGTATTTATCTTTTATGAAATTTGCATTTTTCAGGCATTACTTTAAAGTTTGCAATGCATTTATAAAAAACTTATTTCTGTTCCATTTATTCATTTAAAGTATTTCATGATACTTACTGTAAATAATCCAAAGAAAAATTCTTTTAAGTCCAGATGGTAATTTTTCAAGTGTGTTGAATATGTTGAAAGTTTGCTTTCATATTTATTCTGTTTTATTCAGAGTATCAAAAATTTGTGCTTGACTTTATAAAATATATGCAGCTATTTCTTGCAGTTTTGATGTGTCTGGAATTCACGTTACCATCATTTCAATGTTTTAATAGTTCAACTAATCATTTTCATATGTAGTGAAGTCTCATTTGTAATAAATATTTTGCATGAATCATAGGGGTTGGATCTATGAGTTGACATGTTCATTTGTGACGTTTTCTTAACTCTGTTCTCATTTTAAATTTTGCTTTGTACAGTGGAAAATCATTTTGATCTGAAATGTTCATAATTAATGGTTATAGTATTTAATAAACTAACTTCTTCATGTATAAGGGTAGTATTTAATTTTATTGTTTTCTTAAAGCATAGATCATCTTACAAGCATGACCTCGAAAACTGACTTCAGGTTCTAACTTGGTAAGCTAAATAGTACACCCCAAGGATACTCTCCTGGCCGTAATATGATGCACTAGCCAGTAGGTCCAAAGAAAAAGATCTTTTAAGTTTATTTATACCTCACTTGTTTTAGCTTCCCAACTAAAGTGACTCGTGTTCGATCCTACCTGTGGAAATTATTTTCATATTTTTTACTTTTTAAAAATAAAAGTTAAAATATAATATTATCAGGGTTGGCCGATATATATCACTTGATATATATCATGATATGTATCACGATATATATCATGGTATTTATAGGATAAATATCATGATATATATCAGCCTAACACAAAATCAATATATTTTAAGCTAAAACCTCCCAAAATTCATTTTTGAGTACTTTGTTGGCATGGTAATTAAGTTATGAAAAATCAATACAATTTAATAACCATAAAATTGTAAAACCATGAAGTTCAAATATATTTTAAATTTGATTAAATCGTAGCAATATGAACGAGTTAGTATACGAAATTATGTATTTTAAAAGCAGGGTTTTTTCTCCATGCTTATTCATCAATATGCTTACAAATATGCAATATATATCAAATTTTTGATATATATCCGATTAGGGTGGTCCTAATTTTTCAAACTCGGAATTTCTTTGGTCGCACCCCCCAACTTTTTTCCTTTAGGTATGAAATGAAAGTATACCAAATATTTTCCCGATATTTTAATATTAACACGTGCCGCATCGCTATTGAAGTTAGACTACGATAAAGGCATAGAAGTACGTAACACTCTTGGAGGAAAGCCGGCTCCCCTCGCTTTTTCTCCCGCATGACAGTAGACCTTACGGACAGTGCTCGGGCGTTTTAAAAAAGAGACTTTTAAAGGCGGAATCTTCATGGATTTTATAATAAACTTGAATGCATCCTACACTATGGTTATTTAGGGTAAGAAAAGGTAAACATAAAGTGCAAATCATTATTATAAGTGAACTCCAATGGAGGATTTAAGGTAAAGTGGAGGATCTTCCAATGAGGGTTGTGAGAAGACATTGCAGCAGCTATTTATGGTTTACTCGTTGATTATGACATATTGGACACATTCAAAGCCTTGTGCTGTGACACCAGTGCATCCAGTACAGGAATTAAGAACGGTGCAAAAATCTTGGGATGTTATCGATAAACCAAAGTACTCATCTAAGTCCAAAACACCAACCGAGAGATAACTACCGAGAGCTCAGACAGTTGACAATAGCATTTTTAGATTATCAAGAAGTAAAAATGATTAAATTTAGACAACCTAATGCTTTCCATCATGCGAGTAGATGGACATCTACAGCAATTTATTGCTTGAAGATGTTTATTTTTAGAAATTAGTTTAAATTGATTTGGATAATCAAAAACTACAAGGATTAAAAGATATGAGTATATTTATTGTTAAGTTATACATTTATTGGGCTTGGTTTGTTGCGCAAATTGGCTCACAATACCCCTTTTCAAGATTTGAAATTCTTGAGGGACCTGTTTTTCTACAGAGAAATATAAAAAAATATCTAGCAATAACAAAGAAAATTATTAGTCATGGATAGTATCTTACCGAGGAGACATTTGTCTTAGCCTTTTTTGATGAGACTGTCCCCACACAGCAAAGAGCTTTGATGGCCAAAGAGTTTAAAGAGAAAAAATCCACCAATGTATCAAAGCGGTTGCAAATTAGTTTTGAAGAACTGGGTAGAACTCTTAAAGAAAAATCTAGCCGATTTTTTATCAAAACTAGCCTCAAACTCATCTCAAACTTTTCAAAGGTTTAAGTTATTTTCAAAGTTTATTTTTAGGGATCCTTTAACGTAGAGTTCGTGTGAAGATTCAGGAAGGGTTTATATAGTCGTCAGTAATGATGCTTGCTGCAGAGAGGGGAATCAAGCTCATTGAAGAATATAACAACATTTTAACGCATTATGAGGAGCAAAAACAATACCTTTTAAAAATTTTCAAAGACTAAAGAGGTCATTATTTTTCATGTTCGAAGTATTCTCTGTCAAAAAAATATTGAAATATATTTTTTAAATAAATTTTGTGATTTTTTAAAGTTTTGAGAATTTTGCTGTTTTTTCAGATTTTTACCCCTTTTGCGGCACGTGTTAATATTTATCGATTCGGATAAAATTTTTACCAGTTATTTACTACCCCATAAGGAAAAAAGTTAGGGGGTGCGACTTAAGAAATTCCGAAAAAATTTTTTTACCATTATGCTTAGGACCACCCTAATATCCGATATGTATCAAAAATATCCGATATTTTGATATTTATATAAATATCATGATATTTGCCAACCCTGAATATTATGTATACAAGGAGCCTAGTTAGAATTTTTTTTTGGGCTGGGAGGGGGAATTTTAATGAAAGTTTATTTAAAATGTTAAGCTTTTCAAAATATCTTTTTTTTATAAATAAAAATTTTTTATATGAATTATTAAGTAGTTGTATCAAAAATGTGGACCCTTAGTAAAAAACAGGGATAAGATTTTTCAGACTTTTGGAGGATTTTCAGACTTTTTACTTTTAAAAAAATCAGCTTTTGAACTGAAATTTTTTACTGGGAATTTCATTTTTCTAAATTAAGTTGATGTTCTTGACTTATAAGGCTTTTTTTATGTGGTAAATTTTCATATTTAAGCAAATTTAATATAACAGCTTAACACATTAAAACTTTCTACTACTTAAAAACTTTCTCTTCGGTTTGTTTATTTATTTGAAAAAATATCCAAAGCACTAAAAATGAAGAAAACGGGTAGGTTTTCTGTGAATTTTTCTTTTAAAATAATAAAATAAACTCAACACTACCATACGTGCTCTTATTTTCCATCTGCTAAGGCGCCACCTCTTGCTGCAGTCGCAGAGAAATTGCAACTTTGATGTAAATAACCAGATGGAGTTACTATCGTTACTATTTATGTTTAGATGTGTTTGTCTCTCTTTAACACTTGTTAACATCTTTGTTATTATGAAAGTAAATAATATCTTTTGATTGTAAAAAGTAAAGGTAATCTCCTTAAATTTGCGTGTAAGGGAGCTAAACAAATCGTTTTAAAGAAATGTTCAGTTTTGTCTGAACGATTTGATAACAAATAAAAATGTATCTAGTTTGGATATTCTTATGTTTGACACTCTCAATCTCAGGAGATGCCCAAGAAAATGAAGGTAAGTTTATTTAAATTAAAAGCTTTATTTCCTCCTATAAATATTCAAAAATAACCTTAAATTGATTACAAAAAAAGTGTGTCCTATAACTCTGTAAGATCTGATTTGGAACCGAATGATCTTCCAAACCGTATGTTTTTAATCGATTTGATGTAACAGAAATGCTGTGTTTTTACGGTTATTCTATGCATTAAAGAAGTGTGACAACTGATATTATTAGTTAAAAAATATATTACGATTATAAAACTGCGTTTTTGTCTATTTAGTTTCTGTTTTCTTACATTCTTTCCAACAACATACCTAATCATAATTTATGAAAAAATTTCTTTTCCTAAGACCTGAATGTTTTGTCGGATTATTTTAAATCAAATGGAAAACTCACACCTAAAATGTAAATGCTTAAGTGCCAATAATTTTTCTTTGATTTTACTGTGACTTTTACCATGATAAGCTCTTTTCATACCCATATGGAAGTTTGACTTTATTGAGGCATTTTAAACATGTTCCAGATAACAGGGCTGTCAACAACTATAGCGTGACAATATATAAAAAAAATGTAGGTAGTATATTGCTACCATTAGCGACTTAATCATAGTATATGTTACACAGTGGATTCAGCGATACTTGGTGGCACATTTGGGTCGGGGAGGTCTTATTGCTTTTATTTATTATTTTCATTAGTTACACATATTAATTTTATTGCTTTTAGCCAATTTGCATTTTGGAATTCATGATGTGATTAGTGAAAACTATTTTCAAAATCGTCCCAATTGTCTCGTAGTGTAACAAGGATTTACCCAATTAATATAGATGTATTTAATTTACAATCAATATGAAACAATATTTCACAATTCTAAAGCAATATTGGGTTTTAAAATATTCTACAAGGTGTTTCAAAAGTATGTTTCACCACTTTTATTTGGAACCAATGTCTCCTATGGTCATGGAAGTGAGGTGTTATCCTATGTAAATGACCCTGCTGAATTCATTGAGATGGCTTACAACGCTCCAAACAGCAATATACGAAAGTTAAACTAATTTTAAAAAAGGAGATAGGAAAAACTTCAATGAGAAAATTATCATGTCAAATACACAGAAAAAAGTTTCATAAAAATATCTTTAGTATTCAAGGAGATATATTAGCAATAGCATGTGATTTTAAATGGGAGGGAGGTATCCACCACTTGCAGTACTATGTTTAGTTTTTATATCTCATTGCTTAGAGCATAATACGCTGGCCTTTTACATTTTATAAAGAAAATTGCTTTCAATTTTAAAAAAGAATTTACTTTTTCACCTTAAAAAAAATCATTTACTTTTCTGATGGCAGTGCATCACAGTAAAAGAACAAGAATTTTCAATATCTATCTATGCCTTCATAAAGAGGACATTGGAATCAAGGCTGAATGGCAGTTCTTTTCTACTCTTTCATGGGAAAAGTGAATGCAATGGACTAGGTCAGAGGTTCTCAAACTGTGGGTCGCGAAAAGTTTTTGAATTTAAGAATTTCCTTAAGAAATGATGTTGTAATTGTAATTTATCCCAGATTAACAAAAAAACTAGTTAAAACCCTGTTTTTAAGAGTCAAATTTCAAAAATTTCTCTGGGGAAGGACCCCCAGACCCCCCTTTTGATTGTGGACCTCATTGTTGCTCCCACAATAAAATAATTTGATACGCTTAGGTTCAAATATTTCTTCTTAAATTTCTAAAAAGTTAATATAATGTCTAGTAATTACATGTAATTTATTATAATAACAAAATAGTTGATGACAAAACCCCATGCGTTGGAGCTAAAGTCTTGTAGGGGGTATGGGGAAAATTAACTAAAGATATGAGGTGGGTAGCGTTTGAGTTTGTTTATAAAAAGTGGGTCGTGATGTTGGAAAGTTTGAGAACCCCTGGACTAGGAGGAACTGTCAAAAGACTTGGTGCCAAACCAAGCTTACAGACCAAATTTTGACTCCTAAACAACTCTATAAATTTGCAGTATCCAATATTTCAGGCATAGATTTTGTGTATTGCACAATTGATGATTATAGAGAGGTTGAACAAACACTTACCAAGGCACAACGAATTGTAGGCACTCAGCAATTACATTCTTTCCAACCTTTATCACCTAAAGCGTACTGCAAATATATTTAAAATTTAAAAAGTTAACATGTGTTCTCTCTCGCTCTCTTTAATTAAATGTTTGAAACTATATAAACTGACTCTCAAAAACTAAAATAACTCTATACTGATATTGAATAATAAAATTAAATGAAAATAGAACATTTAAATCTTATGTCAGGCTACAATCTGCATCTCTTACCAAGTGTCAGATCTCCTCTTATGCTACCTTTTGAATTGGTAACTTTATCTTCTTCATTTGTTAAAAAAGGGCATGTTATGTATTTATTTACTAGTCATAATTCAAATTCGTATATACTCAAAATGACTGGATTGTTACAATACAGCTCTTGTCATGATTATAAATCTTTAGAATTTATTTGTAACTTTATATTTGGCTTTAACTTACTACAATAAACGTATATAGTTTTTATACTGATTGTCCTGACAATTAAGATACATAAGAGGGGGATATATTTTTGCCATCAATTTTGTTTTTTAAATTAAAAAAAAATTACATCACACTGTCATGCTTTATATAATTTTAAAGCTCCTTTAAAACAAAAGACAACGACACCTTGTTCATGATTTTGGGTCAAATAGTTTTTGAGCATCAGCTGTTTAAAAATGGCATGGTAATGCCAAAATTGCTCAATTTTTGCCTCTGTGAAAGTGAATTTCTCAAAAGCTACCAGCCACAAAAATCTGAAATTGGTCCTATTATACTCCTACTGATATATCGGTACAATAAACGCACAAAATTTTCTGAAAATCTAAGACCCGAAGATCCAGACCTTTGGTTGAGTTGACATGGAATGACCCTTACTTTAAAAAATAAAGCCTATCCTTATTTTAATATCTAGGACCAGTCATGTTGGCTACTGACCAGCAAGAAAGAAAGAAAGCATTATGTTTGTGGAACACAAGGGGTAGTCTTTTTGGGACCCCTTGGTTGATATTCGGGGTGGGTGTCAACCAGATAGTACCAAATATCCAAAAACTAGTTAAAAACCTACTTTTATGGGCGAAATTGCAAAGAATATTCTGTGTGAGGACCTACAGACACTATTTCTTCTGAACTCAATTAACGACAAACTTTTACAATGAAGTATCCCAACCCAAGCAAGATTCAAATCTTTCCTTTCATTATGCAAAAAAGGCAACATTCAACTCACAAGTATTACACACATTCTAGGGAGGAGAGGTTTAAAAAATTGTTAAAAATGAATTAATTTGAGTTACTATTACTACCCTGCTCCTTTAATTTCCATTAAAGACAACCCTCATAAACAGAAAAAAACATTAGTTTTCTAAAATTAATTTAGCGAATTTTAGGTAGGAGGTCGTTCGCGCGATGGCTATTCTTCTAGATTCTGTCAGGGGGTCGATGTATAAAAAAGTTTGAGAAATCCTTCCCTACACTAACGATGATCACATCCCTTGTTATTAGGAGGAAATATTTCTTTCATTAGTAATTGGTTCCGCGAGAGGATATCCTCAAAAATCGATTACACCCAATTTCCAGTTTACATATTTCCGACAAATCGAATCTTGCCCGTAGTGCGTCAACTGTGTATTTTTGTAAACTACGCACTAGGTCAGAGGCAGGCGCGTCAGAAAAGTCTATACCCGTGAAGTTGCTTTGTTTGAACAGCCATAGCGGTACTAAAATGAAAGAGTTTTTTTTTCTACTGTGATCGTTTGTATTTTGTTGAGTTCTTAAAACTGTCATTTCTCATTGTCCCTGTTTGACAAGCTCTGTTTTTGATTGAAAGGGTTCTCCTATATTCTCTTTTGTTCCCTTCCTCTGCAGTAGCCGTCCGCCGTTTGTGGGAAAAACTATTAACTCTATTCGTATTGGAGGCCAAACTTAATACTTCTAGAAATTAAATTTGAAGCTTCGCTAAATATTCTTTGGTTTGTGTATAGGTCGGTCAGCTGCAAGGTTAGTAGAATAAGACTAGGTTGGCTCTTCACATAGAGATGAAAAATTCAAAAGGGGCGTGAGATTTCATCCAGTGACGTCAATTGCAGCTCCTCCTTTGCCGTCATATTAGCCAATCCCTTTCACTCGGGTGGGACTTAGGGAGGGGCACTATGGATTAGGGACTTTTTCTTTGAGAGAGGGATATTTGATCTTTAGTCCAACAGGTTCAGCTGTACGACTTTTCAATGTTAGGAATCTTTCCCCTTAATGATGCGCTATCTATTACGTTGTATATATCGGGTATAGACTCGAAAAACTTAAAAACAAGATGTATCCGGCATTATTTCTTGTAAATAAATTCAAACCAAACTATCTCTTTATTTTGAAAATCAATTTATATTTACAAAAAACTCTGTTGCCAATAACTCAGTAACAATACGCTTACAAATTTACTAGTGAAAATAAAATTGTACTAGTTCTGTTCACTAGTTCTGTTTCCAGCGTGACTATATTTAGTTTTTCAATTTTTGAGCTCCTTCAACAAGACAACTCAGTATTTAATTTTAGAAAGAAACTACTTTGTTGGGAAACTTGCCTTAATCGTTTATTCTTTTTACTATCTAGAAAACTAAAAAAAATCATCATTTGATGCAGATTATAATTTTACTAGTATTTAATTTCAGGATTTATTTTCATAAAAAGAAGAAGAAAACTAACTGGTTTATATTTTCCCTGTGTCTTATTTTTCTCCCTTTCCACGTAAGCAAAATCTCCGCGATTTTCCTTATGAATCCTGATTGGCTACTCTACGTCATAACTTTCACGCCTTTTTCATCCAGTGACGTCACTGGATGAAATCAAAATGAGAGCCAGATGCCCCCCCCCCTGGGTCAGCTGCATCTTAAATATTTGTTTTACTTATTTTTACTATGCAAAATCGGTTGTACTAGTATACTAAATTGATAGAGAGAAACTTCGCGTATGTCGAAAATGACAAGGAAACCGAGTGAGTGAGAGACGATAAAGAGAAGGAGTGATGATAGGCAAAGAGAATATGGTAAAGATGGAGAAAGAAAACGTAAGGACAGAATCTCATTTAAGAGAGCATTGGTGTAGTAATTATGTGCGTGTGACCTAACACTTTTTATAGTTAGGCGGACTTCGGTTAGTTATCGACACTAACGATAGGTACTGCACTTTATCATTCAATCAATTTTATTACCAAAGTCTAACTATAAGTGGTAGGTCGGTACCAACTAGAGCAGTGGTTCCTAACTCAGATAAGTGCGCGGACCACTGAGTCTAAAATTAGAACCTTCACGGACCATCCATTGGGATTAATTTTCCAACATGAAAATTAATTATCCCGTAATTAAGCGTGGAAATTTATATAATGCTCTGAAATATGTAACTATATTTGAAGAAAAATTGAGTCGCATCTCACGAGAATTAGTAATTCTTCTTGTGATATAAGGAAATCTTCGGGACCCTTAATATTGTGGCAGACTTTTTTTTTTGTTTCAGAATTTACATATTTGAAGAAAGTATTGTTAAAAATTTAGTGGTGACTGTTATCCCCACCGATTACACAGCCGAAAGTATAATTCAATCTTTTCTTGTTCAATTCATTCGAATTTCTATTATTTATTGGAAATTTTTTTTTTGTCTGCTTCCGGGTCCCTCCACGGATCACTTCCAAGACTCTAACGAACCACCTATGGTCCGCGGACCACCGGTTGGGAACCACTGAACTAGAGTACCAACCAGTCAGTGTCAGTACCAACTAGAGAGAAGATAGAAAGTTGCGGAGAAAGGAAGGGTGAATGAAAATAAACCGAGATGGAGGGAGAGCGGTGAAGAAAGAAAACGCGATTAAACTAGAGAAATATAATAGATCGAGAGAGGGACGTAGAGAGCGTGAGATTTAAAGGAAGAGTAATTTAAATGCAATAAAGAGGGAAAAAAAGCGAGGGTGAGAAAGAAATCAAAGCCCATAATAGTAGTGGATCGCGCATCAAAGAAACCGTCTTCTCTCCGCCCGAAATAGCATCGGAGTGGACTTCGCGGTTGCCGTGGCAACCCCCCCCCCTTCGCGTCGCCGTGTGCGTGCGTGTGTGTGTCGGTCGCAGCGGCCCCCTCTGCACCCCTCGAAGTCTCGGGGACATGGGACTCGGTCGCGGCCTCTGTCTGTGGATGCTACTGTCGCTCGCCGAGGCGCTCCGATGGAGGGAAGCGCCCTACCCAGGTAAACATATGGTGGCGTTTTGATAATCATCAGTGGACGCCTTATGGACTGTTTTAATGGTGTTTTTGTTGCCCTACACTACAGTTATAATCTATTCGTAAATGGAAGTTAATATTTCTGAAACGAACCTATATGTAGAACAGTCAGTCAGTGTATATGTTACGGGCAATGTGATTAATCGGGCATTATTAATAATGCCCGAAGTGGAGGCGGGCAAAGTGATAAATTTCATTGATAAATGCCATTGAATTTATCACATTGCTCTATTCACATCGGGCATTATTAATAATGCGGATTTATCACATTTCCCGTAACATATATAAATTGCACTTTTGATAACTCGGTAACAAAGTTTTTTAACTTTGATAAAATTTTAGTGAAAGTAGCTGGCATACTGCTGTACCTTACGCAATGAATCTTTTTCACTCAATCGTGTAACGTTTATTTTTACGACCCTCGGGAAAACTTGATTTCTGTAACGAATATTTTTTTTTACATTAGGTCCAGCACTTTCGGTGCATCTCCATCCCCATTCCTTTTCAAAATATTATCTAGGTCCCCTCTTACCACCCTATCATTTTTTTACAAAGAGTTCTGGTTCTGAAACACCCTGTATTTTAATTGATTACCCTGAGACCTTCCCACGGTGCTCTTACATGTGTTAAAAATTTAACGCAATCGTACCCCGTTATTGTAAACATCTAACAAATATGTCCCGTTTTTCAACTTCATCAGATTTTAAAGTTCCCCATGTTTCATTTTCTTTTGAGGTGGAAAAATCTTTTTTCACAACGTCATTTTGATAATTTTTTGAAATCCGTATTTGATTTTTTTGAGGGAACACATTCGGAACTAAAGAGTATTTGTGTTCTCTCTCTTAAACTTACTTCTTATGGAAAACTTACGATAAACGCTAATTATATTATTATATTTAATCAATATTTTTTTTACGCTTTACTCTGAAATCATCGTCTGATTCTTTTGATCAGTGAAAGGATTAACCAGTGAAAGGATATGCGTCTGGCACCTGTTTATTTATTTCCTTTTCAGACAAAAGTGGGGAACTTACTGTGGGATTTATATAGGAAGAATTTTACGGATTTCAATGCTCGAGACCAACTGTTGGAATTTTGCGTGTTGGGAGGATATTGTTTGTTCATCTGTTCATATATGTGACTAACCAAAAGCAAGGAATAAGGAAAATTGAATACTTTTCTACAATTTGTGAGCAAAAGCTTCTTGCTTTTAACTTTTTATAATGTATTCTTCATCGAATCATATTTTTGTTTCCTTCCAAGTTATGTTACAAAAAGAAAATATATTATTTTTTAAAATTTTTTAAAAAATTAGATTTTAATTAAATCAACAAAACAAAAGCAGAGTAAAAAATCAAAACTGTATACTTAGGAAGTTATAAATACGCTTTAATTCGAGAAGGTCCATCATCATATAGGTTCTTCCCTTTTAAACTTTTTTCTTTCGTTACAGTGATTGATTTCGGCCAAAGCCTTAAATAGTATCATTAGACTTTCCAAAGCCCAAATAAAGCCGAAAACAAAGTCACATTCAGATGAAAGAAAAGATGGTAAAAAGAAGAAAAGGTATACATACATCTTTTAAATGACTGGAAAATTTTTTGGTCTTTCAGAATCTACTTTCTCCTCTTTAAGCATTTTCTCTCTTTTTCCCTTTAAGTATAAACTGTTAAAATCCCTAAACCTATTTTACCCCACTTAGGACTAGACTATAGACCCATTTTTCCCCACCCGACCCCACATACGAGATTGTGAGGTAACCAAATTGGTTCATAACGAATTCAATGAAGGATGAGTCAGTTTGTTATAAGATAAGTACTATACATTTAAAATAAGTTGATTTTAACCTGGAAAAAATGAGTTACTATTATAACCAAATTTAAAAAGGGAAATTTCACAATCCCCATCATCGAATTTCATTCAAATGACATGAATTTTTTGGAAAATTTTCTTATACTTATAGTATATTGTGTGATGAATGTAATGTTTTTTCATCTAATAACACTCCTAAGTTTAGAGCACTTCGTGCTGATAGGAGTTTTTTAAGCCTTGCAAATATTAACTCTAATAACAAGAAAGTGAGATGTTTGCATTAAAATTGAATTGATCTGTTTCATTATCTTTGACAACATTCTTTTTTTTATCTCCAAATGATATCGTGAGATGAAACATTTGTTAAACCTGCTTGTTATTCATGAATGGTCTTTGAATTAAACTGAGTTTTGGTATGTTCTCTTTTCTTCTAAGTTACTACTACTATTTACAGTAATTCAAGTTTCTGGACCATTTTCATAGTGGGGGGCCCTTTTAGACTTTTTTAGAAGGATATATCAAGATGCTGATATGAAAAGGGAACACGTAAACACGTGTTGTAATTATTTTTAGCTACATTCTAGTGTTTAGTTTTCGGAGGGTTCCTTTAGCGAATTTTGAATGCCCAGCTCCTGAGGGAGCCTTTTGTCGTCGTTTCGCAAGCGACTCCTCCGAGACGAAATCTTGGGATGTTGTATTGATTGCGTCTTTGAAATGCGTTAAAAATGGTTTGCATTGTCCTGTATTCAGCACATCAGCCAGATTTTGATCTTTTAAAGTGGTTGGGCAAGAATGAATGGATCAATTGAGTGATCCAGATTCTCTATAGAAAGAATAAGCTCTAGTTTTTCATCTTTTACAGTTTTTTCGTCTCTGGTCTGTTAAAGCATGTTAACGGTCTTCCTGTATCTCCGGAAGTTAATGTACTATACAGGGTGTTTCAGAACTAAATGTAAAAAATAATAGGGTGTTTAGAGGGGACATAGCTAGACAATCATATTTTGAATAGGAATGGGGGAGGCGCAGAAGCTCTACCTATAACATAATGTAGTGCGCGTTTAATTAACCTAAAAATTAGCTTTCGACTATGCCATTTAACCCCAAACCAAGGGCGGCATAAGCTAATTTGCATATTAATACTTCGATAAAACACGGTAGTTTTGGAAGGAAATTTCGATTATTATATTTCGCATTATTTTTGGAGGTTTCTTCTCATTTAACCTTTCCAAGAGAGACCCTGTAACCCGGCTTGATCCCTCGCTATAGCCTTTAAATTAAAATATCACGGGACCTACTTGTTCAATTCCGTGAAAATAAATTCCGTGATAAATGTGTTTGTTAAAATAGTAGTGCACCTCAAGGTTAGTAGAGAGAGAAGGTTGGCTCATCCGTGACGTCACTACATGGCAAGGGGCTGCTCTGCCAATGGCAATGCGCGTACAGCTCTGTATGAAAGGTTGGAAAAAAACATGTTTTTTTTTGTTTTAAACGTGTTTTTTTTTTGTTTAAAACGTTTTGGTTTTTTTACCCTCGACACAGAAATTCTAAAAAAAAACCCATGATTCAAAAAAAATTAAATTAAGTTTTTAAAATTGAAAATGGATTAACAAAGCTACCCCTGACATCAGATGGCATCTTGAGCTTTTTTAGCACCTGTTTCTTGGGGCTTGGCCGAAGTAAAATGATTGTTTTGGAAATATGTTACTATGTCAACAACTTCAGCTTTAACATTAGAAATGTCAATATATTTTGCTAAAAGGTTTAAGATACGATCTGAACATTTATAAGTTATTATATGCATACTAGCTGTTACGACCCGGCAAAGCCGGGTCTTACAGCTAGGCTAGCCTTTTATGCGAGCTTCGCTCGTTACTACTTCAAGTTCCTATTAATTATACATTAAATAAGAAGTTTAACTTTAATAATTTATTATTGTTGAATTAGAAACCAACTTCCCTAAAAGTAACTTTTTAACCTTTATTAAGTAAACCAACTTTCTTGAAAGATATTTATTTAAAAGCTATTATATTATTTTAAAATTTTAATTACTTTTATTTATTTATTTTTCTGATTATTGCGAGATGGCATCGAGTCAGTGAGTGACGTGGGCTTTTATATTTTTCTGATGATTATGATTATTATTGCGAGATGGCATCATAGTGTGCGAGCGTTCCAGAATCAGTGAGTGACGTGGGCTTTTATATGAGAGATTCTTTTCAGTTCATTGCATATTTTGACGACATAAGCAGCATTGATTAAAATATTAAAATAAAACATTAAGAACAGGTCAATTATAAAAAATATGATTTTCAAACAAGTTTATTTGTATTTTTTATTAAATAACTTTCTAGAAAAAAATCAAATAAAGTCAATCAAATAAAAATCAAAATCAGTTGAAAGTAAATACTAAGTTTTATAATACTGCCATCTGTTCATAGAAAAAATTACTAAAAAAGTACATGTGTTTTAAACAATGTTTTTTTTGCTTTGTTTTAAACGTGTTTAAAACAAGTGTTTTAAACAAAGTGTTTTAAACGTAACAACCCTGTCTGTATGCTCTGCCAATGGCAATGCTCGGAAAAAATAAAGGTAGAATACTAACCCTAACCCCGGTCTCTCCTATTTTCTTTAGAAACTTTGCAATTGCCATCTGTTTTTCAAACATGGTGGGGCATGTGCCCCACGTTGAGAAAAACCTTTCTTTGCTTTCTTTACCGTCAAAAGCCAATGGAGGACTGAATTTCTTCTATCTCGTTTATCGAGCCATGACCCTCATTTGGGTGGATAGTGGATAGACATGGTGAGTTTTCATGCAACGCGTTTAGCACAGGGCATGCTGGCCTGCTATTAGTTCTTGGCGCTTAGGGGGCCGTCCATAAATGACGTCACGCTCAGAGGGGGGTCAAAAGTTGTGACGTCACATCCTCCAAAACTGAAAATCATCAACTAAAAATAACAAAAACCGAATTTTTTTTCTAAGATTTTTTATCCAAAAAAAATTAATTTAGTTGCTTCTAGGAGAATATTCTACAAAAAATTATTACTGAGAATTTTACAACTCTATGTATTAGACATACTGATCGATTGAAAGCGTGGCATGTGACATGGGGGGGGGAGGGGGTATGGGGAAGTGTGACAGTTTGTGACATAGGGGGGAGGGGGTCAAAAATGGGCAAAAAAAAGTGTGACATGAAAAGTGTGACCCCTTAACCACGGCTTACTAGATACTTATACAGGATAGCCGAGTACGGAAATCATTGCAAATCCAGATGGCAATACTGGACCAACTGGCAAAGCATATCCACAGTGTTGAAGGCGGTGGGTGATATAGGTAGGTCTTGTAGCGCTCCAAGCGGGAAAAGTTGTCAAATGTTTTTCATTGTTTAAAACTCGGCTAGCCTGTATAGACCTCTTTTTAAAGTAAATAAACAAAACCGGAAGGGTGGGCTGCGAGCTTCCGGTTGTGTATGGGCGCCAAAAATCGTGTGTTTTCGCTCTTTTGGCGACATAACTAAGTATGGTTTTGAAATTATTTCCCATAAAAACAAAAGTAAACAAACCCCGATCGGACTATTATTTTTAAATAAAACGTTTAATGTGTGAATCTTTTTTTAACTTTAGAGACTGCAAAAGCTTATTTAATCCCAAAGTTGACTAAATTAATTTCAAAGTAAAAAAAGAAGAATGAAAAAAAAAAACGGCCTAAAGCCAACGGAAACGGAACAGTATATTCCGTGGTGAAAGAAAAACAAGGTAAGCTTTTTTTTCTTAATAATTTGTAAAAATTAACTACTTTTGATTTTAATCAAGTCTTACTATATGATTACTTATTCCATAAGGAGTTTTAAATTGTCCAAACTCACAATGTCTCGATCAATTTAACCATGATTTATTGAAATGTAACTCGAGAAAAATATTACGGTTCTACTTTGTTATTTTGGTAGATACCTTAACAATTCTTCCCCCAACTCTGGTTATCGTAATATATATATACAGTTTATAAAATAAATTGCTGAAATAAAACTGTGAACAACTTCCAGAGAACAATTTCTAACTAGTCAAAAGTTATTGAAATTTTTGAAAATTGGTAACTTTTAAGCATATTTGTATGCTCTTAAAAGAGTGTTTTGAATTATAAATATTACATCCCATAAGCTAAAAAGTAGATTTTCTACATGACAACTCAGTTAAACTCTACTTATTATTTGAGATAATAGAACTAATTGATTTATGAAATGGACAATTTTGTTTTCAAAAAAAAATTATCTGGAAATAAATGCGTTTGTTCCATTCTAAAGCTACTATTATAATACTACTAATGAATCCTCAGATAAATTAAATTAGAGCTCTTTAACTTGGTTCCCCTCTTTCTGTATGTTGCTTAAGTTTCTACAAACTATGCTTTTCAATTTGATGCTTGCTTGCCTTGTACTCAATACTATTTACAAATATCATTTTCCCATTATTTCCTTTAAATTGATTAAAAGCAGTAAATATTTTAGCTTTATAAGACTAACACAACATATTGTATTTAAAGCTTGGAAGACTTTTACTCTGTAGATTGAGCTATATTCTGAGATAAATTTGATTTAAAATGCAACATTTTTTGAGATAGTTACATGCCACATAAACAAATATTTTGAAGAAAAAAACATAACTCTAGCTAACCATAACCTGTCAGATTTAGAAGACTTGTGGCAGTAAGAATAGAAATGGTAAAAGTAGCACGATACTCCTATTTCATCTCGCTGAAATCCAATTCACGGACAAATTGTTACACCGAAAGACTATTTCCCCACCAAATTATTTCTCAAAATAGACCATTACACTAACAGAATGTTTTCCAAACAAGATGCTTCACCATATTCCAGTACACTGTAAAGAAGTTTCACAGAATTCCACAACACCGTCAGATCGTTTCAACGAATTGATCATTACACCTGTCTTTACGGTCAATGGTGAATTATTAAGTCCTGTTGGTGTTATGGAATTCAGTGAAACATTTTGTCAGTGAAATGGCTTTTCAGTGTAATGGAATTGGGGGAAAGGTCTATCGGTGTAATAAGGTAATTTAATAAAACGAAGAAATTTGTCTGGTGCAAGTTTCTCGATAATGTGGCTTTTGATGAGATAAGTGTGATTACTATAGTAAAACTAATGTTTAATTCTTCAAGATAGACTTATGTACAACAGCCTGAATATGGATTTTGGAGTAATTGTTTAATTGCATTAAAGTTTTGGTCAAAATTTAGCTTCACTCCCTGAAATGGCAAAAAAGTGGAATGAAGAATTACTTATAAATTAAGTAAAATCTTAACCATTTTCTAAGAAGGGGGAAATATCAAGAATGAAAATGACATGGGAAATGTATTAAGTTATTATGAACAACTTTTATAACATTCTTTGTTTTTTTTATACAGGCAACATCTACTATCCGAGAAACCCATGACTGGGGAATCCCAATTACAACAACGACAAAGGATACAGTTAGCAATTCATCTTTAGAATGCACATGGATCTTCATATCAAGATCATTTTAAAACTGAAAGGACTTATGTTCTGACTCTGGCATGTCTTGGAATGTGATGCTATTGTGTGTGATTGATGTAAATAAAATCTAAAAATAATGATGGTTCTCAAATAACTTCTTTGAATAAATTATGTTATTTTAATAAAATATTTTATTTTAGAATAACTTTGTGTTCATTTCTTGTAGCTAATAAAAATATTTAAAGCAGCACTGCTTGTTAAGATATTTTAGTTATTTATTTTCATATTTGCAAATATATATGTTGATTTATCAAAAAATCCCAACATATTTGGAAGTTGCTTGCACCCCAACTTATCCTAGAGTACCAAGAAATTTTTTCAAAATATTTGATATTATCTGATAATCAAATTGAATTTTCATAGCATACTGCCACATGTGGGCTTAAATCGTCTACTTAAGTAGGAATAAGGATTGAAACAAAGTATCATTGAAAATTGACAACCTTTACTTTTGCTCGAGTTGACTATCATTTAAATGCAAATTTCGATTTTTAAAAGCAAGCTTATGGTTTTGTCTTGGAGAAATCACCATAATAGGACATCCATAAATCATGAGAGCTCAAAAAGAGGGAAGGGGTCTATTTAAAATCTCATGTCAACTTTTAGTTTGGAGATAAGCTTTTTTATCATTTTTACCACAAGTTTAGGGAAAATATCCATATTAGTCAAAACAGCAAATCATTATCCAGTCAATCATGATAATTACAAACATAAGAAAGACCATTTTTTAAAATTTAAGTTATAGAGTAAACTCCAATGAGAATTTGAGGGGGGGAGGGAAGGCTCCAAAATCTCGCCTCACATAATTTATGGGTATCCTCAAATGTGTTAGAAATTGTCAGTTTTGTGTGATTTGGGTTCAGTGTTAATTATGAGAAATTAGGTTTAACCAGTGGCGAAGCATGAGTTGCAAACAGGAAAAGCGCTATGTAAACATGACATACACATTTACAAAAATTATACTTGAAACATCCGAGAAGTTACAAATTTCAAAATAAAACTATAAACACTAATATTACAATCAACCTAACATATGGCAAGATAACAATCAACTTCCAGTGCTTCTCCTCTTTGCAATTCATGCTCCGCCACTGGGTTTAACTTGCATTTCAAGAAAAGTTATATTTTAAACTAAATATATTTGCAATGCAAATTTCTTAAAAAAATTTTAAATGAAAAAATAGGACCTTACCAGAGGGATTAAGGTTGTTCTCACAAGCTAGTACGATTAGTTAAGTGAGTAGCAAGGATCGACTTCCACTAGTTTATCTGCAACATTTTACAAAGTGAAACCACTCCATATGACTCACACCCAATAAACCAATCCAACACAAGGAGAAGGCAATGACCTTCAAGCGAAATTCGAAACAAACTTTCTGCCTCTCCCTGGGAGGGAATGAGTAAATGGATGATGCAATACCATGAGGGGATCAACATTTATACTACATTTTAGCGAATTCCAATACACTGAAAAGCCATTTCACAGAATCGACCATTACACTTGACCAGTCATCCAATGATTGGTAATGAAGTCATGTCCGTTTAATGGTCGATCCAGGAAAATACAAAGATGTAAAAAAATCCTAATCAAAGTAATAATTTGAAAACTGCATGCCCTTTCCCTCCAACTTTATTGTTTTTTTGACACTGAGAAGCATATTGTTTTAATTTATGTCTCTCTAGTGTCATCATGTAAAAAAATAGGAAGAAAACAATTCGATCATCCTCCAATTTTAAGAAATTTAGAATATAAAAAAGAAAGTGCAGATCTAATATAAAGTTTCTTTTGAGGAGTCTTAAAATTATTCCATCACTTTCAGATTACTATAGTGAAATAAAAACCTTTTGCAAAAAATAAAGTCTAGAAACAGTCTCTTAAAATTGGAAGATGATTGACATGCTTAATTCAGCACCCTGAAATCTGAAAAAAAAAAAAAACCCTCAATGTGTCAAGATTAGAAAATTTGAAAGACAGAAAAATGAATCTTAATACAATCACACTTAAATAATGTTATTTAGAATGAAACACAGACAGTGGATTTAATTTGTTTTTTAATCAATCCTAAATGGACATAAATGCCCCCACACACACATATGAAATACAGACTTAAAGAAACTTCAATACCTATATAATACCAACAGATATGCTACATTAATAATGGAATTGGAGAATTAAAAAATTAGGGAAATTAAAAACCTGATTTCACAGTTCACAGGGCAATGGAAATAAACCCTGATGGTCAACAATTAGAAATCGTAATCTATTGCATTGGCTTCTAATAGCCCAGCAATAAGTAGTTGACACTCCTCCACGCCATCGGAGTGTATTTTGACACAGAGGTGGACCTACATCAGTTCAATGTACAAGAAATATTCATCCGGAAAAGTCATTAATGCCCATGGCCACTTACCCATGGCATAGTATTATTACTACCAGAAATACTATAATACAAAATATCTATAGCTGGGATTTTGTTTACGATCAAACGGGTAAATAAAAAGAGACAACAAAAGCTATGCTTATGATTGGCGCCGCTACTCCGGAGTGGGAAATAAAGTAAAAGTAGTCTTTCCAGATTTCGGTTTTGATTAATTTAAAGAAAATAATATGAATAAATTAATAAGTATTAGCGATATGCTCCTTAAATCCAAGAATAATAAAAACAACACACGACGGAATACAAACAAACAGAAGAGCGACCGCCAATAATAGCCAAATCAAAGAATAGCCAAATACAACGCCAACAGAAGTAACCCGGAAGTAATCCAAGCGCCCGGATCGTAGCGCCACCAAGTTCCGGTTGAAGAGGTCTATAGAGCATTCGCACATGACGTCACAGGCTTGTGACGTCAGAGGCTTGGATGACAGACAGTGTGATGGAAAACTATAGGATGCACATCGTTTATTTGTTTACTTTTGATGTGAATTTTGAAAAATAAGGATGTTTTATGTTTTTCTCCAAAGTTTACTTTAAAGTAACCTTTATTTACTCTAAAATGGCATCTCTGCACATTATAAGTCATTCAATAATACTACATTTTATATTTAGCAGTGTTCTAATTGCTGAAACCATTTCTGCCAGTGTTCTAATTGCAAATACCATTCGCAATGCTACTAACATATTTTAAAATTCTTAATTATTTATTAATTATTCAATATTTAGTTTCAGTAGCATATTATAAGTATTTTACAGATGTATCGGACTCGCATATTGTTCTAACAAATGTAAACAAAAACATGTCACCTCGTAATAAGTCTTTTTCTAAATTTAGCTTACCACTAAAACACAAAAACATATGCACTTACCTTCAATAACTATTATTCTTTCGTTCCGATCTTTAACCGAGCCTAAAGAATCTTTTTAAATGAACTTTTCTTATAAAAACTAAATGCAGCGCGTATTCTCTATGGGAGCCTAATGTTAAAGAAAAGTTGTCTATCCTCCAAGCCAGCTTGATCACGTGATCGGAGACACGTGATTGAAAATGCTCTATAAGTATCTATGCCGTGCCTTAACGCTTTTTACGTAATAACAGCAAGAACCTATAAGGGGACATCCATAAATTACGTGAGGTGTTTTTTCCAAAATCTGGACCTCCCCCCTCGTGAGATTTACCTACGACTTTTTAAAAATTATTTTCCTTTCTCATACTTAAATAACAAAGAAAATCGTATAATTTCTAACTTAAAAAGTTGACGTGAGATTTTAATCGATCCCCCTCCCCCCTTGGTGAGATTTTTCCAAACCCCTCCCCCCCTTTTTGACCTCACGTAATTTATGGATGTCCCCTAACAGGGCAGACTTGTGCTACACGACGGCTTACTAGATACTATACAGGCTATAGCCGAGTTTTGAATGATAAAACCATTTGACAACTTTTCCCGCTAGGATCGCCACAAGTCAGCCTGTCTTGGCAAACTTTGTTACCATGACAACCTATTACATCTGGGTAACAGTAAATACATTTTTTAGTAGATCTCCTGTTCTCCTTTCTCGCCAAAGACATTTTGGAGCCATTAAGCCCCGCCTTCAACTGTGGATTTGCTTTGCCAGTTGTTAGCTATTGCCATCTACATCTACAGCCTGTATAGTATCTAGTAAGCCGTGGCTAGACTCATAATTCTTATCGCATGTCCAATGTCCATCCTAGTCCGTTGACTGATGGTTTCAAACTAAGCAATTTTGGTGCTCTTATCACAATCTGATCAATAGAGCATTCGCACATGACGTCACTGGAGGACAAGAACAACAGTGCTAAGGCTGCTGTTACGTTGTTAGGCGCTGGGGCACCCGTTGCTACAGCGGTTGTTAGGGGCGGAGTCTTCAGTCTTGTGATTGCAAATGCTCTATTCGGGTGTTTTGTTCGCTTTAACGGCCCTACATCCTAGTCCGTTGTCTCTTTGCAGAAGCCATCCTGCAGCGGGACCTGCAGGACTTCGTGCGTCGTTTCACGCAGCAGCAGATGCAGCGCACGACGCAGCAGATGCGCTCCTCATTCCTGCCTCAGCTGGGGGTGCGGTCGTCATCGGGGGTCGAGGAGCCGCCCCCGCTCGCCAGTCTGCTGCCGCCCTTCCGCGACGCCCGCGCCTACGCCTCCGTCAAGAGGCCCTTCGGAGGAGGAGGCAGCGCAGAGGCCTCGGCCTACGCCTCCGTCAGGGACGTGGACGGCGACGAGAGACTGGCCGACCACCACTTGGGTGAGTAACTCACTCACACTTTTCACTCTTTTGTGCAACTCTTTTGTGCTTTCACTCTTTTGTGCAACTCAGGAATCACAAAGCTTAAAGAGTTACTCACAAAAAAATGTGAAAGAGTTTTTTTTTATGCGACTCATCTTGAATTTGCAAAACTATGTTAAAGTGAATTTCTGTTTTAGCCATCTTTTGTAATCGTCGAAATTTTCATTAGTAATTTTAAATGCACTAGACTAGGTAGGTTTACTTAAAGCCCTGGATAGAGCGAGCTCTCGAGTAGCGTCAGTGTTTTCCCCGGCAGCTTCGTGCCGCTCTCGATTTTGATTGGACGTTCCCGTCACGTGTATAAACAGCAGCCATTTTGGGTGCCTTTTGATTGAATAAATGGCCTTCTGGGATATGTTAGCACACTGTATAGCAGAAAGGAACTAAGGTTAATGTGCAAAAGTGTTGTAGAAACTTACAAAATGCTATTTAATGCTAGAATTTCACACATTTTTGGCCTAAAATTTGTAGTTTTAATTCTGATAACTGAAATTGTTTGTAAACATTGAGTGCCGTGTAATATTTTGTTCCTCATCATTTTGACTGGTTTAATTGGTATTGTTTAACCAAAAAATATTTATTATAAAATACTAGATGTATTTACGAGTTAATAGGTAAATATATAGTTTAAAAAATTTATTTGTGTACTTTTTATATAGAAAGTTGGTTAACAATAGTTATTGCTGAATATTTTTAAAGAAAATATTTTGATTAAATTTTTTTTTAATTTTTTAAAAAATAGTTTTTTTCATTGAAATGACCTGTGAGGTATTTAAACGCGGAGCTCCGTTTCGTTTACCCATAGCGGGCTACTACGCTGCTAGCGAGATAGTTTGGTTTGCGGTTGTCAGCCATTTTGGGTGCATTGGCGCTACTTGAACGAGTAGCGGCTCGCTCCATCCAGGGCTTTAGGTTTATACTTAATTACTTAATTAGGAATTACTTAAAGGCAAAGATCGCAAGAATATAAAATCAATGCAATTTTTAAAAAAACTAGTTTACTAGTTTTTATTAGTCATCACCTCTTTGATGAGTTACTCGGCAGTTTCGCATGCCTATAGCTTATAATGATAAGTAATCCAACTCTTTTTCAAAAATCGGATTGAAGTAACTCACTTAAAAAGAGTTAACTTTTTTATGGAACTCTGATGAGATGAGAGTCCTCCGTCAGCTACGTGGACGGAGAGGACCGTCCACTTGGGTGATAAATCACAGTCATCTTACCCAACACTCAAAAAGCTGCTTCATTCTATTTGCGCAAACATGCTCATAGGTGTCTCTTCCCGTAGAAGCGGCTGCCACCATAGTTGACGAGGACCTGAAGAGCACCTCCCCAGACGGCGGCGGGGAAACGACGTTCGGCTCGTCCTCGGGCAGTACTGGACCCCACGCCTCGAAGCATCTGCAAATAGAGAATGTCATTAGGAAAGAAGAGGATTCTTTTAGCGACGTTTATTTTGTGGGTGAGTACGATTCAAGAACAGAGGGATGATGCTTTGTTTAGGTAGAAGGTTTCACATCAGTGGGCAGGTTTCTTACATGCCCTTCGCCCCCAACGTTTCAATTTCTATTTTGCAGTTTTAAAATTTCAATATTTTTCCTCATTCAACGTGTAAAAGACCAGTCCATTCCATCACCGATTTTGGACAGAGGGTATACCTTTATTCGATGTCCCAAAGATGTTCAATAGGGTTCTAGATTCTAAGTTGGCCAGTCCACTCATTGAACCACATTTTCCTCATGTCAAGCCATGGTGACTCACGCAACATGGCAAGTGGTACTGTCATCCTGAAAGAGTAAGGAAGCGCTAAGTTGTCCAAAATTGTTCATTTGGTCTCTGTTTTCGGTTGTTCTGGTATCAGGGTTGGCAAGTTTCTTCCGGAGTGGAAAAAACCGCGGAAAAAAACATGGAAAAAACCGGCCGGAAGAAATCGGTTTCTTCCAGATGGAAGAAGCTGGAAGAAACCTTTTTTATCCAAAAAAAATTGACAAATAAGCTTTAATTTATAAGTTATAATGTTTTACTAACAAAATTATACCATTAAAAATATAATTATATGCAAGTACTGTACTGAGTTAATAATTACACCAATGTTTTTACTAGGAGGTTTCTTCCACTGAAAGAAATCTTTTCTTTTTTTAATATTTTAATAATATTTAAATAAAGAATGGTTAGGTAACATTCATATAGAAATAGTAGAAACCATTCAAGCCAACATCCCCTTTAAAAATATAAGTAACCAGAAATTTAGTGTTAAAAGTAACTTCTTTTTCAAAAATTAATTATTTAAATTAATTAATAGTAATTCAATTAACTTTTATTTTTTAGATTGTGATTTAAATTGTTCATTTATGTAGTCAGTAAATTTAAAAATGTGGAGCATTTGTTTGGCTTTTAGTGGGTTTTTTCCACTTTCTTCCGTTTCTTCCATTTTTTCCAGTTTCTTCCGGTTTTTTCCAGTTTCTTCCACTGTCCTGGAAGAAACTAGTTTCTTCCGGAAGAAACCCAACCCTGTCTGGTATCAATATGGCGACTGAGGGTCCCTATATAAAAGAGGATCTCAGCAGAAATAGTGATTTGCAAGGGTGTCCAGATAGCTCATAGTATATTAGTTTGTCTACACATTATATTCATTAACCTTCCTTCATGAAATTGCTATGTAATGAAAAATAATTCAGGGGTCTTAGCCAGGCCCACTAGTCATTTTTATAAGTATTTGAAAGTTTTAGCAAAACTAATCTTTCATTAAAAAAGGAGTATTTTCACCATTACCGCTGGTTAGGGAAAATGTTTGGAAACTCCAACTCTCAAGCGTCCCCTCCAGCCATGGACCGTGCTGATGAGTCCTAACAAGGACGAAACCGGTCCATGGCTGGAGGTGACGCTTGAGAGTTGGAGTTTCCTAATAAATTTCTTCCACTATTGTTTTTTTATTTACCTAAAAGTTCTTCAAGTCAAGCTAACTCTCTTTACTGAAAAACTTTTGGGACTGGATGAAAGATTAGTCAGATTCATTAATAATTTACGTTCTATCGAAGCTTGCTCATTATTCATAAATGAGATGTCATTTTGGGTTTAATAATGTGTATACGGTCTATGAAAAACGTCTCTTAAATTCGTGTTGCTAATAAAAGAAATTTTACTTTCAGCTATAGTTGCGGGCTGCTGTGCGGTCGGTATTTTCGGAGTCATATCTGCAGGATTCTGTTTCTACAAGTAAGAGTGAATTTTATTTGGGGTTTTATTGTGCATCAGTTCTTGTTTTTTCTTTAAATTGATGAAAGCAGAAAGGTTTTGTAAAGAGTCACATTCTCTACTAGAGTCCTCGTCACAAATGCTTAATATAGTAGGGGTTATTAGCTTGTAGAATGGATTGTTCAGAGTAGCCAATCTTGGGTTTAAGGGACTGTTCTTTCATTGCATTTACTCCGTGATATTAGTAACTATGAATTACACCGTATTTTTGAATAAAAAGAGATGAGTTCAAAAAAGTATTTAATTTATTTCTGTTTATTTTTTTCTTCTCTGATTCTATGAATGATCATATTTATGTGTCCACTTAAAGAGATTTCTCTGCCCTATTTTTTTTTGTGTGTGTTCAACTTACTCTCCTTTAGATATTTGAGGTATATAACCTCTTTTAACTTGCCACAGCAGTAATTTATCGACTGACTAAACCTCTTCTTATCGTTGTGAGTTTTATCAACCTTCTCTACCTGTTTTCTTAGTTTGCTGATGATGGACGTAGGTGTTCATGATTTATGGCGTAAGGATTTTTCCCATTCTTCGTGTGCGATGCTGTAGTAAACATATGAAGGCCTATTTCTGGTTTTACAGAAACAAAGCTTAAATTTTTAAAAATTGTAAGAATTCAGGATATAGTCACAGAGAAAACGTCCACGTCCACTATTAACCCAAATTTTCGCCTAAAATTTTATTTCTAAATATTTCCTGAACCAGAAAAGAACGAATATTATCATAGGCTACACTGGTGGTTTCAGTTTTATCATAGAATATTTTTTTAATAATTAGAGATTATAGAAGAGTGTTATTAGATAGAGATAGTTATTAGAGTTTATAGAATTAATAATTACAGTTTATAGAATATTTTTTTTAATAATTGGGAAGGGTCAAGAAAGGGGTTCCAAAAATTGGGAATAGCAAAAACTTGATTAGAAACTGTGTTGATGGTTGACTTGTTTTTGCCCCTCTCTAAAGTGTTTATATAATTACGTTTTTTTTTTTTTTTTTTTGCGAGTTTTACTTTGAAAGAGAAGATCAAAAGTTAAAAAATTAACCTGTAATGTTAATTTGCGACACGTAAAGAAATAAGCTTGTTATGATCAAAAAAAATCTGTCAAGGAGGACTGCCTGTGATTTTGAGTGAGGAGGAGGAGCAACCGAATCAATTAGAGCGCGTTTTTGAGCGGCCGATGACGTTTGTGGGGCTCTCTTTCTTTATTCTTTGGGGCGCATTCCTGGGATATTGGAGCTCGCCATTTCTCCGCCTCCGCCATGGAAAAGGCCCCTCCCGACCTCGTGGCACAGGCGAAGGACTACCTCCACGCTCTGTAAGTCCCTCTCTTTGTTTCGCATTTACTGAAACTTATTTCCGAACCTTATCAAATATTATCTCAAGAAATTCAGTTACATAATACATTAGGGGTGGTCCTAATTTTTCAAACTCAGAATTTCTTTGGTCGCACCCCCCAACTTTTTTCCTTTAGGTATGAAATGAAAGTATACCAAATATTTTCCCGATATTTTAATATTAACACGTGCCGCATCGCGATTGAAGTTAGACTACGATAAAGGCGCAGAACTACGTAATACAGAGAGAAACAAAGAGAACAAAACTAAGAGAGAAGAGGTATTATTAATTTCTCTTAATATGTCTTAAACATTTATTAATTATTAATAAATGTTTAAGACATATTTTAATTAAGAACAGGATGATTGTATTTAAAGTTGCGATTTTAAAAGACTGTAAAAAGAGGACAATGAATCAAAATGACCTCATATTTCCCCAGGGTATTCCTGATGATGAGGGAATTTTTTCTGGTTGAAGAAAAATTAGTAACAAAATTGACCGATAGGGGGCGCTGTATCCGTTACAACCCCTTGAGACGGAACCAAAAACAGGCAATATAGTACTGTTGATCAATTTGTAGTGTTTTTAGTTTGGTCTCAAGGGGCTGTAACGGGTTCAGTGTCCCCTATATCGATCAATTTTTTGCTAATTTTTCTTCAACCTGAAAAAATTCCTCTGGCATACCCTGGGGAAATATGAGGTCATTCTGATTAATTGTCCTCTTCTTATAACCTATACCCTTTTAAAATTACAACTTTATTTACATTCACCCTGTATCTATCTGTTATAAAAAAAAACTCCAATTTTTCCCGGTGTGCTGTTTTGGTTGGGGCGTAAATCGGGGATCATGGGTGTACATCACAGTGGCGCAGCCAGAAATTTCTTCTAGGGGGGGGGTCCAAGACTATCGACCAGGGCCGTTATGCTTTTGTTTCGGATGTGGTTTTGACTCAATATTTTTTGAAGTACATTCTAATTAAGAGTAATATTATACGTTAAGTTTTAGACGACTTGAACAGTTACTTTTAATTTTAGTCCACTAAATTTAAAATGGTGTAAACAATAAGTGAAATCCTAGTAAAATTGGAGGTCTGGGGTTCTTCCCCCAGAAAAATTTGGGAAATTTTCCCTAACAGTAAATACAGTAAAATAGAAGACAAAATTTTGAAGGGGGTTAGGGGTCCTATCTATAAAACTTTTGTAAATGTACCTAAGAAGTAGTGTTTAGCTATATCCTTTGTGTACTTGGAGCAAACCAAGTGCAAGAGGTGCACTGCTTATTGTAAGTCGCAGAATTTTCAAGGAAAACAGTACGTAATATATTTATAAATTTCGTGGGGGGCCTGGGGGTTCTCCCCCAGAAAAGTTTTTCAATTTTTTTCTTTAAAAGTAGTGTTTTAACTCATTTTGATACCCTTTGGGTTACACCCGTTGAGGACCCCTCCTTGTAAGTCACATAATTTTCAAGGAAGTAGACTGCATTAAATTTAAGTCAAATTTTCAGGGGGCTTGAACCCCTAAAACCCACCTTGGATATGGTCCTGCTATCGAGAAATCCTACCAAAATTACCCCCTCCAAAGACGCCTGGAATATTTCGGGCAAATATAATACAAATGCCCTCGAGAACCGGCATGGGGGGGTAACGGGTAGCTCCAGCTTCTGGGGGTGTCTGGACCCCCTGGACACCCCCCGTGGCTGCGCCCCTGGTACATCATCCATAAAGGGGATAGTTCCCTTCTCCCCCCCTCCATGACCATGCATAGACTGCGTTTGACAATGGCTTATTCACCCGATTTTTTATATTTTGTCTTGTTTTGCGCAGTATGTCCGTATAGGGACCATAAAACCAAAAACAACCAACCCCGATGCCTATTATATTTGGTGCAAATTGTGGCTCTTTTTTCTCTATTAAAGATTGGAGACATTAAATCATTGAGGGTAATTGATATAGGTCTTACTAGGAGGAGTTGTGAAAAGTTATTTTGTCTTTGTCAGGTTGCAGAAGAGCCGGAAGGCGGCAGCGGACGTAGACTACCCGGCGTATGGCGTGACTGGGCCCTGCAAGGATGTGCTCTCCCCCAACGGGGACCGGAAGCTGGCGCAGAGTGCCCAGATGTACCACTACCAGCACCAGAAGCAGCAGATGATTGCTGTGGAGAAGTATGTCATCTTTAATACTTAAATTGTATCATTGACAGATTTAGGAGGTCCCTGATAGTTCAGAAAAATAATATTGCTCCATTTACCGTCAGAAATATTAAAGGTTTTGAAACATTTTGGCGGCATTGCCCCAAGTTTTGAGGAAAAAAAACTATTATAAAAGCTTTAATTTAAGCAATACAGACATGTCAAAGTTTATCGTTCATTTTAAAACCTACTAAAATTTCCTTTTTTATTTTTTAACCTTTTAAAGATACTTATGCAATCAAATCTGTGAAATCCATTCAAATTTCAATTTTTTATTCCCCTATGATCCCCCTTGAAATTTCTAAATATGATTAGCCCCTCCAGAATTGATAGTATCTCTTCACTGAAAATGTTTTTGAAAAAGGAGGGAAATGATTTCCAAAAAAATAATCATAGTTATTAATTCCTCATGAAACTATCCCAATTTATTTTTGCATGATGTGCTAGTAATTGAAATATTAAAGTCTAGGAAGGAAGAAAAACACAGTATTAAAAAATGTATTATTAAGAAAACTATTTTTATAAGTATGTAGGCAGTTGTTAAAAATTAGGGTTTTTTTGTGTTTCATTTGTGTTTTTCAATATCTTTTAGAGCTGGTTCAACTAAGAATACATCAGCATCTGATGTTGATTCTGAAGAAGAGATAGGGGAAGAAGGAGATTATACTGTTTATGAGTGCCCAGGCTTAGCTCCGGTCAGTACTTTTTTTCATTTGTACTTAAAAAATTTCAAGCATGGGTGCCACTTTTCAAAATTTGCAAGAAGGAACTTTAAAGTATCGTATTAATCATTTCCATCCAGTCTAGCATTTTTTTTAATTGCATGAAAATTCATATAATATCATGAAAACTCATAGTTCCTTAAATTCTAAATCAAGATAAAGCTGTATGTGAGTAAAACCATGTTACTTGTGGTCAAAATGTGCTGTTCAATTCCGTTAATGTTCCCGCTAAATACCGCTATGCTCCTTTGGATACCAAAAAAGTAGTAATATATTGCTAAAACAATTTTAGACTCAGATTAAAATGTTTAGGTAGATCAAAAACTATTTATATTTTCAATAATAATAAAAAGAAATGTTGATACTTGAATGTATGACATTCTCAAAAACATGGCAATTTAACAGGAACGTTAACGGAATTGAACCAAATGTGCAATGTAGGTATTGGAATTTAGTACTAATTTTGCGTTTCGTAATATACCTGGGACGGAATTCCATTCATTGAAATTTAAAAAAAACGGAATTCTGTCCTGGGGACGGAAGAGTGGCACCCATGATTTCAAGACTTTTCTAAGTGATAAAGTCAAATGAAAATATGCTAAATAAAAATCCTGTTTTAATAAAACTACTCATTCTATGAAAAATAACACTTACTCAAATTAAAAATTCTTACCAAAATTTTAGCTCCAAATCTGTTCAGCAATAATCTTTCACAACCTGCTCTTTTGTGTCCCATGTCCTTTTTTTAATATTTTTTATCAACAAATACTTACTTTTACATACTGTAAACTGGGGTAACGTTAGCTCAAATGGAGTGGGGTTTTTTTCACATTAAAAGCAAATTAAAGTAATTAATAAAAACAAATTTGTGAAGGTCAGTGCTTTATATTATATTTAACATGTTCAACTGTAATATAAACCGCTTTCAACGTGTGGATTTAAGTTTTAAATATTTTTAAAGTTTTAGGCCAAAGTTTCCCTGAATTGGGGTAACTTTGGCCAAAGTTACCCTGACATAATAAATGCTCAATGCACAGGAAACCACAAACCAAATTAAAATAAAGACACTGAAAAATGTTAAAACACTTTACAATGAATCTAAATCTAATAGTTACCTGCTTTGAACAAGTGTTTTATAGCATATATAAAGAAAAGTAGTACAACAACAAAAATCAACGTTTTAGTAGTACCGATGCTTGTAGCCATCAAGGTATAGTAAATTTCGGAATTTCAAGACGATACTTTGAGAATGTGCTGACAACAATTCCACCTGTCGGCTCTAGCATTAATTAGTTGATCAATTTTATTTTTTCATACTGATATAACACTTAGAAACACTTTCCGATGATTGGGCCAAAGTTACCCCAGTTTACAGTACTACAATATACTCTTGATATGAAGAAGTCGAAGGGACGTGTAAACAATTTCGAGATGAGAGTTTTTAGCACATCAAGTTAAATTAGAGGATTACCTAACGTGGCTAGGAGGAAAAAATTGAGGTTTTTGACAACAAATTTCATTTATTGAGGTTATACTGTATATCTCTCCACTCTACCACTGTGTATAATTGAGTAAAAATATTAGACCTTTTTAACGTTTAAATCAAATGCAGTGTCCTGTTTTATCTGTTTGCTAATTGCATTCCTGTATTTTTCAGACTGGCGAGATGGAAGTTAAAAACCCCCTATTTCACGATGACTCTACTCCTGTTTCTCCCCCTGTCCTCCCTGGCAAATCTAGCGGCCTCCATAGCAACTGAACTGGGTTATCCATCCACAAACGTCCTTGCTCAGAAGCTACCTGTTATTGTTATCCTCCCTGTTGCATACACCTTTCTCTTTGACTTAAAGAAACAACTATACTTGAGAAAAAAAAATCCAAATCTAGTCATGAGCATTCCAAAGTTTTTTTATTGAGTTTATCAGTATTAAGTTATTTGTTTTTGAATCTAGTCATTCTATCAATACAGACTAGCTCATATTGACAAATTTAAACTAAGCTGTTAATTCTATATAATATAGGATTATTTTTTAAAAACTGATTGTAGTACTTAGGTTTGTTAAAGGAAAAAGTGAATTACAATTGTATTTTATTATTTGTTAAGTTTTATAATTTAACTTAAAGGTATATGTAATAATCTCATAACTTAAATTAGAGACTTTAAGACTAAAACCTAAATTAATTAGGTTCTATTTTTATGAATATTATTTATATAAATTCTAAGGTAAAGTATTTGAATTTTAAAATGCACACAGGTTGTGTCACAAATTATAGACAGAATTGTAAAAGGTGATAAAATTCAACAAAATTCCTTTATCCTTAAATACTAGGTAAAAAGCAAGCCTATTTTTGGTACGAAAATTCATGGTATCATGGTATATTCATGGTATTCATTACCAATTTATCCAAGTAGCAACACCCTCAAGAGAATTGTAAGTTTCTCAAGTCATAATATCTATGCAATTTTTGTATTTAAATATAAGTATTTCATATTTACAAGTATACATAAAAATAGGAAGTGTTAGGTTTTAAACTTTATCCATACAACCAATTTTAATTCACATATTTTTTTTTAGAAAAGCATAGGTATACAAAAATTACCTTTCTCATGCAGATATATGTTTTTATACCGAGGAGTGAGCCTGCTGCTAACTGCACAATGGTTGTTAAATTATGGAAGAAGGCTTGGTAGCCTTTTAATTGTCGTAGAATTATAAAATCAATTATGGCATCATAAAGTCCTCTTTATACCCACAGAAAGTTCAGATTTTACTAGTATGAAACTGCATCTCCCCTGGTGTTAACTTGTTTCTTTTACCACCTCTTACAAATCTGGTTATTAATTTTACACACACATTCTGTATAATTTTTATATGCCTTTATTTTATATAATGTTCCTTCCCCTTTTTATAACCCATGCAATTTTTATATTGATGTAGAAACACATCAGAATCTAGCTTTTATTTTGTTAATTTTATTTGAACTTATACCCACAGATTTATTTGGAGTATAAACAATTTAGATGCAGCGGATCAGATCTAGGTACCAGCTTATATGCATTGCAGTTTAGTAGTTTCCAACCTTTTCTTAAGTACAAAGTTTCTTCAATTTTTACTTAGTGGAAACTTTGTATATCATATTTCTAAGATTGGTTTAATATCAGAATATATGGGAACCTATCTTAATCTAATCTGTATGGAGACATTAATGGTGCATTATAAGTGTGCAATGGAACTCACAGTAGTATTAACCCCAGCCATAACTGAGGTGCTTGCGGCAACAACGAGCTAACTCCAATATAAATCTGCTGGAGTATATGCCAGTTTCAATAGTTTTCAAAGCATCTTTTAACATGGCATGTAATAAGCTAGTGTACCCATTTCCCTTTGTAGAGATTCATATGAGATCATCAACTACACCACTAAGCTTATGTGCTAAGCTTTTGAAAACAATTGAAGGGTTTGGTGGATGAAGGGGCTATGTTACATTTTTTGAAAATGCAATCTAATTCAATGGATGAAAGAGTTATGTTTCAAAACAGCTAGAAACAAAGATATGAAGGGGCTATGTAACATTAAACATTTTGTTACAATAAAACTTTGAACCTAAATTAGGGTTTTGTTACATAACCCCTTCATCTCCCAAGCCCTTCAGTTATGGTGTAGGTGTACTTGCCACAACAATGAGCTAACTCCAGCAGCTTTATATTGGAACCATATTAATCTCTATAAAGGGAAATGGGTATGACACTAGCTTGTTAAACGCCATGTTAAATAAAGATGTTTTGAAAACTAATGAAACTGGTATATACTCATTACATCCCATTGGTTAAATTAATCTAAAAATAAAGCTACTTTATTAAAATTTAGCTCGTGTAAAAAATGTTTACTAACCATTTTTGGAAACTACTAAAACATGTAATAAGGCAAAAGTAAAAGCAACACAAAAAGTAATGATCCCATTCTGCCTGGTTGATATTCCAAAGTATAGTTGTATCTTGAGCTCTTTATCTCTTTCCCTTAATACATAGGGTAGATGCTGCAAAATATAGTGGTGTTAAACTGATATGAAATACATACATAGTATTTTTGTTCTAGTGATCACTGAAAACTAGCAATTGACTTTAGGACTGTATAATGAATACTCTCCCATCAGCTGCAAGAATTGCATTTGCCCAAAGTTTTACAGATGTTACGTAAAATGCAACTCTAGATAAAGGCTAGTCATAAAAATGCACAATGAACACTTGTTATCTTTATCTAAACTATCAATGAGAATCTGTAGAGCCAAGCTCATTGCAAAACTCTACACGTTAAATAGTCATGTTTTATTGCCATATATACATTAGGATTAAAAGATGTTAGAGAATTAAAATCGTGTTATATTTTTAATGTTTATGCATTTAAGAAAGAGAGAGAAGCACCCTTTATGAACTTTTTAACCATTTATTTTTATCCTTACACGGTTGAGAAAATTTGTTTTGAAATGTACCCAACTGGCCAATTCACTTTATGGGTTCTTTTATACTTTTTTTTTGTCAGTTTTAGGAACTGTGGGAGAGCTCATTTTTAAGGATATTTTTCTGTGAATAAATTAAAATTGAAAATGAATTGTACCATAGTTTTATATTAGTCTTATAGGAAACATTTGTATTGCAATATAATCTTGGCTATAAGTCAACACTGGCACAGATTGTTTTATAGAAGTTAAATCATACTTTTTTCTTTACTTTTACTAGTTTATCATGTTTCATGTAAAGATATTTGAAGTTAATACCAGTAAATGTAAATCATAACTAGTCTACAAGTTGAGTGATATGGTTAAACTAAAATATTTTCAAAGTATCATTGTATCTGAATAATTCACAGTAGGACTTCTCGAGAAACATGTGTATCAATTGTATGTAAATAAATTAGTGAAACCGGATTAAAATATATTGAATGAATTTATCATTACTCTTCAAATTGCAGTAGCTTGTTTGTATCAAGGCTATCATTCCAATGCATGTGTAGTAATTAGATTTTTGTGAATATTTGTTACTTTTAATTCAATAGTGTCAAATGCACTTTTGGTAGCTTAGTTATTACTAAAGAGAAATCTCATTTTTCATTACAAGGTGTATTCCATTTATTTTCTGCAATTTATTTTTACTACATGATAAGCTATGGAAATGTGAAACTGCACTTGTTTATTATTTTCAAGAATATTTTTTGAGATCTCTGTCATATTATTACCTCCACACTATAGATGAACAAAAACATCTTATTTTATGTTTAGTATCTTTTGAAGATTTAATAATAAGGAAGTAACCATGCACTTGATAAATTTGGAATAGTTTATTCTTATTTGAGATATTAAAAAGCAAAGTAATCAAAAATTATAATTGTACAAGTATTTTTTTAAAGATTCCTGTTCATGGATTGTTTGGTAAAATCAACAGAAGAACATCTCATATTTAACATAAAAGAAACCTCACAAAAGAGAGGGGTTCTTATATTTGTTTAATCATTCCAATTCATCAGGTTATATTTACAAACTTAAACCCATATGTAACTGTAGTATTCTGTAAAATTATTGAACACCAAGTGTTCTATGATGAGAAAAGTTTGGGAAACACAAAAATGGTGTTTCAACCGCCAGTCAGCTGGTATACGGGTCCAATGAATGGTAACTGACTTAAGATAAAGATGCTTTTATTCTTTATGCTACAAAGCATATGCATTTTCACATTCTTTTGCTTACTCATGATATTCTTAGAAAAATGTGTTAAGCTTTACCATAGATTTTTTGTTCAAGCATGACATGCTTCTTCAGTGCTTAGAAGGCTTTTATTTGTAGAGGTTGAAAGTTCTTTCCAGATTTTGGTGAATCCTATGTCCAGAAGCCAGTAATTTAAGTCGGCATGGTTGTGCTTCCTGTTGTACATATATACAAGTACAATATCAATAAATTGTTTTAACCCTTGCTTTGTTGCTTACGTTTAATGTTATTCACTCCTGTAATGTCAAGAACTTCTGTACTCTTGAATTGTTTCAGTTAGCTTAACTCTCCTTCACTAAGCCAGCAATTTTCATCACCTTCCTATATTTGTGTCTAGAACCAATGTCTAATTATATTGCATCAAAAACCTATTCCAGTAATTTTTTCTTCAGGAAAGTCACAGATAGGAACTAAGCTGTACACAGAAGGCATCCATTGTCTTACGCAAAAACCTTTAAGAAACTAGGTATAGAGACCACCATGATTTTTTGAAGTTTTAAATGAGAAACAGTACAATAAAGATGAGCATAATCCCTATCCATAGTTATAAAAATTCATAACTTTTTTACTTTTATAAATCACCATAAAAGCCAAGTATTGACCTGGAAACACCCTGAGTTCAACAGCTAACATTAGCTCTTTGACACCTCAAAATTAGAAGACATGCATACTTAAAGGATGATTTTTGAGTCCAATTCAAGTCAGTAACGCTTTAAGCCGGTACGTACATACCAATTGTTAACTTGCAGTACTTTCTATAGATTAAAACATTCAACTTTCTGTAACAACAGATATTCACATAAACCAGTGCATCTGCATCAATGAGAATACAAGGAATCAAAACCTTTTAATTTATTTCATCCAAAACAAATTCATTCGAGTTCTAAAATATGATATATACACAGGAATAAAAAAATATGATGCCAAGCAATTTGGAAAACATTCATTGCTCTCCCTGCAAGTTCACTCTAAAAAATATCCACATTCACTCGCCACAATGATTCGCACTCAGTCACAGAAAACAGCATCGTGAAAAAAACAACAGGAGTGCACTCGTCTCGTGAGAATCGGTCTCTGCTAGCATATATACATGACTCCATCCAATTAGCTACAGTACTGACGATACTGGTGCTTTTATCACAAATTAAGTCGATTGTTTTCAGTCTTTTTGCATTGCTCAACACTCTTGGTAGAAGAGCAGGTAAGGAACTCTGGGGGGGCTGTGGGAGAGCACCTCTGCCTCGGTGACTGCGGTAACGGCCCGGTCGTCGCAGCGGACCCACGATTTGCAGCCGTGACTGAAGGAGTCGCAGATGTAGTGGCCTTTGACTGCTTCCTCTCCGTCGTGGTACATGACTGCGGAGAAACGAAATCATTGAAATTAAACCATTCTTAATTTATAAATGGTAACACAACATTCTCATTCAAATTGCTTAAGGCTCATTCACACTGTTGCACTTTCACTGTTCATCCTGCTGATTCACTCCTGTGAATCACTCATTCAGTGAACAGATTTGTTTTCAGTTTCACTCAAATCATACTCGTTCATCTTCATCGGTTGTTTAAAATACGAACATCTCGGTTTAAGAGATTAGTTTTAAAATGTATAATTGAAGCAATAATATTTTTATGCAATTAAGATATAAATGTTGTATTCCAAGGTTAAATTAAAGAATAGACGACATTAGTCATAACGTCACTTGCTTGTTTGGAAACGTAGATTCCATCCGTGATTGGTTCCGTACGGATTTACCTCCAATCACGGATAGAATCAACGTTTCCAAACAAGCAAGTGACGTCACACTAATGTCGTCTATTAAAAGAGTTATTGGAGATCATAAGCGTCTATTTATTTAAAGGTGATCATGAAAAATTTCGAATTAAAATTAAAACAGGCAGTAATCTGCTGAAAATAATGGTCAGTTTAAATTAATTACCCTTCAAATTATCTTACTCCTGATAGCAGCAGTATCGTTTCATAAATTGAGACCTCTTAATTTGTTTTATCAAACCAAACGATTTTTTAAAAACAAATAAATAATTTTACTTTTATTTTATTTTGTTAGCTGATATAAAGATCTATTATTATTATAACTTTAATTAAGATGGAAAATCTTTTCAATAAATTTATTTTAAATTGGAATTTATTCTATATTTGATGCAATATTTTGATGCGAATATTTTATTTGAGGTAGTTTAATTCTAAGAAAAATACACGATAACAGTAAAAAAGTTATTTTTTGTCTTATTTCTCTAGAAATTTTTGTAAAATTCAAAGAATAATTTTCTACTACACACACACAAAAAAAATCTTTTGTTGGATTCGATCCCGCAACCTTTGGATCTGATTGCCGATGTCTTGACCACCATGCTAGATTGATTATGATAGATACTCGAAAGTTTTAATATAAAAACTTTGTCAAAGAATTAAAGGAAAAGTAGTGCCAACAGTTAAGATTACTTTTAAGGTTTTAAGAATATCTAACATTGTTTTCTTAGTTGTATATATGGATTTACAAAACATTTAAATAAATTGTTTTAGAGAATGTATTTTTTAATTATCTTAGTTATAAATAGTTTTTCCATCTCGGTGGATATACACGTTAGGAGACAGCTGTTCTGCGGATTTTAATTGATGTGATTTAAGAAGATTTTAAATGGTTATTCACTTTTATACAGTTGTAAAAACTATTTTTTCTCCAATAATAACACTTTATCAATGAAAAAATACTTCTACAGTCTCATTATAAAAAGTTAGCGTTTTGTGTTCAGCGTAAGAATACAGTGTATGAGTTCATCGGTGAATGGTCCAGTGTATTTTTTTCTCGGTTCATCTTTCATTTTAGATGTTCACTTCGAGAAGAAATGACAATTTGCGCATTTCACTTTCGATGATTCCTCGAAAATGAAGATCAAAGTGAAACAGTGTGAATGGGGCTTTAGATAGCTGCATTCACAATTCGTATTTGAACTAAATTCACCAGACTTTTTAAGAAAATTTCAAGTCAAAATAGCAATCTACAGAAATTTTCTGGCTGTAGATACAAATACTTCATCCACTCAATACAAAAAATAAGAAACCAACTTCACAGTCTCCAGGTTTACTGAGACTTTTTTAGGGCCATATTCAGACTGACAAAATACATAGAAGAAACGAGAACGGTAACTGGGGAGCTCGTTCCCATATCATTCCGAGATTTGAATCCAGGCGAATTGCTTTTTTTTGTGGTCCATTAATTAGTTCCACAAACACTAGAACAGCTACTAATTATCAAAAAAGTTTTCAATCATTAATATATTATATTACAAAAGTAATAGACATCTTGTGTTAGCAGCATTTCGTATTATCAAGTGTAAAATTGAGGCGGTCCGTGCCAGAAGGGTGAATTTATCATTATCCACCCTACTAGGTTCGCCCTTCTGGCATGAATCGCCTCAATTCTTTTCAAGTGTTTGTGACAGATGATGTCAAGAGCACATACTTGCAAATAATTAAAATTATTCACAAGATTTTTATTACTTTCATAACTGACTGAACACATTCATGACTGAAGACATATTTTTGATAATGCAGGGGTCATTCCAGACTTTTTGTGAAGGGTCCGGTTTTTGTAAAAATCTACTTATAATTTTGTGAATTTCAAGTTAGCGTAAATGCCAGGGGCCTGTTTTTGTGAAAATAGGGTCCAATATTTGAAGTATTACGAAAAAAAGTGTCTGTTTAAAGCAGGGTTTCCCAAAGTGGTCGGTACCGACCCCCTGGGGGTCGATGAAGGTTTAAAGGGGGTTGATGGGGAGTCAACGAAGTTTTAGGGGTTGGTAGGGGGTCGATGAAGCTTTAGGGGTCAGTAGGGGGTTGATTAAAGTAAAACAGTCATAAAAAAAGAAAAGTGCAGAAAAGCCAAAAAACCAGCTTGTGTGTTACTAATAAAATCTTTAACTAATAATGTTGTGAAAAAATCGGAAAGTCAAATTTCTTATATGGTGTAAAAAGACTTTGTTTTTAAACTTGAATGTAACATTTTCAATAAGGTCGATATTCTGCCAGACAGATATTTTTATGTAGTAAAAATTCAAATACGTAATTTTAAACCAAATACCCTCTTTGGCAGTCCAGCATCAGGCACACCCTTCCCATTGAATCTATTCATAATTACCCATAATTGCATTGTAATAATGACAATTTTAATAAATTTGTTTCTGAATTTAATAATTAAAAAATTATTTCCTTTTATTGTAATTTAGTTTATTTCGAGTGTTTCAAAATTTCTTTCTTCTTTGCAGTGTTTTTTTTTATTTTGATAAAATTTTGCTATCTTATTGTAAAATGCATTGCTGTGGATGATTCAAAGATTTTTCCTGATCCTTTGAACTTTCTTTACATACTTATTTTTATATCGAAGTTTTGAGTGATTAATGCTTTTTGGTGGTCTATATTGTTCACCAATGAATTTTCCAGGTTGAACAGTACATTACTAGTGAATGAGACCGGCTGTTAAATTTTAGTTAAATTTTCATTTTTAATTTATTTTCATAAAGAATTTAGTTGGATTTTTGAAAGGGGGTCGATGGCTTTGGTGAACTACTCCCAAGGGGTCGATGCATGAAAAAGTTTGGGAAACCCTGGTTTAAAGCAATGGTTCCCAACTCAAATATGTCTGCGGACCACTTTACTTAAATGTGAACCTCGTGCGGACCATCCCCCTATCCACAACTTAATCTTTAAAAATTTAACCTTTTTTCGATGCATTCATTTCTCACAGAGTTTTACTTTTTTCCTGAAGTAAGAGAAACCATATATTATACTTAAAAGATAAATTAACATTACTTTAACAATAATATTAGTATTCCAAAGGAGCGATTAAAAAAGAAAATAATAATTTATCTGTTTAAAACTTTTGCATTTCTGGCAATAAATGGTTCTTATATAGATGGTTTTTTTTACATCTATGGTTTTTCGACTACTTCTTGGATTGGGTGATAAGAAAATCTATTTTTTTAAATTTCAACAAAATTTTTAGATCAGTTTATGAACCTTCTCATGGACCAACAGTGGTCCGCGGACCACCTGTTGGGAACCACTGTTTTAAAGGCAAAAATGTTTTGTGAAGGGTCCGAAAACGGACCCAAATTTCTTCTGAACAGACCCCTGTAATGAGTAGCTGTTCTAGTGTTTGAGGAACTATTAAACGGGATCACAAAAAGAGTAAAAGAAATCAATCTACTGGTAATGTAGATTTGAATCTTGGAACGAGAGCTCCTGAGTTACAGTTTCAAATTTATTGTTTCCATACCATCCTCATTTTTTCTACGTTTAATCTGATTATGGCCCTTAAGGTTTTAGCATAAATAAGCATTTCACCTCGTGAGAATCTTGGGATTGTGGTTCGTTAGCATTTTGGAAGTCAATTAATACCCAATACTACCAATGAATCCCATTACTTTTTAACTAATTTCAGTAAAAATCTACACAAAATGGTGTTGACAGAAAGAATAAACAAAGGGGATAAATACTAACCAGCAAAGAGCTTGTATTTACGGATTTTCTGGTTTTTTCTTAAGTCAGATGACATCATATCTGAAAAGAAAAATTATTTACATAAGATTTGAGGGGAAACCCACAAGCTTTTTAAAATAAACAACTTAACTAATAAAATGGTCACCTTTGCTGAGATCTAATATGAGAGGGTAGTCTGTTTTCTTCATTACTTTTTTGCATCCAGTCTTATTGTAAATAAATCTCTTCAAGTGAAGGATCAGTATTGGAGGCAACTTTTGTAGAGCAATGTGGCTGTATGCTTCCACCTTAAAACAAGATCAATAACACATTAAAAACTCCTTTAAAAATATATTCATTAAAAGAACAATAAAACTTCGTCAAATCATTCGTTTTAAGGTCAAAAGTTCAAAACTTGAGAGCTTCTTAAATGTTCATGCACATAGGCGCAGCACTTGCATCCCTGAATGATTGTGTGAAATTCAACTTTGTTTAGGATATCGCCATGGGGCTACTTGGTACAGTTTGGTACGGGGGCAGTTGGCATAGCTATTATAGCCACATTAATATCAGACGATGCTGAAAAAGTGTGCTGCTATCTTCGCAAGCATATTTTTCAAAAATCAAAACCACAGTTGAAAAGAGGATTTATAAATCTATGCAGAGGGATCAAGAGATGACAGGGTCTTTCGCAGAAACGTTAAATAAGAAAAAATCCAAAAATACGCCATAATAAAGTATTAATATGCAAATTAGCTAATGCCAATGCACCCCGGGTGTAGCATAGTTAAGTTAGCAGAACGGGGCAAGTTAGCATAGTCAAGAGCTAATTCATAGGTGAATTTTTGAAATGTGTATTTAAACTATGAACTCAATGTATATTTTAAGCCCAAAGTTTAATCTATCCACAGCATTAAACAGATTCTATCTAGGTAATAACATGCTAACCTACCATTTTTAAAAAAATTGTTGGTAAAGGAGGATCTATTTAAAATATAGTGGTTTGGTTTCGTAGAATGAGGAGTGCATATATACTGTCTACAATAAAAATATAGGACAAACATTTTTTTTTTCTAAATTTCAAAAATATACAGGAAAAATAAAGACTTGCTTTATAATGAGCCTTAAATATTAATAACACATTTAAAAGCATCCAGATTTTACTTTTGAATATTTTCTTATTGAAGTTAGGATCATATGAGATTATAAAAACCCACATTATTGTACACTAAAGTATGATGTAAATTGTTGTACAGTAATGGACACTTTCTCCCAAAACAAGCATTTATAGCCTAGGATATTGACCCAGAGTAAGAAAAACGCGATCGCGATCCGTCTGTCAAGTTGTTTTTTCTGTCCGCTTCCACGCCGTCAAAAAGCCAACTTTACAGGCAAAAGTCCGGAAGAACGCGTAAAAATTATTTTTTCTTCGAAAATTTTCGGAAATGCGTAAAAATTAAGCTGCATCCGTAATTCCGTAGTACAAACCGAATTTCCGTAATAGTTGGCAAGTATGGAAAAGACAATTCTCGTTCGTTGGTTGATTGATTATTGCACAATTTGAGTAGGTCGAAAATGGCAGGACGGGGCAGGGGGGAGGGAAGCCCGGTGGCGTAGAGGTAGCGCTTCGCGCTCCCACACCACAGGCCCGGGGTTCAAATCCCGGTCCACGGGCAAGGCAGACTCAGCCCTTCATCCCTCCGGGGTCGATAAAATGAGTACCAAGGTTACTTGGGGAAATCAAGAGGGGGTTAGCATCAAAGCTAGCCACTCCTCAGCTGACTGTGACTTTCAAGTCACACGTTCTGTAACTGTTCAGCTCAAGCCTCACCCAGTGAGGCTAGTTATACTGGAGTTTGAAGGTCCAACGACCTAGGTACTCCCTCAACCCCCCCCCCTTGGCAGGGGGGACGAAAAATAGGGACATTTGGTACTGAAATCGTATTTTCGGAACAAAAGTGAAAAATCGGTACAAATACGAATTAATCGGAACGGTTGGCAGGTATGCGCTTCCCCCTCCCTACTATCATTTTCCATTCTTGTAAAGCTAAATTTGCGATCATATGAACGGGAATTAAAATTGCGTTAACATCGTCTGCATTGTTCTGATCGCCCGTTTCAATAGAAGAGGATCCAGCAAAAAAATTCCGATGAAGCACGTGGGTCGTCGAGGAACCGATAGCGAAGCAGCAGGAGGCGAAGAGGAAATTTGATTACAACAGAAGAGAAGGGCCCTTCCAAACTTTTACGACGGTCGGAGAAACGCCCCTTTGCGGAGTAGTGGACAATTAGTGTACTCTGAGAAGGGGCGTTTCTCCGGCCTTCGTAGAAGTTCAGAAGGGCCCGAAAGCTGCACGCCTTGGGGGTATTTTATACCCCACAGGCAAGGCAAGACAGTCATGGTGGCAAGGCAGGGATAACGGAGCCAACTCATTCACAGAGACGATGTCACAAAAGGCGCGACACAACCATTGCGCGTCATAGCAGCGCTCACTAAAAATTCTTTTAAAAAATTCTGAACGCGAGACGGATAAAGGGTCCGTTACTGTAATTGTAAAAAGTTGATGGTAAATTGAGCTATGTTAAAAACAAATACCTCCTGTTTTGTCTTGGCGCAGGTGTATCCTTGAATAGGCTCCTTAACAGTCATTTCTCTTAAAGCATCCGACACAGTATTCACATTTTCTGACTGTAAAACAATCCAATTAGATTAGAATTAAAAAGCAAACCCCATTTTCCTCACCCAAGTTTAGAGAAAGGCTACCTGAATGTCAAGCTGCAATGTAAAGAAAGGCTGAATCGAAGCAGAAGTTTTACTTCCACTAATGGTCAAAAAGGATTTGATCTGGCCACCAAGAAGCTCAGAAACAGGAGTTTTGTGTTCAGCCACCTGAAAACAAATTAAAAATAATGGAATTTTTGTGAAGTATTACTTGAGGCTTCCAAGAACCCCAATAAAAATTTTCAAAAAATATTACTTTTCATGACCACTTTAAATTTTTGAGGCAATTATTCTGCTTTTTGGACCAACTAAGTTATTTTGATTATCATATAAAAACAAATGTTAGAAATATTTGGATATTCCTTAACAAGTATTTGATAGTTTTCCCTCTCTTTATTCGTAAGGAAGTTGGGACAGATTCCATAATCGAGGTTTTTGCCAAATTTGGCGAGATTGGATCTCGCCAAGTTATTACTAACACTACATCTAAATCCCTGGTTATCGCCCGAATTTGGCAAAAACCTTGATTACGGAATATTACCCAGGAAGGGAATCATCAACTTAAACTACCATTCTGTATAAGCCCAAGCTCAAAAAAAGTTCACGGAAAATTCTTTCTGCTACTGTTCCTAAAGCTAAAATACTTTCTATATATTAACTAAACATGAGTTTATCAAACTTAAAAATGTTGAAAAACAAATTTTCCACCCCAGCTACAGAGGTCATCATCATCATCAAGAACAGCCCGATGAACTCATCTACTTTAATAAATACAGACGCAGGGCGTGTAAGCCTTCATCATTTTATCAATACTTGCTATGGTTTCAATAAATATTTCTAAAAGAGAATTAACTTAATATCCAAACAGAAAGGAGAAATTGAACCTTACTGAAAAACAAAAGCTTTCTTACTTTTCTAGTAACCATGCCTCTGTGCTTGGAGCCAATAACTGTCCATTCATCTTCTCCATCACTGAGATCTCCATTTTCTTTCATTTCTCCAACTGAAAGGTCAATGATTTCATAAAACAATATCGATAAGAAAAATAAGATTATCTTAATGAGAAAACTTGCACTTCTACTCACGTTCAAGGTCATTTTTCTTTTCATAGTTTTTTATTATTTTCACCATTTCCTCGTGCATGCCATTTAAAATAAAACTTAAGAACTCTTCGGCATCTTCTTGCTGTCCCTATCAAAGAAAGGGGTTTCTAGAAATTCTAAAATATGGATTACAAAATCACATCAAATAAAATATTTTGAAAACTAACATTCCACTGCTTTTTTCATTAAAAAAAATGACAGAGTTTTAAAAAATCACAGAATACTTCTACCAATATATTGGATTGAGCAGGAACTCAGTAAAGTGTGTTGCCACCCAGATAAATTTTAAGAATTAACTTTTGGTATAGCTACTATTGGAAAAAGCTATCCAACAACTTGTTTATAATTATTTAGATTTCATTTTCTATCCTTGGTAAAACCAGAGACAATTGAATGTCCCCTTAACTTTTAAATAAAATACTACATTACTATAAAATATTGTAAACTCATGTAACTAACTTTGTCGAATACAGATTTGCAAAAGACTACTATACTAACTTTGAGACAATCTGATTTCAAATCTTTGAGCATGTCATAAATGAAGTCAGGTTGAAATGGTGTCCCCGTCTGCATCTCCTCTTGAGCAGAATCAAACTGAGTAAATTCATAAGTCAACTTCACCCTAAAACAGAAAAAAGGTAAGTAATTCAAATTTCTACTCTAAATTTGCC